>CM023452.1:193825638-194425638 GCA_013339765.2 Haemaphysalis longicornis | reverse complement strand
ACCCGTGTCCAGTAGACACAGTAGTGGTTCCTGCACTTGTAAGCAAGCGTTCGTGCATCAGCGCCTTGAACGCAAGCGAAAGCGCCACCGCCCTTTACTGGTGGCTCTTCAGTGTCAGTGTCCTCCTCGGGTGTTATTTATGCCCACTTCTGATCCTCGCTTGTCCCTGTTAATGCGAACGCGAAGTGTACTACGCCGAATTGGTCGTCAGTTATCCACCGCTTGTGTATGTATACGGTGCATATGTTGCTTTTCCGCGGTCCTATCTAGTGGAAGAAGGGTGTTTACTTTGGGGCATCTTGGTTTCGCTTTCCTCCCGGAAACATCGGCGTCTTGTTTGGCGATTCGCTAGGAGCGGGAGCGTTGTGGGAGGAGGATTCGTGCTTCCCGCTCGAGCGAAGCCGGCGTGACTAAGCACGTCCGCAATACATGCAGGGACACGGTTGGTTACGGCCCGACCGTGCCCCACCTCACCTGTGTGCGGGCATATACGCGCATGCACCGAGCAGCGGCTGGGATTCATTCGCCCTGACGGAGTTTGTCCATTAGGCACGTAGCGTGCTTCCTCGCGAAGCTTTTCCCGCCCGTGTCCGGCGCTCCCTCGATTTCCCGCTGCCCCGCGTGGCGTGGCGATTTTAATCGCGCGCCATTACGGGACATTATCGTCTGCCTTCTTCCTCCTCGCGGCAGCAGGCGAGCCTGCGCATGCGCATGGGTTCAGCTAGCTCTTCACCTCCGAGACACGAAGTGCTAGCTATCCCTCGCGAAGTGATGTGCCGTTTCGCGTGTTCTTCGTCCGGGAACCCACCGGTTTGTGTCATTAACCTTGGTCGCTCGCGTGGACACGGCTGTTCCGTTTTTGCTTGGCTTAATTACGCGGTCCCGTGTTGAGCGCGCATCGGTTGTGGCTCGCGATCGTTACTTCAGCCACGCCGTTGCCTCTCGCTCATAGCTGCGGCGGACGGGGAAAGTGGCGGCGTGGGAGCGGCCACGTCAGTCGTCCACGCAGACGTGCATGGCTGGCCCCATGTTGAGCGCGCGCCGGCCGTTTCCCCCGGGACGTGCCCAGGAGCGCCAAACAGCAGCCACGTCCTCTTGCCTTTCGGCGGCGCGTGCCGTTCCTCGCTTTCGCTTTTGTTCTGCGCTCTCTCGAAGGGACAAAGGAAAGCTTGTGTGTCGTCGCACCATGGCCCGTGTGTGAGTGTTCGCTCAACGAACGCGAAAGGCGCGCATTCGCCAAGTCGCACGTGTTTGTCGGTGCGGGCCTGTGGTACCTCTGGCAGGATTTCCGGTGAGGGTGTTTCGCCTTCCGAAGAGTCTCGACCCGGCCTTTGTCCGCTTTGAACTCAAGTGAGCCCGAGTGGTTTTCGTCGGGGAGGGGTGGCCTGCCACCGTGAGACAAGTGTGCGGCCATTGGAGCGATTCCTTGTCGCGTCGGCTAAGGCGATGTGGATTGATAAGTTTTACAATTAAGTTAATGGCTGCTGCCGACGGGAGGGCGCAGAACTTCCAAGCAACGGCTGAATCTGTGAAATGGAAAACTTGCACCTTCGAAAATGATGACAGAGGGGGAAAGGCAGTGGGACTTGGGACGTGTAATAGTCATTACCTTTTCTTGGGGTTGTTGCTTCGGCTTGCTGGGTGAACATTGGCAGCGGTAAGACACAAGGACAAAGATATACGTGCGTGACGGAAGCGTCTGACTGCAATTTTTTTTGTTTGTTTCTTCTTGCGCCACTTCGGGCCACTTTGACGTACGAAATAGTATCCTGGTCATTTCTCGCTCCCAGAGACGTCAATGTGGGAACTCTTCTGTGAGGTGCGATGGGAGGTGATGCGTGCTTTATCGGTCATATTTCGCGACGAAGTATAAATTACAGCGCCGCGGTGTGGCGTGATGGAGACGAGACGTCAACTTTTTTTTCTTTTCATTCGTTCTTAGCGCGAACATGTACATGCATTCCTTGGAGGCCTCCCGGGGACGTTTTTGCTCGTATCGACTCAGGCAGTCCCGTACATGTGATGCAGCCTCTTAGGAATGCTGCAGCGCTTCGAGCAGCTCCGAGACTACCGCGCATTCGAGGACCGCTCCTCCCTCTGCCCACCACCTAGCTCGGCATCGGTTCCTCGAACCTGGCGATTACGGCGACCCGTACGCGGAGAAGTGCCCAAACTGGCGCATACTACTTCCTGCGAATGCGTACGTGCGCGTGGGTAGAGAACAGCGAGTTAGTGCGGTCGCCCTTCGTGTGTACACTAACGTGACGCGGCGTCCTTCCTCGCGTTTCCTCGAAACTAACGCGATTGTAATAGTAAGGCAACCACTGGCCTGTGGCAGCCAACTGCGTGATGCTATAGAATTAACCCCTAAGCGTGGGTAACGGGCGCCTTGGCCGCCTTAACTCCCGCAGAAGCGTTGTTTTCTGAATGGCCTCCGGTGGCCTGACTGTACTTCTGTGTGCGCCCTCGTCCGCGTGCATGAACGAAGTGTCGCCTTTCTGCATTATCCTGGTTGCCTTTTAGGCACACCTGTCTCTCCTTTATTTTTGTTTTCTTTCGGTGGGGAACGCAGTGGGAACGATTTTTCTTTAATTTTCGAGACACACTAGTGTAGCCACAGGGAATTTCTGGGTAAATTGGTGGGAAAATTTTAATTCGCTCTAAACTTTCTGAAATCTGAAAGGTAGCGACATGTGGTGTTTAAACGTGTCACTACCATTCCTATGCAAACAGCCCCGTTTTGGTTTCAATGCGCGATTCAAAAACTTCGTGAAGGAATAGGAAAGACTGCATATTGTTATTTATTTAGCTGGAGACAAGAATCGGTTCAAGGTGTTTTAAGTGATGCCCTTTCAGTTGGTATAGAGAATATGCTCTTTGAAGATTAAAGTTTGTGTGCGGGTCTCCATACTACACTTGAAGGGTAATTCGTCCCACGCGGGGAACGACACGCTTGCAGACATCAAATCTTCTTCTTCGCAGGGCTAGTGAGTAAAAAAAGCGTTATAAAGTGAATTCGTCACTCGTGAAAAGCTAGGTTAGGCGCCGGTGTTCTTAACGCCAAAGGACGTCCTCCTCAATGAGGCCCCACGTCAGGTAATGCTAAGTCGTGCAGTTTTCTTAACACGACAGTGTTTTATTCATGGATACACCAAGACTGACGTCATATCCGTCAAGGAAATGACGCCAGTACAACGACGCAAGCGGCCTGTAAAGGGTGCACCCCTGCACACAGGGTCTTCTTGCGGGGAAGCAACCTTTGGTACTAAAGAGTACGTTATACTTAGGGTTGTTCGTTTTTGGTTTAATATTTTAGCACGAAAGTATTTTATGCCGGGATACACCAAGATTTCACCGACGTCATATCCGTCATGGAAATGACGCCAGTTACACCTTTGCCGAAGCGACCCACCAGCAAGACCGTCGCTCTCCAGCACACCCCACTAGACGGCCGCCGACCCCGCAAATCATGCTAGCTGCAGATATCGCTGCACATTTCACTTTCGCGTTTTACTGATTCCTATGACAGAGGAATCAGCCACAGTTTTTTTTTTTTTTTTTTTCGAAAGCCGTCAGCTGTCGTTCCAGTGAGTCGTTCAACCTTTCCTTTACGACGCACGTTTATGTTGCGAAACGGTCGGAAGCCATACGCCCTGGCGACAGGGTCTTCGGGCTGTTAAGTAAATGAACGTAGTGCTGCCCGATTTTTCGGAAGTATTTAAAGCAGTCTGTTTTGAGGGCACTCGTCGCCTAAGTTTGCAGTCAACCGCACACCTCCTACTGGCTCGTATTCTACCGTCAAGAGCCATGTGAATAGAACGCGAGGCGCATATATTTTGCTTACCCGTGTCCGCTAACCGGAGTTCCAAAATTTTACGAAGTGTGTTGTGTGTAGCTTCGCGTGCGATCTTTCCCCTCACTTTCTCGGTGTGATAAAATTCCCCGTGAACTTAAGTTTGCCTACTTGCTTTGGAGGCAAAAGCGGAGAGATTATCCAAGACCTCTTTACTGCGACATCGTGTTTGCGCCTCTTTCTTCGCTTTCGTTCCTTGGTTCTGCCTGCCGCAGGCAGACTTGCCGCAAGTCACGTGACAGCTTCCCCGCAGTCGGAGCTCTTCTCTGCGTGTACCTGTTCTACTCACGTGCAGTCACGATCACCTGTCATGCGGCACGCGCCGGGCTAATTTTTGCTCCCTCCCTGTTAGGGTGCCCGGTTAGCACAGTGGTAACGTACTCGGCTCCTTCTCTGGGGATCAGGGTTCAAATCCCTCACGAGCCCAGATGTGTTTTATTTACTTAATTTTTTCACTTCACTGCGGTGGCTGTTTTTCTACCATTCGTATTGACGACGACGACGACCATCACTTTTCGCGGTTGATGCAGCCAATGCTTGCGCCTTTAAAAATCGGTTGCGGCCTTGAATTGTGCTTCACTCCAGTTAGTGATTTCGAACCGTCTCAGTGTCCACGCGTCGGGGCTAATTGATTATCCTTTCCTCAGATGATGAGTCAACTTTTATTGAAGCAAAAATAAATCGGTGGTGCGCGCAGGCATCAGACGGGGTGGTTCCCTAGTTACGGGACCCATATGTTCCCAGCAGCTCCTGGCCCCTGTCCGTCAGTGCGAGCTGAGTCGGCAGGGCGGGGCTGGATAACAAGGTCTCCCAGCTCAAGAGGTTGGGGACTGGGGGTGTTGTGGGGAAGGGAAAGAGGGGGGGTGGGGGGGGTCTTGAGTTTCTGGTGCACTCTGCCAAGATGTGCGGCAGGGTACCCTTTCTGTTTTGCAAAACGGACAGAGCGTATCGTGTTCCGCAAGGTACCTGCGTTTCATCAGTACGGGATGCGTACGCGATCCCGCCTGCGCTCGACGCAGGATCGTCTGTTGTTGCCTGATCAGTTTGGGGTGCGGTTCTGGCAGCCTGCATCTTCTCTCTCGGTACATCCGGGTAATGTCCCGAAAGCTGGTAACCGGGGGCGGTAGGAAGAGCTACATCCACCCGTCAGAATTTACACTTTATTTCGGTAATTCCACGCCACTCTCTCGAACAGCGAGTTGGACGTCGAAGTCAAAAGCAGTGCGCTAAAGAGAGCAGTTCGCCGTCTACTTTCCTCTCTGCTAGGAGCCGACTCTGTTTGAAGAGTAGTGCATTGTCCTTGTCTCTCGCTTGGTATCTCTCCGTACTATCGCTGTCGTGCTCCCTTTTCAAGGGCTCCTCTCGAAGTGCTTGCTTCGCTTTTTCCTTGCTCGCGATCTGGTCGATTTTCTGCCGCGTTGATTTCTGGAACACGTATGCGCTGCAGCCACTGGCTCGACAATTTTGTGATTTTTTTTTTTTACATTTTGGTCGTTTCGCACCCGTTCACGCACACTTTCCATTCGTGCTGCCCTCGTGGATTTTTACACGAGGAGAATTTCTGTCCGCTAGCTCGTCCATATGAACGGCCGTTATGTGTTCGCGCTTCACCTATATATATACTAAGGAATGCTAAGACGGACGGAAAGCGCGTCTTATTTATGCACTTTCCGTCCGCAACGAACAATGCGATTTGGTTTCGATTGTTCGTGCGAATGAAAACCGGCTCCAAACAAAAAGAAAGAAAGCTTTCCTCGCCACCGGGAAACGTTCCACTCACTCACTCACCCTCCTCTTCCTCCTCGCAGTTTTGAACGTCCCTCCTGTATGATAGATAGTGATACGCTTGCAAAGCCAGCCTCTTTGAGGTGTACCACAACAAACCCCCGGCCAATTCATATTTGCTGGTGGTTTGTTTAGATTTTTTTACTTTCTTCTTTTCTTCTTGCAATAAAAGGAAAGAAATATCTGGGAGCTCGGTATTTCGTTCGCAATCGACTTCGTGGTCCTTCGGTCTAGTCCGAGAATACCTTGCGCTTTAACGTTCGCTCTCGATATCGGGCTTGCAATCGCCGTTGCCGCATTTTATTCGACGGCGATTACTTTCCTCTCTCGGCGTGGGGGCCTCGTTCCTTTTTTTCGCCGACCAAGCAGCGCTCCTAGCTCTTATCGTGTTGCAATCGCACGCACGCGTCTCAAATGCTGAGCCGGCATATTATTGAAACAGCGCGTTCTTGAGTCGTGTTGTCTGTACTCTTGTTCTCTCGATTGTACGCCTACTTGCTTCTGAAATATTACGCCTCCCCCCCCGTCGGGGGAGAAACTTGTTTCGTTGCGTCACTTACCTGTCGACCCGTTCCTCGTGTTTTTTTTCCAGCACGGTGGTCGAAACGGGCGAGCCATTTTAATTGGCCTCTTAATTGCGCCTGACCGCGGCGTAATGAACATGCCTCTTGTTTCGCCGGTCATTAGTAAGCTCTGGTAGACTATGTCCTTGGGAGTTAGAAAGTCGTTGAAGGAAGGAAGCGTGCACCAACAATGAAAGGGAGGTGGTTGAGTGAGAATGCAAAATGAACGAGCTGTGATGCCGTGTCTCGCTTTTTTTGTTTGTTTGTTTTGTTCTTTGTGAGCTCCGTCCAAGCGGTTGACATTGAAACGGATTAAAGCGCTGCTGCTTTTCCTCTGGGTGCGCGCTGTCTAGACAGCACATCTCAGTTGTCTGTCGTCTCGGCCGTTTTCCTCTCTGGGTTCCTGAGCTTTGCCGGCCGGCCGTTTTGAGCTATTGTGAGGCGCGCCGCTAGATGCACGCGGAACGCTTCGCTGTCTTTCTTTTCTTTATTTGCCTGAAAATAGCTTCTTCGGTAGGAACTTCAACCAGACTTCCAGCAGGTGGCGCGAATGCAAATTTACGCAATACCGAACTACCAGGTGGCGCCACTTGTCAGGCGACGGGCGCTGCCGCGGGGGGGAACTCACAACCGCATCGCATTCATCGGGCGATGATTTTAATTGTGGCCACTGCGCACATTGGCGCCCTATAGACAAACTGCTCCTGTACAAGCGTCAATTAGCCTGTTACAGTTTGTCTCCCTGTATCTTGGAAGGTCACCGCTGGAACAAATCGCAGTGCTATCGCGTTTTCATCGATTAATTACCTTGTATGTCCGACCGACATTTAGGAATCGATTGTCACGCTCCCGCCCTGCGTAGGTACAACCAAATCTTGCCGGTTCTACCGTCGCAAGAGCGAATGTCTTCGCTCGCGGCGGGTCCGCGCGTTGTACGCGGCTTGCCTGTAGCGTATCGCGTACCTTTCGGGCGGAGACAAAGACTTTCTGAATGTTATCTTTGGTGGCAGTGAAAGCGAAACCCGTGCTCGATAGAATTCGCGACACTGGTTATCGCGGTTGACTGGCCCGCAGTGTGCATTTTGTTCATATATCTTTATGCGTGAATTGTTACGTTGTGTATATAGTTATTTGTTGTACGGTGTGTGCCAGCTCGGCACGCCTGCTATTGCGAAAGTACACGCTACTTAGCGCACCCTAGCGCAGATCCGTGCCTCGTTGCAGCATCGTGCGGCTTCTGGGATTTGTGTTGTCGTTTAGCTGAACAATGCGGCGTCATAGGGGGTGCTCCGTAAGGGAAAGTTATGTCGGCTTCTTTGTCATCGTCTGCACCTAACTTTCACCGCTGGTAGACCTAACTTTCACCGCTGGTAGATTGAAATGTAGCGAGGGACAAGCGCTTTTGGCTGCGACAACAAGCCTCTTGGCCATAGTTAAGGATACACGACGCCTAATAATGACAATTAACTTAGTGTGCTCCGTCTGACTCCTCGTACAGCGAAAGCTTGGGGCATTCCAACACTTAGACTGACTAGGCGCGACCCCTTTCCATTCCTTTCACTCCGCGCTGGGAAATGCCTCCAGCAGATGTACCTTCGTCCTGGCGAAAGCGAAAGTAGCCTGGCGTTACAGGAGGTAAATGCCAGCGCAGCAACTGTAGTATTCTGCGTGTGCATCTGAAGGGAACACGAACTAAAAGCTCTCCAACGTTCTTTTTCTGGGCAAAATACTGCGTGTTGACGCACTCCGCTTCAATATGTGGCTTCATCATCATTGCTTTCGGTTACATAATTATAATTTTCTTAAAGCAGTCACCTTAGACCCCTAGAGCCGCGTTCTGTCTCCTCCTGCAATACCATGGCGTTAAAAAACAAGTGCCATTTTACGTTTACCGATGTTGTGCTTGCTGCAAAAGTAACTTTTGCTTTTGTCTTTTGACAAAAGTTGCTTCTGAAATGTAAAGTGAAAGCTCTGTTCCTGTTATTCCAGGCTCATTTTTTCGCTGGGTCGGTTTCATTCGTACTTTTTCCAGGCTCAGACGCCCAGTGGAAACTTACGTTTTGCGCTCACGGGCTTCATGGTATGACACGTACTAACATTCCAAAAGCTGCATTCACGCTCCTTCAGGGTCTCCGAAAATGTCGAGTGATACTCGTATCATTCCACATCGGGAGAGTGCGCTTTCAAATCGTAAATTATGAACCGCGCACTGTCGTACCCGGATAAACGGAACGGAACACACTATAATTTTTTTTTTTTTTTTTCTGAGCGAACCGCTGCTCCGTTCGCGCTCAAACTTCACGCGAAGGTCGTATTTTGTGGTCTATTTTGTTTGGCACCCGGAACAACGACGGTACTTACCTGTTTATTGAGAAAATAAGTAAAAACGTTTTTTGCTTCTGGGAAAATGGTGACCAATTTGGACGTGCAAGCTGATCTTGGAACGACGGCGCCACCTGGGATATGCAAAACGAAATGCGCTATGTCGATTCGCGGCAGGAAAGGGCCAAATGAGGTAGCAGACGATCAGAAAACATCTTTTATCGATAGTTTATGATGGCCGCAAATAGTTACATAAGATCTTATACGAATTGTTGTAAGGTATTCCCGCAATTCATCGCTGTCAATACCAGTCATCTGGTTTCACATCTTCTGTCGTCTGCTGTGCCAGGTCATCCCGCTTTCCGAAACAAGGCGCACGATTCATTGTTCTTGTTCCTTGCTTTGTTCTCGTTTTACTTTTATTGCTATGTGCGTGCTTATTTGTGCTTGTGACATGGCGTCATGAGATCATTCACTGCAGACGAATAGGCAGCCTGTTAAACTGCAGTGAGTGATCTCATGACGCCATGCCACAAGCGCAGACACGCACGCACAGAATAATAAAAGTAAAACTAGAACAAAGAATCGTGAACCTTATTTCGGAAACCAGGGGGACAAGATACAGCAGACGACAGACGATCTGAAACCAGATGACAACGATGAACCGTGGGCATGCATGAGCTCTTATGCGACTATTTGCGGCCATCGTAAACTGTCGCCAAAAGAGGTTGTCTGATCGTCTGTTACCTCATTTGGCTCCGTTCTGCCGTGAATCGCCATCGCGCGTTTTGTTTTGCATACCCCAGGTGGCGCCACCGTTCCAAGGTCAGTGCACGCCCAAATTGGCCGTCATTCTCACTTACGCGAAAATCGGTTTTTACTTAGTATTTTCTGAATAAACAACTAAGTACTGTTGTTGTTCCCGGTGTCAAACAAAATAGACCACGAAATGCGACCTTCGTGTGAAGTTCCGTTTATCGAGTAAATACACTGTACATATAGTGCGCGAATTTCTAGCAAAACTGTTCCGCATCATTTGTGTGAAAGGAGGCTGATGCAACAGTTACGACTGCAGAACTGTCGCCTGTTTTGCAGCACTGCAAAACGTACTCTCGGGGTGCAGAAGAGGCGCCAAGGAAGTGCGCCAAATGACTATCGGACGCGGTGTTTTGCTTTATTTTTTTTTTTCTTTCTCTCTGTCTTGTTGGCACACCAGCTACTACCGAGCGGTGTGATTGCTGTGATCACCCCGGCACCCATCGCGTCGAGAACAGCAGTGCTGCTCAGACGTCCTTGCGACGCGCGGCGCGACGCATTTGCCCGCCTATTGTGTTTAATAATTACATATCTATTGGCCAAGGGGCGTTTAGTGGGCGCCACTGGCGTGCACTGCCGGCAAACGAGGTTTTTGTGGCAAGGTCGAGCAAAACCGGCACGCACAACGTCGCGGCTGTTCTAAGCAGGACAAAACCGAAACCCTACGAGTTGAAAGGGGGGAGTGCGTGGGTAACTGCCGCCATCTATGGGCCACCTGCGCATCCGAAAAGGAAGCGTGCGGCGGCCTTCGTTGCGCAACATTCCCTTACCGCATTGTCGCTGTTTTCCTCGGTATGTCGATATTTCTTGGTGTAGGCACGTTGGTTTCGCCCCCTCTCTTTCTAGTCTTTCGTTGTTGTTATTGCTGTTGCTTTGTAAGAAACGGTCTTGGGAGTTCATGAATTTCTGAAGGATGTGGCCATTAGCTCACGCAGACAAGTACGCGCAAAAAAGCAAGCAGCATTTCGGTTTTCATTTCCTTACCGGCTCATGTTTTTATGTTGCTCGTCTCTGTGGTAAATACATTATCTTCAGTGCTTCAAGCACATTTCCTGCCTTCACAAATGCAAATAACTCCGAGAAATTGATGGCTGCAAGCCTTTTTTTTTCTTTTACCAAGAATTGCTTATAGTCTTATGTGGACGTTTTGTTTGTCTCTTATGTTTACTCTAAACAGGTGAAATTGTTTGCAGGAGAGCTGAGGTCATTGAGCGTGCAGCTTGTGCCTACCGTTTGATTTGAGAGTTTGCTATGCTTGCATTAATGCAAATAGTTGAGGGATTAGGGCGATTTCAAGCAAGAAACAAAACGCACTGGCATGCAGCATTCTTCAACTGTTAGGTCTGTCCATCACCAGGACTTTTATGCATTGTTTAACGGTTGTATACGTGTATACAACTGTTGTATATACAGAGGTCACCTGCACTTCTTTATGCAGTTCCTCGCCCACTATTCCTGGTTTCAGTTTTTTCTTGCTTTCCTCATGAATTTATAAGAGGTCTTAATTTTGCACAGGTATTACCCCGTTTTGCACCTGTTCTGGAACTTTAATGAACTGTAAATTGCAATGTTTATATGATGACTGAAAAAAGAAAAACACCTGTGTTGAGATTTTGTTGCATGTTAAAGATCATCAGGGGGTCTGCATTAATGTCTAGCCCTCAATTACAGTGCGCCTCATAGCCCACGTGTAACATCGGCGATTTTACTTTACTTGCTAGATTACATTCTACACTGCAAAATGATTTACACCCTTTTTGCTATAGCTAACACCCTATAACTAACCATTTAATTCCTAGTTATGGTTATAGACTAACCATAACACCCATAACGGCCGGGTTGTGGGTTTAATCAGTGTCATCGTTTCCACTGACGTTGCTGTCCTTCTGCTGCTGCAGGTGTCCTGTCGGCATGGCCGCGTCCTCAGTGTCGGTGTCTGCCGACAGAATCGGAGGCTGCCGCGACGCTTCCTGCACTCGGAGGCCCCCAGCGCAGCAGCATTGACACACCCCCATGAAACACCGCCGCTACTTAGACTGAACAGACCTGTGTACCTGACCCTATCTGGGTGAGTACCCCGGTTTCCATCTGTCGGCTTGGCAGGGGTCAGAAAGGAAACGTTCATTTCACCCGCTTGCGGGTTTTCTGTAGCAAATAAGTAACCCTAAAAACTGTTTTTTCCACCATCGCTGGGCTGGCTCGAATAACGTTGGTCGTATTTGATGGCAAAATATCGAAAAGTTATTCACCAGAGTGAGAAGATTCAAATTAAGCTATTAAAACATTAGATTAGAAAGTAACAACAAATAATCTTCTAAGTTTCAACATGGTAGGAGCCATTGCACTACTGATTGCACCTGACTTACCTTTCGAGCAAGTTTTACAGCCGTGAGACAGGCTGGCACAACCTGATCGAAAAGGAGGTCAAATTCGCAGCCGAAACAACAGAATTGTCACTGCAGTTTCATGAATCCTCCGTGCTTTCTTTTTGTTGTTCTTCATGAAAGCCATGGGAGCTTGTTGGGTCTTTCGTTATGTCTTATTCCTGCCTGAACTGTAACACCTTGGTCTGCTTATCAAGCGACACGTAACGAGTCCCAGTATGAAAAGAAGCAAGAAAAAAAGCCTTGGACAGGTGACACTTGTAACGTGCAGTTCCCATGCCCACTGTCTTCTACATCTCTCTCGACCAATCCCCCCCCTCCCTTCCTGTGTGCAGGCATCGTCCCTTGCCCTCCTCGACCCGTTCGAGGAGACGCACGAGCAACGGGAACAAGCCGCACGTCGTTGTCTCCTCCTCCTGCATCTGGCCTTGTCGCGGCGTCAGCTTTGACAGGCAGCCAGCATCGCTCTCGGGGAGACTGCGGGGCAGAGGGAGAAGAAGACGCAGCCAAAGCCACAATGGTAGCCATAACACACGAGGGGAGCCCCCGCACGACAGGACAGAAGCAAGTGCCAAAGAAAACCACCAACAACCCTTCCAGACACACCAGCGAGTCAGGCTAAGGACCGGAGGACGGAAGAACAGCTGGAGGACGACAATAATACACGCGAGAGACAGACGTCTGAAAGTTCAAGGTACGTGCGTTTTCTCTTTGTTGCTTCCTTTGTTTTTGTAAGTTGGTGCTCTTTAATCTTATCTTCAACTGTGCATCCAATGATTCCATGATGGGTGAGGATTACCCACCCCACATTAGGGCGAAAAAAGGGGGTAGGGGGAGGAGCATGAACTGCTAGCTTTTCTGCTCCACCCCTCCTCTCCCCAGTTCATTTTCAATATTTAGTCTTTCCCCTCTCCCGCTGCAGTGTTTCCTTTTGGCAAAAAGTGACGACCTAGCCCCAAGCTAATAGTAAATATCAAGAGCTTGACAGCGGGGCTTTGCTGTTGTTTGTTGTGCCGCCCCCCCCCCCCCCCCCCCCCCCCCTCCCCTCCCTGTTTTAGTGTATTCATTAGTGCATAGTAAACTTAGCTGTGCCCCTCTGAGGAGAAAGGTGGCAATGCTAAAAAAGATGTTCATTTCTCTTTTGTCAAGGCCATTGGTTTGAATGCTGTGTCTGTGGGTGATTGCAGGCAGAGTAACTATTGAACAATTGTTGTGTGGGGGTAAACCCGTGGTAGCTGACTGGTGTCAGCCATATTATTCCGCAGGTGTCCACAGCCATTTGGAGTGCTAACCCTGTAACGTCTCCGTCATTGGCCCGACAGTTTTAAATTGCTTTGGAGCACGGTTTGAAAACAACCATAGTCTAGTGTTTTCCACCAAGACTGCAGTCACGACTAGAGCAGACTGCCTGCATTGTGACAGTGTGGTTCACCTCTCCATTTCCTTCCCCGCACGTAGAGTGGGGGAAGTCCTGGGACATTTTTTGGTGTACATGTTTTTTGGAGGAGCCGTTACTAATTCTATAAATTGTTGTAAAGATTGTTGTTTGCACTGAAGAGACAGAGTTATTCAATGCAAACCACTGACTTGATCGCAGTTTGTTCCATCATAGGGTTGGCAAGACTTGAGGGCTCCATTGTTTTGTCAACGCATCCACCCCCATTCTCCTTGCTTTTGCTCTTTCTTGTTTTGTCTTGCGTGAGTGTGGGCGGGACAGTAATGTCTGCATATTGGGAACACGAGGGAAAAGCTTAGGCAAATTAATCAGTACCAAATGCATGGGCACCTGGTTTGGTGTACCACGTATGTAAGTGAAAAGGGCACTCCTTCTACAAGCATGCATTGAAATCACCCGTGGTGCTGCAGCATTACGCATTTATTTTATAGAAAATACAAGGGGGGAGGGCATTAGAGATCATATTAAGTTGAAATGGTAATTTTTAAATCACTTTGTGTTCAAGTTAAGTGCCAATGAGGTTTTGTACCATTTCTTTTCTCATCAACACGATTGGCTCGCTGCTTCCATAGGAGACATCCCCCCGCTGAGTCAAGGCATGGAGAACCCTTCGCCCACTGGGACACTGCAGCGGAACGGGCCGGAGCCCCGGAAGGACGACTTCTGGGAGGCCCTGAGCTCCAACTACAACTACCTCATGAACGATGAGCTGATCGCCAGCTGCCGGGTCAGAACACCCCCTCCCTCTTTCCTTCACCCGGCGTGGACCGGCATCTTGCTTTTGTGTTCGGGCAGTTTTTATGGTGAAAGGCTTAGATATCTTCTTCATGGAACATGTGAGGTACATAAAATCAGTGTGAGATACAAACAACTGTCTAAAAGGAGTTGAAGTTGCGTGAGCTGGGGAGCTTGAGCCGGGGATTGTTTGCAAGGAAAAAGAAACAGCAGTTTGGGAGGTAGGTTGGAGGAAGGCTCTGAGAAAACGTGGTACAGTGCATTGCCGGGAAATGGTGATGGCTATGAGCGGAACAAGCTTCGGACATTCTGTCCAGGGGGCTGGTCAAGCGGTGAAAGGTGTGGCCACAGAGTTCAACGCAAGTTCAACAGCCAATGAACCGAAGGTCCAGCTAGGCTTTTGCCCCCACATTATTAGAAAGCTCTGATGCATCCCCCATCATTTTTCATTTTCCCAGGCATGTTTCTGGACAAGATGTGATCGTTCTTGTTCTTCAAGCACATGTGTTTTCTCATGCTGAAAGGGTGCTACTAGTCAGGGAACTTCGGAGCTTAAAAACTTGAAGTGCATCTTCATCTCGGCTGAACGGTAGAGTCAGGGTCTAGCCCCCCCCCCATATGCTCTTTACACTCGCTAAGAAGCAGAAATAAACATGCAGCCTCCCTAAAGTGATGTGCTGCTGTAACCCAAGCACAATCCTATGGGCCTGTACACCTCGTTTCATTTCTCACGGGTGTAAAGGGTGATTTCAATTGCTACTGGCCCCTACACCAGAAGACATCACTGCTTCTCTGCTGGAATCCGATGCATAAAAAGCCTTTGTCACTGCATTGGCATGATTTGGAGAAGGGGGGCACAGACTTGCCTATCTGTTTTTGAGGGGCAGTAAAAAAAAACCTAGAATGCCTGTGTGTTTGAGATTTTTGTTTGGTTTAAGGAAACCAGTGTGGGCCAAATTAACCTGTAACCCTTTTGTTGCGTGAGCTACACTGGCCGAGGTTGAGCAGTTTCGCGTGGCTCCTGGAGAGCCGTGCTGCGCATGCGCGAGGAGCAGTGACGTCACACGGCGCACAGAACGTTGCTCGCTGCCCGGCGTCTCACACACACCCCACGCACCCAGCGTCTTCGCCGACCTCCGTTCCGTACGTAGCGGCCCGCTCCACTTGATGATCATGCGAGGGGTGGCCGGGTGTGGAACCGATGGCTCGTGCGTCGCAGCAACACGCCTGTGGAACCAGCTTAGCTCTGGGGCGATTGGTGACGCTGCGCCGGAGCAGCTTGATAAATATACATGTGTCACATAATGTATACCTGTGTGTGTGTCATTGAAGCAGCAGTAAGCATGATAATCAAGCTAATCCTAGACAACCAGGAAAGCTAAGAATAACCAGCTGAACCTTAGCTCATGCTACGTATATCCTGGCATAGCCGAGCTAAGCCACTG
This sequence comes from Haemaphysalis longicornis, assembly GCA_013339765.2. NCBI lineage: Eukaryota > Metazoa > Arthropoda > Arachnida > Ixodida > Ixodidae > Haemaphysalis > Haemaphysalis longicornis. The sequence continues at coordinate 194,410,279 of CM023452.1, read as the reverse complement.
CTAATTTTTATGACACTGCACCTCATGGGGTTTTTTTTTTTTTTTTTTTGAATGCAACACCCCAAGTTTGAATTTTTGTTTTTAATTCCAGTGTGATCATCGAATACAGGGGCTTAACCATAGCTGCATTTTCGCCGGCACACATACAGTTGAATCTGCAATCGGCACTACGAACGTCTTTACCAGCTGCTGATTTTGCACCACACTTGGGGATTGTCACGGGCAGAGAGAGGTGGGATTGGCCTCTAAAGTAACTGCTAGCACTCTGTCTTGACAAAGCCATCTTCCAAATGGACAGTGAAAGTACAACAGGTGCCACTTCTTTTGTGAATGCCTCAAGGCTATTGACCGGGCCACTTCAATTTCATACACGAATGTAAAAAACTCTGCAGCTTTCTTCAGATGGCAATTACTGAGAAAATAACTAGCACCATGGTAATTGTGGTTGCTTTTTGTCTATTTGTTTTGACGGTTTCGTCTATTGTTTGACCAAAAATGGCGAATTATTTCTAATTATCTTGGGGGCTACTTGAACAACTGAAAAAATAATGTCATATTTGAAATCAGTGGGAACAAAGCAGCAAGACTGACAAGTTTCGCGGAGTTTACTAGAAAATTAAAAGAAGTTGTTTTAAGACCAGTGTCCCCCCCTAATTAAGGCAGAGCCCTCCACTGCGGTGCACCTTTGGTGCATTAAACCCCCCAAATTCTAAATTCTGAACTTGATGGTTGACTAGAATATTTTAGGACTTGCATTTCCCACAATAAGGATGGGCGAACATGTTCAAATTTGGGGAAAGGCATGAAGTGATTAAATTGTACTTGGGCCGAGTATTTGTTAGCTGTCTCTATTAGCTTCATGGGTGTAAATGCTTTGCCATTGCTTTGCAGTGGCACGGAAAAACAACTGTGACATTTACCTTTCCCTCGCACAATGAGCGGCCGATGATGGATGTCACCTGCGTCTGCTCTGCGGCGTCGTGACCTTTTGTGACCTTTCCTTATTTACAACTTCGACAGTACATGTTTTCCTCTTTCTCGAGATATTCGAGTGCTTTTGAGACGTGACATTGGAGCCTTCATGCCATAACATTTGCACTAGACATTGCTGTCAGAATATCAAGAAAATCGTGCTCATAAGCTTTTGAAAATGTTGAAATTTTGGAAAGGAGGAAAAACACTTGTTGGTAATTTTCAGAGACCTTGGAACAACAACGCAGGTTTGAAAGATTTTCGGGCTAGAGTATCTTTACTTGTGATGTTTTTTGGCTAGGCAAGCCTTCAATTAATTGTACGTTGAATACGTATTCACGCAAATCTGTCAGCTATGAAGCAGTGTCACTGTATTACAGGATAGAATTAATTACGCAGAGAGCATAGAATGAAGAAAAAAAAATCAGGAGAGCAATGGACCATGTACTAATGGGAAAATTTTCCACGGAGCTGCTAACCTGTTGCTGCGTATCAGAAAACACATGATAAACAGGGCATAAAAAACTTGTAAAAACTGGTAAAAATTGCCAACAAAATTTATAGCTCTAAATGTCTCTTTGCATGGAGGTCTCTGCTGATAAGTAAATACAAATATTGTAAGCTTCATAGGTATACGATGATATGCATCTGCAATCGTGCCTCAGACAACGAGTCTTCAGTCGCAGGTTGAGCAATTTGGTGGCTTGGTCAGGATGCGAATCCTGTGAAACATGTGAACTGATAGCCATCGTTTTGAGTATGAAGTCAAATTCATGTGAGGAATGGATGCCGTGCTTGGCTTGGGAATCCTCAACGTTGCGTCATTTCTAACACCACTCACCCCCGTGTGTCGCAGCACAAATGGGCATTCCCCATTGTTTGTTGGTTGTCAGGGGCTTTCGGAGCAAGGTCAACACTCTCGCGCCAATAAAATGTATGCAAAACGGTGGCCATTGTTAAACTTGTTTGACATGTTTGACAGGCATCACCTTCAGGAGCTGAATGCTGAGGATGTCTTCCCCGCATAGATAATCATTCTCTGTTCATGCTGTGCTTGTTTCTCATTGCTTCAGTCCTGCCCCTTGCTGTAGCCCTCAGTGCGTCCTGTTCGCAGTGTGACCCACGTGTCTTCTGCATTACCTGGCGTAAAAAGAAGCCTGTTCTCTTTCTTGAAGACAAAATGAAGACAAAATGTGGTTGGTTCATTAAAAAGGGCGCTTTGTCCCAATAGTGATGATCACAATTTATTGCAAAGTTCAAACAAATAATCTGGTTATCGAACGGAACCTGTTTTGATGATATCTAAACAGGGGGAGCAGTGGTGACTTCTAAGGCACCTTCCGGCAATTTCTCTGTGATGTCGCCATACCTCGTTTGTGTGATTGGAACCGCCAACCTAACCCACTGCTGAGAAACTTGACTGGAGTGCAGCTGAGTGAGTTACCGAGGGCTAGTTCTTTCAAATTCAGCAGTTGTATTTCGTCGTCACGGTCTCTTTAATTCATACTAAGAAGTCACCCGCCTTAGCTGTCCAACCAACAGTGCATGCTATCTGTCCCCCCCTCCCAATCCCTGACACTATCTGGACACTACGTTATCTGGAGCTCCGACACACTTTTCCAGAGCAAAAGTCCTCCATGTCACCGTCGCCAGGCTTTGCATATGCAGACAAAGAAACTCCAGTGTGGTCCAAAAACAGCTAGTGCGACCTTGGCTGAGTACAGTACTCGTTCCTAGTAATTGTTTCACTTGTGCTCTATCATTGCAACACAGCAGTGCCTTTGATGGTGTTGATACAAGAAGAAAAAGGAAAGGACAGCGGCACCTAGCGCTAGGGGCAGCCATTATCAAGGGCGACAAAGCAGTGCGTCGCGACTTGCATTGCCTGGTCTGCCATGGCTGCCTAGTAAATGCACCCCTTCGCATTCTAGCATGGCTTTTCACTTTTCCTGCCGCCACGTTACAGCAGGCTTCCCACACTTCATTCACCATTGATGCAACTCCCCAGCATCTGAATCCATGCTACACCCAAGAAATGCCTCTAGCATTCTAGCATGCACTTCGCATCGCATGCTTGTGCAGGGAACTCAACGGGGGCTTGAGGTCAGGGGCGAGAGCTCAAGCACGTTCTGATCTCTGTGTATAAGCACTCCCAGTCATTCAGTCAGTTGTCATGTAGATCAGTCGTTCTATGCAGCCTGTTTTCTGGGATCGCTTTTAAAAGGCCACAAAACCTTTCATTTGTGCCTCAAAGCAAAGTAAAGGCCACAGTTGTCGCCAGCACTGAACAGTTCTTCATAATTGACTCGGCGAGTGAACGCCGTTAACGTTCTGATCTTTGTTTTCTTCACCGCGTATCTCGCCAAATTTGCGCTGTTCCCCACCATTTGCAACCGTGAACCAAATAGCCCATGCCTCATCCCTATCACGTGTTCGGGAGCACAAGCAGCAAGCTGAACGTGTGGTCTTTTCCTTTTTTCCCTCTCTCAGGAGGCAAGCGGAGAGCTGGCCCTGGACGAGTCCCGGCTGTCGCCGCCTCCACGCGAGACCCTCTCGTTTGCCGAGTTTGTGCGTCAGTTCAACCTGCTGCACGACTGGCTGCACCAGCTGCAGTCCTCCCTGCTGGACTCGGACTCTGACCGCAAGGCAGATGTGGCCGCGGTGAGTGGGGTTCACCCCCCATCTACAAAGTGGGGTGGTAGTCGAATCGGGGCACCTAGGTACCCAGATTTTGTTATAGGTACATAGGTAAAACATGACTAGATAAGATACCACTGCTGGTTGCCTGCCACGGTGGTTAAGACATTGTGCGACTGGGCATGAGATGGTGAGTTTGATTCCTGACTGTGGGATTTTTTTCGTTTCTTTCTGATGGGGGTTCGAAAGCGGTAGAACACCTTTGTGCTGAGATTTGGGTGCTTGTTAGGGATACCTGGCTGGTCGAAATAAATCTGCAGCCTTCTACTGCAGCATTCCCTGTAGTCCGGGTGTAATTCAGCGCAGACACTTCCCACTTAAACATTACTTCTGGGTGGTCCTGACGCATGAAGGGACATAAAGTGATTTGTAATCATTATGGGATTACTTGCGTAAATTGTAGTCTGGAGTCCCTAGGCCCTGTTTGTCCTGGATGGGTGCGATTACGCGACTTTATTTAGTAGAGAAATCAATGCGAAAGTGCCGTTCTCCGTCCTGCATCCTCCTTGCCAGCTTCCCATTATGTTTTCTATGGCACATGCTCTTTTGGATTGGCTTGACGGCGCCAACTACAGAGCTGTGTGTTTTCACAGCGCCTACAATGTCAGTCAGCCAGCCACTGATCGGCAGGTCGTCACAGTTTGATTGCTCAGTGAAATCTGAGCCCTGAAGGGATTTGTGCCCAGAAGAATGTGGCTTCAGTTTGTTACTTTGTACACTGTATTAAGCTTAGTATAGTATAAGTCTATTAAGTCAAAATAACACCACACTAGCGCATATGCCATCCGCATATTGGTGCTACAACACTTCGCTGGCTTTGCTTCACTGGAGCTGTAGGCTGCGCGTGCGACTGGTACGCTTGTCGAAACCTGTGGAAAGGCACCATTTCAAACTCCCATTTCAAACATCAAAGTTTAGCGATCTATAAAATTAGTTCCAGGTGATGCATCAAAAAACAACTTGTTATAGTGCATTCACGGCTGTTCATAGTATTAGAAGGTATGAATATTACAGTTTTGTCTACTGTTCCTCCAGAAATGGCTAATTATCTCTAATTATATTGGGAACTAATTGGCTCGCTCAAAAAATAAGGGCATATTAGAAATCAGCAGGGGAAAGCGGCAAGTGTTACTTTTTTCACTGAATTTACTTGAAAATTGAAGGAAATTGTTTTAAAACCCACGTCCCTCCTGAAAAGGCCAACTGCACTGAAAATTTCGACCTCTTGGAAACACCATTTTCGTAGTCTGCCGAAAAAGATGCCAAGATACAAAATACGGCAGCTGAAATACGTGGGGGCACAATGCAAACGACCACCAAAAATCGGCGATGTGAAACCAAAATTGTGAAGAGTGCTTGCTCCATTACGGCAAGGCTTAAAGGGACACTGAAGTGAATTTGTCAAGCTCCCGTTTTTGCTTGCACTGCATAGACTGGCTCAAATTAACACACTTTTCATCGTTTATCTAGTTGATAAGTCGGTAATTATTCTATGAAGAATAAGAACTGCCATACCCAAAAGAATAAGAGCTACCATGCGTGGTCTGCGGCGGCCACACCGACTAAAGGCTGTGATGTCGGGAGGAGGTGCACCATGATTGGACGATGTCCAAGATTAGCATTCAAACAAGTTTCGGTTTCGGTTCTGTAAAACAACATGCTTGACATCCGACGTTATGGTTAGATGGGCATTCTCAATATCTCAATAATCGCCATACCGCGCTTCTGTCATGTTGTCAGCTGTAAAATGCCTAAGATAAGCCTCCCAGGACGGCTTGGAATCGTAGCAATCACTAGCCGAGGCCTACGCAGTGGATGAACGCCCTCCGCGTCACCGCAGACGCTCAAATGCCGTGCGCTTTTCCCCCATATTTGGAGCTTGCCTCACTCATGCCTGTACTGAGGGTGTGCTGATTCAGGCCTGTGCCCACTGCCTGCAAGAAGTCTGTGCTTATGGCAACAGCACGCCAACGAGAACTAGTTAGCGCGTCAGTGTCAGTCTGCGCGCTAATGTTTGAGGATTGCTCTGCGAACTCGTTCGTGGAGCAGTGAAGGTTACGGCCGAAAAATGGTGAACTCAGTATAGAAAACTGTGACAAGTGTGTGGCGCCCCCCAACCCTGATATTCGTTGGCCGCTAGGTTCAGTGGCCCCACCAGGCTCGATGGGCAACATTGTGGGTGGCCGGGGAATAAACACCGCCGAGCATGGCTGCTCGCGGTCAGTCACCGTCACCACCAGCACGCTGCATGTCGTCTCTCGGCTGGAGGGTACCCCTACCCCCCCCCAGGTTCACGAACGCGGAGCTAAATCGTGACAAAAACATCTGCCGAAAACGAAGAAATGAACTTACAAAAAAAAAAAAGTATCATCGGGGATTATAACTTGCGACTTGAAAAATAACGTACCTATCACTCCAAACCGCTCGGCCTCAGGCCAGCGCGGCCGGTGTTGGAAATATGAGGTATATAATGTATAACCAGTTTACACTTTTATTCAGTTTAAGCATTTCAAGCAGCTTAGACGACTATTTGTTGTATAGCGCTCGTGCAGTAAGCGTCCCCCAAATTTCCACAGTATCTCATGTCTAGCAATTGCATCTCTCAGGCGGAAAAGTGTTCGCAGATGTGTAGTCGTGCTGCTGACCGCTGTGCTTATTCACCCGGCGCAAAAAGTGCTTCCTGCTCCCTAGTTTTACGCTATACAGTAAAAGTTTCAGTTGATTTTATTTCCTTAGTACCTATATTGAGTTCGCTGACTTCTCCCACCTTCAAGTGGCCTTAGATTTTCCTACTAGCGTACCAGTTAGCGAAGCGTTGCTTGTGTGCTTGTGCAGCGCTTGTGTGGAGCGACCTGGTCTTGGAGCTTGATACAGTGTACAAACAAACAAACTAAAGAAACGCACTTTCTTCCATCCGCAAACGTGTCGTGGCTTAGTTTCAACTGAGTGAACGAATTGCGACGACCCGTTGGCGGCCGGTTTACTGAACTCGGGGCCGACAGTCTCTGTCGGAAGGTCGACGAGCCGTGCAGTAGCGCAGTCAAGCGAAGTCATTTCCTCCTGGCGTCACACGAAAACGCCACAGAAAATGGGCCACAGAAGACGCAGAGAGGGGGACAGCATTTTTTAATTGATTTTTCTACTAAATAAATTCGCGTAAACGCACTCAGAGTGGTCGAAACATGGCCTATGGACTCCGGACTACAGTTTGTGCAAGTAATCCCGCAATGTTTACAAATCACTTCAGTGTCCCTTTAAGTGACATTGCGGCTGGCAAGCGAGCAGAGCGAACGGCCAGCTGGCCGGAGTAGACCTGCGCACAAACACTTGCCGCACGCTGCAGTCCTACGAGAAGTACTCTCAGCTGATTAACAATGTTTTTCATGGGGCTACCAATCACGTCCCGTTTGGTTTGTGGTACGTCCTGTATGTACAAAATAGATTTGTCCGAGATGAATTTGGAGTCCAGTTGGCCTTTAAGGGACTAAGCAGTGCATGCTTTAGTCTGGTATTGATTGTATGTACTTGGAGGTAGCACGTTCATCTGTGCAGCATGTGATGGTGGTTACATGAGCGTTCGCTTAGAGAGTGCTGCTTTGTTGTCATTATGCAAGTCTGGCAGCCGCACCTGTATGGCTATGTGACCACAGGATCACAGACACACGTTCCAGACTTTCAATAGAAGTCTAGTGCAGAGGTACTGTGCTCATCTCTGACCATGCTTATCTTCATTATATCCTGCACGGTGAAATTTTCAAAACATAGTGGAACGTGCTGGTACAGCAGCACAAAGTGCCAGGTGGTGCCAGAAAAGAGCAGTGCAAAATGCAGCAGTGTTTGCACTTGTCCATATCGTTTTGAGCTGCCCTACAGAGATGGAAGATGAGCAGGAGGAGATGTGATTGCCACTCTAGCTTAAGAAAGCACCATTTCTTTCTTATCAGAGCCCACTGTGGACGTATCTTTGCTCTCAAGGAAGCAGGTTTTGTCGTATGAGTACACCATTTCCTCCTCCCCTTCTTTCCTCCTCCTCTCCACCTGACACAGCTGGTGGGCCAGGAGCTGCGCCGGAGGGAGCCCTCGCTGTCCCTCTTCCTGGAGGAGGCCCAGGGGCTGGCCGCCCTGCACCCGGCGCTCAAGGAGGAGGTGGGCCGCAGGGTGAACCTGCTCAGCAACAAGCGGGAGGCCGTGCAGCGGGCGCTGGACCCCGACCGGGCCGCAGCCCTGGCACCCGCCCTCGGGGAGGCCTTCCAGGGTGAGTTGAGGGGTCCCCCCCTCCCTCCCTCCCTCCCTCCCTCCCTCCCTCCATCCCTCCCCCTCTCTCTCTCTCTCTCTCTACGTTACCTGCTCCTCAGTCTTCAACATTCCCTCTCTCCCAGTCATAGTCTTCCTCTTCCTCCTCGCCCTCTCGTCCTTCTCTTCCTGCTCCTCCCCCTCCTTCCTGCCGTACTCCGCCTGGGGCACCTTGAGTATTCATGCTGACCATGAGTGGCGATACCTTCGACACCTAGCCCCAAAACATGAGCTCTGACCAACGGTGGCAAGGAACTGAGAGGTGGAGGAAAGATTTTGTAGGTCAAGCTCTGGCCAATGGGCTTCCTGTCTGTCTAATGAGCAGGAGCTACAGGACATCGCTGGCCATCAGGGTAAAGCCAGGAGACTCGGCACTACTTGTTCCTTGCTCTTTTTGATGCCACATGGCAAAGTCTAAATCCCTAGAGGCCTCACCTAGGGATCTAGAGGCCTCACCAAAGTGTCTTTTTCAGCAACTCCCGACAATCACTTCGCGAAAGCCTGACAACTGCTCCCGTTTTTTTTATTATTGAGTACATTGATAGAGCAAACACTGTCACTTCATGATACGCATTTCTCATCTCTAGACTTCTTAAAGGTATAAATCTTGCAATGCTAAGCTAAGAACCTCTTGTAAAAGTGGCAACCCCACAGAAAACCACGAGCCCCCTTACCCAAATCCACATCATCAGTCTGGACATCAGGGTCACACATTTTCGGAGCCTGAACAGTCCTCCAGGATGTGATGAGCCAGATTTGATGAATCTGGTGGAAGGCCTTAACTCTTTCGCAACCGCGAAAAAAAGGGCCAATTTTCGACATCCTCAATCACATTTTTTTTCTTGAGTAATTTTTATTGCATTTGGCATTGTGATATACCAAACTGTATATTTTTAATCAAGCTTTCGAACAAAAATAACTCCAGTGTGATAGGTAGGAAACTGTTTGTTATTTTAGCTGTTAACAAAAGGAAAAAACACACCAAACCGAAGTAAACAAAACATACACATGCAGCTGAACAAAGCTGCAAAATTAAATTCAAAGTTCTGGAATATACAAAACGTTACACATGATGTCAGCTCACATTCTGGAAAGTTTCATTTCTGTAGGTTATAAACTCTATTTTTCATGGCCCTTCAAGCTAGGGGTGGTGACTGCTGTGCCACTCAGAAAAGCAGTTGCGGGAGGACGTGAAGCATAGGGGCACTTCGCATGTAGTGCACTTGTTATATGTTTTCTGTTCTACTTTCTTCTTTCGATAGCACAGCTTGCAGTTCTTCGACTTCTCCATTTTCTGGGGTTGGTGGCGAATTGGCTCTAGACTTGGATATGGGGCACGGTCTTGCTCGATGTCATTATAATCCAAGATCTGCTGAATGAGCTGCTGTCTAAAAGCAAGCTGGTCGAATCGGGCATTTTGGGCTAGCTCTGGGACTCCTGGGTTTTCTTTTCGATGGCCTTGGTAGAGGATGAAACTGTTAACACACGCTATGTCCACGCAATGAAAAAACAGGGTTTTCCACCAGCGCACGCATTTCCTCAAGACATTGTAGGTTCCAATTATTTGGTCCGATTTATCTACACCCAGCATGCCAGCATTGTAGTCTTGGACAAGCAGAGGCCTCTTGATGGTAATCAAAGTCCATCTGTCACCTGTCTTCTGCCTTCGCGTGGCTGGGACAAACTTGTTGGCTGTATGAATGGTACTCATCAGGTTCACGGCGCGCCGGTCTTTCCATTGCATATATAAAATGTTGCCATCGCGAAGCCACCGAACGTCTCTGCGCTGAGCTCTTCGTTCCCACCCAACATCCTTCAGCTCAGTTGGAAAACATCGGCGATCTTTCCGGGTGGTACCACAGGCAAGGGTTTTGCGCTCGAGCAGATGGTCAAAAAGTTTCCCAGAGGTGTAGAAGTTGTCCATGTAAATTCTGTACCCCTGGTCTAGATACTCTGAGCACAGGCTGCTGACCACATCAAAAGCTAGGCCATGTGGTCCTGGTCTTTCACGCTTGCCTGTGTATACAGAGAACTGGAGGGTATACCCTGTTTCGGAGTCGGCTAGTACCCAAAGTTTATACCCCCACTTAGTCACTTTGTCCCGGATATACTGCCTCATTCCTGATCTGCCTTTTGATTTCACCATACGTTCGTCCACCGAGAGGTCCCGCTTTGGTTGAAAAAAATTTGCTGACGTCTGATTGATGTGCTTCAGAAGCCAGGAACACCTTCCAGATCTTGCCAACAGTGGCTTCACTTGCAAAGTCGTCCGGGTCCGATACGTGTAAAAAAGGCTAGTAGAGCTACAAACCGGTTTCGGGGCATAATCTTTGATGGGAGAAGGCCACTGTATATACTCCCCGTGCTCCAGTATAGGTGCAGTCGTGGTACTTCACAATTCCCATGTAGATGATGATCGCAATGAAACGCATCATCTCCAGCGGAGTTACTTCTTCCCATGAGCCGTCACGAAGAGCATAGGTCGGCTTGTCAAGAATGTTCATCCAGGCGTACTTGTTTGTGTTGTCACACAACATTTTGATCACTTCGGCCGTAAAAAACATCATAAAAAAAATCCAGCGCTCTTGCGAACTTCCGGGTGCCACTCCGCCGTGTAGCGTCGATATGGACACCGGGCTGTCGCTTGGGCTCAAACTTCACACGTCGTGGCGCATTGGGCAAAATATCTCCACCGTATGTTGCCGAGACACTAAGGAAACAGAATAAACAACTGTCGTCAGTTATAAAGACCGCACACTGTATTTATACAATGGGAGCGCTGAAACGAAACTTACGTGTGCACAGTGGCTGATGTCCCCGGCTGCTGCGATGAAATGTCACTGTCTGAACTGAAGTCCAACGATTCGACATCATCACTAGACTCCTCGCTGCTGCTCTCGTCAAAAGAATCGGACTTAGAAGCGGCCGAAGTGCTTGGTTTCGCTTTTTGGTTTCGAGTAGCGCGCGGAGGAGCCGCCGCCATGATTGCCCAACAACGCCGTCACCCCGACTCAAACTTGTATTTTTCTCGGCGCCTCCATGCGGTGAAAACAACAAAACGAAATCGAAACCAAAACTTTAGTTCTTTTTGAACACATCAGAGGGCGCCACTTGTCCGTAGTCTCTGAAACAAATTTTTGGCGGCCGGTTCAAAACGTCGATACCATCGCATCGATGCCCTATGGCGCGGTTGCGAAAGAGTTAAAGGAGCCATGAAGAGAAAACACAAGTTTGGTTCATTCAAAAGATTGCCTCGTTAGAATCATACTGACACCACTCTTAACGCTCACTTCGCTCAAATAAGCCACATAATTGGGAAAAAAGGAAATGCCATGCGACCCACTAGCTCATTTCCCGCAACAGAACCTATGATGTCATACCCGACAGCTCTGCGATTGGCGGAGGGCGGCAAAAGCAAACGCAAATTAGGCAGGGCTTATAAGCTTGCTGAGTGAGCTATTTGCGCTTAAATATGCATATTCATTTTACAGCAGTATGAATGGTGCTGTAAACAGGTAGCTACGAAAATTCGCGTAAAAATAGAAGTGCCGATGTGCACTGCTGTAGGTACTGGGTACACTATGCTTGCTTTCGCTGCACAGCAGTCTGCCGCTTTGGAGTTGTCTTACACAACACTGACCAATTAGCGTAAGCGACGTTGTCTTACGTGACCATGTTTGTCGAGGATACCCCATGTTTCACGTAATGATTACTTTCTGCCATAACAAAAACAAGCCAGGTGCAAATATGGTTAAAAAAAGCAACAATAAAAACAGTCTGCGGCTTAGTTTGGTAGCGCCATCTGGGAGGATTGTCGGTAAGCACGGCTGCAGAGCATAAGGACACACTGGAAGTTCGTTTGAATACCCGCCCTTGTGACTTCATGGCAGACGTCGCGAAAACACAATTTGGCGGGAGAATGAACATTTTAACCTAGATTGTTTAATTTCCCAGTGAATACCGCATCGTTTACTGCCGCAAAAACGCTGGGAGCACTATAAAACGCCAAATTTTTCGAATAAAACAAACTTGTATTTTGCCTGCATGGCCCCTGGGCCATGAAGACAAAATACAAGTTTGCTTTATTCGAAAAATTTGGCGTTTTTTAGTGCCCCAAGCACTTGTTTGGTAGCAAACGATACTGTAGTCGCTGGGAAATTAAGCAATTCAAGATAAAATATTTATTCTGCCACTAAATTGTGCGTGTTTTGGGGCATCAGCGATGACGAATCCAAGGCAGGCGCTTGAAACGAATTTTAGTACGGTAACTAGGGCTGCAGCGAGTCATCCCAGATGGTGCTACAAAACTGCACTGGACCGTTGCGCGCACTCAGTTTGTAGTTTTTGACCAAATGTGTACTTGGCTTATTTTTGTTACAGTTGATAGTAATCGTTTTGTAAAATGTTACATATGCTCAGCAAACAGTGCAACGTAAGACAATGTCGCTTACACCAGTTGGCCAGGGTCAAGCGAGACAGCCCCAATGCGCTGGACGGCTGTGCAGCCATGGTTAGCATAGTGCGCACAGTAAGCACTGGTGCTACTACGTTCACGTGTCCGTCCGTAACTTCCATAGTTTACTCCACCATTGTTACTGCTATAAAAAGAATGTGCCCTTAATTTAAGAGCAAATAGCTTGATCTGCAAGCTTATTAGCTCTGCCTAATTTGCGTTTGCTTTTGCCGGCCTTAGCCAATCGCACATCTGCTCGTAATAAATACATCATAGGTTCTAGTGCGGGAAATGATCTAGTGGGTCACATGGCCCTTTTTCCTGATTATATAGCTTATTTAATTAAGTGAAGTTTGCATTACGTCTTTTTCTAATGTGGCAATCTTTCGAATAAACCAATCTTGCATTTTGCATTACCGTGGAAAGCTAGCCACGTTGTTGGCCCGGTTAGACAATCGGGCATCATCTGAGGACGTCCTGCTGGGACCCTGGCCAGACCCGCAGTATTCAAACAAGGACTTCAAGGCAGTCCTGGCATTCTTGAAAAGCAGCGATTTGGCAGCTAGATTGTAGCTGAATCCCGTTGTGGTGAACTGTTGAACATGTACTGTACATAGCATAGGCATTTTGTATATACTTACACTATCACCTCCTATGTCCATCATCATACCTGCCACCCTCTCTATCAATGCTCTTTTCCCCCCTCCCCCACCCCCCACAGAGTAGCAGGTCAGAGACTATGTGATCAGGCCGACCTCTCTGTTTTCTTCACATTCAATAAATTACTCTCTCTCTCTCTTGTCTTTATGGCTCCTTTGAAGTTCAAGGTGTGACAGCTGTTAGGTGGATCGCCATGTGTAGGGAAAAGAAAGAAGTGGCCACTACACACGTCATCCTTACATTCGATCACCAGAATATGTAAATGCAGTTTCATCTGTTGTTCAGTCTGACCCTATATACTGAACCTGCGCTGGTGCTTCAAGTGCCAGCGGTTCGGCCATAGCACTAATTCGGGTCGTGGCCGACTCATCTTCACTAAGTGTGTCACACACGATCGCTACACTGAAAATTGTCAGGCACAACTTTTCACGTGTATGAACTGCCAGAGATCTTGCGTACTCCCAGACCTGTGAAAAGTTACAGCTGGGGAAAAACGGGATAAACCTCACAATCAGCGAGAACATCTGCTTCCCAACCACACAAACACACATAATTAAATTTCCAAACAGTTCACCTTGCTATAACTAGCTCAACTATGCCAGAGCAAACTGTAATACATTCACACAGTCATTTAAAGTTTACCGCAGATCCATAACACACCAGACCAGGAAGAGGCAACCCAACTTGCCATGCACGCATCTTTGATGCTGCCGAAAAGTCCATTCCGAAGGCCTCTGTTTTTGTGCACAATCAAAGGAGGCTTTGCTAGAATGGGGCACAGGAGGCCAAGAACAAACCTTGGCGTATCTTTTGTCAGCACCCCACATAATATAACCTCGTGTTATTTAAGGGCAAAAGCTAAGCTAGGAAAGCGTGTGTGCCATAAGGAAAAAAAAAGTGTTGGCGCTCTTCCTTATCAATAAATTCATACATAGACATGCACAAAGTATAAACACAAATACTGGAACTCACAGGGCAACAGATACATAGCCCGCTTCTGGTTATCACAACAGGGGACGCACTTGAAGACCAGGCTAAAGCACTTGCACAACACTTCGTTCTTCGCACTACACAACAAACACTTTCATGCAATACAGAATATACACCGAAAAGGAGTCTCTACGCAACAACAACAAAACAAACACATCTTATAACTTTGAGTTTTCGTTTCACAAGCTGAGGTCTGCCGTGAACACATGTAAGCCTTCAGCTCCAGGTGCAGACAACATTACTGACACTGTGATACAACACTTACATGCAGACGCTCTTGAAACGCTGCTCCACTTATACATTAAAAAAATTCAGTCACCTTCACAATTGCGATGCAAACACTGAGGAAACAGTGGAGCTGGTGGTCTCTATTGCTTTTAACTTGGCCTTTCTTATGGTCTGCCCCTTTATTAAGAGAAAGTGGTTAAAAAAGTGAAGCTTTTCTCTGTGCAAACTGAGTTAGTTCAAAGCCCACAATCCACCCTCATAAACTCCACAAAATCCAAGCTGCCAAAGTCATTTCAACTCACCCAAAGTCCAAAGCCAACACCCGCACTACAAACCCAAAGGAAATGCTGTGCACCCTGAATGCAATGATAGCGCAATTGGATTCAATTTCAGTTCAATTAATTGTTCTTTGTGGGGCTACAAAACATGCGCAAAAAACTGTTTGGACCCATAGCCAGCGACTAGTAAGGGGTCCAATAAAAAAATGCAAGAATTGCAGACAACACATGTCAGTATACATCGTCGAGAGTAAACTTTAAAAATGTTAAAAGGCACTCTAAACACTCGTTAGAGCACAGATTTCTTGAATGAATACAATTCTAAAAGCCAGTGAAATAAACAAGAGCACGTTGAATTTTTAACACCAATAACAACGGCAATCGCATTTGTCACCCAGGTTACAATGAATACATCATATTAAAGCACCAGAATCACTTAAAATGCAGGATGTCATCACATTGTATAAGAAGAATCACGTCATTCGATAATGGGGTATAAGTGTGGGAGAACATACAGATAATAGCTGCAAGCATGAACTCAAAGTGCGTCATTCATTTTAAGGTAGTGCGTTTTTATTGCAACAGAAAAATTGTTAGCAACTTTTACGTCATGCGGCAGGCTATTCCAGATCTTTACACCAGTAAATTCCAGCATACGTGCACCGTACACATTTCTACAGTTTCATAACGCGAGGAGGAGGAGGAGGAGGAAAAACTTTATTGTGAGCCAGGTGATGTGGGAGTGGCTCCTCAGTCCAGGAGACCATGGGACACCTTGCTGTCTCAGCCCTGGACACCGGGAGTTGCTGTGCATCCAAGCGGGCGCTGGTCGTCAGGTTCTCCCACAGCTCAGGAGGGGAAGGGAAGGGGGGTAAAGGGGGGGGGGGGGGTTGTGTGGCACCCCAAGATCATGTGTATGAGGCTACATGGGTTAGGGCAGAATTTACATGTGGCAGAGTATTGGGTGGGGTACATCCGATGTAGCCAAGTTGGGTGAGGAAAGGTTTTTGGGAAGCCTCCGGAGTATTACTTCTTCTGTTTTAGTAAGATGCGGGTGAGGAGGGGGAAAATGTTGTCTTGATGTGCGGTAATGTTGGGTGGTGTCTTGAAATGTGAGCAGGGGAACGAGATTTGGGTGGTTCCTCAGAGGCCTGGGAGGAGAGTTCGCAGGCTTGTCTATGGGAAAAATTTATTGCCCGTTAGTGAGGAGTGTCCCGGGGTCCACACAATGTCGATCTTCCTGTTGGGGGCGTGTTGAGCCAGGAGGTTCCACGTAGTTGAGGCCACGTAACCTGATAAAAAGCTGCGACAGACGGCTTGACAGTCCGAAATTAGAATTGTGGCGGGTGTTTGATGATGGCGAGGGCCACGGGAAAATTTCTTCCGCGGCCCAGGTAGATGTGGTCTTGATTGAGGCGCAGGTGATGATCTTGTCTTTAGTGGTTGCTACGGCTAAGTAATGGGACGGATTGGAGTAAGGGCTGGCATCTGTGTACAAAACGTTAGAATTTTTTTAGATTCGTTCTTGGGCTTGGCTACGGGCGTGTCGACGACTGGAGTGCAAAGTGGGATGCATATTTTTGGGAAGAGGGCGGACACGAATGGATTGACGCCAATTAGGGGGAAGGGGTTTTTCTGTCTGTGGTTTGAGGAATTGACATTTTGAGCTCCTGTAAAAGTGCCAGTCCTGTTGGTGTTTGAGTTAGGGAAGACGTTGACTGGAAAGAAGACCCCTTTGATGAGTTCCGTGACCGAGTTGTGAATGCCTAATTGGAGCAGTTTAGTTGTCGCGGTGGACATAGGAAGATTAAGAGCTTTCTTTATAGCTTTGCGGATGAGGCGATCAATGGCTTCCGTGTCACTTTTGCTGAGAGTGAGGTAGGGGGCAATGTAGATGACCCGTGATATAGGAAGGCGCGGATAAGGCGGAGAAGGTTCCCTTTCCCCCTTCATGCCGCGATACGATTGGAGATGCGACGAAGCATGTGGGTAATTTTAGTGAATACTGTGTTGAGCTTGAATAATGTCTGATCGTTCCGTGTATTTGCCTGGATTGTAACACCAAGTATCTTGAGTGAAGGTCTGGGGCGTATAAGCTGACCATCGAGGGTAATTTGAACTGAATTCTTTGTTGGAGGGAGGGGGTTTTTTCCCTAAATGATGAGGTCAGATTTTTGAGGGGAACACCGAAGGCCAATTGATGAGGCATATTGGTTTACAGTGTCAGTGGCTTTTTGAAGGGTATCTTGAATTTCACCTAAAGAACCCGTGTCAGTCCAAATGGTAATATCATCCGCATACAGTGCGTGATGAACACGGGGAATGGCTTTAAGCTGACGAGGGAGGTCTAGGAGAGCGATATTAAAAAGCAAAGGTGAAAGAACAGAACCTTGAGGAGTGCCTCGATCTCCTAGAGTGATGGGATCAGATTTCACATCGCCTGCTTTGAGGATCGCCTGTCGGTGGGTGAGAAAATCGGCAATGTAGGAGTAAGTACGCAAGCCGCAGCCTGTTTCGTTGAGACGGGAGAGGATGGCAGAATGAGAGACGTTATCGAAGGCTCCCTTTAAGTCCAATGCAAGAATTGCACGAGGTGAATTTCGGGAGGCTGGTATAAGAATTTCTTCCTTTATGCGAAGAAGGATGTCTTGAGTGCACAGATGTTTTCGAAACCATACATTGTTTTTGGGGATGAGATCCTTGGCTTCTAGGTAGGGTTGTAGACGTCGGAGTAACATGCGCTCCACCAATTTACCCACACAAGATGTTAAAGAAATAGGACGAAGGTTGTCCAGAGGGGGGGACTTGTTAGGCTTCGGATAAAGCGGATCTCTGCTGTTTTCCATTGTGGGGGAAGTTTTCCGGATTTCCAATGGGCGTTAATATACTGCAGAAGTTGTTCCATTGAGGCGTCATCCAAGTTGGCTAAAGACGATAGGTAACATGATCCGGGCCCGGGGTGCTGTTTTTGTTGCTTTTGGGAAAGAGATGTTTGGAGTTCGTAAATTGAAAATCTCGATCAAGGTCCGGATTTGGCTGGCCTGTGTAGGGAGGGGGAGTGAAATTTCTGGCTGTGTGGAGGTATTTATTTTCTAAGGAACGCATGAGGGCTTCAGAAGAGCCATTGAAAGAATGAAGAGTTTGGGTCAATGCTCGATGAGAAGCGCTCCTATTGGTTTGGGGGTCGATGAGATGCCGGAGCAGGTGCCAAGTTCTTTTGGTTGTCAGAGTACCTTGGAGGCTGTCACACAGCTGTAGCCAATTTTCTTTGGAAAGGTGGTTGGCGTACTCTGTTGCTTGTTGATTTAGAAGAGCGATTCGGAGACGCAGTTTGCGGTTGTGCCGCTGTCGCTTCCAGCGCTTGGTGAGGCTCCGTCGTGCCTCCCAAAGCCTTAAGAGTTTCGGGTCGACATCAGGGGTGTGGTAGGTGATAGCCACGGTTTTGGTTGTTGAGTGAACAGTTTGAAGTAAATCATCAATCCATGCTGATAGGGGCTGACTGGGGTCAATAGGTTTGGAAGAATTTGCTTTTCTGAAGGCGTCCCAGTTGGTAAGGCGTGCCACCCCCAGCTGAGCATTGTACATGTGGTTTTTAATTGTTATTAGTATAAGCTCGTGATCAGATCCAAGGTTTTCCTGCGGGAGAAACCAGGAGACGTCTAGGGAGCCCAAAAGAAATGAAAGATCCGGGGTAGTATCCCTTGTGACGCTTGTACCAGTGCGGGTTGGTGAATCAGGTTGGTTGAGCAGCAGTAGATTAAGGTCGTCGATAACATTGGCCAAAGGGAGCCCCGCTGGTTTTTGTAGTGGTAGCCCAGTTAGGATGAGCGGCATTGAAATCTCCTAAAATAAAAGAGGTCTATTTCTGGCGATTTTGATGGCATCATTGATCGTGGCTTTAATGTCGGGTGACTTTTGGGTAGGACGACAATATATGTTGAGTATAAATACGCTGGAGTTGGCTCTGGTGGACGGGGACAGAACGCGAGGGACTAAGGTTCGATTCCAACTAGAGAAGCATTTTTTTTTTCCGGGGCATGCACTCCCTGCACTTGCTCATGGGCTCCTTGCCCACTCGCCACCTTCTTTCACCCTTCACCTAGCATTTTCCCCTCTACACTTCACCGAGTGGAATTTCCTGTTAACAATCCACAGAGACAGGAGAAAGCTTAAACAGCACTACTGTTAATATGTTTTTGCTGTGCCTTTGATGGTTTTGAAGGGAGGCACTAACAGCACCTCCTCGTTAGGAGGGGAAGGCTGCTTCCTACCCAGCAAGTTATCATCCTATTGTACTGACGAGCTGCCTGTGCATGCTTCTTAAGATGGTAAATAGGAGACTTCTGTACTCTTTAGAGTACAATCGTCTTCTGGAGAGCTGCCAGGGAAGCTTCAGGGTGGGCCGATGGAAAAATGATGAACTTGTTCTCCTCGAATCCAACATAAAGGATGCCTTCGTTCATAAACAGTATTCCATAACAGTATTCATTGACTTTAAAAAGGCTTGACACTGTTTGGTGGTATGCATCCTTCATGACCTACTATCCTTTGGAACATTGAGCAGCATGCTGGGCTGCTACATTTCCAAGAGAACTTTTCATGTGAGAATTAGTGCAGCACTTTCCAGAGGTCATGTACAAGAAAATAGAGTGCCTGAAGGCAGCATACTAAGCTGCACGTTGTTTGTAGTATAGATGAACTCACTTAGGAAAGTGAGTTCACCTTTACTATAAACAACATGCTTTCAGAGTAAGAAACTGATGTTTCTTAGTTCACCTTTACTATAAACAACATGCTTTCAGAGTAAGAAACTGATGTTTCTTACTCTGTCTACAGAGACATTGTCCAAATGTCCTTTAAAGGGACACTGAAGTGATTTGTAAACAATTCGGGATTACGAGCGCAAACTGTAGTCCGGAGTCCCTGGGCCCTGTTTCGACCACTCTGTGCGCGTTTACGCGAATTTATTTAGTAGAAAAATCAATTCGAAAATGCTGTCCTCCTCTCTTTACACTCGCCCATTTTCTGTGGCGTTTTCGTGTGACGTCAGCAGGAGAGGAGCTGACAATTGGCTGCGCTACTGCACGGCTCGCCGACCTTCCGCGACCGAGTCAGTCGGCCCACCGTTTAGTCCGCCGGCCGCCAACGGGTCGTCGCAATTCGCTCGATCAGTTGAAACTAAGCCACAACACGTTTGGGAATGGAAGAATGCGCCTTTATTTACTTCGTTAGTTTGTACACTGTATCTAGCTCCAAGTCAAGGTCGCTTCACACAAGCGCTGCACAAGCGCACATGAGACGCTTCGCTGACTGGTACGCCAGTAGGAAAATATAAGGCTTCTTGAAGGGGGAAAAGAGTGAGCGAAGTCAATATAGGCACTAAGGAAATAAAATCAACTGATTTTTTTACCGTACAGCGTAAAACTAGGGTGCGGGAAGCACTTTTTTGCGCTGGGCGAACAAGCAGAGCGGTCAACAGCACGACTACGCATCTGCGAACGCTTTCCCGTCTACGAAATGCAATTGCTAGACGTGAGCTATTGTGGAAACTCGGGGGACGCTTACTGCACGAGCGCAATACAACAAATAGTCACCTAAGCTGCTTGAAATACTAAAACTAAATAAAAGTGTAAACTGGTTATACATTATATACCTTATCTTTTCCATCACCGCCAGCGGTCCCCTGTGGCCTAGTCGTCTGGGGTACTAGGAATGTCATCGCAAGTGGTTTGCCAGTCACAAGTTCGAATCGCCGCAAGTACATGTTTTTTTTTTTTTTTTTTTTTTTTTTTTTTTTTTTTTTTTTTTTTTGAGTTAACTATTGTTTTTCGCCTATGTTTTCTATACTGAGTTCACCTTTTTTGGGTCGCAACGTTCATTGCTCCACGAACTAGTCCACAGAACTCGCGCAGGCTGGCACTGGCGCGCTAGCGAGTTCTCGTTGGCGTGCTGTTGCCATAAGCACCGACTGCTTGCGGGCAGTGGGCACAGGCCAGAATCAACAGACCCTTGGCCTGGTGCGAACACGCTTTTTACGATTCAGGCATGAGTGAGACAAGCTCCAAATATGGGGGAAAAGCGCATGCATTTGAGCGTCTGCGGGGACGCGGAGGGCGTTCATGCACTGCGTAGGCCTCAGATAGTGAATGCTACGATTCCAAGCCGTCCTGGGAGGCTTATCTTATGCATTTTACAGCCGACAACATGGCAGAAGCGCGGTACTACGATAACTGGGATATTGAGAATGCCCATCCAACGACGCCATCGAATGTCAAACATGTTGTTTTACAGACCGAAACCGAAACCGAAACTTGTTTGATTGCTAACCCTGGGCATCGTCCAATCACGGCGCTTCCTCCTCCCAACGTCACAGCTTAGTTTGTGCGGCCGCCGCAAACCGCGCATGGTAGTTTTTTCTTCTTTCGCGCTTTGTAAAATAATTACCGATTTGTCAACCGGATAAACGATGAAAAGTGTGCTAATTTGAGCCAGTCTACACAGTGCAAGCAAAAACGGGAGCTTGACAAATTCACTTCAGTGTCCCTTTAAGTCTTGTAACACATCCACTAATGGACAGGTTGCAAGACTTAAAGAACATTTGGACAACGACCTTGTACACAGTGTAAGAAACTCCACAGAGTAACAAGTCCAATTTGGTGTTAACAAACCTGCTGGCTTGGCTGACAAGAGGGTTTTACACTAAAGCAGGAGAAAACTATACCTGCATTGTATTCTTTAGGAAGCATGGTCTCTGACATAAAAGTGAATGGGGACTTGGTTCAGCTCAAAACAGAACAAAAGCTTTTGGTTATTTTGCTGGATGAAAAGCTCACATTTATCCCTGCCATAATACCAGGGCTTTAATAAAACTGTGACCAGCTTCATTGAAGATGTGCTCTGACAGAGGGCATGTCCTACCCAGAGGCAACCAAATAGAAAATAAAATCCCAGGCCATCTCCACTAACGTGAAACCAGGGGAGAGTTGAAGCATGCATTGTGTAAGTGTACTGTTGGCGCCTTCGTGTTTTTGCCCACGGATATGAAACCGTTGGGGAGTAGAGGTATACAGCTTTGCTGTAAAAGTCTTTTGTCTTTGAAGCACAAAGCTCTCCAGCATGAGGCGTAAACAAGTGTCCCGGTGTTTTTTAGTACGCGCTTCGTTCTAGCGCGAGGCGTGAATGAGTGTCCCGGTGTTTTAGTACTGTGACTACATGAGATCACGATTACGACGGCGACAGGAGATGCCAACAGCCCCAACCCTCAAGGGGCTTCGCCCCTAAAAGTTGCATGTACTCATGAGGTGTGTGAAAGGGACATCGCTAGTGAGCTTGTCCACAATTTGCTAGCAACCAACGATAGATTCATGATGGAAGCAGCGAATGTGGAGCGAGCACGGAGAAAGAAGTATTTGAGGAGGGGAATCTGCCAGGCTGGGTCAGCGCGGGCGGGCGTCGCGTTAATGTCACTGTCTGGCGAGGAGGAAATGCAGCTCGCGGAGCAGAACAACAGGTGGTGTGTCAAGCACGTTGCCATAGTTTACATGTTCTTCTACGGATGCGACGCACAAAAATCTTAATATGATCAAATATACTGTGAAAATTGCCAGATTTCTTTCTCTGACATAAATAAATAGAAGTGCTGAACATTTTAGCAGAAGCTATAATAAATACTGCCCTAGTTACAAGCTGTACCGCGCTTGAAACGAAGCACTCAAAGGAATCCCGGAGCAGACGACGTCTGCCGATGCCGCCTTCCCGCTACGAATGGTTCACTCTCGCCACTCTCGCGGGCGGGTTCCCATATTTGCGCGCGCTTTTCATGTTGCACAGGCAGGGCGGCGAAGTTATGACAGTCTGAATATGAACTGATGGCATAAAGGATAACAACCATCATTCACTGGAACTAATCATACCTAGATTCTCAACCACACATTTTTTTTTTTTGTAGGTTTCGCGTTCTAGAAAGATCAAAGTGTCTTGCGACAACTATGTTTGAGACGCGAAGATTTCTTCCGCCGCGAACCGACTTCAATGAAGGTTCCACTCGCGCGAGGGATTCGTCGGCGTCGTCTGCCCACGCCGGCAGCCGGCTATGCATTGGCTGACCTTGAACCGGCGCGCCTTTTCTCTTTGGCGCCTCGCCACAGAGGGCGCGTCGGTGCCGTGCCCTGCGCCGTGACTTTATCGCGCCGCCGGAGCAAGCCCTGTTGCGCCTCCTCAATTCTTGCTCCATGGGAGCGAGCTTTGCCAGCCACTAGCAATCACTATTGCAGAATCTTAATCAATCCCCTTGACGTTGTTGTCAATGGCCATGACGTGAAGGTGCTTGTTTAAAAGGGAATTTGGCTTTGCGTGGGACATGGCACCCCTTCACCGTGAGCATTTGGAAGTCTTTGTTACGAACTTCCGGGATGAGCCACAGCATTTGACAAAGGGAATGGGTCTAGCCTACTTAGGAGGGATTGCCAACTTTACCACTGACCCTTCACTCACTGAACTTCAAACAGAAGTACAGCTGAACGCGAACATGACTGTGCCCATGTACGTCAAAGCTCTTGCCATTAGAGTGGAACGAGCTATTGCAGCTGCTTCACGGGTTCCCTGAGTGCTTCACACATGGCCACATCTGATGTACCCCACCGAATACCCTGCCACGTGTAAATTCTGCCCTAACCTGTGTAACCTCATTCATACGATCTTGGTATGCGCATGGAACTCCTATGTTTATCCACTTCCTTTCTCCTCCCTGAGCTGTGGGAGAATCTGACAACCACCACCCGCTTGGATGCTCAGCAACTCCTGGTGTCCAGGGCTGAAACGGCACGGTCGTCTCATGACCTCAAGGAATGAGGGATCACACACACATCACCAGGCTCAACATAAGTTTTCAAACAATAACAATACACTGGTATTAATTACTAAGCACAGATTACTGATGACACAACACATCCCATCCATCAACTGGTATTAATTGCTAAGCACAGATTACTGATGACACAACACATCCCATCCATCAACCACCCTATCCTCTGGAAAGAAGGGGAGTTATCCAGGACCAGGTTCACAGCATGCTTGAAGATTTCACTGAACGGTCAAAGAGTCCCTGGACAACGCTGGTTGTGCTTGTGAAAAAGAAAGGTGGAACATTGCGGCTTTGCGTGAATTACTTGCAGTTAGCGAAGTGACCAAGAGGGATGTTTATGCCCTTCGACGCATTGTTGATACCATTGATAAACTCGCCATGTTCATTGTTTTCTCTGCTTGGCAAATTGAGTTTGGCGAGCGGGACAGAAAGAAGACTGCTTTTGTTACCCCAAGTGGCGTATACAAATTGAAAGTGATGTCGTTTGAACTACGTATGCCGCCGACGATTTTTCAGCGCTTCATGGACACATTTTAGAAGGCTTGAATTGGCAGACTTGTCTTGTTTATCTTGATGATGTCATTTTTGCTGGCACTTTCAACAAGCACTTACGCTGACTACGAACCATACTCCAAGTTCAGAAATAATGCTTGCCTGACGCCCATCTTGAAAAATGCCACTTTGTTTAGGACCAGCTAAAATTTCTAGGTCATTGTTGGCGACGATGGTGTATGCGCCGACCCCAAGAAAACACTGGCAGTCAGCACTTCTTGGACGCTGTCTGTGCAGAAGGCCGTCAGGAGGTTCCTGGGTCCAAGTGCCTACCACGGGCATTTTATTCAAAACTTTTCTTACATAGCTATGCCACTAAGCCACCCAATGAAAGGAGACGTCACATTTGTATGGACGCACAAGCAACAGCAGGCTTTGAAAGATTTGAAGAAAGCATTACTGGCAACACACCCGTTGGGACACTGTGATTGGAAGCGGACCTTCGTCACACTCGCTGGTGCGTGACATATAGAAGGGTGCACCAGGCTGGTTTTAGGAGATGTACTACGGTGTCATGGACAACAAAACTGGCGTTACTTACCCCAAATGAGGTTGAGAAATGTTCGAAGGAAAAGTGAACAAAAGTCCTACCGCCAACTAGGAATGCCCTGTTCCCACTGCCTCCAGCCCGTTCATTTGGCCACCAACCGCTTGCGCGCGACCACCTGGCACCTGGTCGTCCTCAACTTCGTTGGCATCCAAGGCAGAAAATGCGGGGCGTGTGACCCGCCACTCTTTACCGACACTTTGACCAGGAGGAAATAACAGATTCGTACTGACGCTAGCAACGAGGGACTTAGAGGCAGTACTGATTCAGAAGCAAGATAGTGCTAACTGAGTAGCTGCATATACAAGCCACGGGCTTTCCAGGCCGGAAAGCAACTACTCAACCAGGGAGTCGGAATGAAATGTTTTTCGTTCTGGTTTCTGTTTCTTTCCACAAATAAAAGTTACATTCCGGTTCAGCTTTGCTGCGAAAAAAATAAAGGTTCGTAATGGTACACAACGGCTCGGGGTAGCCCGCAAGAAAAATTAAGAATTGAGTTTCCGCTGTGCTCTGGTGAGTAGAGTACAAGTGCAGCGTAACTTATAGCTGCCATATTAAGTGGGCCGCTCTAACCTGCTGCGTTCACTGCAATCTGTGTACTATGCTGCTGTAGTGCCGCCAAGCATCGCATTTTCTTTTTCTTCTTGATTATTAGGTCGTGTGTCTGAATTTTTTTGTTTGTTCATCTACAGCACCCCTTACAACTATGCCTCAGGAGAATGTAGGTTATATCAATAAATACTTGAATGCACAAGTAAAAGATAAATACATAAGTGAATGATTAAATAAAAAAATTAATATTTCAATAAATTAAACTATAAGTAAACACAGCCTTCGCAGCCAACTGTGGGCGGCGATCACAGGAAGAGCTATGCATTGACCATCGAGACAGACGTATAATGATTTAGACAATTCTAGAACATGGTAATAGACGGAGACAGTAGGGAAGCACGCAGTAAGCCTGCTGAAAGAAAGATGGCGCCAGTGAAGCGGAAGGCGATTTGATATGCCAGTGAACTGGCGGCAATCTCCAACCTCGTTGCATAGGAGTTGGAATGAATGCTGAAATGCCTGAACTTTCCACTCAAACTGAAAACCGAAATGAAAGGTTTTGGGTCTACCTCCTGAACAGAATAATGAATAGCGTCTCGGTTAAGTTTTTGTTCTGGCCAGAAATATCCTCTTTTTTTTTCCGGTTTTTGTTTTGTTTTAATTGCCCTGTACTCAAGTGCTGAAAAAGAGCACTTTGCCTTAATTCGTGCACTTGCAGAGTTGCACAAATGACAGTGACCTTTCTGCGAGGTCACTGGCCATCACTGGTTATGCTGGCTTGCCACTCCCAAGGACCAATCTGGTCTCCTAGCTCAGTGAAGCCTCATATTGCAAAGATTTTATGTCGCTGCAACGTACAAGTTTGGGCGTGGTTTCTTTAGGCTTGTAATGCCGATATCACACCCACCTCAACTCCGGTGTCAACTAAGAAACGAACTCCGTTGTTGCAGTTGATAATAAAGAAATTGGAGGGCTGACTTGGAGGCAACGTAGAAGCACTGGTCACCGTCAGTCCGTTCCGTGGCGGTTTCCTGAGTGCACTCAAGGTGGAACGCATTTCCTCGCAGCCTTTCCAAAGTGACGATGATACCAGCATGTACAGTTGAAACTCGATTTTACGAATTTCCTGATTTAACAAACAATTTCAGATTCCCCCCGCAGTCGCCCATAGGCTTAATGCTTTTATGAACTCGAAATAACGAAACCAACTTCGCCGCCAAACTCGATTTAACGAAGCATTTCGGGAAAATCGTGAAGAGCTACCTGGCCCTCGATCGTTGTGAACTGTTTCCGGCATGCTGGCTTCCACACTTCTACTTCCGAGGCTACGTCGGGCTCCACGAGACCGTAACACGAGCAGGAATAGGCATCGCCTAGTTGTTGGGAAGTGCTTAGTCGGCGGGACGAGGTGGCCGCAGATCAGAGCTTCGACGACTTCTTCTCAACGATGAGGAGATAGTGCAGCTTATTTCAGATGCACAAGAGGAGTCTGAAGATGCGAACGATTCGGATACTGTCAAAGCTCCCGTGCCCACACCAAGCCAGGTGATGAACACCGTCGACCTTGTGAGGTGGTTTGTTGGGGCACACCAAACTGCCGAGGACGCTTCGACTTCACTGGCCAGCTACGAGAAGTGTGTGCTTCCGCTGCTCACAAAGTGGGCGCAGGCGAAAATCATGAGCTT
The DNA here is from genome assembly GCA_013339765.2 of Haemaphysalis longicornis. NCBI lineage: Eukaryota > Metazoa > Arthropoda > Arachnida > Ixodida > Ixodidae > Haemaphysalis > Haemaphysalis longicornis. The sequence continues at coordinate 194,383,509 of CM023452.1, read as the reverse complement.
TTTCACTTGGCAATAAATTTTTCGTTCTCTCGATTTTACGAAGTTCCCGATTTAACGAAACAATTCGCTGGTCCCGGTGACTTCATTAAATCGAGCTTCAACTGTATTCTGACGCTGACGTTGTGATAGTGTGTTATTTAGCTCTGTGAATTTTTCCACCCTTCTACTTGCGCACAAAGCTGATAATTCCCATTGAGTCAGACGATCACGTCATGCATTTCTTGAAGTTCGTTTGAGACGATTGTGCTTGCACGGCAGCCAGGAATGTGGGTGGAGTGAGCACTACGAACCAGTCGGCAAGCTCGGCGACCGCGGGTAGATGTTTCTGCTCTGATGCCGTGACGAGCATGCGGACCCTTGAAGGTAGCTTTTGCAGAAAATTAATTGAAGCAATGCTAAATCTAGAGAGGTTGTTGTCTTGCCGAGCAACTGGCGCACGTGCCCGCAAAAGCAGACCAGGAGTACGGTCGCTGAGTTCCGTGCTGTGCAGCAATTGCTGCAGATGCTGTGGTTCGGTGGGCATAACTGAACTGCAATTCAACTTGTATGAACCAGAGTGTAGGGTCCGCAGGTCAAAATGGGGCCAGCTTACCGTCGACTGAGGAGACAGTCAGAGGGGTGTCTGTCGTGAGTGTTGAAGTCATCAAATCATTAACGCAGCACTCCAGGGACTACAGCACTATGCCTGGTTACCGATGTTGGAACGCGCTCCCCAGCAGTGCTGGGCGAGTGAGCAGCATTGGTCCCAGACAACTGAACATTGATTAACCATACCGGTTTTGAACACCGTATTTTCGTGCTGCATATAGCCGGGACCCCACTTTAAGTATCCCCGCATATTGCCTGCACATTTTGTACCGGAAAGTCTGTACCAAAGCTACTAAAGCAACAAGGCACATTTCTGGACTCAAAGAACTTGCCTAGATTTTCGTATTGAATGCATTTTCTGCATGGCATGAGCCACAATCACTCATTGTCACCGGAGGCAAATGGAGCATGCATAGCATTAATTCGTTTGTTGCTTGTGGTAATGAGGACAGCCTTCTGTATTTTTCTTCATGATTCTGTCTTTTGGCTTGTTAAAGGGGTTATGAAGAAAAAAGACAACTTTGTTTAATTCAAAAGAAGTAGGCTTCAGTACCTCACTGTGATATTCATTGAAAAGTTTAGCTGTCAATTTCTTCGCTTGGCAACACTGGAAACGGCCACGGACATGGCCGATGCACCACGGACATGGCGCGGCTTATGCCACTGTACCTACCCGCACACTGAAGAAAAAAAAAGACACCGGCGGGTGTCGTCTGCTCCGTTTCGACCCAACTCTCAACGGTGGTGTCAACAGAGATGTTATAATTGCACTCACATTGGAGTCGAGGCATTACTTTGCGTTCAGTGGGGTAGAGTTTGGAATGTCGGACGCACATAATGGGCTTAGCATGGACAAGTACTGCCATCCCGCGGAGCCTGACGTAACCAGTGACGGCACACTCACATGGTCGCCTGCATGTGTGCCTTGGCAGTAAATACAGGCTATATTCCAGCCACGAAAAATGTTTCTTAACCGAAAAAATGCAAACAGTATTGAAAAACTTCCAAATTTCGTGCTACAGTGATGTGTTATGGGCAAAGGGACGTCTATGGGTCAGCACTAGAAACACAATTTGCAATGTGTCAACTGCATGTTAACATTCAAGTGATGCGATCAAATGGAACTAGAGGCCCCACTACGATTGTCCAGTCATGTGTCTTAGCAATGGTTCCGGTCAACGGCCGCCAATCACACGCACAAAGATGATTCTGTTGCTTCATAGAAAAGTTCCCGGAAAGTGGCCAGCCACTGCTTCACATTTTTTCTTCAATATCATGATTATTTGTGCGAAGTTTGCAAACTTCGAACATGACATTGGTATCATTGTTATCGGGACAAAGCCATCTTTTTAATAAACCAAACTTGTATTTTGTCTTCATGGCCCCTTTAAGTGACAGTTGTGCTACAGAAGATATGTCTGAACCTGCACTTTTCGCGTGCAGTGGGCATACAAATCACATGATCTAGCAAGGAAGACATTGCTAACAGCAGTGCAGGTTGGGACCTTCATTGTTTATTGAAATGGAGAGCTCATCAATTATCGTACCGAATTTTGTGCGCTTTGCGCCATACTTGTGCCGTCCGTATTGACAGCACAGTGTTGCAGACAGGTTTTTTTCGTTAACAAATTTTGACCTGAAATTTGTTAGGAACAATTCCTCTCTTTTATCAAAGGGCTAAGCTTATTATAGACTACATAAAAAGAAACTGGGCAAATATTGGTTGAACATTTGTAATTTTGAGGTATGGAAGCCCTCTTGAAGAATGTAGGTAAGGCAGTCAAGAATTATTATAAGTGGGCTGATAGAAGCACACGTTATAATAATGGTTGCAGATGATGATCGTTGATCTTATGTCATATATGTCATAGGCACCTGTAAAAAATGTTTTCGAAAATGATTGGTTCCAACTGAAAGTTTTTAATGTATAATGCAGCAAACAACACATCATCATCATAAGACACATTGCTGGGATAGCTTGCTGCCAGGAGCAGAAAACATCTTACCACTTTGTCTGTCAACTGGGCTCTACAGCTGTTCAGATAGGCATCATCATGACTTGCTGCTCACTAACATCAAAACCAAAGTGATAAGTGTCATCCAGCAGGATGAAGAGCAGAACCGAATCCACATCTCACACAAGACAGAGAGCATGTGTGCGTGTACAAGAGTGTGTATGAATCACCTGCCATCATATTTTGTATCCTTGATGATTCCATCGAAAGAGGAATCATTGCGGTATTTCCTACTTAGCACGCGTTGTTCTTTAAAGCGGCTTTGAGGACTGGAACTCTAGCCGTCGCTGTTGCCATGAATGGTTTTTACTGGCCACTTCGTCTTTGTCTTCCTCTTCATGTGACTGGCAATGGTGCGTGCCCATGCTGTTCTGCTTATCATTTCCTTTGTTTTGTTATCATCATCATTCATTTATTATCATCACTGCTCATCATCTTCTCAGTTACATGTGACAGCGCGCTGGGCTGGCCCGAAAGCCTCACACACCTGCTTTGCCTCTCTCTCTCTTTCTTTTCGCATGCACTGTCTCCGAACAGAGGTGGGCCAGGAGATGCGCTGCTTGAGACGTTGGCTCAAGGAGTTGGAATCTCGGCTGCCCAGTCAGATGGCCGTCTCCACAGCATGGACGCAGGCTGAGATCCAGGAGAGGCTACGCGCCCAGCAGGTCAGACAACAGCGGCACTCCTCTGGCCTTCCTCTCTTTTTTTTTCAGTACTACGCAAAACAGCAAGACTGCGCGGCTGCAAACTAGATTTAGCCGCACTGCACAACAGGGTCTTGCAGCTAACCGGGGCGGTTACTCTGTGACCTCACTGCCGATGGCGCGCAAATTTCAAACTGTACCCATTTGGAGTTTGTTCATTTTAAACACTACTTTCTGTTACTGTGAATACGGGCATTTTCAGAGACAGACCCTACTTACGGCGTAAGTACCTCACAAAAAACAGCGAAATGATGCAATTGCAAATCAACAGCGGAGTTTACCAAGAATGCCGTTATGAGAATACTGCTGGTGCTCCCTTCCGCCGATAAAAAATTGTATGTACAAGCAGCCATTTTCATTTATTAAGAGTTTCTGACCTTAAGTAAAGCATGTCATGTGCACAGTGTACTGCACTTAGAGACACTGAAGTAAATTTGTCAAGGTTCTCTTTTTGCTTGCATTATGTAGAGTGGCTCAAATCAACACACTTTTCATCACTTATCCAGTCTATAAGACAATATTTATTTTATAAAGCCTGAAAGAAGAAAAACTACCAGGCACGGTCTGCAGCGGCCGCACCAACTAAGGCAGTGACATCCATACGAGGGGTTACTGTGATTGGGCGATGTCCAAGATAAGAATTCAAACTAGTTTCAGTTTCAGTTCTGTGGAACAGCATGCTTGGCTTATCATTGGCAGATCATTCTTGATATCTCAGTAATCTGCATACCACGCTTCTGCCATGTTGTCAGCTGTAAAATGCATCAGATAGGCCTACCAGCACAGCTTGGAATCGCTACAATCACTAGCCTGGGTGTAGGCTGTGGATGAACGCCCTCGGCGTCACTGGAGACGCTCAAGTGCGATACGCTTTTCCCCCACCCTTAGAGCTTGTCTGGCTCATGCCTAAATCGGAAGCGGCGTGTTCACACCACGCCAAGAATTGGCTGATTTGGGACTCCGCCCGCAAGCAGTCGGTGCTTATAGCACCACCACGCCAACGAGAACTTGCCAGCGCGTCAGTGTCAGTCTGCACGCGTTCTGCAAACTCGTTCGTGGAGCAATGAAAGTTACGGCCCAAAAATGGTGAATTCAGTATAGAAAACATTGCCCAAAACAGACAAATCAACTTCAAAAAAAAAAGACATGCACTATCGGGATCGGACTTGCAAATTGCAAAACAACGAACCTAATGTTCCTGACCACTTGGCCATAAGCCAGCACTGTCAGGAATGGAAATATAAAGTATATATTATATGGCCAGTTCACATTTTTATTTAGTTATCATTCCAAGCAGCTTAGATAACTATTTCTTTAATAGCGCTCGTGCAGTAAGCGTCCCCCAAATTCCCCCAAATGTCTCATCTCTAGCGACTGCATTCCTTATGAAGAAAAGCATTCGTAGATGTGTGGTCGTGGTGCTGGCCGCTGTGCTAGTTCACCCAGTGCAAAAAGGGCTTCCCGCCCCTTGGTTTTACACTTAAAAGTTTCGGTTGGTTTTAATTCCGTAGTACCCATATTAACTTCGCTGACTCTTCTCCCGCCTTTAATTGGCCTTAAATTTTTCTACTAGCGTTCCAGTCAGCGAAGCGTCGCATGTGCGCCTGTGTGGAGCTATTTAGACTTATAGCTAACAAACTAAAGCCACATTCTTCCAGGCACAAAGGTGTTGTGGCTTTGTTTCAACTGAGCGAACGAATTGCGACGACCCGCCGGCGGCCGGCCAACTGAGCGCTGGGCCGACTGATTCTGTCGGAGGGTCGGCGAGCCGTGCACTAGCGCATTCAAGCCAAGTCATCTCGTTTTGACGTCATACGAAACGGCATAGGAAATCGGCAAGGTGGATGCAGATAGGAGGACAGCTATTCGAATTGATTTTTATACTGAATAAAGTCGCGTAAACGCAGCGGGGGTGGCCGAAACATGGCCCTAGAGACTTTGGACTACAATTTGCGCTAGTAATCCAACAGTGTTTACAGATCACTTCAGTGTCCCTTCAAATGCAGGTAAGTGCAACCGTAGTAGCAAGCGCGACATGTTGGCTGGCACTGTAAAGGGTGCTTTGCCACATTGGGAGTCGCACTGCGGGGAAGACGCGCACGTTTTCGTCAGGGGTGTGAAATAGTGGAATCTGGAATCCCCCCCCTAAGAAAAGAAAGAAATCTCTGTGACGTGAACAATCTTTCGTGATTCGCAAAGCGCTTGTCGTGCGGTGTTTATCGTGCGCGATACATGTTCGTCTTATCTGTTTACGTTACTTATTTTGCAAGCTTCTTCTGGTAGTGCATAGATGGCGCCACGAGTCGTAGCGGCTGGCGCGAGCGGCTTTGGCCGTGTCGCCGACTCTTCACCTGCCCGGCAGGAGGCGCGACGTGCCCCAATAGATCGAAAGTAATGGCCTTTTGCACTTCCGTCAACAGTTCGTGATTGTTTAAAGGCAACAATAGGAAGGTTCGGTTCAACGCCAAGGGAGCAATTAGCAGGTGCCGCCGGTGCAGTGCGTCTGCTCCGGGAAATCGTCTGCTGGCGTGCGCACAGGACGATTAATGGCCGTTGTCATGACGATGAGCCGTTAATTGCGCCACAACTAAATGCGAGGAGGGGAAAATCGGTATTTCTTTCTTTTTTCCTGCAACCGCCGTGTTTCGTTTTCGCGATGTCCGTGGTATGTTCGTCTGTCGGTTTCAGGCGCGACCAGCCATCTGTTTGATCGCTAGCCCGCTGTAGTTTCTGGTGTTTCCTGTTGCTTTGGTCCCTTTCTTTTATTTCTCTTTCGCTTCGGCTTTTTGTCGCGGTTTAACTCTCTCTTTCATGGGTCCGGCTGGCACGTAATGGGGAGAAAAGCCGGGAACGGGCCGCAGCTGGGAACACACGAAACTTGCGGGGAGAGAGAGGGAGGGGTTGTCGACAGGAAATGCCGAAATAAACCCGATGTGACATTCGTTGCTGTCTGCGGTCAGCGGACTGACTTTCTGAAGTGTTCGTACTGTTGTCGCGGCGGCTGTGTCACTACCAAACTCTCTCCCGCCCTCGCTTCGCTTTCGCTGCCGTCGCTGTTTCTGAGGCGTGAAGTTCGGGTCTTTGTGACATTGTCTGCGCGCAGTAGCGGCCTGTTCAGCGCCTCAAAACGACCCGCAGTAGATTTTCGAGTTTGCTGCTTCGGTTGGAAAAAATACTGACCCTCTGTAGTTTATCTTACGTGTGAGCGCAACAAAAAAAGGTGAGTCTGGTGTGGATTTCACGCCGTGTGTTGGCGAGCGCATTATTGCCTCTCCCGTATCTTTCCTTGGTCTTAGTTTAAACGCGCCTTTTATTTTCTTACTGCTGTTTTTTTTTTTGTAATAAGCGCAGGAAATAGGTTAGATGTGGCCTTTGTTTAGGTTTTTTTTTCTTTTTTTCAATAGTAGGCACATGCATTTCACCCTGGGGGAATTGCTGCAAGAAGGGAGGGGGAGGGGGAGGTGAGTGCCAAATAATATAAAAAGTCGGTGGAGCCTACAATTGTACAAAAAATTTTCGCGCAAAATTAAGTTAGTAATAGGCGCACAACAACACGGATTTGGTAAAAAAAATGCTCAATGTAAAAGTGTGTAACAAGAAAAACGAGGAAGATATAAAGCATTTGGCTGTTGGAATTATGGCTGTCAATCAGCGGCGTGCATGCAACATTTTGAGGGACGCAGAAAAGTTGGCGGCCATTTCTCAGGCAATCAATAAATGCAGGTGGCTGGAACAGCGTTTTTTGTAGTTTTTAACGGTGTGGGTAAAATGAATTTTCATAAGTAGTTCTTCGTGTTACGATTTCCCCAGCTTTAATGAGGGTGGTCGATGCGTTGCGGGACATATGTTGGCGGTCGCTGATAAACAGGTGGTCGATAGCGGCACGATTATATATATCACGGAGGAAGGAAGTAATGGCGGGAAAGCGCGCGACGTGCAGATAACGCACACCGGTTTATAACGGCTCCCGATACCCTGGCTGCGCGGTTTCGAATTGCTTCCAAAGATATCTGTGAGATAGTGTGTGCGACGGTCCGATATAACGGGTGCGTTTTGGATGCACTGGAGTTTTTATTTCTTGGGGACCGAGCAAATTTAGATTTATATGCAAAATTTGGTTGCCTTAGGCAGTTTAAATTAGCCGTAGGTTCTTTTTTTTATTTTTTTGGAAGTACTAGTGCATATTTTACCGCTATTTAAAGTTACAGCAGCTAGAGCATGTTGTATTGGTTACTCAGTGCTGTGACCCCTCGCTAACTGTGACCTCTTCCCCCCCCCCCTTCCCCCCGCATTTTTTGTTTGTTTTTGTTTTGCTTTCCTACTGTTCTGTGCGTGCTTCCGAGAGCCTGGTTATCAGTATTCTCCACGCGTCGGCCGAAATCGGGTCGGAAGGAGCGCAGGCAAATACTCGGTTCCGGTTCGTCGCGCAGTCCTCGCCCGCAAATTGACAGTCACGCTCACGGGGTCTGTTGCAGTGTTGCGCTGCGCGAATAGCGCAGTGTCGGGGAACTAAGGAGGGCAGAGTGGAGCGGCGGGGTTATTTTGCGCTGCATGTACTCGTTCTTTCTATTTATTTTATTGCCCTCGTTGATACTACTAGAGAACAAACTCTCCTTTGTTTTTTAAGATCACGCGAATTCAGGGCGCGAGGCCACTGCCGTACGTGGCCAAACAGTCGCGTACCATTGTGCAGTCACCCTTCTGATCTTTGGACGCAATGGAAGCAGGCCAAAAAAAAGAAAAGAAAACTATTTAACCGCTGGTGCTCCTTAGGCTTGAATTCGAGGGATAACCCTGTGGAATGGATAAAAAAATGAAGCAAGCTCACACTAACGCGTAAGAGTTAGGGAAGCTGCACGCAACCTCCGCGACCATCACGAAGGTTTAAGTCCACGATTGCCGCCGAATTGCTTCTTCTTCGCAGCCGCAACGACCTTTACTCCATCTTTGTTGCTATAAGTGTGAGCTTCCTTCATTTTTTTCATTGTAAGTTGTAATTATTTGGCGTCACCTTGGAGGGCGTACGCTGTGATGCGTCTTTCCCGTTCCGAGCAAGTGTCGCCACGATTACGGCGAACGCTAGATTTTTTTTATTTGCCAATCTTGGTCAATCTCTCTAAGTGGGTATGCTTGGCTTGACAACATGTCGCAGGGGACGCTGGGCGGTCGCCGCGAGGCACGCACACACGAGCGCTCGGCATTTTCTTGGTATTTTTAACTGCGGACAGGAAAAATTACGATTTGCTAAACAGCTTCGCTGTCAAAAAAGAGGCGTCGGCAAATTTGTTTCCCCTTGTTGCAATGCCTCTTGCAATGATTGGTAAAGCTAGTCAACGCAAAAATGTGGGCTAGTTGGTTCGGACTGTGGTTAGGTAGCGTGGTAAGACGGGACAATAAGAAGAGACCACACAGACTAGCGCTAATGTAGCGCTAGTCATGTGTGGTCTCTTCTTATTGTCCCGTCTTGATACCGCGCTACTTAACCATGTTCACTGGTAAAGCTAACTTCAGTGACATCATGGCCGAAGCGAGAGGCTGTTTTTACGAGCCACGCCACAGCAGGAACTTTCGTCGCAGTCGGTACCATCAATGGCCTATCACTGCGCTGTTTATCTGTCAAGGAGGTATATTAATACATACAAGCTTAAATTCACTGAACCAGCTCAGAACTGTTGCACGTGATGGTGTAGCTCCCGAAAGACACGAAAGCCGTGGTGAAGACCGAGGAGCATGGGCGTCGATCGAGATGCATGGCGCGGCGTAAACGGGACCAACCTGTGCTTATCGCCGAAATTAAGGGCGTGGCTCTTGGCAGCGATAAGGCGAGCTTTAATTAGCGACCACGTGTTTCGTTCCTCCAGGTTCCGAGTTTAGTATGTTCCAAAAGTCTTCTAGTGACCCTAGTACTTTTCTCGCAGAGCTAGAATACACAGATGTGCCCGTGGACACATTTTCCGTTGCGCAACCAAAAGCCCCAGTGGCGTTTCAACTCTCCTGAAGATCTCGGCAACAGGGCGTGCTAAACGAAGCGCCGCGTCGAAAAACAGCGGCCCGCGTTGGAATCACTACATTAGTGTAGCCTTGCTTGTGCTGAGCTCTGCGATCTTCGTCGATAATCGACTCGCCGTTGTCACAGCGAGTTCGATTATTTCGTGCAACACCCGTCCCGCATGTTGTGTTCCCACCGTGCCTTTCTCTTTTCCTTCTGTCCCGCCTCCCCCCTCTTTTTTCCCTCTCCCACTGTGTGGTCGAAGTTTCCGGAAGCTGCACCCTTCCTCTCAGCTCGACGCCGCGCCTGTTTCCATCCATTATTGACCACATGCTTCCAATCCATAGCTCACCTCCCACTTGTTCGGGAAAGAGGAGAAGAAAAAAAACATGGAAAGAAAAAAAGAATGAAAAAGGCGTTTGACGTTTTGTGTTTTAAAGCCGCTTCCGCTTCAAAGGGTTAACGGGAGAGGAGGAGGGAAATTAAAGAACGGAAAGTATGATGGTGGTGGGAGGCGTGGCGTGCGCGGTGGCTGTTGCCCCAGGCGAGCGTAGTGGGGAACCAGGTGGACCGGGGTCGTTGAACCCTCCCGGCTGGCGCCACCGGCCGCATCGCCAGGGGTGACTGACTGACTGGCCTGTCCGCCCGCGCAGTCCGCCGTCGTCGTCGTGGTCGTCGTCGCTGAGCGATGGCCGCCGCCGCGCCTCGCTGTACGGCGCCCCGGCATCTGAGTATTTGAGCGAAGAGTGGCTTGCGTGCGTGATTGTAATGCACGCGGAGTTTCGCGCTTTGGGTGTTTTTTTTAAAACAGCGTGGACATCCGGGTAGTGAAACGTATTAAAACAACGCGTTCAGGACGAAGCTGAAGGAAACGTTCTGTTATGTTTCACTGCGCCAGCAACCACCTCGCCCGCATAATGCATTGACATCAGGAGTGTCTTGAGTCTAAACCGAAACTATGCCCGAAAGTTGCAGCGTGGTAAATTTGTGCGCATTAAATGTGTAAATGTTGGTTGGTGCGCATTAGAGATAAATGAATGGGATTCTCGCTGGATAAGGGGTATGGATTATTGGAGCGTAGTTGGGGTGCCTGCACGTCATTCGGCCTCCCGTGCTTGTTTATACGCGTATAATCTCACTCGGCAAGCGCGAAGATCTACGCTCCGAAACAAATAGTAGCGCTTGTTTAATCGTTTTTACCCGAGTTCATGCTTGTGGGCTGCGACTTCGAGACGGTTAATCATAAAAGCAAGACGGCGGCTTAGGTAGATGCGTAGTAAACGGTTTATCACTGTCATCATCACTCTTTAGCCGGGGTGGAGGGAACGAAAAGGAAAAGCGCTGCGCGGTTTTCTGTCTTTTTTTTTTTTTAATTGCCTTCAAAATTAATTCAGCTCTGCTTCTCATTGGCGGGACTCCGCACAACCGCAGCTAAGCAGCACATGCGCATACTTAACCTAGCAATTTGCATTCGCTAGCAGTTCCGGCTCTGCTGCCACGGATGACGGATTCGTAGCGCGAGAAGAACGCGTGCCATCTGGGGGCACGCATTCTCGTCTGAACTACAACGACACGTCTCGTGCCCTGCGCCGCAACTTCAGCTTTTGTTGTTGTTATTGTTACGTAGGCAGGTGCGACCGAACGCGCTTGTTCTCTTTTTTTCCTGCTGCATTTTCTTTGTTTGATCCCAGCGTTGTGCATGCCTCATCACTCCTCAACCGCTATCACGTCCGTCTTCGTTCATTGGTGGGGCGTAACCACATCGTTCCTTCGCCCCTGACGAGTGGGCCAAGTTTGTTTGCTTTTCGCGAACCAAACGCGGTGCTGGCAGTGGAGGCGGGGTTGTAGAATCATGGTGACGTCACGGCTTAATTTTTTTTAATCGGAAGCAACAGTTAAGCCCACCCCGCTGCAAACATACGCCGAAATATCGATACAGGAACGAGGACCAAATAAATCAATTCCCCCACCCTGAACCTCTTCTGGGGGAAGCTAAAAACCTTCCGGCGACTACAGAACCTCTACCCGAATGACCCCCTGCTACATGCCATGTATCCCATATACCCTGCCACATGCTCCTGCGGACCCGGCCCCCCTGTACCACATTGTGTGGGAGTGCCAGCAATCCCCTTCCCGCACCCCTAACCCCAACCCTACCTATGAGCACAGTGGGTGGAGCTGCTGACCAGCTCCGACCTTCCACACCAGCGACGATTGGTGGAGAGTGCACGGATGGCCAGCATAGCCCAAGGCATCCCAGACTAAGGAAGACTCCCACCGGGCGGGTGCGCTAACATCAGCACCTGCTCTCCAATAAAGTTTATTCATCATCATCAATTAACCCGGAGTGAAGGTATCAATCAAAATTGGCGTTACTCTGCGCGGAGTGCAGGCGATATTTGACCGAGAGGGGGGGTACGAAAAGGGCGTTAGGACCACAATAACGCCAATTCGGCGGTTAGACAATTACTGCCCTGAAATGCAATTGAAAAGGGTCGAACAGATGGGCGTAAAAGCACGCGTTTCCGCACGCGTCTCCGCCCCCGAGAACCAGTTTGGCTGCCGGATGGCCCGCCGCGTCGACCGCTCCCGCGCGTATCCAACCTGCTGGATATTTTGACTCGCCGTGTCGTACACCGGATTGCTCGTGCGGACATGTGTCCCCCGCTCTAGCCAGCTCACTTGTGTGTGGCGTGAGAAGGGAACGCCGTGCTGTTTAGGTACCCTAAACCGTGGTTTAACGGAATATGTTTCTATTCGAAGTGTTTACTCGACCCCACTGCGGTGAATTGAGGGCAATTCATCACCGCTCTTAACAAATTGTCGCTTATAACGACTTGGCTATAACAAACGTTCACTATGGCGGGTTTCTTTTTAGTGCACGCGCTTAGCGTACCGTGCGTACGGGCTTGTGGGAGGGAAACGCTATTCCATCAATCAGTAAATAGCGCGCCCGTCACTCCGCTCCCCCATTAGTGCATTGAAAGGCCGTGAGTGGCGCGCATGCAGCGCCGCTGATCAAACCACCTCGATCGTTTGTCTTCTTCGGCGCGCCCGTTGTATTCACGCGCCGCCGCCTCTCGCGTCACGCTGCCCGGTTCGTCTCTCTGGTAAGCGCTTCCGCGTCTACCTGGCGCCATTGTTGCGCGTTGATACATATAGGGTCCCAGTCGGCGGTCTGTCTGGCGCCAGGCCATCTGTCGGCGCTCCCGCAGTGCTTTCATGTACTGGCTATACCGTGGCCAGGGTTTGAGGCCCCCGGCGCACACGACGAGGTATGCGCCAGACACGTGGGAGACGACAGCAGTTGTGGGCCTCCGCAATTAGCCAGCCTGCGTTGAAAAAAAAAAAAAAAGGGAAACGAAAGAAGCGGGAAAGGGGGAGCTTGGTCACCTCTGGGGGTTGTGCTACGTGTGTCAGCGGTTGAAAGGGACCATGAAGAGAAATTGCAGCCTTCACCAAAGCAATCTGACATGTTTGAAGAAGATGCGGAAACGACGCGCAAGGCGAGGTTCAGACCACCGACGTTAACAACCATATCGTGAGCTATGAACGTAAAAAAACGGCGTGTCATGCAGCTCGGTTGGCTGAGACGTGAAATGACGTCATTCTGTAAAGTTATTACGACAGCTGTGGCAACAATCTGAACCCGGCCTAAGACGGGCAGAGAAAAACACCGCGCTGCGTGGTGTGTATTTCGATCTCTGTCTACCTGTTCCTTCGTTCGCGCATTTCCTTCTGATATAACCCTGTATAATTTGAAAGAGCCAGCCTGTGGTAACCCACTCAGCCAGAGACAATATATCTTGAAAGACTCGCGATACCCGTCGTGAGCTGTGACGCAATGGAGGCAAGCTCAAAAAACTTGACTGCACGTTATCGTCCAAGTAACACGATCAAACGAAACTAGAGACACCACTGCAATCGTATAGGAGCCGACCGATTTTTCGGACCTGGAGTGGAACGAAAAATAGTCCGATTAAAAGAGCAGTGCGAAAAATCCGCCAGTCATTACTCCTATGGGAGAACTGGTGGTCCCTCGGGAAAGTCCGGAATATCCACCAAGTCCGAATTTTTGGAGTACGAACATTCCGTCAGCAAATATATGGTAAAACTTCCTGACGTGGCTTTGGTCTTCGGCTTCCAAGCGTACGAACGAGTCTCCGTTGCAGCATAGGGGCTGAACGAGGAAGTGGCTGGCGATCACCGCTGCTTCCTATGTTTTCCCTAATTTCTAAATTATTTGTTTGAAGTCTGTGATAGCATCTGTATCCTGCATCAATTATCCGCGCAGAGCCGTTTTGTTTTAAGAACTAAACTTGTATTTTGTATTGATGTTGTCTCTGAGGTGTTGTGGGCAGATCTTCCCAGTCGTTGTGCGAAATTTTGATAGAAATAAGCGTCACTAACACCAGGGGAAGAAAGGCGTCGGAAGTGTGCGAGCCCGTAGGGCCTTCATACTACCTGGGTGGTGTCTGTAGATGTAATGCCGTCGTAACGTGTGAAAGCACATGTACGGACACGTTCACGCACGTGCTTGAGGGAAATGGTACGGGACGTACGCTCCCGGCCGGATATGCGCGGCGTGCTTTGGAGAATGGGAGTGCGGTACGCGAGCGCGGAAAAAAAAAACTCCACACTCGTCGGTGTAGCTGCCGTTGGCGTGAGAGTCAACATCTGCATCGAGTTAACGCGTATGGCGGTGTAGCTGTTGCTTTTTTGTTTGCTTGTTTGCATTAAACGCGAAAACCAAATGGCGCTCAAGCAGCCCGTAAAGTGGAGGCTATGGCGTGTACTCCCTGTTTTGTTTTTGTTTTTATCCACTGTCGCCTCAGTGTGGGGCAGCATCCGTAAGCGCTATCATTCTTTTTAAAAATAAGAAGAAAAAAAAGAGGGGGGCGTCTTTGGGGCTGGGTCGCCGAAACTGTGGCGCCGGGGCGGCGGCGTCTTGGTCGGCGATTTCGGCTCGGAACAGAACACAAAAGCGCGCGTGCCCGCTGGCGCCAGTGCGCGCATGTGCGTTTGTTCGCACAGAAAATGCTCCGGCCTGGAGATGGGTCCACGCGCGCCCAAAAGCGGAGCGCTGCGTCACGACGAGCCCCCCGGGCCGCTCACGTCTGACGGGCGTAGCCGGTTGACGCGTGCCGGGGTGGACGCCGCCGTCTGGGTCGTGATTGATCTCAATCACGGACTCCCTCCTTTCGGTATCGGCCGTAATTCGCCCCAGAAATACGAGTGCGGCGTCTCCGTCCGCTGGATATATAGTGAAAAGAAAGTATACCGTCTGACTGCAGGTACGGGAGGGAAAGAGAGAGAGAGAGAGAGAAAAGCAAACCCTTCGTGCACAAAAAAAAAAAAAAACGCACAGTGGTCTAAACGTAACCCCGAGTAATCCCCCTTACGGAACGCAATATAACGTAATGGCAGCCATCCCTGCGGGAGCCGTGCAGTAGGAGCATATGCCATTGCGTATGCGTTTGAACTTCGGGCCATACTTGCCGGGTAGATTCTCATTAGTGGGTAAGCATTTATAAAGCGTGGGCCGCCGTATGTCGCCCGGCAATCAGTGTGCCACTTGGCGACGAAGTTAACTTAATCGCCAGAAGGTACATCGTGGTAACCTTGAACGGCGAAGGATCGCCACCGTCATCCCGCAATGCAATCTTCTTATTGCGGTACGACTCCCCGTGGAGGACCAGAACACATTGTGCGTCAAGCTGCGTAGCGAGCGGCGGGAGGTCAACGTCGCCGCTTCCGCTGTCTCGGCACAATGTTTCACGTCTAACTCGCGCTGTCAGCCTGCTGCTCGGCGGGCATGTATCGAGAGCGGGTGGGTGCGCGTTTTCGAAATTTCGTTTCCTTGTCCCGTTATATCCGGAGCAAGGCGAGCTGACCGACCTCCCGCGGTGGCGTATAATTAAAGGCATGCCGCGGTAGCTCCGGACGAGTGGTGTCACGACGGGCTTCTTTGCCGCCGCCGCGTTGCCCGTCGTATACGTGGCGGCGGTGGCAGCAGCAGCTCCGGCGGATTGGCGAAAAATAGCGTTGCGTCACTCTCCTCCCGGATACCGCTACACGGGCTTCGTGCGCGCGTGATGCTGTAACTAAGCTATCAGGAAGGTGGGAGGGAGGGCATAAAAGCGAAGTATAGGTGGAGGTAAATCTTCGTCTTGTTTCGCGCTAGCCTTTCTTTCGTTTTTTTTCGCGCGCTCTTTTGCAACGTGCACGTAGCGGCGGGAATCATACTGTGCGAAGAGTTCCGCGTTTTTACGAACAGCATCCCCGTGCAGTCGCTCAATCTCCCCTCGACCGTCAGCCCAAGAAGGTTCGCGCGCGCGTTTCATCCCCACCCGCCCCGTCGTGTGTCTTGTCTTGCTTGTCGGCGCGGTGTTGTGGTTTGCGATGCGCTATCGGCATGTTCTGTCAGCAGAAAGTGTTGAGATGGGTATACACTAGCGTTCTCTCTCTTTCGGTGCCCGTCTCGACCGTATAAAACCCTCGATAGAACGAAATCCCTCCTTGAGAGCAAGTCACCTTCGGTTTTATGGAAGCATAACTTAATAACAGAGTCAGTTTCCGATACCGAAGACTTAGTTACGGCGAGTGTTTACTGTACTTGGTTATGCTTTCTCAATGCTCGAAGCATTGCCAGGGTGCTTATCGAAGATTATGAATGTCTGGGTCTCGACCTCTCCGTATACCCGTCCCGAATGAGAAGTTCGCGACGCCGCTTCTCATTCGCTTGAGGTGGAGGCGCACACATTCCCTTCTCCCATTCACTGCGCTCCTCGCGTGGACGCGTGCAACCGAAGGAAACGCCACTCCCCAAAATTGACGAGCTAGGACCCTAGGATCCAGCTCGACTTGGGGAACAGGGCCCGCACAACCAGCATTAACCAGGGAGACCCGGACTGAGGATTCCCTCCACCGGGCGGGTGCCCTAACAGAAACACCTGTTCGTCAAAGATTACATTCTTTCGTTCTTTCCGAAAATTTTGGCGTATACGAAATTTCGCCCATGGTGAGTTCGCCTGTATCAGGTTTCGGTAGCCGCGTATAAATGGAACGGCGCTCGGGCGCGTCTCCTGCAGTGTTCTTCTGCCGTTGACCCTACACACCGGCGCAGGAAGCCCCGAGTTCCCCTCTTCTGGCGCGTAAATTGCGCCCTCCTCCTCCCCGTGTCGTACTAGCTGTCGCTGGCGTGTCCTCTCTTCCATCTGCTCTTCCTCCCTCCGCCTCGTCTTCCGCTTTCCGTTCCAGATTCCGGCGATTCGCGTCGGCCTGCCGCCGGCCTTGTCCCAGTCATCGCTGGGGCCAGCCTTGTTTGCCCGTCGTCGCGTACACTCGCGTCCTGTCCTCTCCACGCCGGAGGAGGCAGAGGAGCGTCGCTTTTCCCTCTGTGTCCTACCTGTCAGCCTTTTTTGTACCGCTACTCGGTGCTTCGGCGACAATCACCGCTCACATACCTAATCTCCGCGGAAGGCAGTTTACCTTGAACACAGAAATACTTCTAGATCCCTGGAAATATCATACATAGCTGATATGCTGGCAGCCGTTTTTACAACATGCGTGCGCATTGTTCTTTCTTTTTTCTTTCTCGATAGACAACTACTTTGCTTCTTAAACAGCATCGTTGCATTTATTACAACTATGTATGACGCCTTTCCCAATCACTCCCCCCCCCCCCCAACCCACAGGGCTTTTTGGCCTCCTTTCCCTATTAAAGTCATTCATTCATTCCTTCCTTTACTTACCGTTGGTAAAAGCAGTTACCCCCTCCCCCCTCTTGGACTGGATTTGTGGATGGAGACGATCGCTTTGCTGGAAAAACTGGAGCGTGGCCTGACGCGACGAAGCAGTTAACACACCTCCAGATTCGACCACACGCGTGGAGTTTTATTAAATTCTAGCTTGAGGTCAGATGCCGTGAAGCAATTTAAGGGCATGGCTTGCCCGCACGTTGGGTTTTTTGTCATCGTGCACCGAACAGCCCGCCTGGCGGGAAGCATTTTAGCTCTCGGGTCTTCGCCGGAGATGTATACAGCCGTGTGGCGGAGAAATTGAATTAACCGCGACGAAGTCACGCGCCCGGAAGTTGCTGATACGTGCGTGAGAGAAGTCGAAATCGTTCTCCTGAGCCTTCTACATCCCCCGCAAGGCGCAGTTGTGAGTTAACAGCCATTCTGAGTTCTGATAGCCTCCGACTGCACCTTCGGAACGTGCAACCAGTTAGTTTTACGGAGTGCGCGCGCACGTCCATACACAACTCGACGCTTCGCTGCAATTGCGGCACGCGTGGCCCTGCATAGGTCGCACATAAACGTCCCTTATAAAGCATCGCGCTGATTTAGCGAGGAACATGGGAGTGGTCACTGCAGGCGAAGAGAGCGTCCTCACATCTGTGTGGTGCTAGATGTGCCAACCTAGATTTGGGCGGCCGTAACTTGGGCTTGCCGTGCCTGCAACTTATAGCGCTGGAAACTAATGCTGCGTCCCCCTTCCCCGCATTGGCTTGTACTGCTATAGTTGTAGCGCGCTTTTTCTCCTCCGCGCGTTCCTTCACGAAGTGCTCGGAATCGGCCCCAGGCGCTGCGGCAACCATTGTGCTTGGGCCGGCGAAAGTGGGCGGCCCCACCGCGGCTATCGAGGCCGTTATCTAATACTCGTTCTCCCATCCGAACCGCCGTTCCTTCCTCGTACAAGCGCCGTTTCTCTCCTCGGGTGCGGCGCCGATGCCGTCGATATGTGCACAACACGTGTTCGCTATTATATGCACGACTCCAACGCCCGCGGCTGCAGCTTCGGGGGGGAAGGCTGTTATTGTGCGCGGACTACTTTCGATAGCTATACACTGAGGTGCTAACGGGCTTTAATTGGCTCACGGCTGACGCTACACGGACCCGAACAAAGGCGGCCGAAGTCGATTAATGCCGGCGTCGTGCGGGGCCGGGAGAGTTTTCCCAAACGCGCGCGGCGAGCAGTAAAATCGTCTCGGCAAAGGGAACACTTCGCGTTCATTGTCTATCGCTTTGCGTGCTTCGTTTTGAGGAAGCAGAGATGGCGTGTGTGCCGTAATATTTTAGACGCGCGTGCCTATTATGCACCTTCCTTTCGCTCTAAATACACGAAACGTGCGGTTAGCCTTCTGGTCTGCACACATCTGTATTGTAGAGAATCACGATTAGCGCGTGCCAGTTTGACTATCTAAACTGTAGTATCGGCTGGCTAAGACCGTTTACGATCTCGTTCGCGCGCCAGAGTAATTGCTCATTAACAACTGCGGTTCGCTTCAAATCGGAATGAAAAGAAAACGTTGAAGTCCTGGGATGGACGCTGTCGGCTGTAATTCGGTCCACTGGTGTCTTTTTTTTTTCCTTGTTGAACTACCTGTTCTTGGGCGGATGAACGGAGGCTGGCGGGCGGGCAGATAAATTAAGTTCCGCAAAAGTTCCCGAGAACAGCTGTCTCGGTTAATGAAGTGAACGGTTCCCGAAACGCAGACGACCTACTTAATACGATGTCGGGGGTGGGCGTTCTTCAGGGTGTGAATGTGGGGCTGGAGACGAGCGGGAATCTCCAGACGGGTCGGCGGCGATCCCCGCTCGCTGTGTTCTGTACGCGCGTGGGCAAATAGTTCCTCCCCATTAGGCGGCGGCTGTATCGAGGCGAGCCCCTCGTTAGGTATATCGCGCTTCGTGGAAGAGGCGCGGGCCACCGAAACTGGGTTTGGAATGCGCGCCGGCCAAATTGATGAGCGCTTGCACTGGCCGCGGTGGACCCGGCTGCTGCTGCTTCGCCTTTGCCGCGCCGTTCTCGGTACATCGTAGTGGCGAAGCCCTAATTGGAACCGGCCTGCAGCGTTTCAGCGATTGCCGCCCCTGCTGCGGAGAAGCGCACTGTTTTGTTTCCATTGAGCCTTTCTTCATTAGTTCCCGTCTGTTACGCAGACAAAGCGACAGCCGTAATTTTGCCCTTCGCCCCTCCCCTCTATCCCTCTCTCTATTTGTGCCTGCGCGCTTCACTAACTCCGTCCATTGCAGAACGAAGGTCCAACCGCGTGACTCTGTTACCGTAGGTGGTGCACCGTTTGTCATTTCGTCGGCCCGGAGTTCACTTTTGCTCCAGTAGAAGGTCGAAAGTTACTGCCTAGTTTTTTAGGGACTGTTCGTTGCCGAATTGCATCATTACGAATCCGAACAAAAGGAGCCGAAATTTCGGAACTTTTCGTTTTACTCGTGCCCCACGCCATCTGTTGATACTGGGCGACGTGCGCCGTCACACGAGCGGTGCCTCACACCAATCCAAGTCGGAGGCTTTCGTTTCTGCGCGTTGGTTGCGAAATACTCCCCGGGCGGTCTTCTTATTCGTAAGAGCATTGCAGAACCTGTAACGCATCCAACAATGTAGGCGTACATTCGGTTCGTCTCCTCCTTCTTAGCGCGCGTATAAAGGCCAGTTGTGTTTATCTCGTGCGCGTACCCGCATCGCCGTTACGTGAGCGCTATTGGAAAGAGCGCGGCCCCGGTTGGCGCGCGTTATCCCCTCCTCACGCTGGTTTCGCTCTTCTGACCAAAGCGCGCAGCCGCCCGGCGTGTCGAAGATGAATGGGGCCCCCTCGGCGGGTAGCCGCGCTGGAGATGTGCCTCGATTGCGGGGTGGAGGGGGGGAATATGACGGCATGCCCCGACGTCGTCCATCTCTCGGCGTGGGTGTGCGCGCGCGCACTGGGCAGCAACGCCCTGCGCGGGCCTTCAGATGCTCGCCGCCGGCACGCAGCACCGTTCGACGGCGTCGCGGCCTCGGCGGCATCATCTTCTGCTGGAGACGCCACGTGGCTACAGCAGCCCACCTGGACTGAGGCCACAGCTTGCAGAAATGCTGGGGAGTTGTCAGCGTGGAAGAGCAGCGAAATCGATTTGAACGTGAGCGCGCACATGTTGTTTAGATTAGCGTGCGGTAACGTTTGTATCATGCTTGATTCCCCTCCCCCCCCTTTCTTTTTTTTGCGCCGTCTCACAATTTCTTATTCGCGTACACGATATGATCGGTGATCGGATCTGCACGGGGTGGACGGGGAGGACTATTGCCTTTCAGGTTTGAGCCCACTTGCAACAGTGGGTCGAGGAGTTTGGCTGCTCGGACGGGTACTGCCTTCTTCGCTTTGACCGGTGTGCTTGTTTTTCGTCGCTTTGTTATACTGGGAATTTATTTTAGGCGGAAAACAATTCATGGTTGATTCCCGCGTTCACTCGTGTACGCACACCCGCGCACGCACACAAACCTCTCGAGTCGCCTCTGAAGAAAAGCGATCATGTTGTGAGTATAGGTCGACTGCATATCAACCTTCTTTGTTGTGCAACTCGCCCGTCTCGTGGTGAGCCGATCATGGTCCAGCCCTTGCCCCGCTTCCAGCAAGGGTTGAGTCGTGATGATGATGTTGATGATGACGGTGTTGTTGTTCGCTGAGTATTCAAACACCTTTTCCCTCCAAGTGAGCGATTTGTTGAAATTGGTCGTTTGTAATATTGGCCTACAGCGTGGAGGATGAAATGTTTTGAGGGGGAGGTGAATCGTGTGAATTCCGTTGGAAGTATGGATATGAACCGGGCTGCTAGCGGGCTTGGTGGTGGGAAAATTCCGCTGTCCATGCCCGCTGTGTCCGCGAGCGGCCTCGCTCCTTCCTCCTCCTCGGGGGGTCCGTGCATCGGCGGCTGCGTTGATTCGGCTCGTAGGGGCGCGATTCGTCTCGCCGGCGCCGGTTGCGGCATCCGTGGCCCGCGGGGCTGCCAATCAGCGCTGCGCGGGCACGTCGCAACAACCGACGCGGAAGAAGAAGGGGTCACCGACGCCGCCATCGGATACGCCCGGCGTCGCCTAACGGGCACGCACGCTTCTCTCTTCTTCCACGTTGCCTACCTGTCGAGGCTGAGCGGATCGGGTTCTCGCTGATGGACACGCGTTTTTCGGCCCTCGGGCGGCGTGTGTTGCCTCCTCCCGCGCGTGTGGCAGGGGGTGCTGTTTGACGGCTGACGATGGAGGAGAGTGCTGCCGCGGCCGATGAGCGAGGGAGAAAACGAGAATGCTGACGCTGCCGTTTTTATTTATGTGTGACGCGCTGTCGCGTCTGTCGTCTCTGCGTGTTCGCAGTTGCCACTGACCCCTGCTTTACAACAGGACGCCGTAGGACGTCGAACTTGCGATCGCGTACACCCCGCGCTCGATTCAAATGCGAACTGTCCAGGGTCACCTTTGAGCGGCCATGTTTGGCGCTTCATTAGATTGGAGAGAGAGGGGTAGGGGGGAGATGGTGGCGAGATGTCGCCTGCGTAAGATATACGGCCCCGTTCAACGACACGTAGCAGCCCGAGCATGTTCACTGATCCACCGATTCTAGTTCCAAAGCAGTAAAACTACTGGGTAGGGGGTGCGGAAAATTGTTTGGGGGGAGGGGGGGCAACGGAGTAGTGAAGAAGGGTATCAGGCGGACGAAGCGCCTACAATGCTCCCGGAAGAGTTTCGTCTAGCAACTCTCTCTCTCTCTCTCTCTCTCTCTCTCTCTCTCTCTCTCTCCTCTTCTCCTCTCCTCTCTCTCTCTCTTCCTCTCTCTCTCTCTCTCTCTCTCGTTTTCGCAGCATTCTTTTGCTCCGTGACAGGCTTCACACCGACAGACGCGATTTTGCGAGGTTGGGTGGCACTGGCTTTGGGCGGCACAAGAAAGCGCTCTCGCGCTAGAGTAAGCGTCATGAAATGGGGCAGAAGACCGTAGCTTTAAGATTCGCAGGCGTGACCGCATCGGTGTAGGACGTATAAGTTTTCCTTTTTTCGCCGTAAATACAATTGTGCCAAGTAGCGCATAATATTTCTCTACATCTTGTACCGTTCATTACTGCTCGTACCACCTGCAGGCAAGATATGAGGGGCAAAGCAAGTTTAGTTCGGGGTCATTGTTTCGTTTAAACTGCAAGTATACGAACGAGCGACTTTCGTTTCAGCGATGCCGCTGTGTTTGTATAGTGGAACGTTCTCCGCCTTCATTGTATGCTTTGGGCCGCGGATAATGTACCGCTGCAGCGCCCGCGCTCCGCCCCGGAGTTCTCTCTCCTTGCAAACGTCGCTGACTCACACGCGAACATACGATCGCCCCAGTAATCTCAGAGTGTATACGGCGCCTTCATTTCGCACGACAAGTAACGAGATCCGGCGCCGAAGAACTCCCCCGCTCGCCTTCGTATACATCCGACGCGGCATTGTATGCCTTGGCACGCATGCAACTCTGCATTGTATCCAAACGGCCGGCGCACCCCCTGACGCCGTGTAACCCGAGGTACGAGCTGCCGCGGGAGCAGCGCGAGGAAGCGTTTTGTTGCCGCCACGCTTATAAGCGTGATCTCTAGAAGGCACGCGTCTCGCGGGCCTCTTGATTTGCAAACAATGGAAAAGAGCTTGTAAAGTTGCGCCGTGGTAGTAGTGGCGGCTGCGGGCACTACTGCCTTGCAAGAGTTTGCGATTTTACGCGGGAGAGTGCGGTTCGTCACGCGAGCATTTGTGCACAATCATGCCCCGATGAGTCGACCCGCCCCGGTCATAGTTCACGCCTCCAGATTGAACCCCTCCCATCATCCCTACGCGGCCCTTTCTATGCGTGACGGACGACGGCGCGGCGCCGGGAACCAAAAAAAGAGGTCCGTTGGCTTGCCCTGTCTCCCAACAGCTGTTGCCGCCCTGTATACAGTCTGCATTGCACGATATATTAACGGCGTTCGCGTGATTCGTCGCTATCGGTTTCACCGTGGAGCCCGTCCCGTCGTCTAGTGCGTCTCCGTTCCGCGTGGTAGCGCTGTGGACGGGAGGTGCGCGCCGCGCTTTTTGGTCCTGTGTTCCGCGTGCGTGCGTGGATCGACGATTAGTTCCGCACCTCTGCCTGCGCGTTGCCGTTCCCAGATCCGTCGTGTTCGACGACGCCGCCGACGCCGGCCGCTTCGGGTTGATGGGTTTGCGATGGACGCGTCGTGACGACAGAGCCGAACCTTCGGCGTTCCGCGTTGACGTTCGCGCGAATCTCTCGCGCTGGACGACGCGTCAGATGATATACCTTGGCGCTGTATAGCGGGGTGCTTAGATCGTGCGGAGAGCGTTGAAGCCGCGTGCGGATTTGAAGCGTGTCACTGCTATACTCATATGCTGGTGCTCGAAATTGCAGCGTTTCCAGATATAAACCTTTAAATATAGCGCCAATTTTGTGCGTGCGTACATATATGTATGGAGTGTTAAAAACGGGGCCTTGAGCGCGGCGACCACACCGGCACGCGATGAAACTCTTTGTGGCGAAGGCATTGGAGGGCTAGGGATTTATTTAGACTTCACGGTGTTGTTGGTGTTTTTTGTTTGTTTGTTTGTGTGAACTTGCGCCGAAGTTTTGCACGCACGCTTGCTTTGTTGCATTCAGTTTCCTTCAAAAATAGACATATCGTCCGCGGTTGGCAGTCCAATTCGGAACCTCGTGCGTGTAGTAGCTACAATCGTCACTGCGGTGTAAAAATTCGGAGTTAGTTGGGAATGTTCGGCACGTTCACGGGAGCGTGCTACTATTGGGCAAAAAAAGTCGCAATAGAGGGGATCATTGAGGGCAGAAAAAGAAACAGCTTTTTTTTTTACGCATGTACAAAACTCATTGTTCGAAGAATACGTAGGTATAATGCTTCCGCGTTTCCTCGGGTGCGTTCGTCTTTGCCAGGTCACATGTCACTGTGCCTCCTCTGTACACCTTTGACGAAGGCTTGCACCGCGATTCGCGCGCATTCCTCCTCCTTTTTAGGGGCGTTGTATCAACCGAACAGAACAACGGGGGACGCGTGCCAACGCCTCGTTTCCCTGGCTTTGCTTTTTAAATGGGCCGTCCGTAGGTATTCGCGGAAGACGCGTCCTCGCCTGTCTCTTTCCTTATTTGTTGGAGCTTCGTCTGGGCATCCTTCACTGCGCGGCTGCGCTGCGAGGCGGAGCAGCGTAGGCTAACGGTCCGCTCCGTCTCCCCCCGCCGCCTTGGAGACTCGGAATGACGACTGCAGTAACGATCGTCGCACGTGCTGTTCCCATTCCATTGAACGCGTATTCTATGCCCGTCGTCGTTTTGAGCTCCGCGGTCCGTGTTCTCTGCCGAGCGTCACTAATGATGCCGGTGCACTGTGTTTGTGCCCGAGCCTCGCGGCGTGTTCATGTGTATATAAAGGCTGGCCTATTTGAGCGCGCGCCCGCCGTTTCCTTTTTTCTGTCGTCCCTGATTCGGGGTTGTCTCTCTGTTTGCAAGTCTCTACTGTCCCTTGTGTTGCTAAATATTGCTCCGCGCGTATTCGTGAACATCTGGTGGTGGGCAGTGGGTTTTAAAGAACATTCGCGGAAGAAACAAAATGGAAACAGAGAAACCGTTGGCAGTTTTGGCTCGGCTTTGCAAAAGGCTGTTTATTTTGCTGGAGCAGTCAGCATTCTGGAGCTGGCAACATGTACCGAAGACTTCGCAGACTGTTGTACAGCCCGACGACAGGGTGCCGTATGCCGTGTACCGTGTTGCATCGCGACATACAGAGCACGGAGTGTCTAACCGTTCATGAATTAATTGGGATACGTTTTGCCATGTCTATAGCTTCGATCTCCTCGATGTACCGGAAAACATCGTTGTAACGAACTCGCGCTATTCAGATTATCGGTTTAGCCGAAGTATGTTTCTTTTCATAGTCCCCACAGGAGTGCAGGGAGAACAAACGATACCCGCTTACATCGAAATACCGCTTTTAACGAAGTCGCTTTCTTGCCACGAAAACTATAGGGTTTACTCCAGAGGCACAACCGTTCATGCCCGGTCCCATGGTTTCTACGTCCTTCATGGTACTTCGAAGGGTCATGGCTTGGGCGATAAGGAGCGTTGCAGTATAGGGTGCTGTACGGGTTAATTTTGTGACTCCCGCGCTCCTCTATAACGTGCGGAGATATCTTGGAAGTGCGCAAGAATAGCCTCGCGCTCATCGATTGAACACGGAGCCGCTTTAATCAACTCGGCGTTTCCCGTCGTACATCGTGCGGGCACTGTAGTCTTGTAGTTGTGGCGTGCACTTATTCTTAACGAAGCTGCTCGTTAATTGCGAAGTTTCAACTCGTCCACCATTGCGGGAGCAGAGAAGGGCAAAACATGCCTTCGCTTTGACGACGGTCATAGATTTTTTCGCGTGTAGTTTGCGAGTCGCTATTGGGCCTACAAAACCACAGAAATTTCGTATCGGTGGTCATCATTCGCCGCTAACATATTCCACTGTCTCTATCATCATCGCCTGTTCTACATTCTCTTTGGGCGGCTAACGGTAAAGCTCGTCGCGGCGCAAAACTTTCTATCTTCGCTCTCCGCGGTTACAAAAAACTAGGCCGCACGTGGCGATTCGGTAATAACGTGAACGTGACGCAACGCTGAGCGCTTCACTCCGGCGCGCCGTGAGGCCTCTCTGAGAGCCAGGAAGGAGAAACGGTTATAGCTCGTCTCCGCGCAGAGCCGATCCTATTACGTAGGTATATACTACTTCGGTCGCGGCTCTGATCGGCCCAGCACGCGGCCGTCATTTCGGGGACGACGTCCCTGCCTGCGCGGATGCCGTCACGGGGGAAGATGTATTCGGGTTAACGGCGCGTAGGGCGGTGGCCATGATGGTGCGGCGGTTCGATGCGCTTCGCTCGGCGGTGCCCTGCGTGCCGCGAAGAAAGGCAAGGCGCGAGGTGCTGCTGCTCAAAGTCCATTTCGTGCCGCTCGGAATGGTTGGGCCATTCCGCGCCGTCGTCTTGGAACGCAGTCACGCTACAACGCTGCGTCCAAGTTGCGGCGTGTAAAGCGGTGATGGCTACGAAGAGTCGAACGGTTTCGTGCCAATTGTGAGGGGATGCAATACGCCGTGTTGCAAGGGTGCGTGTTACGTTAGGGGTGGGCGGACAGATTGGGAATAAGTGGGGCATGTGTGCACGGCACTTGCTTTCGTGGCGCGGCGTTTCTACAAGAAAAAAAAAATTAAGGGGCTGAAATTTGGAAGTGGCAATATAGCATATTCTGCTCCGGCTTCGGGGCGGAAGCTGTATTTCGGAGCACTTTATTTGGGGACCGCATTCGAGCGCTTTAAAAGAAAGCAATGCTGCGGCTACCGAATTCGACGCAAAAGCTTGCGGACCGACCGCCGCGGTGGCTCCAGTGGCTTTAGTGCGTTGTTGAGGCTGAGCCCATGGACCACGGGTTTCGATTCACGGCCCGCGGTCGGTGCTTTCCAAATGGGGGCCGGAGCCCTCTCAGGGTAAGGCGTTCTCTGCCTAGGGCGCGGCTTCGATCCCGGGCGCGTGGGCTTCCAAATGGAGGCGAAAAGCATACGGAAACGTTTCCCCTGTGGTCGAGATTTCGCCGCACGTTTAAGATCCCCGGGTGGTCGTCAAAGTGGATCCGGAGCCCTTAACTACGGCGCACCTCATAGCCTAGGCGTAGCTTCGGCGCGTTGAGCACCCAAAAATCAGTCGGCAAAAGCATGCGGGGCACACTGTTCCGCTGTGGACCTATGAATTCGTGTATTGTGCGGGGCGAAAAAAAAGGAACGCCGAGTTGTCCCTCTTTCTAACCGAGCAGAAGTCTCTTCCAGTGTCGCTGAGTGAGTGAGCGAGCATAGATACATACGCACACACACACCTACAGTCTTTGTCAAAATTTTCTAGGCTTGCTAAGAGTGCACAGGCCGCAAAAAATTCAATGAACAGGCTTTCATCCCTGGCGACGCTGAAATGTTTTATGCCGGAAAGCTATAGAAAACATCTTTCTTTCTTACTGTTGTAAAATATTTTTCTCATCGCATATGAAGTTAAAGCTTATTCGTTGAATTCTTGGTGATCGAGAAGGCTTAGGATTGGCCTAGAAAATTTTGACAAAGGGTGTATGTACATGCGCAAAAAGCAAACAAAGGGGCAGCAACCGTGCGCTTTAGACGGCCAGTTAGACGGAACAAACATAGGGACTCCTTGATAAGATACTCTGCGCCATCAAGATAACCGACTTCCGTAAGCGCTTCCGCCCTGGAGCCCTCAGTGTTGGCCACGAGGGCCTGTCGTTAAGTCGCTATAAACGGCTTTTTGTCTAGTCGTTAAGCTGTAGTAGCTGGGATCAGGTTTGCGCGTGAGATTTCTACGCACTGGTGGTTGTGCTTAGCGTTCCTGCGCATTTCCCTGGGTAGTTGTGTTATCTTGCGGAGAGACGGGCTTGCGCGATAGAGCCCTCCGCGCTTGAAAGCTCGTCCAACAGCCCTGCCAGAAGAACTGCGACAGCCGGCCACGTGTTGCGATTTAGGAGTTCTTGGCCACTCGAATCGCGATGGCGATCGCGATTCGATTGTCATCGCGGGTGGTTTAATTACACCAGAAGATGTGGATGTCCTTGCGCCGCGCAATCCCTGATTGTCAGTTTTTACGCCCACCGCGTCGAGTCTTCAGGGCGAATGACTCAATTACTGCCGGCGCGTTGTTCGGACGCGTTTTGCAGCGAATGATCATTAGGACAGCTGCAGTGTCCCTGCCGCGTGAGACGGTCACGATTGCGCGCCAATTTTCCTCTCATTACGCGCGCGCCCGAAGCGTCAAATCGCGTGTTCATCGCTTCGCGCTCGCAGCCGCGCGGCGCAACGGGGCCGCGGGAAAGTCCTGAGCTGGAGGAGGCGAGCTTGCGCAGCACCCGACGTCGTCGCCCAGGCTTCTTTCTGCTGCTCTTCCTCGGCTGCCGATTTCCCTGGGCGCGTGTTCCAGGTCAATTGTGTTCGCCGCGTGCGCCCGCCTCTTGCGTCGACCGCGCTAGCAGCGTTGGGGGAGCCGTAATCGGCGGGCGAAAGCGCTCTCTGAGCGCGCACTGCGCTTCGCCGCGGGCTGGACCGACCGCCGCCGCCGCTGGCGAGCGTTCCTGGAGACGGCTCGAGTTTAGTCATGACCGAGCGCCTTTGTGGGTCTCCACGGGCTCGGCTGCGCAGCTCTCGCGAGGAAAGGGTGGACGGAGAGGTCCTCTTACTTGTTACCTTTGTGGGCATGTAGATGTTCTTCTTGTTACCTTTGTGCTGTCTGAGGCCGCGCGACGATAAGATATCGGCGATTCTATCTGGAGTACGAGGCCTGTCCCTTTCGGCGTGCCGTCTCTTCTGTTCGATTTCGCTGTATACGTGACCACCGGGCCCATTGAGACTGATTCTGGCGCCGTGCAGTTCCCACGGAGCGTGGCTTCTGGACGACTGCTCGTCCGGGAGGCGTGATTTCGCTTATTAAAGTTAATTCCTCCGCTGCTTCGCAGCCAAATAACTTCTTACCTGGGGCGTCGCTTGAAGGAACCCCGGAAGCAAATGGGGACTTGTAAGCCGTGGCCGGCATGTTTGAAAAAGCAGACATTGATGGATGCGCTTTGTACAAGCTTACTCGGATGGCGCGTCGCTGCCAAAGAGGGTTCGTGGGGATGTATTTGGAGTTTAAAAATGTTAGGCTCATGTTTATTCTCCAGCTTTCTCAATACCCGACTCCCTCTGAAGTGCACTTCCGGAGTCGCTGCTCGCTTGCGAGCAAACACCAAGTGTTGCGCCATCTGGCACCGAATAGATTGCATTTGAAAGCTTAGCTACGTCCTTAACGCGTGGCACGATAGGGGGATAGTCAGGCGCGACCGTTTTAACTACGGTTTAAATAAGCGTACAGGAACTAATAGCAAACGCTACGTGTCCGCTCGAAGTGTGAGCTGTGACCAGTTGAAAAACTATGATAAACTCACTTGGTGCTATAGAATTGCGTTTACGGGACAGTGGAGCAACAGGCTGAACGCGAAGCTTTTTTTGTTGTTGCTTTTGCGAACCGTCTATACGTTGATTAGTTCCAAAATGCTGGGAAAGCGCGCAATCTTTAGATGCCATGATAGCTAGAACTCTGGATTTCCAAACGAATGTGTCTGTCGCCATCAGCACTAGTACGCATACGTGCACTATAAGCTGTAACAGGAATGTATAAATTCGCAAAGAAAGAAAAACAGATAAATAAGCTCACCTCAACCTCGCCATTAATGTTGAGATATTTGGCCCTGACTTCAGCGTCGTTCCATCACTTTAAACCTCACCACACTGTCAGTCTCATGTGAAGGTCGTTGATTGATTGATTGATTGATTGATTGATTGATTGATTGATTGATTGATTGATTGATTGATTGATTGTATTGATTGAAAGGTTTAACGCGCCAACGCAACGCAGGGCGATGAGCGCGCCGTAGTGGATGGCTCCGGATTTATTTGGCCACCTGGGGATCTTTAACGTGCGCCGAAATCTCGTCCACACGGGGGGCGTTTTTTTTTTTCGCCTCCATCAGAAAAGCGGCCGCCGCGGCCGGGAATCGAACCCGCCTCCTCGAGCTCAGCAGCGCAACGCCTTAGCCACTGAGCCACCGCGGCGGGTATGTGAAGGTCGTCCTCGCATGAATCTCACTAACATGCATCAGCTGTATTTCGAGATAGATGCTTGGTTTATTTGAAGGAAAACGGGAAATAAGCGTGTCCGTCTTCAACTTCACTCGTCACTTAACCTTACCTATTCAGCTTAACGCGGCGGCTGCTTTGATGGAGGCGAAAAGCGAAACGCCCGTGTGGTACGAGATTTCGGCGCACGTTAAAGATCCCCGGGTGGTCAAAATTAATCCGGAGCCCTCCACTACGGCGCGCCTCATCGCCTGCGTTGCCGTCGGCGCGTTAAACCCTACAACCAATCAAACCTCACTCGCTCAGCAGATGGAAGAATCTGACCTCACCTCGAACTGACCTCGTTAGAAGAGGTCCATTTGAGGCTCATATCTACCTTGTTAAGTCGAAACGGTTGCCTTTGGCTGGAATCCTAGTACAGGACAGCTTTGTATCGCAGCAGGAACAGACTTGCAACCGGGCAAGCGCTATTGATATCGTTGTTCGCAAATTGCCGCTGAATCGAAACGCATCGGCCTGCCTCGAGGAATTCGCGGTACAACTTACAACTGCCAGGGGCGCGTAGATTCGTATACATATTGGGCACGCACGCTGGCCAGCGACGGGCTCTGCCAAGAGCCTTGATACTGTGTAATCCTGTTGCTCCACAGTGTGTGTATACGACGGCCGCCGTGGGCTGTGGGACTTTATTAGGGCGACAGCTCCGGACAAGGTGGTCGACATTCGGCACCTTCGAGTCGGGACCCACTTTGTGTGCGACATATTAAGAACGCGCCTGCGGGGTACACGGGTCTTGTGCCCGGTCGGAGCCTAAACGAATTTCGTCGCCGCCGCCTATGTGAGGAGACAGCGCATCGATCGCCTTAATCCTGCCCTGTCCGGGTCTTCTGACGCGTGACCCCGCCGGGCCACCCGTGTGCACGGCTTCGATGGTCTATAGCATCGTTGGCTTGGGGCGGGCCGGCTGTGATGCGTCTTGCCTTGAGGTCTTGCCCGATTGCCGCTCCGCTTGTGCTGCTGCTCTCGGGCTCCTTTGCATGCACGCTCTGTCTTCTCCTCCGTGCATGGTGGTGCGCGTTAATTGGAGTGGTGATCCCGTATCCGGGACGTCATTACGGGTCGTGCTCGACTGACCGCTCCCCCTTCCCCCCTTCCGCCGCCTCGTGGACAGGACTCGTTTATAGCGTGCCCGACTGTCCGCCGAGCGGACCGTCACCCAGTGGCGACGCCCCCGAATTAACCCCAATCGGGCCGGCATCAGTCTTCAATTAGCAGCCCTCCTGCAGAGCCCCCCAAGGCGTCCTCCCCCTCACCCGAGCAAATCGGAACGAGGTGGCGTCAAACGCGAGACGTGGCGCCGAAGCACGGGAAATCTCGGTTGCAACTCGTCTGCGACGAGTGCCAACGTCTCTTCCGCTGCTTGACTCACCTTTGAGGTTTCGTTCGCGTTAGTTCCTTTTCTCTCCGCAAGGAAGAAGGCGCGGCTCGTGCGCATGCGTGTTTCTTCCGCTGCTTGACTCACCTCTGAGGCTTCGTTCGCGTTATCTCCTGTTTATTTTATTTATTTATTTATCCCATACTGCAGACCAAGTATGGTCCATGCGGGAGAGGGCGATACAGTTCAAAATTCTTATGAATGTTAGCTGTATGCCTATACACTGCAGAACAAAATTCATATTACACTAGAAACTCGTGAAAAACAAGCGACAAAAATACGGGCAAGGATGCAGACTATATATAAAAGCGACAAGAAAAGTTATACAGTCTCACCTCGGCATGACGAGCGTAGGGGAATCATGGGGCAGAGCATTCCAACCAGAAAAACGAATACCTGTAAATGTTAGTGTGTGCATATATAGGTGTAATGCTAGACTATGTTTATGGCGTGAAGCCCTGGTTGTGTCCTTTGTTATATGTAATCTGGCGAATGCAATCGTGATCCTGAAAAGTGTAAGGCGGAAAATTTTAAGCCGTGCAGTTTTCCTTCGATCAGACAAATGACCGAGGTTCGCATCTTGCAACATGGCTGATGGCGAATCGCGACGTCTATATAACGATTGGATATAAATCGAGCAACTAGTCGCTGTATTTTTTTTCTAATTTTTGTATGTTACCAGCTGTATGCGGGTCCCACACAATGCTGGCATATTCAAGAGAGGGACGAACTATGGTTTTATAGGCTCTAAGTTTTAGTGAACTAGAAGAACGACCCAATTTATGTTTTGGAAAGCTTAATTTTCTCCGGGCAGCATATACCAATACCATCATATACCTCCGGATACCATCATATATATCTCATATACCAATACCTCCGGAACATGTATACCATCAATATGTGCTGTCCAGCTCACTTCGATGCCATCGTTACGCTCAAGCACTTGTAATTCTTCTGCGTGACTGATAGTGTATCCGCCTACGTTGTAAGTAAATTCAAATTTTCGGATTTTGTTACTGAGACATAAATATGCGGTTTCCTCAAAATTAATTACCATTTCCCACTTTTACACCATTCTCTCATGTAGTTTATCACACAAGGCATGCTGGTAAGAGATAGAATTTATGGTATTAAAAATTATGCAGTCGTCGGCAAATAACTTGACACGCCAGGTTGGATGGCGTGAACTAGATTCGTTAATATAGATATTAAATAATACTGGCCCGAGAATTGACCCTTGCGGGACTCCAGAAAACATCCCCAAATAACCAGAGCTGAAACCGTTTATATCTACGTACTGTTTTCTGTTCGTTAAGTATGCTATGACCCAGTTAATTATTTCCGGAGGAATGCCAGTGTCTTTCATTTTGTTTATTAGTTTGAAATGCGGAACCTTGTTCTCTCAGTAAGAAAGAAGGCGCGGCTCGTGCGCATGCGTGTTAGTTTTCGAAACGCTAACGCTTTTAGTGCCGGGCTAGTTGCTGCGTATATAGGCATTTGCGCCGGAATGTATACCGTATACGTCACACAAGAAAAGGCTCTGAGACTACGTCACCCTTCGTGCGTGCTTGTCGGCCGACCCTGTACTTTGCAGCGCAGGGAATAGTAATCGCGTGTCGCTTGGCGTACAGCGCGTTTTGCGAGGCAGGGCGGCTTTTGTCCTACGGAGCTTTGCAGCCCCCTTTCTTTCACCTGACTCGACTAAACGTGGGTCATTGGCACGGTTTCTCCGGCCGTACGGCCAACTGCGTTCCGTTACACCTGTTGGACGCACACGCGTTGCGAACTGTTGCGTATGCACGACGCGCATGCTGTCAATTGTTTTCTGCACAACCTACTGAGCGCTCCATATACCGCGCTCTTGCGAAGCCGTTATTGTGGTCTACTATACTTTACGTTGCTGACTCACGGCTGTATACTTTCGGATTTGATTGCATGCATTCCACGCGGTAACGCTCTGGCGGGCGCTGTCTCTTTTTCGCGTGACTTTTTTGGCGCACATTCGTTAATACCGTGTGCGCCAGTAGGTATACGGCTTTATTACGCAAAACTCTATCCGCGTTATTTGAGTACCTCGGGGGCATTGGCGTCCATATACGACATCGCAGCCTTCCCCTCAGAGAATACTAGAAACTCAACTGAATTCCCGAAAACAGGACTGTATTTAATGTTTATTATCTTATCCTTGTATTTTTCTCTCTACTACTACACTTCCTCTTAACTAAACCAACTGCCTTTTGCCCTCTCCTTCTTTCCCCGCAAAGTAGCATGCCGCGAACTTACGTCGGCAAACCTCTGTGCATTTTTCTCTTTCATGGAGCTCTCTCTCTCTCTCTCTCTCTCTCTCTCTCTCTCTCTCTCTCTCTCTCTCTCTCTCTCTCTCTCTCTCTCTCTCTCTATCTCTATCTATCTATCTATCTCTCTCCCTCTCTCTCTCCCTCTCTCTCTCTCTCAGCTCAGGGAACGAAGCATGCTCCTCAAGGGGCCAAAGGCAAAATACGTATCGTTCATTAAAAAAAACAACTGCTTTGACACGATGAGAATGACACTAATTTTGTTGCAAAAAACACAGGACATTTTAAGGAAAACCGATGAAGCAGTGGCGATTCCCTCGCCGCTTTCCGGCAACATCGCTGTGACGTCACAGAACAATGCGTACACGTGTGATTGGCCGTCGCTGACCTAAGCCACAGCCAAGACACGGGGCTGGGCGATTGCAATTGGGCCTCTAGTCCCGTTTGATGACGTCACTTGGATGCTATCGTGCAGTTAACACACTGATTTCTATGTTCTTACTTTTGGTCTCGATTGTGTCATTCCTCCTCTTTCGCGTGCCCATATCACGTCATTGCAGAGCGAAATTTAAGAGGTTTTAGCACGAAAGTGTTTTGTTCCGGGATACACGAAGATTTCACTGACGCCATTGCCGTCACGGGACGGCATTACAACGAAGCAAGCGGCCCGTAAAGGGTGCACCCTTGCACACAGGGTCTTCTTGCGGGGAAGCAACCTTCAGTACTAAAGGGTGCGTTATACTTGGGGTTGTTCGTTTTCGGGTTTTATATTTTAGCACGAACGTGTTTTACGCCGGGATACACCAATATTTCACTGACGCCACTATCCGTCACGGCAATGGCGCCTGTACACCTTTGCCAAAGCGATCCGCCAGCAGGGACGTCGCTCGCCAGGCACACCCACATGCAAATCATGCTCAGCTGCAGATTTCGCTGCACATTTCACTTTCTTGTTTTACCGATTCCTATGACATAGGAATCAACCACAGTTATTCGGTATTTCTGGCGCTTTTCCGTGCAAAAACGTCCTCTTTGGCTGAAGTGGAGCCGAACGAAGTTGTATTTTGTTTTTATGGCTCCTTTAAGCACGTCCATCGCAGTCGTGCTGCAACCTGCCCCAATGCACTGCTTGCTATGTGCGTTGTACACGGTCAGCGCCTCCCCCTGTATGCACTTCAATAGAGCCGCTTTACATCGCTTACAACGGTATTCAGGGCGGCTTGTGCGCATATATTTTTGTATCGTCAAGCGGTCCAGCCTGCGAAATGCTGCCGTGCGCAGTTTCAAAGCCCCGAAACGTGCGCAGTGCAGGTCTCCTACGCCACGTGCTATGCAAAGACCAGAAACCCAGCTTTCTCCGTCCACGCAGCAGCTGCAATGGCCTGTGCACCCTCCCCCCTCATTTTCTTTTCTTTCTTTTTTTAATTCTCCGATCCGCTTTCTGGAAGGCGGACAAGAACACGAGCAGTGTATTGAAGCGGAACGACGGAGTCCTCTCGCTGTCGAACCGTTTCTGTTCTGTTTTCGCTAGTTATTAAACAGCGAGTGCTCCCCCACTCACGGATCGATGCCGAACCTATTTATACACATTTCGCGGGGCCCCCCGTGCGCCAAGCTGCAGCCGAACGCCCCCCACCGACAAAAGGCCGGCCTTCCTCGTTTCAACTCGTTCCTTTGTCTTATCGGAAAGCAATGTGTTCGGCGAACCTTGTCTCGCGTGGCCGTTTTCTTCGGTTTTGGTCGACTGCGGTGGGTTTTGTTGGGGTGAACCGCGAAGGAGGGAGTTCGGGATCTGCCTTTTGACTTTGCGGCCGCTTCCCGCTTTAAGTTCAATCGGTCGACCCCGTCACACAAGTCGAAGATGAAAGGGCGCTCGCTGGCTCGCTCCCGGAGCCTGCGCGATTCATATCGCGGGTCATCCGTTCGGCGTAAGCGGCATGATCTCGAGTTTAGATACGCATCTGGTGTGCGCGTGGGAGTGTATGCGCACACGCACGCACACTCGCGCACGCCCACGAACATGCGCGCTCGGCCCTGTGCATACACACTTGATGCGTGCTCGATCCCCTGTCCGGCGGAACTCTGGCGCGCTTGCTCGGGTGAACCCGGCGCACTTGCGCACGACTGAAGGGCCTCGTTGACCGGTTTGCCCTTCCTGAAGCGCTAAATTCTGTCCGCCGAAACCCTCCACGCGATCGCGTGTGCGGGCGCGAGAACACGTGTAGCCGTGTAGGGCGCGCCTGCCGGCGATTTCGGGGCGGGCTCTGACCGTGTAAAGTCAGCGAAAATGGAAATTTTGGGTATTTTACGCGCCGTAGCTGCACCTTGGAATATGAGGCGGGATGTAGGGGAGGGTTCCGGATTAATTTTGACCACCTGGGGATCTTTAACGTGCAGTGAAATCTCGTACACAGGGGCGTTTTCGCTTTCCGCCTCCAGGGACCGCAGCCGCCGGGTTCGAACCCGCGTCCTCGCGCCCAGCGGCACGTCGCCTTAGCCATGGTGCACTGAGCCACGGTGGCGGGCCAGTGCAAATAAAGTACGGAGTATACTTGAAGGGAGGATACTTTGTGGGGAAAATTGAGGTACCCCTGGCGTCAAAAGTTTCCGGGACGCGATTTCGCAAATCGAAGTCAATTTCTGTGCTGCCTGGAGGCTAAGGTCGTGCAATGCGTACGGTGATGATGCTACGAAGTGTGATGCTTCAATTAGCAAGGAACATGAAAGGCTGTACCATCAGTCATCAGAGAAATTGACTTTGAATTAAACACCGCGTCCCGGAAACTTTTGACGCCGGAGGTACATGTTTCGTACGTAAGGGGGGATTGCACGGGAGAGGGTAGAGATACTGAGGAATTGGGCCACTTTGGGAAGGATTGAGTACAGTCCGAAGTCTGGCGGTTCCGGCTCAGAATTTCTTTCGATTGGCTTCGTGAAAGTTCCAACGTTCATAAGAAGTACGCGAGGCAGGGGGGGGGGCGCTTGCGTATGCGCTCTGAGTGAGCGACTGTAATGTGATGCTGTTGTGGCCGGCCGCACATGCAAGTCACCGTGTCGAGTCGATAATGTCGGTGCAGAGGCTCGTCGCCGCGCAAAGTAAGACCGAGAAAAGTTTGCTAGCGGCTTGCGCCCAACAGAAACACGGAAATGCGGATCGAAGGCCTCGAGCCAGTAATTGGCACAAGTGATGTCTACGCAACCATGAATACGGCCAACTGATCAACGCTAAGCGGCGCAAGGCGCATTCGGTGGAGTGCAGAAGCACGTCCTTGTCTTAGATAAACAGTGCGCCACAGAAGCGAATTAGCCTGGGACAGGCAAAATGGTCGTGCGGCCTATTTGATCGCTCCAGTTGAGCCCACACTTAGCTGGAACAGTTAAGGCGCTTTCAAGGTAGTTTAGAATTGCGGAGCATTTGTTCTTTTTTTCAATTAATCCCTGGCATTGCTCCGCCCTTGGCTAGACGCCAATGAGCAGACCGCGTGCGACTCATTTTGACAGAAATTAGTTATCGGTGAAGAAAGCACAGTTCCGCTGCGGGGATGCATACAACTTCGCCCTTAAAGCACGAGAAGGCTTACCTTGGAGTCTCGTTTGTAAAGGTGACGAGCGTGCAAGGTGGATCAAAGAAACACCGGTACGGGTTAGACAGAATCTGAGCTCAAAACAAGAGGAGGGCGGCTGGACAGGGCACGTGTCGCGAACCCTGCCCACTCGTGGGAACCAGCCACTGCGCTGCTGGAACTTGTTTGGGGACCCCCTATGCGCGCAGGGCGATTGAACTTTCTCCGGCAATCAGCGAGCGCCTCCGTCCCCACCCGGCGCGTCGCAGCCCACGCGCCCCTCGCGTTTGTTTGTAAATACTCGGCCGGTCGAGCGTGTGTGTGCGTGTGTGTATGAACTGCGCTCGGTGCGGACAGGTCCGGTGGTTGTGTTCTCTGGCGGCAGCGCCCCGTATTCGTTGGATGTCGTCCAGAGTCCGTGGGACGCTGCTGCAGGCTCCTGTGTGTTTATGCGCCTTTCACTTTTGCCCGCGCGGCCGCCTTAATTGCCGCCGAGAACAGGTCGCTGACGGCGGCGTGCGTGGGCTGAGGCTGCTGCGTTCTCTTGCGCCCCGAGGGGGCCTCTTCTGGGATCGTCAGTGTATACACATGCGGCGGGCTTCGGCGGACATACCTGCGGAATGACGTGCGTACCCACGGCGCCACGTGTGCAGGCTCACGCCGACCGCGTTTACGGATCGTGAACGCGAGTTAGCCACCACGAGCGCCCGCAGCACTCTGCTTCAGAAAAAGTTGAACCCAATGTGGCTAAAGAAATTGAGATTTGAAATTCGCGACCGAAGGAACACCAGACAGTAACCAGCTACGCGCGTCGCAGTCCACGGTGAACGTCGGATTCGTCAAGGCCCGTTGCTTGGGCCTGTTTAGCTGCGGGAAGACAGCTTGGGAACTCGTAGAACGCCTACCTGCCGTCCGTATCAGGTCTTAGCTATCGCGACGTCGCTGCCGGGTGATCGTCGTCCTCCAGCAGCAGGAAGTCTAGACACCTCAGCTAACGAGCCCTGTGTCGATTTGAACGGAGTCAGTCGGAGAACGGGTGGAAGGCATAACAAGCGCTTCTCTGATAGGCTAAACGAACTTCAGTTGATGCAACGGGTCCATTTAGTCCATCCGGCAGTTACGTCGCGTGTCGAAACATCCCTGGGGGTAATTTACTTCGAGTGCATCTGCCTGTACGCATGACCTGGCGGAGCGACTCGACTTCGGTGTAAGTGGGGCATAACTGCGCCATCATCCGAGCGAGGGCGCGACCTGCGTCCGTATTGAAACGAAACTGGTGGTGCATACATGCGAAACTGCTCATGACGCGAGTCAAGCGCGTCAAGTGGCCGTTGGTATGTATCAGCGGCGTGCGGTCGTGAGCGTCGTTAGGACGCTGACTTCGCAACGACCGGCGGAGCAGTCCTTGACGTATCGCATGCTCTCGTCGCTTGCGTTTCGCGAGGCAGCTGCGCGAAACGTGACGTTGCGCACCTGCCGGCGGTGGGACTATTGCGGGACGCTGCTGCTGCGGGGACAGGCGCTCACGTTCACGCGACACGCGCCACACGACGAGCGGACGTTCGTTTCATGCTAACCGCGCCGCAGGAGAGGGACCGTGCGTGCGCAGCTTGTTCGAGGCTTTTCTTCGAGTACCTAGGTAAAATAAACGCCTCTCGGTTTTTCCTCTAAAGCAGCTTTACAAACATCACGCTGTAAGACCCGTTTAGTCGACGTCCTTGGTTGAAATCGAAGTTTTATATACGGTTCGGTATCTAGAAGGATGAGACGTGAGGTTGGTTTGCTGGTGTGTGAAGAATGTACTGAGCTAGTACGTGTTGACGTCTTGTATCATTCATTGTCATCATCATCAGTGACATCATCATCGATGCATATTTGTGTCCACAGTAGGACGAAAGCCTCGCTCATGTTTCCTTCAGGCGTTTCTGCCAGCGATGTCCTGTTCATTGTTCTCCTCCGAATTCTGTGATTGCATCCCTTCATCGGGTTAATGGTCTCAAAGGGCCATCTTTACCGACTGGCAAATTGGGGCAGAATCCAACCGCATTACCCGCGGTGGACGCTGAAAATTCGCTATGATATGGCGTCGATAGCATGTACAATGCACCCTGGCTATAGTGAAATCGCCTAATTCGAACCTTTTTCACAGCACCAACTGCAGTGTTGGGAGAGTGAGAGAGCGAACTGTTCCCGCTGTCAGTTAGCTTTCAGGCTTCGTGGTATTCTCTCTCGCCGAGAAAAAAAATTTGCTGGTAAGCTCGTTGGCCGGCGGAGAGGACGATTGCGAAGACACGCAGAAAACGGGAATTCACTGCCACGGGCGCGCCGAGAAGCTCCGAGCCCCTCGAGAGCACGACGTGCCCCTGCCGACTCCGGTGTTTTTTTCCAGAGAACATAAAGCGGCGCCAGACGCGGCTGTTTATATGGTCGGGTTTTCGGACTCTCGCGCTGGCGCGCGTACCTTACGCCAGGAGAGTCGCCCCACGGACGCGCACCGTGTCGGACGTACCTTCCCTGTGCCATAGCTCCTTCTTGATCCATACGCGACCTCAGTGTAACTCAGTTTTTTTTTTTTTCTCATTAAACATTGTAAATTTCCCCCCAAACATTCGAACCAAGAAACAGATGACACCGCTTTTAATGAAGTCCCGCATACAGCAAAGCCTGATGCGTGTATTTCGTTATTTACTTTGTTTCCACGGTATACCGAAAAAGGAATCGCGCCTTTGGTCTGAGGAAAAGCATCGGCAAATATGGCGTGTTAATTAACGCTATCGTACATGTATACCTGCGTCAATACGCGAGTAAGCTCATGCACTGACGTGACTTTGGGTAGACAGCGGGTTGTTTTTACTGATAGGTTCACATTCTGCTTTCCACTGGGACGGTTGCCCGTATCTTCGTTTTATCTTCCTTGTCAAAAAGGGCGCACGTGGCCTGCGGGACACGGCATAATACTTGTTGTCAGGCGCGTTTAAGGTGGCTCAGCAAGGAGTGTCAGAGATCGCCAAAGCCTTTGGATTCAGAACTGTAACTGTTGCTTCTTCGACTTACTGCCTTCGGGTGGTTGAAAAGGTCGATTGGGTTTATAAACTGGGCTTAACTCTCACGTAACGACGTTTCGTGCGAACCTTGAAAGCGTATGTGCATGTGTACAAATAGGCTTGCTTTGCACAACACAAAACGACCGTTTCCGCACGAATAGCGGTACAGAAGAAGAAAGATGTCAGGGCTTTTCCCTTCTTAAAACTTCTCGGATGAGGCTGCGTTGAGACTGAAGTTGGAGAAATGCGGACGGGTGTACAAAACA
Organism: Haemaphysalis longicornis; assembly: GCA_013339765.2. NCBI lineage: Eukaryota > Metazoa > Arthropoda > Arachnida > Ixodida > Ixodidae > Haemaphysalis > Haemaphysalis longicornis. Next base: position 194,343,116 of record CM023452.1, on the reverse strand, counting down.
TGCAGTGATTGCAAAGGACCATTCCAGATTTCTCAGCCCGGTTTTATGTGTAAGGTAAAGTAAAGTAAAAAAAAAAACGCTGTTGCTCTGTTGCACTGCGCCGTGTTTTCTGCAGGGCGTGCGACCCTTGTAAACGTGTTTCTGTACTTCCGGCTCAACTAAAGTCTGCAATACGTCACGTTTTAACGACTCCCTGAGATGAGCAACTGGTGTATAGGTTTCGCTTTGGCGCGTTCCTGCGGTGCCGCGGGCGCGTAAACTACTTTCAGGCGCCGATCCTCTCGAAGAGGCATGAAAACTGTATTATGGACGCGCAGAACGGTATAGTGAGCTTAATAAATAGTTATGAAAAGCTTAACAGCGAAATTTAACTTGCCGCCTCAGTGAATTGGACACTTAGGCCTCGCGAGCAAGCCGGCTGTGCATTTATTTCATATAGTACATCCTACACCTTCCCATGCAGTCGGCGTACCTGTATACCGACGCGCCAAGGGCTCATTTTCGTACCCCCGCCCAGTGCTTATGGTAGCGTGTACACGGTAACGTTTGTTGTCGGAAGCTTCCTTCGGGGACGCCGAGTATAGACCCCATATCTGAAATGCGGCCGCGTGCCGGCGTGTAATTAGGCGCCTCGCATATGCCGCCCACCCCTTTGCCTCATCGATCGTGAATCAATTTCGCGTGGAGACCCGTAACGCACGAGCCCGTGTTTTAATCGTGCACGTGTAGCAGTTTGTTGCGGCCCACGGCCGTATTTAGAACTCTCCTGCCCGCCTTGTTCCAGAGCTTGCGGTGGCGATCGCAGAGTACGAAATAAAAACGAAAAAAAAAAATGCAAAACCTTGTTGTGGTTTCTTTCTTTGAACTGCATTCATCAGGGTAAGCACTTTATTTTTTAGTTATTTGAAAGGCACCGTCGATGGCGTCACTGTGACCCGCTTCCAGTGCTCAGCCTCGGCGTGCGCGTGTTTGGGCTGTAGGCTGGGCGGTCTGCGATTGTGCACACATCGTCATGGAGCAAGCGGCGTTGCCAACACGCTCGCCAATGTTGAGCGAACGGAACGCGTTTTGTGTACGAGCTTCTGCAGGGGCCGCTGTTTGCATACGCTGTGTAGCGTGGGGAGGGATGGAGGGGCGTGCGAGGCAAAGTCGGTTTATAGGCCGTAAACTAATGGTCGAAAAAAAAACGAGCGCGGCCCAGTGGTGATGGTGGTGGTGGTGGTGGTGTTTCTGCACGGCTGGCTGCCGGCATACTTCGGTAAACGGAGGCACTGTGTGTGTACTTGTAATCAAAGGGGAGGAGGAGGGGGAGGAGTGAGGCTCGCTCCGATGCGCGCCGATGGAAAGTCGTGTGTCGTATTACCCACTGGGGAATGGCGCTGGCCTTAATTCTTCTGACCGGCGCATAAGGTACCGCGCGCTCTCTCGAGCGAGCGCTTGCGGCGCGCGCGCTTTGCTGAATGCGGGTCAGAGGCCGTGCAGCAGCGTTTTCTTTCCACCCCCCCCCCCCCCCGGCGGTTTCCTTTTTTATTCCTGCGTTCTCTCTCTTTCGGCCTTCGTCGGGATTTGTGTCCGTAACTCGAGAGGCAGGAATTCCGTCGTGTATAGAATTTTGGGAGTAGCATCTGCATCTACATCTCAAAAAGCCGTGCTTATGCAACTCAGTGCCGGGTCTTCCTAATGCGAAAGGATTAGTCGGTTAGCTCTGTAGGTCCAAATCCGGCTTCTTGAAACAAGAGATGACCCAGATATGGCCAGTGGATGGCCCGCAAAGCGGACTATGACCCAAAGAATAAAAAATAGGGGAAAGAATGCTTGAACACGAAGTATACATTGGCAGGCATGTTCCGCAGTACTGTAAATGCCTTTATGGCTCGGGCATATCAATGTAGTTGAGCCCAAACAAAACCTTAGGCATGTTTGAGGCAAAATGTAACTTCGTAACAATGGGTATCAACGTCCTCTTAATTAACTACCCCTTGAATGGGTTCATACGGTCGCAAATAAAAAAAAATACAACCGGTTGCAAACTCGCGTGCAAGAGAGGAGCGAGGTAATAAAGCAAACACAAAATGGAAAGAAGCCGGCTCGAGCTGGTCCAACCACGACGAAAACAAAAAAAAATGAAGGAAAGGATGCTCGCTTTCCCGGCAGATGGCGCGCGAGCAGTGCGAAGGCGGGAAAATTTAATTGAGCAAATTTTAAGGGCGGCCTATGGCTGAAGTGCGGAAGAGGGAGAGTTTGATAAGGAGGTGTCCACACGCTGTAGGAAGAAAATGCGTTAAGAGAAAGGGATGACGATGACATTGAGAGGGAGGAAAGTTCAGAAATTGGACACGTGCTTTTGCGTTCATTAAACGAAAGAAGTGCCTTGGTGACCTCGCCATTTGTGTGTGCGTGCGTGCGTGTGTTTGCGCGCTTGTTGCCTTTGCGACTAATACTATTGGCCTAAATCGATCGGAGTCCGGGTTTGACTGCCCGTCGCTGGTTTTCTGCGGGACCAAGCAGCCGATGCTCCTGTTTTCTTTGTGTCTTAAAATAGAGATTGTGTCCTAAACTGTAGTTGCGCGACTTTCGTTTCTCTGTTGGTGTAGTACCTTTAGGCAAGCGGGTGCAGCGTGTATTTTAAGCCTCTTATTCCTAACAAATGAATAAAAGAAAAGTGAAAAGCACCGTGAAATGTCCTCCTCATGAGGGACGGAGAGTTTCGTCGCACTTTTCGCGTGAAACTGGGGCGAAGGTGAACGCGCACTGGCCTCTAATCTTCAGCAAGCAGCAGATCAGTAACGCATCAGCGGCGTTGGAGATTTTCGCCATCCCCGCAACTTCAGTGGGAAGGAGCCCCGCGCCACGTGCCGTGTTGTGCTTGCTGCTTGAGATTCTACAGTGAGGTAGCGTTTGGGACCTTGAAGTCTGAATTCGACTCGTCGACATACTGTCCGCGAATACCGCAGCTGATACCAGCCTCTTTTTTCGCTGCCAACTTCAGGGCATCGAATCGTTTGGTATTTTCCAGAGCAGCAGTATCACCAAAGGTCGCCATTCGCTTATAGTTACGGGAAGGCGTCTCGTAGCGAGCCCCGAGTAGCCAACCCCGCTGATGCAACAATGATGGAGTCCTTGTTCGGAGTCGGGCACAAACGCTTGTCCGCGTGCATGATATTTTGACGAAAAAAAACTGTGGTTGATTCCTCTGTCATATAGGAATCGGTAGAACACGAAAGTTAAATGTGCGCCGAAATCTGCAGCTGAGCATGATTTGCGTGTCGGCGGCTGTCTTGTGGGTGTGCTTGACGAGCGACGTCCTGCTGGCGGGTCGCTTCGGCAAACGTGTACTGGCGTCATTTCCGTGACGGATATGACGTCAGGGAAATCTTGGTGTATCCCGGCATAAAACACTTTCGTGTTAAAATATAAAACCGCAAAACGAACAACCCTAAGTATAACGTAGGCCTACTGATGATGATTGATGATTGCTATTGGTTTCCCCTTTGTTACGGGGTGATGACATGTCATCTTACCAAAAAGGACTAATATGCCTATGTTTTATACTCTTGGTTTAATACTACCGCTGCTTAGGGCAGGCACAAAAAGCTTATTAGGCACAAAATGCTTTTTTTTTTTTTCCCTGTTACAGGTGGTAACTGTCCTAGGCAATATTCCCCTGTCTGCTTTTCGTCCACCAGCATTGTAATCTCGCTCTTTAGTACTAAAGGTTGCTTCCCCGCAAGAAGACCCTATGTGCAGGGATTCACCCTTTACAGGCCGCTTGCTTCGTTGCACTGGCGTAATTTCCGTGACGAATATGACGTCAGTGAAATCTTGGTGTACCCGGGAATAAAAAACTTTCGTGTTAAAATCGGTTGTTACGCTTCGATCTTCTCCGGTCTTAGTGAGTTTTCTAAGGGTATACGATACGAAGGGGTCGATGTGGTATGAGCATCGCTGCCTCGAGCGTCGGCTGCCGGACAGTGACGGGGCATAGCAGAGCCGCATGCCTGACGCGGACAGTCGAAGGCCTCGCCGCTGCCTTGTTCTTGCGCGTGGCCCCTGAACAAATCCGCCTATTGATGGGGCCATACGTCAACGTCTGCTCGCCCTGTCTCCCGCGGGAGGCATGCACGGAGAAAGTCCGCGCTTGGTTATTTTCCGCGCCTTCCGACGTCGTGCGTGCGCTTTTCTGTGTTGGCGCTTTGTCTCGGTTGCGGAGGCTCTTAAACGTCAATCGCGAGGGACTCAGGCTTCTTATTTGCTCCCCCTCATTTTTATTGTTTGCCAGTCTATTGATTACCGGCCTTAGATCTTGAGTTGTCGGCTTTCCTGCGCCTAGCTTCCGGCCCTTTCGTTATTCTTTTGTTGTTTTTAGCGGTAACCTAATGACATTTGCTGCGTCAGTTCGGCGCATGCATGCGCAGTCAAGCGCCTCTTGCTACGCTTGCCTTCTATGCGTGAGCTGTAGGCATGTTTTCATGTATGTAAAATATTTGCTTCGTTCTCACATTTCTTTCAGCCTGTAGTTATTATAGGTACCGTTTTAGTTTCGGCTCAAATGACGTATGGATATGTACATGCGCCACGTGGAGGCTTTTTTTGAGATCGCCCCTGTCTCTTCCTTTCGCGCTGACCACGTCCTCCTCGCGATGTCCTATATAAGCTGCGCCGATGGGGCCTTCCATCACGAGTTGGCTGCAGGCCTTCACTGATAAAGCATGCTTCTACAAGTGTTCGTCCATCTTTTAAAAGTAGAACCAAACCTTGAAATTTGTGTGAACTTTAGTGATGCGGGGTCACCCCAAAGAGCTGCCTCTTCCACCATCCTCTTCCTGCTCGTTTCCTTCACCCTGAGTCTTCTGTCCGAATTCATGCTGAGGCAGCCGCATGTCTGTATCTCATTCCTCCATCGAGTTATCGCTCCTCTGCTCCAGGTTCCGTCTTTCGTTAGCCACTCTGTTACCGCGTTGGTGGTTTACCGTTTGTCATTTCTCCGAGTTACTGCCTTAATTTAAGCGAGGGTATTGTCCACCCGAGTATGCTGCCGAATCGAAGATGCTCCTTTCCTACCCCGAAACGTTACTCCCGTTATTCTTATCATGGCTCGTTGAAATTTCCTTCCGAAGTACTTTGTAAGTCCGAAGTTTCTGCGCCGCAAACCATCACCCTGATTGCGCATAACATATGCATGCACACACGGTACTACTTCAGCATCGCATTCTGCTTGTGTTTCTCATTTGAGGCTTCGGAGCGGCGACGCACGGCATGTGCCCTTGAATGCCGGCGAGTGATACGGCATTGCAGCTTTTGCTGGTTCGTTTCCACTGGCCCTCCTATAGGTGCAGATAGCGGTCCGCGTTACTGTTTCCCTGCTCGAGTCGTTTGTGGACGGAAAACCCGTTTATCTCCGTCTCCCGCTGCGGGGAAGTTGCACAACCTGAATTGCGACGGTCGCCCAAAGCGACGGTCGTGTCGTAATCTTCGGTCCCGTTCTCCCCGACCTTCACGAAAGCCTTGGCCGCGCGCTGACAATTCTCCTTCGAGCGGCGCTATTTACAGAGCTCACGCGGCGATAAGGTCTTCCGAAGACGAGGCGACACTTAATGGCGCGGTGGCCAGATAGCCGCAACAGGTGTCTGCCGACGTGCGCCTTATCGTTGACTTTGAATACGGCTTGTCCCTCTCGGCGCTCGTTTTTGTTGCGGAATAGTGGAGAGGCTACCTCGGAGCGTGTTTTTTTCCTTCCAGTCGGCGGGCAGGCCTCTATAGTGTGTTCATTTATCTGTTGGAGAAAGCCTGGCGCACGTGTTTAGTGCTAGAGAGAACTTCCAGGACGTTGTACATCTCCTCAGTCGCGTACACCAGTTGGCGGGGGAACGAAGCTTTGCTAAACTGGCCGTGTCTGTTTCTTTCCACGTTGTGTGTGGTGCGTACGTTCAAAAAGTATCAATTGGCGCTCATTCGGCCACAATTACGGAAACTGTCGGAGTTTGAGGGACGAGCCGCGTGACTTACTGTTAGAAGTACCGTTATCTCTCTTTGTATCTGTCGGTGCTGATAAGAACTCTTTTGTTTCGTTTGCAGCGAATAAAAAAAAAAGCTATGATGCGAGGGAGATATAACCTAACAAAGCGGCGTTTTTGTTGTTTTTCCGGCTCGCGTTTGACAGCATCTCTCTAGTAATGCCGCGAGAGCGCGCCGAGAGAGAGAGGATGGAGGCAGGTAGGTGGAGGGAGGAGGGACGTCACGAAAGCGGAAACGGCTGTTGCTCGTGACGTCGCGAGCGCCTGCTGCTGACGTTGCCGGCGCTGGGAGAGCGTTCCGGCTAGCCGAGCGCGGCGAGGCCGGCGAAGTTGCCTGGCCGCTTGGCTGCTGTTCGCCACGCTGGGCCGGCCCCGTCTGTCTGGTGTGCCCGGCTCGTCCACTTCATTCGAACGCCGTCGACGCTCGGGGGAAGGTCGTCGATTCGCCCGCTCCGCCGTTCCCGACGGCCTTGCTCGTCGATCCCGGCGTTTTGTTCTCCGCTCGGTGTGCGTGTGGTGTGGTGGTGGCCGCGTGCCGTCTGCTACGGCGACCACGAGGTCTTCATTGTCGCCGATTTTCGGCCGACTGCGCTCGAAGGCGTCGTGTACTTTAGGTTCTCGGGAAAACTTGCGCCGATTGTGCGGAGACCTGCTTCGTGCGTGAACACTGACAGTTTTTGGGTATTCGCGACACTGTGTCGGGACTGTGGAGTGTCCGGCGAGCAGCGATTTTGAAGGAGGTGTGGCCCTGGGATTGCACTCGACGCTCGTCTGTCTGGATCGAGTTTGCCTCTTCTGGGAGACCTGTTGTGGCGGCAGGGTGGCCCTCCGCAGTGCCGGTTTACTTCGCCTCTGGAGTGGACTTGCGGCGCTCCGCAGGGATTTTCACTTGCGCCTCTGTTGTTGACGGGGCGGCGAAACTGCGAGTTGCGTCTCCGAGTCGACCGGTCGGTCCCTCGTTGTCGCGGCAACGGCGGTCTGAACTTCGGCTCTTTCAGTAGGTGAGCTCGGCACATTTTGCGCGCTCTCTCTCCTTTCTTTACTTTTTGAATCACGTGCAGCGTTATCGCCGATCAACCTTTCAGTCTGTTCCCAGCTGCGGAGCTTTCGGAAAAAAACGCAGACAGCTAAGCGGCAGGTGTTGTAACTCTCCTGAACGCGTGGGCACGTCGGGTTTAAACCGCCCGGAGAAGCCAGATGCCAACGTATTGAAATCAGCTTATTTGAACGTATGGCTTTGCTGAGCAAAAGCTCGCGAGAAAGCCCGTATCGTGTTTATTAACTGTGCCTTTAGGATCCAGTAATGTTCTTTACTCGTGTGCCCTTGTGGGTGCTTTCCAGCATCGCTCGAGCTACATGGGCTGTTTTATGTAAAAGTCAGTGGGATTTTCTCGCAAATTAAAGTTCACCGGTTAAGCTCCACGTTAGTTCATATAGCTGTCGTGTGGATATAGGTTTAGTACAAATTTTCTCAAGATCTACGCTTTTTTTTTTTCATGACTGCATAGTTTTGGCGTAGGAATTACCCTGTCTTGATTTCTGTTTCTGTGCTCTGTCAAGCCGTTTTTGCGCCGGTTTAACCTCTCAAATCTCAAAACACGCCGTAAGAGTTCGGTTGAACTAGCTGCCGGTTATTCGGCATACTTCAAGTGCATTTTATTCCACGTGAAAACTCTGCGTCTGACCTGACGATTGGAATTTGTGCAGTTCGTAAACTTAAACACGCAGCCCGTCATACACACGCCTTATGTTTTTTTTTAATTCATTTTTGTCTTCCTGTGTTCTTTCTTTTCATTTTATCTTGTATTGCAAGTAGGTATTTAGAACGTCGAAATTTTCGCAGTGGAAGAAGTTTTTTATCACCGGCTTAAATCCTGTGCCGTGCTTTTCTAGTTTTATTATAACTAACGGGTAAGCAGAGAATATATACTCTCGTTACGACATACTCTGCTATGACGGATTTCACGTTCAAGACGAGCAACATCTTTTCTCTCTTGTAACTCGCGTAGGACAAAAACGTCCACTTAAGAGTAATTTCTGATAATACCAGCGAATTTTCACGATCCCTTCGAGTTGTATTGGCGGGCAGTTTGCCGTAGTCGGTGACGGCGGGGCCCACCGTCGCCCGTCATATTATGCGTAACGCCGTCCTGCAGCGGATAACCGCTCAGCGCCAGTGTTTGGTAATGGTGATCTCACTCGGGTATCGTCGACGTAACGGGATCGCCCCTACGCGTGCGCTGCTCGTGCACACTGTCGCGCGCGAGCTTTCGACGCCGTCTCGCGTTTCCTCGGCCGGCGAGTGCTGCATTCCTCGGGCGCAAGCCACGCACGAGGCTGCTGCTGCGGGGGGAGTTTTTTTTTTTGTCTGGCTCGTTCGGCGGCCGCTGACGCCGTTGTGTGATGTATGTACGCAGCAGCAGTGGCGTGCTGCAGCACCAACGGTCCATCTGCTCGCTGCTGCTGCTGCGGCTCCGCTGTTTGCGGCAGCTGCAGACGGAAGCGGCGCATTGTGCCCGCTCCACTGCCGCTGCGTTTTTCATTTCTCCGGCCGCCTTTCCTCGCCCGGCGAGCGGCTCCGTTTCTTTCTTCGCCGCCTGTATGGGAGTTCCTGTATATTTCCGCCACACTGTCGGAAGAAGGGGGCTGAAAAACAGCTACGAAAGTGGACGGCCCCTTAGCGCACGTTAAGTGTTTTTTTTTTTTTTTTTAATGCGAAACCATCAAATCTCGCATCGAGCAAGAAAGGAGGCGTTTAGCGTCTGTAACAGCGAAACGGCTCCTAAACCACGTGCATTAGAAGCGTCCCATAGCGTGATGCGTTCCACAGCACGCGCACCTAAGCTCGGCAGCAGCGAGAGGTGGCCGTTCATGCCGCGTGTGAAGTCGTGGAACGGAAGAACGCAGCCAAGCTGAACGAACAGACGGGCAGCGAAATTCACCGTCGTCGTCTAGCAGTGGCGCAGTGAAGACAGGAGACAAAACGAAGCCCTTCGAAGGCGTTGAACGGGATTGCGAAGCAAAGCGTCTCAAACGGCAGAGGTGCAAGCAAAGCGTCTTGGCCCCTCACTTGGACATCTACGCTTTCGCATTCACAACCGATAAGAAGTGCTTAAGTGCCCTTGTACTTGCTTGCTTTGGTGATGGCATGTATTCGGGCTAGCTCATATTTTCGCTTTTCATTCAGTCACTGGGCGCAGTTCAGTATGCAACGCGAACCAGCCCCTTTCCCAGCGTTACGTAATCCAACTGAATGGACCTATAACCAGCGCAGAAGCGTTTGGCCCCTTTTGAGAAGACCCGCAAAACGGTCGTGGACGTGGGGTCGCTCCGTTTCCCGCCAGCCTCCTCTTTGTGCAGTCGCGGGCATCTGAGTTCCTGGCAAGCTATGCTACTTAGGGAAACCAGATCGTTTCATTGGGCATTCTTCTTTTAATGGTTGCCACCAGCGACTTCGCAGCTTCAACTTCGGCGCGAAATTCAAACTTCTAAGCAACACCGAACGGAATAGGGAGGTGGAAATTGATTGGGGATTGAGGTGCCCGAAGTCGTTCAATGGTAGAGGGAGATGATGGTGTAGGCCGAGTTTTTTCTAAATGATTGGGAATATTGGGGTCGACTCCCTCTCCTCTTTTCGAGGGGGGTCTCGTTGTTTCTGGCTCCTATCCGGGCGAAGTCGGGTGACGACTGAAGTATCCCCCCAGTCCAGAGGCTCGCAAGTCTTCATCACCAGGCTTGTCTCGATGAAGTCGGCCGGATATCGCTGGTCCAAGTGTGCTGATGGCGTCCGTCAGCCACGAAGGCTTGGAGGGGGAGCCATGTTTCAGTCTCGTAGGACGTGAAGAGTGTGCCCGCGATAATGCTACTGTCTGGTAGGAGCGAAGGGCCGTTCGTGTCTGCGCATGTTTTGGTTGAGAGTGTGATTTTGCGTGCCCGTTAGAGCTGCAGAGGTTTAGTGCAGGATCGGGAATGGCGGGAGCCCGGCCGAGTGCCGCTTTTCGGACGAGCAGGCCAACTTCTTTCATTACCTCACGTACCCCGGTGTCTTGCTATCCGGATAACGTCCGTGCTGTTCTCTACGCGCGCGTTAAGGACGTGGAAAGAGGCGTCCTACCGGAGACGATGTTGGCTCCTAAGTGATGAATGACCGTCGGGGTCGCCGTTACTTGCCCTTCGGCGAAACGTCTCCCGGCCCAACTCATGCTGCACGCGATCAATCAACTAATGTCGCCTTCTGAATCGCGAACGCTGTTGCATTGTATCCTGAGCCCCAACAGTCGCTGAGCTTTCGTCTCTCTCTCTCAGCTCTCTCTCTCTCTCTCTCTCTCTCTCTGTGCGTGTGTCTGCAGAAAAAAAAGGTTCTGTTAAGACCTAAGTGCATCTGCGTCTGTGCACCGTACAAGTCTTTTCATTCGCCGGATAACATCTCGGCAGGTGCGCGCTAGTGTTTCCTTGTTGACGCAACGATTGTTTTCTCTTGAGCTGTTGTGCCTGCTCGGCCGCATGTGTGGGGGCGCTCGTCCACGTGTGTTGTTTTCATCCGTTTGACCTGGGTTCGGCACTCTTTCATTGCGTTATCTGTCGCACGTCTGTTTCGGCAAAACTTGCTCGCTCGCGATAAGTGCTTCTCCAAAAGGTTTAAAGCCGGTCTTTCAGTTCATACCCAGCTTTCTCGCTCAAAATTCCGGACCTCTCAGGAACCTAGAAAAAACCACTTCAGGAAAGTTATATTTGGCATAAAGCAAGAAGTCAACGTGAATATGAAAACACTGAAGAACTTTCCAGGATTGTGAATATTTTTTGCGTAATTCGCGGTCAAATCTTACTCCTCGTGCATATCTATGGGATAGTTTCCATAGCTCAGGAACTTAGTCGCGCAACGTGCGAGACTTGAAACTGTGTACAAAGCAAGTTTTTCACCCCCCAGTATTAGATGCGCAAAAAAAGCTTACATTTCGCTAAATAAAGAAATCACTGCTGGAAGACCTGCCATGAGCGGGAAAGCTGCACATGCGAACACTGTCTCTCACCGATTTCACGTTAACGCTGATAGTAGAAACTTTAGGGACGCCGACGGGGCTGATGTTTGAAGAGAGTGATGCCTGGGCTATTTGGTACGTAATGAACCGTGTAAAAGAGGGCCGAAAAATCTGACTGAGCCAGGGATATGAAAGACGCCGGCACTCGCGTTGTGTCTTGTTTCTTTGCACCCCACCCCTTTCTTTTCTTTTTTTGTTTTTGCCGTTTCAAGCGTTCGAATAAATAAATAGTGCGCACCGCTACTGCACTACAGTGCTACAACAAAAACGTGATGCAATTCTCTCCAAAATCCGCTTCCGGCTGTGTTTTGCAAAAACAGGCAAGCTGCCCCGATCTTGTTTGCTTGTTTGATTCTTTTTTATAGGCGCAGTGGCGTGCAGTCAGTATATCACAACAAGAAGGCTAGCTGGATTTGATTCAATGCAAGTCTTTGATTCTACCCGATTTCCCCCATTTAATGAAAAAAAAGAAGAGCGCTCAAAAGATCCAAAGTAAAAAGGAAACTAGTTGCGCCACAAACGATATTACGGATGCCGTAAAACTTAGTGGTCGGGCTATTAATAAGGTCTGTTATTATGAAAACAATAAATTCAGTGTCCTTCCTCTCTGTGGAGAAGGATGACCAGCATAGTTTTGGTGCCGAGCCTTAGCGTGAGCGACAATATGCTTTGAACCGAGTCGTTGTCCAAGGGTTGCTAGAAGCAAAACACGTTTGTTTGTAATTTTCCAAGGAGCACACTTCCTGGTTAATCACTGGTTAAGCTTTGACGAACGACAGTTTTATTCCAATGAACAAACATGGGTCTCTCAGTTTCCCTCCCGAAGAAGCCCATTGCCGGCGAGAATTACACAATATTTACTTCACTGTGAATAATGTAACATTGGCAAGTAAATAAAACTCGTCGTAATGTTAGAGTCGTCTTAGCGGCTGATTGTTATATAATTTGTTTCGGGATAGTTTGGATAACACAAGAGGTAGGGCCACTTTCTGTAATGATACTCCCTGCGAAGGCGGACGTGCTTCACTGTGCAACACTCAATGTGGGAAAGCCCCCTTACGAAGACCAAGCTTACAACGATCCACCTAAAGGTGGCTTCACCACTGAACACAATTGCATTGCTGGAAAGACATTTCCTCAGGGGAATATTTAATACGCTGAAGTTGTGGTGCACAGTTCTTCGACACCGGGGATTTGAGTGGGCGCCGCAACGTGGCGCTACGCTCGTGTGCGATTCTTGCCTACGTCGCTCTGATGCGGGATACGATCTGCTGGATCCTAGCCGTAGAGCTTTGGCGTAAAAAACTCGCAGTCGAAAAGGCAAATCTAATACGAACAGCCAGCGTTGTCTCTGCCTTGCTGCTTGCCGTAGTTACCCCCGCTTCTACAGCTCCGTTTTGCTGGCTTCACCGCAGTGGAAGCACCCTTTAAAGGCAAATGGGCTCGTGGCACGGACAGGTTGAGCAGCCAGCCGACATCTTCCCTATAACAAACAGCTAATGCTCAAAAACATAAGCAGCCACTAAATTTTCGTGCGGTACGCTATCACTTAGCTGGTTCGTGCACGAACAACTGGGACCAGCGTATTCTTGTGACCTTACACGCAATGCGTGCGCCACCGTGCGAACTCGTCCACGTATTACTTAAAATAGCGCGTACAAACGCACGTTTGCTATCACCAGATGCTAGGCGCCTGTTAGCGTCGCATCGTTTCTCATGCCTAGTCCTGAGTAGTCGCTGCCTTTCAGCCTGCAATATTTTCCCTCGCTGGTACAGCCCCGTTTGGCTGGCTTCACCGCAGAGACAGTGTGCCTGCGGTGGAGCACGCTTTAAAGGCTAGTGTAGTGACCGCGGCACGGACACGTTAAACAGCCCACATCTTCCGTATAACAAGCCAACGACGTAAATGTAGCGAGCCAGCATATTTGCATGCATGTAAGCACGTTATACCGTGGCTGCTTCGTGCGGGGACAACCCTGACCAGCATGTTCTTCGTGGCCTTACACGCGGTGCGTGCGCCACCGCGCGAACTCGTTGTCGGCGTATTATTAAAAACAGCGCGTGCAAACGCACGTTTCCGATCGCGCGATGCGAGGCGCCTGTTAGCGTCGCGTCGTTTCTCATGCCTGCACAGCCGCCTGTGTGTGATGCCCGGGTGCGCTGGCGTTCCGCCACCATTGTGTCCTCTCCCGCGGCCGTGGCGGCGAAGGTTTATCGGCGCGTGCCGTGCATGCGAAACGAACGCGGGCCCCCCGCTCCGTCCGTCCGCCAGCCTTGGCATTGTGCACGATCGGAAGACGAAACTAATTGAGGGAGGTTGCTTGCGGCGCCGGCTTCCGCCCGCCTACGACCCCGCCCTGCCGTCCCGCTGTTCCATGTCACGCCGAGTTCTTCCCGGTATACCTGCTGCAGTCACTACAGTACAGTGAACGCTCGTTATGACGAAGCCATTTCGGAAAGGAAAGTGTGGCTTCGTTATAAGCGATACTTCGTTAAAAACGGACATAACTTTCTCGCTATGTGCTGCGATGGAGAGCATGAAACATTTCCATAAAGCGATATTTGAAACGGAACGATTTTGGTATGACGCGGGTTAACGGAAGCGTACGGGAAACACTTGCTATAACCAAACCCTCGGGACAGACATAAAACTGCTTTGTTGCAAGCAATAATCCGCTAAAAACGGGCATGACTTCATCGCTACGCGGTGCAATGAGAACGACGGAGCACTTCGAATAAAGCGATATTTTGGAATAAAGCGATAGGTTACACGCAGCAACTTTGCGATGTACCCATGGCTGAGGCGTCGCGCTACTAAAGCACGGCACAGCGGGTTCGATTCCTGCATGATTCGAAGCACGATCGAGGTGGTAAACTGTCTTTGTGACCAAATCGCTTATTTCGAAGTTCTCGCTTTACTCGAAAGTTTTTTTATTGCCTCCACTGCAGTGCATAGATAGCAAATAAGCTTCGCTCTTAACGAACTCCCACGTATAACGAGGGCTTAGTGTATACGCGTTTGCCGTTCTCTTCCAACGGCTCACGAGTAAGTGAACCTGTGGGAACTGGCACCCTCCTTTTCCCACCTTCAATTGCACCAGTTCTAGCCTCCCCCACGGTGAAGGCAGATCGTTCTGGCTTTTGAAATCCTGCCTTCGCCTGACGCGGGACGCGAATGGAACGACCGGCCGTTCACGTCACAAGTGACCGAGTTTTGGTGATGGGCCGCGGAAAGCGGCCCAGGCCCCCCTTCTCCTTGTTGACGGAAAAAAAAGCGATCTTTGTCGGGCACTTAGGGGGCCTCGCTGCGCGTTCATTATTATACGAGGTGCGCGTAATTACCCCGGGGGCTGCGTCTCCCGAGGTGTGAACGGGAAACGACCGGGGGAAAGAAAAAAGTAACGTCAAGAGTGTCGTGCACCGTTCGAAGCGGGTCCTATAAATGGAAACCCGCGGGGCCTGCCGAATGAGGGCGTCTCGGATGAATGCATTGTGCTCGGCGTCTCTGTATACACACGACTTGTCTTCGATCCGTCAGCGAGGCCTTTCTGTCGGCGTCGCTCGGCAGGTCGCCCGTTGAAGAGACTGGCTCGCTTGGGCGGCGAAGAGTGGCGGAGACGGTCTGTGTGTGTACGCACGCACGCACGCAGGTGCCAGTGCGTGTTCAATTAGCGAGGCGCCTCGGAGGGTCCTTAGTCGTTAATGTATACTCCTGGCCCGTTTGTTTCTATACGTCGGAATCCACCGTGTCTCGGTTCGACGTCTTGGCGCGGCTTTGGCGTCGCGCTGGCCTTGTACGATTGTTTTGTGATGTTCGTCATTTACCTGTTCTGTCCTGCCTGGCGCCTTGAGTGCGTCGCGAGTGCCGGTTTCCGGCCACGGAGCAGCCCTGCGAAGCTTGCAGCCGTGAAGCGTAACATTTGTGTGTCCAGGGTGCTATTATCGGCGGACTTCGTCACGGTTGCGAACCGGTTCCACTGCGGGCACGGGGTGTGTTGAGGCAAATAAGCGTTGCGTCGTCCCTAAAGATACTCCGCGGCGTTATAGGCGGTCCCTGCGTCGCCGTCCTATTCTCTGACTCTGCGCTATAAACGTTCCGCGAGGCGGTGTTTCGTATTCTTAGCGGTAAAATGGTTACCCTGGTGAGCCGCGATATTTGATCCGCGCGTTGCACGTCTCCAGACGTCATTTAAGTTTGCGCAGTTGTTGTTTCATCGTATTCGAGCGTGAACATTAGTTCTGAAGGCTGTTTATCTTCTTTTTTAACTTATGCGCACAAACCCTTTCAGGGGCTATGCACACAACTCTGTACATTTAAATCCTGTTTTTTTTTTTTTTTTTTTTACAAAAGAAATGCGAAAACTCAGTTTTCGCTAGTTTTGAATAATTTTGCATCCTTTGTCTAACAATGAAGATTTTAGGGCCATCTGGTGGCTAGTAAGTAAGTAATACAACCGCAAACAAACAAAATGGCGACGCACGTGACGGCTTCAGCGGGTGAACCTTTTTAACTCTATCCTCGTTTTCTCACGAGCCTTGCGGTCCTTCAAAATATAGAAACAATGCATATCAAACAACTATATACGTACGCGGAAATATTCAGCGCTACTTGACGCTCCTGACCTCTGTGACGCTATGTGCACAATTCTGTACATGGACTGTAAAAAAGAAAAAAAGAACTAAGATTGTGTTGGGGTCAGTAACCTGCCAATTCATCTTATTTGGTGAGATACAGAGCACATAAACAACAAAAAGAACTTGAGGGGGAAATAGCGAGCGGCGTCTGAAAGGGGCTAAGGTCACACAAGTGAGTCATTTGCTGGAGACGGTTTGATTCGAGCAGCCTACAGAATGCTCCTACTGGGCATGCGCAACACAGTGAAATGTCCATATACGTGCACAATGTGTATGATATGCAAGACGTTCCCCCCTCTATCTCTCTGGCAGGCTGACTGACTGTTGTTCCGTAAAATTTTGGGGTCAGTATTCGGGACCAGCGCCGGATTATACATAACGCCGCTTGTAGGTTGCGCAGTGAGTTCTTCGAAGTGAGGTTCCCTTCGTGCTTGCTGCGTGTTCGATTTCCTCCGCGTAGGCGCGTGCACGCAGAGGCAGGCCGCGCTATTATTCGAAAGGCCGCGGTGCAGCAATCGACGGGCCGTCAAGCGACAACTTCTGGTCCGTGTGCCGGCCCCCTATTTTTTTCCGGTCACGGTCTTCCTGCGACTCGGTGCCTAATGAAGCGGGAGCCGCGGCGACACAATGCAGCGGCGGCGTGCCCTCGAAACTCTTTGCTTTTTGGAGCGAGCCGCGGCTGTTCTGCGAGACCTTTGAATCGCGTCCGTACGTGCGCGTACGTGAGCGGGAGGTGATGGTTATAAGTGCGTTCGTGCAACGGCGGCAAGCAGCAGCAGCACTCCTTTTCAAGGCGCGCCTGTCCCGACGTCTTCTCCCTTGATCACGGCTCACGACTGCTTGGCACAGCTGCTTCGGAAATGAGTGCGCGGCTCGCGAGGCGGTGGGTCGGCTCATTCGTCACCACCCATTTAAGCAAAGGCCGTGTGGTCTGCTTTATCAATTAAAGAGAGCACGTGGGTTGTGTACGCTATGCGTACCGCTGTGCAGATGGCCGATCCTGGGAAAAGTCGGTGTGAACGGAGTCTTTCTCAGGCTGTCGCCCCTACGATGCTGCGGAAGAGGCAGCACTTCAGGGCCTACTCTTACCTCGAATGTGACGGGGCCTAACGCTTTCACTTTTGTTTTAATGCCCTCTCTGCCTTCGGGATTGTGCGTACGCTGTAGGACGTCCTGACAGCTGCGCGACGTCGCGAAATTTGAGCTGTCGACCTTGCAACGAGTTTTTCGGTAGAGATAGTCGGCGTATGTGGTGCTGCGCGTACGTGAAGGAGGGGGGTGGGGGCGCTGCTGGCTGCCAAGTTTGCATGGTCCGTGCGTAGCGACT
Organism: Haemaphysalis longicornis; assembly: GCA_013339765.2. Classification (NCBI taxonomy): domain Eukaryota; kingdom Metazoa; phylum Arthropoda; class Arachnida; order Ixodida; family Ixodidae; genus Haemaphysalis; species Haemaphysalis longicornis. The sequence goes on along the minus strand of CM023452.1, from coordinate 194,326,101 downwards.
TGCTATGGAGGCAAGTTGAGCATATATGCATTTTTCCTCCGTGCTAAGTTAAATACTTGAAACGGCGCTTGCGGGTCTCGGCAGTCTCTCACCGCAATTTTCCTGAGTTGAGCAGTCGTTGCACTTGTGTGCCCCGTATACCATTCTGTTCTTCCCCAACTGGCCACCTGTTTTAACCTGCAAAAGACACGTTTCCTTTTGTCTTTCTCGTTTTGTTCTTTTCTTTTTTCACTTTGTTAGGTTTGTTATACAATAAGGGTAGCTTGAATGTCTTCCTAATGTCGGTCCTGTGAGCAGGGCTTGCCAACGCAATCTTTTCTGTTGCGTATGGGTGGTTAACAACGCCGTTAACATATAAGTCGTACAGCACGCAACAAAAAACCCTTTTGTAATTTCATACTGAACATACGCGCATATGCGTATCAGAACACCTGCGTAGCGGCTGCACCGTCGTCGTTCGTTCATGCAGCCGTTACCCGTGCGCTGCTAGTCTGTCGTGCACGTTTTACACGCTCCGTCGCATTCACAGCGGCGCCTCCCGCCGTTTCCAGACTCGTCCCGCCGGCGACGCACGTCGCTTTCCGTTACACGAGTCCAACTCCCCGCTGCGCGCGCGCCTTTGTCGTACGTCCCACTGGTACAGAACACCACTGGGGAAGAAACCGTGTCCCCCTATTCACCTGTCGTGCGTGTAAGCACTGTCGCGCACCGGCTTTGGTTTTCTCTCTCGGCGGGACTGCGTTGTCGCAATGCCCCCCCGTTCCCGTTTTCTTTGTGCTTGCTGTATGTTTCATACTCTTTGCGTATGTGCCTCTTCTATTCCGATTGTCTGTCCCACCAGTGTGCACTGCGGGCGTTCTGTACCACCACCTGCGATGAGACGGGTGCGTGTGGCTGGTGTGTGCAGACTTCAGGTGCGGGCTAGTTTTGTTCCAACTTTTTTTTTTTTTTTGTGAGTGACCATTGTGCAAGAGTGCAATCCTATAACAGCGCGAAATTGGTAAACGTCATCTGTTCGTAACATGCCTGGAGTAGCCTCCCGTGAATATTTCGCCTTATTTTTTTTGTTTGCTCGCCCTTACTTTTTCCATTTCGAAGATAAAAAAACTAATTAGTGGAGCAGGCTCGAGAAGGGAACGGCAGGGATGTTATAGAAGCACCAGATTCGCGTTTTTGTGGGGTTACATCGACTATGCTATAAGCGTTGCCTCCTGACGGCTAATTTTCTGCGCAACAAAGTCAGCAAAATGTCCTTCGATATAATCAGAAGGACAGTTTCAAAATGTTTCCCGTGGAGCTAGGCGGGTTACAGTACCGCGACTGCGTTCTGCGGGAGGTAATTGTTGTGCATCCTCGGCTTTCCCGCTCAAAATTCCGACCGATCAGGAACGGAGTAAACCACTGCGTGGAAGTAATATTTCGCGTAGCGCAAGGGGTTCACTTGGGTATGAATGCTGCAACACTATACTTAGCAGAACTCCGAATGGTTTTGGTGTAATTTGTTGTCAATAGTTACTGCCTATGCATTTCAATGAGATCATTTGTGTGGCCCAGCAACCTGCTAAAGCAACGTGCTAAACTTGAAACTGCGCACAACGCAAGATCTGGCGCTCAGTATTAGTTAGCTGTGCGGAAATTCGTCGCACTACACCGCATACCTCAAGAGTAGCCACTTCTGAAACAACTGCACGATACGGGGGAGCTGCAACTGGATTAAAGGCCATTTTAGTTCACCCGCTTAGTTCTCTGAGGGCATCGTGGAGTGCCGTCCACGGCAAAAGGTTGCACTAGACTATTGAACTCAGCGCGCCCTTCGTTCGGCGCATACGTCGCATCAAAGGGGGACGTTAGAAACGCGTCGCCGACAAAACAGTCGCATTCGAAACATATGTATCAGTTTCACCATTGTGATGTACCGCGTTGATGCGCGCACAAATGTCAAGGGCAGCCTTATTTTGAGAAAAGTACAGGCGCGAAGGACATCTGGGGCGTCCTTCTCACGCGAGAGAAGGCGCGTGTTTATATTATATGCCAAGTTTTATATTGTCTTCGAGCCGACTTGAAAGCTGTGTACGCTGATATCTGTAGGGGAGTGACGGGTTTTAGGAAGCGCTATTATTCATTGCCTGTTTTATTATGTGGACGCATGCAAATGAGGTGGCAGCGAGAAGGTTGTTTTGACATTATGTTACGCCCTGAAACGACGGGCGTACGTAAAGAATGCAAAATAAAGGACAGAGAACTTCATGCTTTACTGCCGCCCGTAGAGGCTCCCGGTCATACTAGGCACTACGGCAGGAAATTCAAGCGTCATTTTTATACAAAAGGGCATGCAACGTGTAATGCGTCCATTGCACTCTCTTTTATTCATTTTGGCTTTCGGATGAAAGGTATTTGGTTGCATCATCCTCTGCGGAGATACGGCTTGCCTATACAGCAATCACTTGGACTACGCGCGTATACATTGTATGTGTACTCCAACCGCTGGCGTTAGTTTTTCGAGCACTGTCGTTCTTAACTCGCGCAGTTTATCATCTATGATCACTATGCAAAGAATTCTAGTTCGAACTTTGTGTGACTGATTGAGATACGTTTATTCCATATGAAGTCGGCCTCTGGCCGTTGCGTTGCTTCTCGTTGAAATCTGTATGGCATGGAACGTAACTTTGAATAGAGACACTGGACGCCCTTCGACACGGCTATATTTCTCATCTGAAGAAGTGCTTCAAATACTTTTCCACAAAGTTTCTAGAAGGGGCCGTGGGTATCGAAGTTACCGACCGTTCTCTGCGGCACTAGAGTTATACGTCAACTCTACGTGACAGGCGTATACGTGCCATGAACCCCTTGGCGACTGTTTGGTATAGCGCTTATCTGTTGTTCGATACGTATCGACAGCTTCGGTCGCGTTGCTAAGGGTAACGGTGTGTATATGGCGTACCTCAGGGTCTCCTTTTGTTTACGCTCTTGTTTATCCGCCCGCCCACAGGTGCGCGGCCACTCCAGTGATCGCGCGGCGGAGGCGTCGTCTCCTGAAGTGGAGATGACGGAAGCGTCACTCTACCGCGTCCCGTACGCCATTTCTTCCTTCATTTTTCGTTTTCTCTACCTACCGTTTGGCAACTGTTTCCTATCGCGCAGGCAGTGGTGGTTCGTAGCGGAGAACCGCCTCTCGAAAGGGCGTTCGCCCAGCGCCACCGCTTCGGGCAGTATTTGCCTCTCTGTACCCCCCCGCCCTCACAAAAGAACTTTTCGGCGTTGTGCGCGTGTGTCTATATATACCGGAAATCGAAGGCGGATGTCGCCTCCCCTTCTGCACGTTCGGCCGCTCCTGCCTCGCGCCTTTTATTTGCCTCACCGGACGGGCGATTCGCGTGAAATGTTCTCAGCGAATCCCTCTCCCCTGACTCGTGCGAGCTGTGTGGCGCTTTTGTGCTCCGCTTGTTTGCGAACCGGGCGTCTGTGCCGATTCGTTTCTTTTCGAGGTGGAGATGGATTAGGACGTCTTCAGGCGAGCGAGCAAACGTTTCCGTTCGCCGTGTTCTCAAACAAGACGGGTCTTCTAATCAGCCAGCGCGGACGGGTATGCCTGATAGGCGCCTGCACTGTCCCGTCCGACGTGTTCGTGTTTGCGTTTTATCTTTGGTGTTCGCATTTTTCTCGTACCACGTGACCTTGTATCCAAGGGAGCGTGAATAGCGCGACGAGCGTTTCCGGGTTAGCCGTAGCGCCAACGTTTATCGAATTTCCCTTCAGTGTTGCTCGGGAAAGCTGGGAAAAGAGCTATAGTTGGTTTTCACCTCTATTTGTGTTGCACCAGAAAGACGACAGAGAAAGGCCAATCGCAGCGGACGTCAGTGTTGTGTTCGTCGTTTTCCTGTCGTTCGTTGCGCGTGAAAACAAATATGAACTGCATATTGTCCACAGCCGCCGGCAATAGCGTTTCGTCGCTGTCGTAGATTTTAGCACCTGTAGTAGTCGTGAGTGTGGATTGAACCTGTCCAAAGCCTCGGCGTCACGGGTTAGGCATTGTTTCGCCGTCTCTCGTGGGATCGGTAGAGCCACACTTAGGTGCGTGTACGTCCATGCTTGCGAGGTGTGTCATAACACCGGCAGCGACGGCGTTGTTAGGAGGCTTGTGTCCCTTGGCGCCTTTAGCGGGGTTAGCGTCGCCCGCGACTCCCACGTTGCGGCGCGGTCGTGGGAGGAACGTGCGTGCACGTATCGTCGTGTATGACGCATCCCGGAAGAAAACGTCGCGCGCTGTCTGTCGGAATGCCGCGCGCGACACGCTTACCTCTTAACCAAAAATCGCGCGTTGAAGTGCAATGCGACACCGGATTCATGGGGCCAGAAGACGCTCCTACATAATGATCATATGACCCCGCCACCCCTCTTCGCTTTACGTACAGAAGGGAGTTAGAGGAACTACTTCCAGGTTAACTGGGGTAATAAGTGAAATTCATAAACTCGTTCAGCAGCATAAGACGGCAGACATAGATGCTTCTTGGCCTTAGTCCTAGGACGCGCGCGTTTGCCCGACGGGTAATATGTCGAGCAGAAATTTCGTAACACACGTGAATTCGTACGTGCAAACGAATTTTTCAATGGAGGGAACCGCGCATCACATTCTGCAATACAGGCAATGCCAGACAAACAAAATAAAAGTTCGCGTGAGACACATCATCCTTGTCTCATGTCACTGTCTGGTCACGATTTTACGACTGTGGTCTTCGGAATGGTTTTACGCCTTCTCCCCGACAACTCCCCCCCCCCCCCCCCCCCCCCCCCCCCCGCAGCCTGTTTTAAATTTTCGGTAAAAATTGACTCGCGAAAAAAAGGGGCGGAGGGGGGCATTCAACTCTGCCTGTGAGGGTGCATTCTGCCTGTGTAAAGATGTGGGACGAAGTGCAACGGTCGAACAAAATAAAAATGTCGGTTTCGTTTGTTGTGCCGCGGATCGTAGAGAGTGGGATTATCGTTTCGGTGCCAGTTATTCGGCCCACAGGCGAGCTAGCCACGTGAAGGAAAACTACGGCGATCGGTTGCTCAATAGTCTCGTCGCGTTCACCCGTTTCGTTAAAAGCTTAGCCCAATTCGTACGAGCGTGCGGAAGAATACTAGGCACTTCCTCGTGTGCGCACGCGCATACGAGCCGGCCACGCGAATTCCGGCCTTTTGTGTAGGCCGGAACCAGGTCGGATTTCATCACTGTGACCACACCCTAACTCTTTCAAAACTCGCGCTGTGCGCACTGGATACGGCCGATTTTCACTGGTCACGCATATCATCTATCGAGCGGCTTTTGTGCGTCCGTGCGTGCGGACGGAGGGGAAAACGCTGAACACGCTGGTTGCTATGTGCTGTGGATCGAAGTGCAGAAATGGCCTCGGCGTGATTTAAATGCAGAACCAAGTATCTGGACTGGTCTGCTATACACTACGGCGCGCCTCATAGCTCAGATACGGCGGGTTTGGTAACCATTACGAAAGACGGCTGTAAACTGTGCAACAGGACCCCGACTCCTGCGTACCTTGGGGAAGTAAGGCCGAAGGAGCGACTTCCCAGTCACGTAACAAAGGTGGCGCCGTCAGTCCTTTCACTATATTGATTGATTGATTGTAGGGTTTAACGCGCCGACGCAACGCAGGCGATGAGGCGCGCCGTAGTGGAGGGCTCCGGATTAATTTGGACCACCTGGGGATCTATAACGTGCGCCGAAATATCGTACACCCGGGAGTTTTTTTGCTTTTCGCCTCCATCAGAAAAGCGGCCGCTTTTCTCTGATGGAGGCGAACCCGCGACTTCGTGCTCAGCAGCGCAACGCCTGAGTCACTGAGCCACCGCGGCGGGTGTCCTTTCACTAATAAAATGTCCCAGTGCCATTATGACCATCTTGATGTTTTAGATTAGCGCATTTTATGTCCATATGTTAAGCTCCTTTAGTAATGGCATACTGGTACCATACATGTTTTCGACACCAAAATAACGTTGAAGGGCCACTGAACACAGTTTGGGCGCTCTTTGGTGGCGTTGGCTGGCCCTTCCGCCATAAACACACGCATGCAAACATACACGGCTGCGTGGGGCCCAGTGTGTCGGAAATTCCGGACGTCCTCCAACAGAGAGAAAGATCAAAGAGCCAACTGTTCCCCCGGTGTGAATAACCTGCCGCCGTACCTTGGCTGGGGCCGCCGATAAGTTTTTGCGGTTTGGAGGTCGTGCCCTCCCTCGGCGTTATCTTCTGTGTGTACACCTCCCCGCTTTCGTCGCCGCTGCTCGCATGCCCAGTCCCGCGTGTGTGGGAGCACTGGTTCTTCATAAACTCGTCCTGCGGCCGCCGCCGAGGAGTGCGTTGCACTTTCTGAATACATCTTTTTGCCGTCCCACACGCCGGACAGCTGGTTAACCACGCGGATGCGTTGTGTGTGCGTCTATACGACGTGTGGGTGGCGCGTACATGCGCACGCCCTAACCATAATGCAGCGTGCGCGGCATATTGGATTAGTGTACACCTTGTTCCCTTTGGCGGGCTTATTCGGATAGAGTCGGTCACGTGGGGGATGACTCAGCGTCTGTCTGCACCCTGAGCCAGCGTAGGAGCGTGTGGCCTGGTAAAGAACCTGCTTGATGCGCCCGTCGGAACTCCCTGCGCGAACAACAGGGAAACACTGAGCGCAGGCAATACGTAACGCCCCTCCTATGTTGTGGCTAGCGTTGTTATATGCCTGCTTTCAGTGTTGTACTATCCACTGGGGGTATTCCGCAAAGAAAGGCTCTCCGGGTTTAACGCGCCGAAGGTATACACCTGGGCTGGGAAGTGCGCCTTAGTGGAGGCTCCGGATCAATTTCAACCACCTGAACATTCAAGGGACTCTGCAACACTTGCGATGAATGCTTGCACTCGTTTCCTCGCGTTTGGAAGCGTTGTGAAAGCTGTAGTTATCGCCAGCACTGGGTGATTTGCTCGTCGCAGCAGATCCGCCTTCCGTGTCTGCTTTGCTTTTTTTTTCTCCCTAAAGTGGCTATCGGAAGCGTTTATTGCTGTAACTGAAAGAAAGCCGCCCAAAAGCTCCTGCATTGCTGCATTGACGTAATTTGAACGATAGAAGAACGGCGAGGCCGGGAAAGAGAGAGAAAAAAATTGAACATGTTTTTAAGCTACCTGAGAGGCATAGAGCAGTAATTCTTTGCTGAGGTAGTTTGTGACCCTCTATTCTAAGTACAGAATGTGTTTATTGGCTACGTGCTAAAAGCATGTAGGATTTGGAAAAAAAAACTGGTTGATTACGCTGTCATAGGAATCGGTAAAACACGAAAGTGAAATGTGCAGCGAAATCTGCAGCTGAGCGTGATTTGCGGGTCGGCGGCTGTCTTGTGGGTGTGCATGGCGAGCGACGTTCTGCTGGCGGGCTCGCTTCGGCAAAGGTGTACTGGCGTCACTTCCGTGTCAGGATATGACGTCAGTGAAATCCTGGTGTATCCCGGCATAAAACACTTTCGTGTTAAGATATAACACCCGAAAACGAACAACCCTAAGTATAACGTACTCTTTAGTACTAATGGTTGCTTCCCCGCAACAAGACCCTGTGTGCAGGGGTGCACCCTTTACAGGCCGCTTGCTTCGTTGTACTGGCGTCATTTCCGTGACGGATGTGATGTTATATAAATCTTGGTGTGTCCGGGAAAAAACACTTTCGTGGTAAAAAAAAAAGTTAAAAAAAGTGTTTCAGGGGTCCCTTTAACGTGCGCCGAAATCTCGACACAGCGGTGTTTCAACTGTCGCCCCCTGCACCCTGCAGACAACTGCAAGGATCGAACCCACGTCCTTGGGCGCTAAGCAACTCATCGCCCTAGCGCTAACACTGCGCCACCGCGACGGGTGCCTCTCGCTTCCTAAGCGTTGCGTATGTGGCGTACAAGCAGTACCAGTGTCGCGGATCGGCAAGGCCTCCGAACAACGCCGAGTCTGCCAGGAATTACGGTGCCTGGTCGGCAGCCACCGCAGCTCGGGTCAAAGGAAACCGAATGGGCATGTACGCGTGCAATTCCGTGACAAATGGACGGACCTTGTCCACTTTCGGGCGCTTCCTGCATTGTGTGTGCGCGCGTATATATTATACGCCGTTGAATAGTCCGCACAAAGGCGGCGCCCTCTGATGACCGCGTGGTCGCGTCCGTGTACGGTTTGCGCGCGCTTGTGCAACGGTGGGGACAAAAGGGGGCTGTGCGCCGTTTTGTCTCCGCTCCGCCAACTGTTGCCGCGGTCATTTGGTCGGCCATCAAATAGGGAAAGAAATATACCGCGGGGCCGCCGCCATTGTCTTGGCCCTGCCTAGCTGAGTGTGCTTCGCACTACGGTAACGAGGCGGCGCGTGCTTATAGCCCTTTCTCGCCTGACCTCTGAGGTGGGATCGCACTTTCGAGCGATCTTCTATAGCGGGGCCGTGCGCGCCGATTTACGTTCTGTACGATGTGACTGTTTAGTCCCCGCTTTCCGAGGTCTCGGGGATGGCCCGGCGATGGTTAGACGACCAGGACCTAGGAAGGCACGCACGCAGATGCACAATTGCGGAGATTTCTCCGGGCGTTTGAGGAACAATGCGCGGTCAGACTTGGGTCTTTTCTTGTTGCGGTACTTCTGCGGTGGCCTGTAGGTAGGCGCGTAGGCTTTTCGATCTGTAAGCTTTTTATTTCTTGATTGGATGTAGCCAGAAAAGATATCGCACCTGAAAGAGCTAGGGCTGTACGCAGAACCAGATGAAATGTTTATTCTAATCACTACCGAAGTTAGCGTCAAGACGAGTCCCGTTATTCCTAGGTTAATCTGAAAGGCTGATTTGGTTCTCTCCCTTGCATAAACTGGAATAACAGACTGCCTTGTGGGGAAGCGTGAGGAGCCCGAATTTTCCTCACATTTGCGCCGAGTGAAGCTTTTTAGGACGCCAAGCACACAACGTCATAGCGTTGTCGTTAGCCCGGAAGATGGCGTGTCCGCGCGCTCACCAAGGTTGCCGTTTCCAGCTATATGGCGTCGTTGTATCGATGTGCCGTGCCCCGGTGCTTTTAATTCTGGTTGACGTCTCAAGAGGGTGGCTTCAAGTCAGCTCGGGTCCGCTTGTTAAGTCCTTCCTGCGAGCTTGAAGGGATTCGCGGCCTGTTTGGGGGGCCCAGTTCGTGACAGTTGTACCGTTATTTCCGGCCTGCGGCAGTTTGTGCAAGGCGGAACGGGCGTGTGTGGGCCGTGTATATACCTTCGGAGAGCCATCGCCGTTCCGTGCCGAGCGGTTTGTGGCTGAAGCCTCTTAGGTGGTTATCTCGCAATCATAGTTGCAACAAACGCCGCCTTTATGACGGCGGAAGTCCGCGCTCTCGAGCCGTCTCGGTTTGCATGCCGCACGTTCACGTTTTTCTCTTTTCGGCCCCCCGGCCGCGTTTCTCTCGCGAGGCCTCTCAACGTATTCGTCCCTTCCAGACTGTGCACAGTAGCTGTACGGGGCCGCCGCGCAGTTAGAGAAGTGGCGGCAATTTCGACTGTTCCTGCTTCCGAGAGAGAGACGTTGTTGAACGTACGTTCGTGCCTCGTGCCGCCGAGGTATCTTTCTTGGCCCGTCGATTTGGAGGACTTCCAAATGCTCTCCCGCCGGTATCGCCGTGCCATCTCCGGTGGGAGCAGAATCAGCGGCCCATTATAACACCACCGCGAACAAGTGGCTAGCTCACGTTCGTTTCCGGCTTCTGAGACTCGTTAGAGGAGCGTGAGCGAAAATTTGCCTACAGCCGCATCGAGGTTCGTGCGAAACGGCACTACCAACCATCCCTCCCTCCTCCCTCACTCTGTCCCGGAGTGCACTTTGGAAACACCTCCTACGGAAGGGAAAAAACTGCGCAGTGCATCGTTATCCTTTCCTCGTTTCAATCCGCCGGCAACCTCCTTTTCACGGTGGCGACTTCGTTCTTGTCGTCTCGGTCGCCTACAAAAAAGTACAGTTGAAGCTTGTCGTCGATCTTGGTACTGTGCGGCGGCGGTATACCTTGAAGTGGTGGGCAGGGTGCTGGTTTCAATCACTGGCCGCAGCGTTGTGAGCGGTCGTCGGTAGCCGTCTGCTCTCCGCGGCACCGGAATCACGCGGCGCAAATTTCGCCTGGCCTTCGCATCGTGCGGAGCCAGCGAGTCGTGAAAGAACCGCTGTAGTTCGGATGGCGAACGAGTTGCATGCAGGAAGCAGTTACGAGCAAGGAGCCGCTCGTTTAAAGGCTGCGTTTTGAATGCGTGGGATTCGGCGGGAGGAACCGGCTGCAGGATTTGAAAGTCCACGTGGTAAATAAAGCGAACTAATCTTAAAGATGAAGGCAAAACGAAAGAAGGAAGAATATGTTTGCCTTGTTGGTTTGATCTGATAGTGGCCGTAGTCAGAGATGCGGATTCCTGAAGCAGTGATTTTTTTTTTTAAGCCCGGTTAAAGTCGGGTTTATTCGGATGGCCAAGAAGCGAAACCGAGGTGAGGTAGGGGGGGGGGGGGGGGTGAGGTAGCGAAAAAAGCACTTTCATTTATAAAGTTAGACGTATAGGTGCGCATATGAGTCGTAGACTCTATACAAAGCCAGAAAAGCGGATAACCATGGTGAGATCATGCTGAGAGGGGAAATGGAAGGGGTGGGAAGGGGGGGGGGGGGGTCACTCCTGGTGCTGTATTTTGTTCCGACGAAAGCGGCAGCCAATATGACTACCGAAAGAGCATGGTCTTGTTGAGCCTCAACACGAGGCCTGAGGCAACTGAGTTGTTCAACTTGCGCCCGCCCACACCGCATATCATGTGCTTGTTTACTTCCAAAAGCCATATGCAAACGGCTGCCTCTTACAACCTTGAAATCCAAGGTTTGACGAAGTCTCGTCTGGTCGGGTTAGAGATTAGAGATTCCGAAACGTCTTTTTTGCCTTTTTATTAGTTAAACCTTTGGTCGGTGACCAGAAGTTTTAAATTTTAACTATGAATCTCTTACAACCTTCTTATGGGCATATTATTGACGTATAGTTTCCTGCCAGAAAACTGAAAACGGGGAGGACATCACGACAGCAGCGATCACGAGACTCGCTGCGCCCTCACTAAATGCCAAGAGCCAAGGTTTTCTTCGCGTTGCCAGTCTTGGTGGTTTGGGCCTTTGCGTTGCCGTTCTTTGAGGTGTGGCGTACATGAGTGGTATTCCTGGGTAACGTTGCACGCTGCACGGAAGTGCGGCGTTAGCGACCACGTGGCGGCCTGCCTCTGTCCGCGCGTTTCCGGCGCGCCGACGGTCGTGATGGAGGAGCCAGCGATCGTAGCGGTTAATTTGCATGCAATGCGCCGGACAGAAGCCGCCGAGGAAACGGGCCCGACCGGCGGTCGCCTCGTCGCGCAACCCTTTGTGTCCCAACGTTATCAGCGGAACGGATGCTAATGGGCTTGGTTTCAGTAGTACTGTAGTAGTAGTAGTAGTATGGCGCTGAGGCTTACTTAGCCTCAGCGCCATCTTGCAAGTGGAAGGAAACGCCCACTTGACGGATTCATTACAACAACGGCGGTGTCGTCCGTTTGTTACTCTTATTCCCCGAGAGGCTTGTACAGCTTCGCACTCTGAAAAGAAAGAACGGGCTTATGGTGGTGATATATAGATATGCTGACTGTTGTAAGCTACGTCACTGACTAGACGCTTAGTCCACATTTCCCCTCAGGACCACTGCAATTTTTTTTTTTTCGCAAGCGTAGAAAACTATTTAGAACGCTCCCGGACTTAGACGCCCCACAAATCTTCTGTAACTGGCCTTCTGCTCGTGTGCTTCCAGCATTAAAGGGACAATGAATTCAAAGCACGAGTTATTTTTATTAAAACGGCTGCATTGTCAGTTTTAATGCAAATTTCATACCAGGCAAGATTTCAATGAAAGCGGATGAAGCAGCAATGACTCACCAGCCTTTTTCTCGGGTAGCCGTTATATATAGTCACTGGGTTGCGTCATTGGCGGCAGCCGACCAAATCACCGCGACGAATCATTACTGCGGGTGTTGCGTTTAATCGTACGACTTGCTGACGCTGTATAGCGGGAACTTACAGCGTTTTTCGTGTCTCTCATCTTTTTTTTTTTTTCGGTGAAAGCAACGTCATTCCAAGCAGCAATGGACTCCGGTGAGTTACGAAAGGATAGTTTTCAAATTAAACAGGATTGTGTTTTGTTTCCATGGTCCCTTTAAGTGTCCAGGGTGTCTGTCTAAACTTAGACCGGCGCTTCATATATCGGACAGAGCAGAAATTTCGGCGACAGGCGAGGCACACACCACGGGCGTTATCAGGCTACTTGTTCTCCATCCTCCATCCGAAACGCCCATTTATGGAGGAACGCCCATTGAGTGTGCGAGCCTAGGGGAAAGTGACCGCGCGTATGTAACACCCCTGATAAAAAAAAGTGGGGCACCCGACACACGAGAAGGCAACGCGATTCATTACAACGCCCGCGCGCAGCGCTGGGCAGCTACCATTAAGGTTCAGAATGCACAGCGGGATACATCTGGGCGGTTCTCGTGCACAGTGCTGGCTTTGTTTCCTACCTGCCCGGGTGTCTGTGCTGAGTGTTTTCCTCCCTTCCCCCCTTTCCCGCCGACTCCCGCGGGCGACGTGTGCGGGCCCTGCTACTGTGCACTTCGACCCGTTTGTTTGGCGCAACAGCCTTGTTTCGCTCCCGTCTCGTTCGCTCTTATACGCTCAGCTGCTGCTGGTTGTTGTTCACTCCCGTCTGCTTTTCTTCTAGCTGCGGGTTAGGTCAGCGTCGTAGAAGATGGTTTTCTTCTCTGCTACGAACGGGACCGAGCGGGCTGCCACTGCAGGTGCTTAGTTTCTTTCTCTTGTGTCGCGAAGCGCGTGACTCGACGCGGCTTAGCGCGCGCGCTGGGTTGAGTCTCCTTCACCACTGCGCGCTCCTGGCGCAACAATGACGCCTCGAAGTAGGCTAACTATGGTGGCGACCCTGTTCCTGCCTACCCCCCCTCCTCTTTGATTCTCCAAGAAACAAACTCCTTTGGCGTGGCGTCAGCAGCGGCTTCTGTGGCCCGTATTTCAACTCCCCCCACCCCCATCCTTTTTTTTTTTTTTCTGTGCATATATATCTCCGCTTGTTTCTCCCATCGCATTTCGTTCTTTCGTTTCTGTCTCGTCTTCGCCGCCATCGCGTATGCGATGCCCCTCCCGTTTCTTTTTCTTTTCGGCCCCCTCTTGGCCGATTTATTTCATCCGTGAGTATACGTACTTTTTTTCCGTGATGCGGATGACTTTTCCACGCACGCACGTCCGAGCTCGTAATATTTGGGCCTGTGATTCGGACTGCAGCTGGCTGTACGTGACGACGTCGTCGTTCCTTGACTCAACTGGCCCAAGGGCCTATATCGCGAATCCTTCTTCCTTCGTGTTGTGCTGTCTCCTCTTGCGTTTTCTTTCGCGCGCGTAGCGTGCGTGTATACGCGCGGTCCCAGTAGGCGGACCATTTTCTTTCGCGAAGTCCATTTCTGCTGGCTCGTTCCATTCCTAGGAGCTCGGCACGCGTTCTCTCCCGAGAATGGTCTGGCCGCGACGTCTCCGCAATGGACCGCGGCCGAATTGAGCCGTTTGCGTGCGTACGTGCTTTGGCATTCGCTGATGGGCTCTTCGTGTCCTGTCGTGAGCCTTTTCTTTTTTCTCTCTCCCGTGTGCGGGCGGGCGGGCGAGCGGCATTTCGAAACATCAGTAGAGTGACCCGGCCACAGCGTTGCCTGATTTCGACTGGCGTACGCGGTGGTGGTGGTCGTCTAAAGAGTAATTCTCCGTTATCCAAAATGTTATTGCGCTTCATTATCAGAATATTAATTTTTAATTTAGTTATACTCTCGGTGCACTTATATACTGTGCAGTCTAGGGATATTTTCCGAACTAACGGTAGGAATAGCGCTCGATCGTGTTTCCGTGTCCGCTGGTTTACGCTATTCACACGCTTTTGTTCTACGTGCACCGCCGATTCGTAGTCGCAGGGATCTGCTCGGCCGCTGCGTTGTTTCGTTTTCGCGCGCACTTTGGGGCCACACGTGGCCACTGCGTAATAAAGGCGGCACCGCGGCTTGCATATACGCAACGACGTGCTCCGTGCACCCAGCCACCGGCCAGTTTGACCAGTTACGTGAACGGGACACGAAACAACAATCTTAGTTTTCCTGCACGCCGCCCTTTCTCTCGGCCGCGCGCGCTACTGATGGGGAAGATGCTTTCTTTTTAATTGCGCTCACGCGAAGCGCACAGGTCGTCTCGAGTGCGCACGCCGAAAAAGTCTCGGGTGAGCCGTTTCTCTTTTTTTTCTCTCTCTCTCTCTTTTTTCGTAGCCCTCCCGGCGGCGCGTACGGGGTGAGATTCGCCCAGATTGGGTTGGGATGGTTGGTTGTACGTGCCCTGGGCGGCAGTGCGCGCGTGCAGTGCGAGCTGCTGCTTGAAAGTGGGGGGAGATTAGAGCGTAATTTTTTCGTGGGTGCGCTCAGGTCGGCGCGAGAGGGGCTGTCCATTGCCCGTGACCCTGTTCCCCTCGGACAAGCCAGTCCTAGGGCGAACGGCCCGGCCACGATTACTCGTGTTTGCTGCTGGAGCTCCGTGTGGATGTAGGTACCGGACGCTCCGAGCGTTCGAACCACCGCGGTGGCTCAGCGGCTAAGGCGTTGTGCTTCCGAGCCACGGTGGCCGCTTTTCAGACGGAGGCGAGAAGCGAAAACGCCCCTGTGTCGAGTTTCCGGCGCATGTTAGACATCCCCAGGTGGTCGAAATTAATCCGGAGCCGTCCACTCGGAGCCCAGGCGCTGCTGCGGCGCGTAAAGAAATCCCCAAATTTGAGGTTTACATTTTTTCGTCAAACTGGTTTGTGCGTGGCTGTCATTCACGGGCAATACTCCATTCCAGTCCAAAAACAATCTTTGTTAACCGAAAAAAAAAAAACAAAGTGTTAAAACTTTTCAAATTTCGCGCTACAGTGGCGGTTTGTGGTTAGCGGTTATCAGTGTGTTCAGTATACGCGGGAACGTGGAAATGATGCGGTCAAATGGAACTATAGAGGCCCCACTACAGCCGTTTAGTCATGCGTTTTCGCGATGGTTTCGGTCTACGGCCGCCAACCGCACAAACAAGATTATGTGACGTCATTGAAAAGTTGCTGGAAATTGGCCAGGAAGTCGTCGCGGCTCCACATGTTTCAGTTATCTCCGTTATTTGTTCGAAGTTCGCGATAAAATTGGTATAACTGTTATCGGGCAAAGAAGTACTTTTTAATGAACCGAACTTGTGTTTTCTCTTCATTAAGTTGACGTGGAGCGCGAATGTATTGTATTGGCTCGCGTTTTGTGGCATATATTTTACGCCTCGTTATGAATGGCGAACTCTGTCGTCGCCTGTGCAATCGCTGACCCCAGTGATGTTCTCTTCGGCGTTTCCGGTTAGTTCAAAATCCACGCTGCGCTTCTGATGTCCTGACGTACCTTGAAAGAGGATCACTGCTTACAGAAGGCTGTCCTCACAACCCGTACAGCCGCAGGTCACGAGGCCGTAGAAGTAACGCGCCGAAAATAGCTAGCTCGAAACCGTCTTGCGTACACGTCCTCTGCTTGCTTTGCACGGCAAGGGGGAACCCTCGACGCTCACCCTGGCGGTCTCTCTTTGTAGACAAAAAAGACGGAAAGACAATAAAGGAAACTGGAAACGTGACACGCGCATGGCGTTTGAACGTCGCTACTCTTCTGCACTTTTTTCCCCGACGTCGCAGGAAGCGAGCGGACGGACTCACGCTAGCCTCCCACGCCGTAAAGGAGGAGGAGGAGGAGTTTTGAGGGATGAAAAACAAAACGCGGCTGTTCGAGTGGCTGCGCTGGATGACAACGGGCATAGCGTCGCGGCATGACTCACTCGTCGTTCCTCCTTTTTTATCGCTTTCCTCTTAAAGTACATTTTGTTGGTGCTTATTTCCACGAGGTGGTTGCTTCATCGCTTCTTGCGAGGACGCGCGGATGCGTATGCATACTCCACGTAGACGCGAGGCTACACCGCAGTCCGCTTCTTCGATCTTACTTTTTGGCGCATCTGCGCAAACCCGTCCTTATTTGTTTGCTCGTATATGTTGCTGTGAAAACTAGCTCTTCGTAGGCGTGTGGTGCGCGACACAATGTCGACGATGAGAGTCGCGAGACTTGCTCTTGCTCCTCTTGGCGTCCCTTCAGCACGCTTTCTGCGCGTCGCTGTGAAAGAGGTCTGCTGGCCGTCAGCTCGGCACGGTGCGCGATGTAGCGGCAGTAGTGGCCCACGCTCTCTCCGTCAGCTGCAGCGACCCCGTTCTTGCCCGGGCTTGCGCGTGGGCGGACAGCACGGTGCTAAATCTGCCCTGGAGTGGCAGAGCGGCTTTTGGGTCACGTGACTGATGTGACACTAGTTCCCCGTTTGCATAGTTTACGGAGGCGCCTATGCCCCTGGCTTCGCTTGTGACAAGGCTGGGTGGATCGCGTATTCGAAGCTGATCTCTCTCTCTCTCTCTCTCTCTCTCTCTCTCTCTCTCTCTCTCTCTCTCTCTCTCTCTCTCTCTCTCGCTCTCTCTCTCGCTCTCTCTCTCTCTCTCTCGCAGTAAACGCTCGCCTGAAGGAAATCGCTTTATTCGAACTGCTTCGTTGTACGGCCTGCTGTGTACAGAGATCACATCATTGCCGCTATTAACCAAGCACCGCCTATAACGAAGCCAGTTTCCTGTTCCTGTAGGGTTTAGATATAGCGAGAGTTCACTGCGTATTACATGTTTTCGCGCTAATTCTTTTGGCACATTATTAGCAAGTGTACTGTTCTCGCGGCACGGAGCTCTGCGCTTTTGTCATTGACGTTATCTCCGTCAAATGGGTTCTCCGGGAGCCACTCCTGGTGTCCGAAAAAAAGGCCATTAAGGTTGCGGCAGCCGTAGTTTCCCGTACGTGGTGTACGATGGACTGCTCAGCGCATTCGCGCAAGGCTCACAGTTGCAGGAAAACGTAATAAACACGAGAAACCCGCGCTTGGCCGGCACCGGGATCCGCAACGGAAGTCGAACCCGCCAGTCTATCAGTATATACCATACACAGTGCCGTGTTTCGGCCCCAGATGCGTTGTGTTTCCTCGTGCGCACTTTTTTCCGCCGTCGAGGTGCGCGCGTTTTAAAAGGATCTCCTCCGGTGGGCGGCTGTCGTCTTCTTTCCGCGCCGGAGCTGTTCTTGCGACGGTGGGCGTCCGCCGCGGCGCGTTTCGCCGTTCTTCTTCCTTTGCGGACTCGTCCGACGTCCCGTACACCGTGGCGCTTCCCTCTTTGCGAAGGGGGCCACCACCGCTGCCGCTGCTTTGTCGTTGGAGGACGGCACGCGCAACCTCTAAACCACCACTGGCGTAGACGGCGTGTTGCGTAACCGTTGGCACGACGCTGTCTCGCACCGCTTGTGCGTGGGGAAGGTAGGAAAAGATTTCAGATGGGTACGCGCTTTTTGAAGTACGTAAGAAAGGCCGCTAACATTTTGGGGATAGGCAATGTCTTTGTTCGTGTGGTTTCAGGTTGGGCTTGTGGGATCCGTACTGCCGCTTGAGAGTGGGCGATGCCCCCCTGCAGTATTACTGAAAATGATTGAATAGTAATGGACATTCGATACGATAGCTGGTGCAGTTTTTGCCATATTTCTGCGCAGGTAATAATGGCTGTCGAGTGTTCCCTCTGCGAAGATCGGTGCTTGGTAAAGTGTGCACGCAAGAAAAGTTTTGGTTACACATTCGTTGTGTTCCCTCTCTGACTGAGCAACCAAAAGCTTCTAGCTTGTTTGGGTTATCCTTCGGTTCGACTCGATTGAACACGGCTACACGACAGCACCGTATTCTCTCGCTTCTAAGCAGCACCTTCCTTTCCCCGCTTATTCTCGGTGCTCTCCCCGAAATAGTCTGAAAGTCGACGTTTGCGAAAAGTTGATATTTCAAGGCTGATGTGCTTTCCATTCTGTGCAGCCCTCCTGATACTGCTTTGAAGCACCATGGGTTCAACAAAAGGGGCATTCTTAGAGTAGAGAAGTATGGAAAACTTTACTATCCACTCTCGGATTCGCCGATACTGAGGTGCAAGGCGTAAAATTGGGCTCGCAACAGTACTGTCATCATCATAGTCATCGTCAGCCTGTCTACGCCCACTGCAGGGCAAAGGCCTCTCCCATTAATCTTCAATTTATCCCGGTCCTCTGCTAACTGCGACCAATTTATCCCCGCAAACGTCTTGATCTCATCTGTCCATGGGCAGATGAGAACAGTACTGTATGTAGATGCAAATGCAAGCGCCTCCAGTTCCAGATCGAAAGTCACTCCTCTCAGTCGGCGACATACGGTGCAAACGCGCGACGGCACTTCCGTGTATTGCGTATTACTTAATTAAACCCACATTCGCAGTTGCGTGGAGTTGGCGACATTTCCCGTACTTGCATACTCTGTCTGTATAGCCGCGAGCGTTGCAGCTTCGAAGCCCGTCTCGGCATTCTCCTCGGCGTCGGCCCCTTGCTCGTGTAACTGCTAAGTACGAGCAGAGCACGCATTACTGCCTCCTGCCCGAAGGACGCTGGGTCAAGAAAATCGCCCCGAGGTGTCGCCGTTCGTCCAGAAAAAGAGAAAGAAGCGTTGCGTGCCGCCGCTTGACACGCAACGCCGATCGTTTGCGCGTGCGTTTCGAGGTCGCCCCCGCCTCCCTTTGTTCGCAATGGCCGCCGCCACGAAGACAAGATGGCTGTCGCTGCTGCGCGGCCTGTCCGATGACGCACGCCCGCGTCCGTGGCCTCTTGGCCTCCCCTCGAATGACGGCGGCCGATGAGGACGGGCCTGCGTGACTGCTGGCCACTGAGTCGGTAGGCATTCTTCAGGATATTCCGGCAGCCGGCCGAATGAGCGGCTGTCTGTTATACGAGTGGAAATTGGGATTTTCTTCGGCCGCGTGTTCGCTCTGTCCTTGCTTCCTGCCTGGCAGTTGTGGCCTTGCGTGTTTCGCAGTAGGTATGCTATGGCCCCCGTTAAATTATACGGCTAGTGTACCGCTCTTCCCGTACGACGGCATGTCGCGGTAGGGATGAAAACCACCGGTCGACCGCAGGGCCTTCGTGTTGCGAATGTGTGTGATTGTAGGTTTCATTCAAATGAGATGGCAAGGAAATCTAACCAGCAATAAATAATTGTGCAGTCGCTATATTGCTGCCGAACTTTGCCCAGGAGCAGGCCTCAAGCCTCATTTGATAGACGCTGTATCCGGCCACCCATCAATGCTAAGTAGAGGCTTACCGTTGCGCTGATTTGTAGCTATATGCTCGCAGGGCGCGTCGTCATCGGCCGAAAGAAGCCTGGTTTTCAGGACTCGCATGGGATTGAAAGGTTGAGGCGAAAACTTGCCCCTCCTCTAGGTATCGAAAATATTTATCGCGTAGATTATTGGTAGAAAGTCTGAGGTCGTATAGCGTAGTCCTCGGAACAGGAAAGTGACTTCGTTATAAGCGGTATTTCGTTAAAAGCGGGTATGGTTGGCTCTCTCTGCACCGAAGTTGGGATCGGGAAAAACTTCGAACATAAAGGGGCTTTAAGTAAAGCAGATTTGTTGCTACGAGAGTCTGTGTACGCATTTCTCTCAGTCTTCGAGGGCGCGGCTATATTTGCATCCATTCTTCTTGGTGCGCTTTGAAGAACAGTGCTTTTCATCGCGGGCGAACAACCGGCGTGGAATCCGCGCTTCGGTCATGTGGAGCGGAACGCCGTCGCGGAGAGATGTAAAAGCGCGCGTGTACAGAAAGCGAAGGGCGCGGCAAGCCGCGCGTGCTCTCATCTTCAACAAAGCGAAACACGGGGGCCGCCGTTGCTTGTTCGAAGGTGGCGTGCGGCGCGTGCTCAGTTGTTTCGCCGCGCTGCGCCTGAACCCGAAAAACGACGCGGCGAGGTGCGCGTGAATCGGTGAATCGAGGGCTGCCGCATCCCAATTAATAACCAACCTCGTTACCTGGATACGGCCGCATCTCTGCATGAGGCGCTATGAAGAGGGGCCGAGAGACGAACGAGCCTTCTTCTTACTCTACTCCGCTCTTTGTGTTGCTTTTTGGTTGTCGTTGTTCCCGTTGTATCGCGTGTTCTTTCGCTGCACGCCACGACTTGGGCGCGCAGTACCACCGACTGACTGCTCGCACGTCACGTCGAGGGCGGCTGCCTCCTCAAGCTTTCCAATTCTATCGACGGGTTCCGTTATTAGGTTGCCGTCAAACTGGAAACGATACGGTCATTTTCGAACACTTTTTGTGCGTGACTTTACTGTAGAATCTCTCTCTCTCTCTCTCTCTCTCTCTCTCTCTCTCTCTCTCTCTCTCTCTCTCTCTCTCTCTCTCTCTCTCTCTCTCTCTCTCTCTCTCTCTCTCTCTCTCTCTCTCTCTCTCTCTCTCTCTCTCTCTCTCTCCAGACGCTGTTTATCACGCTTGTGTCTGTCCTATGCAATTACCCTTTTCGTGCCGCATGCAGCTTATTCAGGAAATAAAAGCAAGGCAGAATTAATTCGGTGATCCTTTCCTTGATTTCCATCTTTCTACTAATTTCCTTTTTGTCCTATGTACGTTAGGCCCCCTTCGCAGAAAACAATGGTTGCTTCGTTTTTCGGGGTGAACGTACGCACTCGATCGCTAAGGCCGCTTGACAAAGGCATATATATATATTCCGTATTCCTTGGAAGTGCGGGTTGTCCCGCTTTCTGCGCATGGTAATTCTTCGACGATGATTTTCAGTGCTCGCGTATGTAGACCACGCCGGCCCACTTTTTTTTTTCTCTTTCAGGTGGAGGCGTGATTTGAGTCCTATCATTTTTGTACGCGGCGCGTAATGTATGAACCCTGGTCACGTCGAGGCGAAACGCTCCGGTGGTTATTCTCCGAAAATATGTGCACGCGTCAACCTCTTTTCGTTTTTCCCTCCTGACTGGCTTTCTGTATTCTTGGGGAAAAAATTAGTAGTGCTTAGCTCTGCTATGCCAGGATATACGTAGCGTGAGCTAAGATTCAGCAATCCAGTCCCAATCCAATCCAGTCCAATCCAATCCAATCCAGTCCAGTCCAGTCCAGTCCTGTCCAGGCTCTGCTCCTCGCGCATGCTCAGTACGGTTCTTCACGAGCCACGAAAAACTGCTATCAAGCGGCTCCGGTGCAGCGTCAGACTTGGCTACTGCACAATTGAAGCGCACACCTGGGCACGCGCCGGCGCCAGTGCGTCTGCCGCGGCTATGACGCAACACAACCCAACACAATCCACTTTAATCCAATTCAATCCAAATCTCATCCAGGCCAATCCAATCCAATTTAATGTCCCTCGCGCTTGCGCAGAACGGCCCTTCACGGCACACGCGAAACTGCTCAACCTCGGCCAGTGTAGCTTACACTACAAAATTTCAGCCGAGTGTATCACTTTACCTTATCCGGACATTATGAATTGCCTTTCCAGCAATGCACTTGTGTATGCAGTGAAGCCGGCTTTCAAACACCCTGGGGCTTCATACTCTTATATCAGACTGCTTAATGTATTGACACTTCAAAATATCTTACCAGCAATGCACTTGTGTACAGTAGTAAAGCCAACTTTAAAAGAGCTCGATGAATAGCATTATCCGACAATCCCCACTTCATGATTTTTTTTTTTTTACATTTGTTTGACGCAGCAGTATTTCGTTGCTGTCTGAAACACGAGACACAGCTCCAAGCAGCCCAAGCAACCCGTTCGCTGCTGTTGCCGTAAATGGGCAGCAGCGCGTCCATTTCTGTTGCATACACGGCGTAACTCGGTGCTTATTACCGTTTCCCCCCTACAAACTTCCGGAGCTCGTTTTAAACAAGGCGCTTTTTTATTGGAGTCGTCGCTCGTTTGTCGACTTTTTAAAAAGCTCCGGCGTTCGCGCGTTTTTGACGTGTGGGTGGTCCGCGCAAACGGCGCGACGCTCTCCTTACCAGGCGAGGCAACAACACATTGGCCTTCGCTTGTCCCCCGCCCGGAGACAAGGCCTTCGGTTGTGTACTGGTGCGGGTGCGCTTCAGTTTATTCGCGACACCCTGTTTAGCGCTCCTCCCACCTGCGCCTGGCTGTCTCGTGAAACTTACTGTCGCGGTCAAGGTGAACTTCCCGCTATACGGACGAACAAGGCGGCCCCGTTGTCTCCCTCGGCGAGCGACGTGCCGTGGCCGGATAAGTGGCGAGCCTTTGTAACATCGGCGACGGTTTCGTAACGCACCCGTTTCCGCATACAGCTCCTCGCGGCGCTGTAAGTGTATGCCGCGGCAAGCACGTGCATCATATGTACACGCTAGGGCCGTACGTGGGTGCGTAGTGCAACCCCCCAAGTGCAGCTCTGTTTCCTTGGCCCGCCGTGCATGGCGCCGCAGCGTGGCGCGTTTGGTTGCTCGAGTGCCGCGTCATAAGTTTGTCCTCGTTCGATTATTTTGGAATCGACGCTGGCTCGGGATTGGCCGCGGAACTTCAACTACGGAATGTACACGCCGAGGTGGCTCAGTGGCTAAGGCGTTGTGCTGCTGAGCCCAAGGACGCGGGTTTCGATTCCCGGCCGAAGCGGCCGCTTTTCTGATGGAGGCGGAAAGCAAAAACGCCCTTGTGTACGAGATTTCGGCGCACGCTAAAGATCCCTGGGTGGTCAAAATTAATCCGGAGCCCTCCCCTACGGCGCGCCTCACCGCCTGCGCTGCGTCGGCTTGTTAAACCCTATAATCAATCAACCAATTTTTCAACTACGGGATGTATACTATAAGTGACTCGGATTTAGCCGCACCACACTGAATGGTCGCCGCGAGCGGGCTAACCTCTCTCGTGCAGGATGTGAAATGCCCCTGCCCTTTTCCTGCAACAGTCGTTACATCCTACACTGCGCTGCGATTGATTTGATTGATTGATTTATTATGGGTGTTTAACGCGCCGTAACTACACAGGCGATGAGGCGCGCCGTAGTGGATTGTTCCGGATTAATTTTGACCAACCACCTGGCGATCTTTAACGTGCGGCGAAATCTGCTTTTTCGCCTCCATCAGAAAAGCGGCCGCTTCGGCCGGGAATCGAACCCGCGTCCTTGGGCTCAGCAGCACACTGACCACCGCGGAGGGTCACCGCGCTGCGATGGATACGGTTGACGTTACGATATCTGTCCGTGTATGCGTACACGTTCGCATTCGCTTTCTAAGATCGGGGCTGGCGCTGTTAACCCTGGCGCTTGAGCAGCCAAGTTGATGGCGAGGTAGACTCAGCGGAACGTGCATGAAAGCTCGTTTGGACCTTTACTTGTATCCGAGGAGAACCGAACAGTTGTTAGTCAGCAGGCGATCGCTTCGAACCGACCGAGACCTGATCGAGTTCGAGACAGTCAGAGCGAAGAAATTAGAGATCACACCTTTGTGTAACCTGAAAGCTACATTGAAATAATCCCAGTCATGCTTCTGTAAACTTATGAAGTTTCCGTAGTTCTTACCGCCTGTCCTACGTTGGCCTTGCCGCAAACATTGACGCTTTCTAGTTGGTACCAGAGAGAGTTGCGTCTTAACCGCTGGTCAGCGCAGAGGGGCCGTTATTGGGCAGAACCAGTGCCCCTCAATGCGTTGAAGGACTCTGGCAGAACCAAGGCTACTCGTCATACAGAGCCCTCTCAAAATTGCACCCAGCCGGCACGAAGCGTGAAACCCGTTATGCGCCCAACCCTCGCGAGGGCTGCCGTTGGTCGTCAAAGTTCGTATAAATAAAGCTGCCGTGGGTAGCGCGCACACCTCTCTGTCGTCGGCCGAGCCCGTGCGCGCCGCCTAAAAATGGGCCAGGAAGCGGTCATCGGCGAACGCCCGCCTGCTCCTCCGCGCCCGCAAAAGAAGAGCGGCGCGCTCATATAATGGCGGAACGGTAATAAGACGACGTCAGCCGGGTCCACGTCGTCCGATCCTTCACAGCGTACAGCTGGAATGACTGGCACGCAACGCCGCTAGGATTTGTGGGCGGGACTCGTCGGGGAGCGCGCGCTTCTTCTGCGGCATGCCTCAATGCCCGCTCCTCGTTCTAACGCTGTTCCTCGCCGGGCCATCGGCTGCTCCCGCATGCATGCATGCGAGGCGTGCTGCGTCGCGGCCCCTGGATCGACGATAGCTTGCTGCGAGCGGACAATTTTCTTGTCAGAGTGCGGGCTATACGAAGGGGATATAAGGGGGTGCGCTGGAAAAAGTACCGTTTTGCGTGTTTGCTTGGTGAGCAGAGTTGGCTAGCACTTTGGAAAATACCCGTTATGCGTGTAGTGCCGCGATCGTACATGCGCGGTTGATTTGTGTGTGGGCGATTTGCGCGGCCATGCGAAAGCGGGTGATTCGAAAAATATGATATATACACCGGTGTAAGATTTATGGCTATTTCCACGTTGATGGGGCGATATTACAGCGGCAATAGCAAAGGGCATGTTGCTATACCAACTCGCCCGGTGGTTCGATGAGCATTAATCATGCCCCTTGTGGTTGTTCACCGCATCGTCGTTGTCCACGGATAAATGCATTTACATGCGGGCCCGGGCAGAAGATAATCGGAGGCTTCGAAAGTTTCGTATACTGACGAAATACTGCTCGAAAGAGCTTTAATGAGCAAGGCGTTCGTGTATCATAATTTTTGTCCTTATTTCGGGCGGCTTTCAGCTCCGCACTCCTCGGGCCCTTCGAAAATGATTGGTCGACGGCTTGTTCCCATGGCGGCCGAATCATCGCGGCGGGCTCAGTTTCGTAACTTCTCGCGGGTATCTTCATCTCCGAAACGCACGAAGGACCGCGGGCGTGATGAATAGCGCGTTCCACCGCCTTGGGGCCCTTCGAAGTTTGCCTCTCGTTGGGCGCTTGTAGTCGCGTAAAAGCAGCGCTGTCCAAGGAGGGCTCTTGTCTTGTGCACCAATGGGCTTCCCCTACACGCTGAGGCAATTCCGTGTTCAGCTTCACCACAAGGCACTCGAGTGACCAGTGCATGCCACCAATTGAGCAAATTCGGCGCATGACAGCAACGCGCGTACTATATGGCTCCAAAGGGCGATCTGATCTGTGCGCGCAGCGTTAAGAAGAGGGGGTCTTGCTTGCATTGCGTGATGCCAGAGGTTAAGTAATAATACTCGGTGTCGTCATTCGCCGAGACTTCATTGTTGGCTGGATGAAGTGGTCGGTCGAGTTCATTGCGGTGAAGCTGAACCACGGGATTGCCTTAGAGTGTAGCCCATAACCAACGTTATGGGGAACATCTTCAATTTCGCGCGCATGGGTGCAAAGCTAGCGCCAAATTTAAATTTCCTCCACGCTAAACCCGTGTTGCCTTGCTGTCGCGCCTTGTCGTTTCAATGCTGGAACTCCTCGTGCGAGAGCATGCGCTTCATTTGCCCTCCAAGCATTGGCGAGTACAGAAATGTTATGTCCCGTACACTCGGTGTGGCGTCAGAAATACCCGACGTGGTGGTTCAGTGACTCAGGCGTTGTGCTGCTGAGCCCAAATACAAGGATTTAACCCCGGTCGTGGTGGCCGTTTTTCCGATGGAGGGGAAACACGAAAACGACCGCGTGTCGATATTTAGGCGCACGTTAGAGAGATGCCGAAGTGGTCTCAATCCGCAGCCCCTCCGTCACAGCTTGTCTTAGGACCCAGGTGCAGCTCCGACACGTAACGTTCACCCAAAAATTGATTTCACGGGCGTCAAAAATAGCGATTCTTGCGTGGTCTAAATTCAGGTGAACTTCAAAGGACTAGAGCTTAGTGATTGTTGTTGTTCATCGGCGCTGGATGTTGGAAGGCTTTTGGCGGGGTTTATGTCTTGCTTCAGGCGAACAATTTCGTTTCGAACGCAGATTTCAGGCTGCCGCAGGCGACAGTGGGTACTTGCGCGGCGAAAAACGCGTAGGATTAAAAGTAGCCGTCCCTGCAGCTCGCTTGTATACGTCTCGTTTCAATTTAACTCGGCGGTGTTTGCCTTGGCGCGACTCGTTCCCTCCAGCTAAGGGCATAATCTAATGTTCGCCGTGTGCCAAGCGCGTTCCCGAGAAGTGAGATTGAACGCTCGGAGCAGATTGAATCAGAGCGACATTCATTATGGCCGCGTGACAGCGCCACAAGATGAATGCCCCCCGGACTATATAGTCCTCGTCTTGCGGGGAGGCTCGAAGATGTCTTTTTCTTTAGTAAGTACTACGTACACGCATACCTCGATGAGGTTCTCTCTCTCTCTCTCTCTCTCTCTCTCTCTCTCTCTCTCTCTCTCTCTCTCTCTCTCTCTCTCTCTCTCTCTCTCTCTCTCTCTCTCTCCAAGAGAGGGTGGAGAGTGACTCCAACCGAATGCTTCCTGGGGATGTATTTACCCATCGTAGTCCTTTTTGTTTGTTTGTTTGTTTGTTTGTTACTTAATTGGATCTCGTCTGCTGATCTGGCTTCCCTGTGTTTTCTCGGGGCCATTTAATCATATTCTTCCATCGTGCCCGGAAAAATAATTTCGTTGCTGATTTTCTCCTCCTTGAATACGAGCGAATCTTACGCGTGTTTCACTTGGTGGCATTGAGCCCTCGTGTTGCATATTTGCAAGGGCGAATCGTGAACTTCGAAGCAGCTGTAGTGTGCGCGTGCTTGCGTTTTCTATAGGGAATGAGCCGTCTACCGTTATCAGCGTGCCCGTTCCAGACACAAGTCGTGTCATCCCACGCCTTCTATGCATTTCGGCAGGCAGCAGTGCAGAGCCGTTGTCCGCGACGAATGCCGTTCGGTGTTCCCTATCCGCGCACACACAAAGCAAAGCGGCAGCTTCGGCTCCTATTTGCACCGTGCGTGCACATTTGCAGCTTGCACTCACGCATACTAGTACGTTGTATTGAGCGGTGCAGTGCAGGTTTTCTTGTGGCCAACCCGTGCCGTTATAATTGCGGTACGTTCTTAATTGCCTCCGTAGACCTGAGTGAGTCGCTCTCGGCTTTTGTGCGCCCCCTTTGCTAGCGTCTAGCTGCGCTCCCTCTCTCTCTCGCCCTCTCTTGCCAGACACGTCTCTCGTTGGGGATCATTTGTCACGGCCGTACGAGGCGCATGCGTTAATTGCCCGCGGAGAGTGCGCGTAGCGCGGTCTACCGTCGTAGGGGTCTATTTGCGCACCGGCCGCTTCTTCTGTCTGTACACGAAGGCCATTGCGGGGCTCCTCGTTCTGCGCATCCTTGGAGAGTGTGACGCGTTTCTTCTCGTTGCGATGCCCCGAACGTCTTTGTCGAGCCCTCAATTTGGTGGTCCCTGGGCCACGCCGCGCATGTTTAGCGCGCGAGAGGAAACACTTGCCGGTTTGGCTGATTGCAGCGCGGCTCTCGCGAGTGAGAAATTAACCGCTACGTGCCATGGGCGCGCTCGCGTGCACGCTCTGCGGTTATGATTTATTGCGCCGCGGTGGCGAGAAATGACTGCCCGGTGTCCTCAATGTTGGGCTGAACACAAAGGGACAGCGAGAGCTCAAAAAGTATCAGAATGGAGGGGGATTGAGAACAAATGACTTGGGCCTTAACGAATGAGGCGCATGCAGTGCGTTTCCTCGTGGTAGGTAGGTCATGCGTGCGCGTTTATTATTGTCGCTTCTGTTCCACTCTGTTGTTTTGTGATCCACTGACTGCAAGATATGAAAGTTGGAATAGCAAGGCACACATTCGCGATCGATTCTCCAGTACCCTTAGCAGCGTGTACATGCCGAAATGCCGTTGCTCTAACGTCGCACCAAGGCGAACTTAAGCAAACCGTAATACGAAACGTCTCTCTCTCTCTCTCTCTCTCTCTCTCTCTCTCTCTCGCTCTTCTCTCTCTCTCTATATATCTCTCCTCTCTCTCTCTCTCTCTCTCTCTCTCTCTCTCTCTCTCTCTCTCTCTCTTTCTTTTTTCTTTTTTTCTTCTTTTTCTTGAATAAAACTAGTCAGGCCTCAATCCATTATGTAGTTTCGGGTTCTGCCATTCGCATGAAATAGGTAAGTTGACCTTCGAGTAAATAATCTTGTGTTCTAGTCCAACGGAAGCCGGACGTTATTAATCACTCCGCCCTATTATCGATCTGTATAACCTAGCTGCGCAGGACGTAGTGTCGAAACTTGCAAGTGCATAATATCGGCCGTTAGAGACTCGTATTCCTTTCCTAGACATGGGCTGGCTAGCTGGGCGCGTAGCAGTGCCGGTTGCTAAGATTTTTCGGTGGGCGCTTTTACGCGCTACCTTTTGGCGTTTGTCGTTAAACAGGTCTCTTATCTTTGCTGCACGTGTCGCGCCCACCTATATCTGTATTCGCGGTCGCGCGAGCGCACTCAATAACTCATACTGACGGGTCAATAAATACGCCCGCGAGAT
Source organism: Haemaphysalis longicornis (assembly GCA_013339765.2). Lineage (NCBI taxonomy): Eukaryota > Metazoa > Arthropoda > Arachnida > Ixodida > Ixodidae > Haemaphysalis > Haemaphysalis longicornis. Next base: position 194,297,670 of record CM023452.1, on the reverse strand, counting down.
TAATGATTCCGGCCGAGAAAAGCCGTCACGCTACGAACTAATCAAGGGCCCCCTCTTCGTATATATGAAACACGCGTGCTCCCGATAAAAAACAACAAAAGGGCTAAAGAATACTGCAAAGGCTTGGCGTGCGCGTACACATATTCATACGGCGGCAGCTCCTTCGCCTACATTGCCTCTGCCGTAGCAGCAAGTACTATCAGTGCGACGGTTCATTGATTTTCGTTTGTTTCCGTTTCCCATTGTGTGGTCGTGGCGTATACGTCGATACACGCATGCCGGGACACTGGCCGCTTAGCGTAATCGTGCACGATGGCGCATTGTCCGTTATCCGGCCCTCGGGGCTGCACGTACAGCGCATGCATCATATTCTGGACACGGGTGCAGTGCTTTGTGATCCCTGGCGCGCGGCCACAATCTCTATACGCGTGCTGCCTAAGGGTCATTCCGACCTGACCGCTGAATGACGACGGCAATGTCGACGGTTGTTCCGCCCGTACAATGGACGGGCTGTTGCGTGACGGGCTTGCCCCTGCCTCCTGGGTGGTCCGCGTGAATCCGAGTCGATGTGGGCCGCCCGACGACACGATGCGTAACGTGCACCCGAAGGAACATTCGATCACGCGCTACTCGTTATAACCTGCGTGCTCTTCCTGTGTGATGCGTTCTAGACCCGATACGCCAAGTTACGTACGTTATACTCCGAGTGACGTCTTCCGGGTAACGATAAGCGAGGCGTGTTGCTACTAGGAAGTTATAGTAAGCCTCCCCTAAGTTCAGTTAGCCCCTGACAGGATCTGTAGGCAGATTTGTTAAGCGATACGTAGTCGAAACTGCTTAGTCCTAAATTCATTTGCTCTGAGACCGGATCAGCTGGGAGGCCCTCTTCGATGGCTACATACGCGACAACTCATACTGACGGGTGAATAAATACGTCCGCCAGACTTATTGAAGGGTTTTCCACGGTTTGGCGGCGTTGGGGAGCAGAGCTCCCTGAATACTTAGCCTTGAGTGAGTTGCGGTTACACCGGAGTGGCATTTGCAGATGATTCTAGAGTTGCCATGATTTGAAGCGCAACAAGAAACGCGGACGAAAAAACAGAGTGGACGAGACAGGCGCTAACTTCTAAGTTAGCGCCTGTCTCGTCCACTCTGTTTCTTCGTCCGTGTTTTTTGTTGCGCCTCAAATCGTGGCAATGATCCACCAACTAGTCCAGCAGGAAGTTCTTCTCAGATTCTAGAGTTCACAGTGACGCCTTGGCAACCTCGCGCACGGGGTGTAAATGATGTAACATGCCGCCGGTTTGCCGACACTCGCTAATGCCATGCGTGCAGGAGTGGCTACAGTAAACCGTCGGTATAACAAAATCTCCTTACTGAAAGTGAACAGATCCGCTTTTAGCGAAGTATCGGTTATAACAAAGCCAGTTTTCTGTACCGATGACTTCGTTACAATGAGACATTACTGCGGTACTTCGCTAGTCGTTCGGCAGTGATCAATTCTCGCGGGGCACGGTGCATGCCGCGCGGCCACCGAGGGGCCCTGTTGCGTAATCGCGAGTGCGTGCGCGCGTCTTCGGAGCCGGCAGCGCCCGCATATATATGTATGTGCGCAGACGCAACGGCCACGTGCCTTTGCGGTCAACTGGTCACGTATGCTGATCGGCGGCGGCCTTGGCGGACGCGCGCATCGACGCGGCCGACATCATCATTGCCGCGGCGGTGAAAAGTGTACCGGGTCACGATATCGGGCCGCGATGAGAAGCGGCCGATACGGCGCTCCCATAATAACAACGGTGTGGAGCGCCTACACGCGCCCGACAGACAACAGCCCTTGCGCCCTCCCGCGTCGTGGGAACTGTGGCATTATATCCCGTAATGGTGGGCAATCTCTGAGCATGCGCCGTGGTTGCTGCAGCACTTCCTGCTCGGCGTGTACCTTATACTCTTTCAAAAAAAAATTGACAAATCCTACGCATAGTTGCTTCATTTGCGTGCCGTTCCTAGTTTGTTCCTCATACAGAGAGCGTTTCGAAGTATTTTCTGTGCCGACGAACGAGACGCGCTGCTCTCGCAAGGCCAGAAGACGCTTTCGTCGGTGCCGCGAAACCGCACTATGCGTTTTCTTGACCTTGGCTGAGCCTGAAGGTCAAAGGGACGCTACTAGGCGGTTCCTGCGTTTGTACCTGGAGTATATGAGCTTCGCTTAATAAGTTAACTCACGCTGTCCCACCCTTGATTGACGACACGTTACCAAACCCGCCACTGCTGGCGGAATGCGCTAGTACGGGCTGACCGCGCATATCTTGACGAACGCTCGGTTCTTCTCTTCCCAGTATGGCCTTGACAAGGCATTGCGGCGAAATCACGGAAGTGCAGTTACCGCTCGCGATACCCTCTCAGGCTCTCCTCAGCGCAAGTTGAAAGCTGCTGCTTCACGGATGTGACCTCCACTCTCGCGATCCGAGCGCGTATGGCAACCGTGCGCGCCCAGCGTGCCAACGCCGTTATAACGTTCCCCGCGCGCCTTATTAGCGAGAAATTGACTCGCAAGGGTTTGCAAGGGCCGCGTGCGATCGGCTCTTCGCGCATCTCATTGTCGCCTCGGCGAGTGCACGAAAATGGCCGCCAATTTTCCGCCCGCCGAAAATGGCCGCCCGCCTCAAGTGTCTATAGCCTCGCTGTGTGCACCAACGTTACTAGAATTCTAGTAACGTTGGTGTGTACCGCGGTTGGGCCAATAATGGCGCGGCGTGAAGAGAGTCCGTCGTTTCGGTGCGCATTTTCTCGGCACTCACGATGCGGCTGGTATGCGTAACTAGCATGGATGCCGAAGGGTGTTACGAAGGTGCGCACGGCAGCCGCTCTTCAATTCGCAAGTGCTTTGCGGCTGCATTCCTCTGGACTAAGATTGCGCGGGGAAAAAATTGCCTGGGTAACCTATTCGGACCTTTCGGATACTTTGTGGAGACCCGTTGCGTTACAAATTACGTTGCGATGATGGTTCCCCTTGCGTTGACCCACGCGCAACTCGTGAGGGGGTCTTGCAGTATTCCGCCGGCAATTTGCATGGCCTGCAGTGTTTCGTCACTTATCCAAGCCGCGGTACGCTGGGCACGCTGTTATGTACGCATGGTTACGGAATAACAGTCACCCCTCGTATTAACGGCTGTGAATAAAAGTTTGCAAAAATCTTTCTGGAACAACCTATTCCAGTGGAACGCCTAGCTCTTTCAAGCCACCGGTCGTCTGGATCGGCGCCAGTCAGCCGCGCCGTTTACTAGGCACGCTTACGAAAACAGTGACCCTTGGCTGTCGCCGTAAAAAAAAATAGAAAAGTGCTGGGACCTATCGTCATTTACACGTCTTCACGGCAGGTCGCGATTTCCGGATTTTAATTTACGCATCCTGTACGCGGATGACCTTAATGCGAGCCAAGCCTCATCGGACTATGACCGGACACCATGCACGTCTGCCTCGTGCGTGTCAGTCTCGCGACGGCGACCTCCGCGTGGGTCTTCTTGACGGTGGAATGTAGGGTGGAAGGCCATTATGCGCTGCTCCCATAGTTCTAGGTCGCGCGAATTACGTCGTTATGCCTCCTGATCTGGCGCCCTTCGGAACGCCACACCGGCCGACCAGGTAACCGGCCGCCAAACTCGTTAATGGTCCACCATGTATTGGCGCCTTGTAACATAAATCATCCTCGCAATCGATGTGCTGTCCGTGTTGTTCGATCTGCCAGCCCCGCTAGCCGCGTTATTAGTTGGTGATTTTCCCCCGAGTGATCGAGTTTGCGGTAGGTGGGTGTATATAGGGGGTCACACTTGAGCGCGAGGAAATGAATTTGCTGTGGTCGCGGTGTTACAGGAGCGTCTGTTTGCCCTCGAGACAAGTGCCTGGCTACGTTATAAGCGGTGCCTCGTTAAAAGCGGGAAGGATGTGCCTTCTATGCACTGCAGTAAGGATCACGAAAGCACGTCAAAGAAAACGAGATTTCGATGGCAATATTTCATTATAACAAGGTGTACGGGTTTTGTCGTTTGAGCTTATGTCCGTAGCGTGCGCTCGAAAGTTAGCTGCAGCAGCCTCGGGTCTCGACGGGGATATGCAGGCCAAGGGCGAATGGCTTCATTCATATGTGCGTGGGCAGACATTCGGCGTTGCGCGGCTACAAAGCATCAAACGTGCAGGTGGTCGTCCGGCGTGATGTTTTACGCAGCTCACAATAGCTGCTTCGCAACGTAAGGTGTCTGCGTTTTCGCGCTGTGTAGTCGTTTGCAAGATCACGCGACGGATCGCTTGCCTGGGGGAACTGATGCGTAGTCCTTCACTATATAATATGGCGCTCCTCATAACCCAGGTGTGCCCCAATTGTTGACTCGGGGGCCTTTTCGTGCTTCGCATCCGTCGGAAAAACGGCCTGATCGGAACTCGTGACCTCGGGCCCAGGTGGAGGCAACTTCGGCGCGTATAAAACGCCAAAATTGTTGACATACTGTGCCGCGTGGTCCGTATAAAGGTACGGCTTAATGCAGTGGAAACGAGTTAATTTTTTTTTCCGTACCGACCCTTGGTGGGTAGTTTGTTGGTGAAGAGAGGAGAGAAAGACGTGGATTGAGAGAGGGAGCAGTTTGAATTGAGAGCGAAGGGGCGGTTTATTGGGTTGGTCGGTGCATATTTCATGCAGGGAAAAAAGCGAGCCTGCGGTGCGTAGCGGATCTCACGCACCCCGCGCTTTCGCTATCGTGCACGTTCCCGAAAGGCACCTCTTTGCGAACGAACGCGTCGTCGACACTCCACATAGATACAGAGGACGAAGAGGCGTGACTCGGCAGTGATACAGATCGGAGCCGTGTCCGCGCTTGCAATTAAGCGCCCGTCCGCTTGATCGGTGGGGACGTATAGCGGTCTTTTTCTTCCCCGTACCGCTGTTGTGTAGCGCGCTTACCGCAGCATTTGCAGATCGTGTTCCTGGTGCCGCCGTCGTCGTCGAAAGGAAAAGGAAGCGGCAGGCACTCACGCACGGGCGTGTCGCTGCTGCAGCTGCCGACTCGACGACGTGCGCGCATTTTTGTCCCTATCGCGAGCGCTCATCGGTCGTGCGCGCTCTTTTTTTCCGTTATGTCGCCCTCCCGGCGAGAGGAGGGAGGCTCGGCCGTGTTCCGCCGATCAATCCTGCAGCTACACGTGTATACCTGGCTCTGTTTACGCACGCGAAGAGAGGCGTGCCAACGTGCTTTCTCCGCTTCGGCTTGCATGTCGTCGGCTCCCTCGTGACTGCCCTTTAAAAAGCGATGAGGATAAATTACCGGCTCATATCTGCGGCTAATTCGGGTCCCTTCGTTTCCGCAAATGTTGGTACGAAGCTGCTGCACGGGGTGCGGCCATTCTGATGATTTTTTTTTTTTTTCGTTTCTCAAACTTCCACCTCTGTCGAAGCCCGCATTGCTTGGAATGCACCTGCATCCATCATGTTTTGTGGCACTGCAACCGTTATACACTGCGTCTCGGCTCTTGGTGGGTTTGTTTGTTCTCCTGCAGATGGGTGCGTTCAGCGCCATATTTCTACACCTCTGCTCCCCGGCGTAATTTTCTTTTTTCGAGCTCGTACGTGACTTGGGTCGGCTATATTGCGCCTCGTGTGGGACATGCAACGCATACTTCGTACACCAGTTTCTCGTGGACGAAACCGGACCCGTTCCCTCCCACTATGTCGCTGTGCTCCGTAGTTAGTAAACCGGCGGCCACACAGCGTACTATCCATAGCCAACGCTTTGCTCCAAACTTTGGATCCGCACTTCGCGACGCGGGGTCGTTTCGTGCACGCAGTGTCTCGTGCAATGTTTCGAGATTTTGTCGCTCTGCTCCCAGCCCGGACGCGTGTAGGCGTTTGCTAGTCGGCGTAGCCAGCGCTGCAGCCAGGACGGCGCTGATTGGATGGGGCACGGGCTACGCCACTTCCGGTTTGCTGCCGCTGCAAGCCGTGGACGCGAAAATGGCTGCGCCCTGTAGGACGCAGCCAGCGCGCTTTCACGCCTTTCCTACATCTGGTCAGTTTAGGTTCCCCGTGCCTGGCTTGCTGAGGGTTGGTGTTCGTGCTATCCGTATTGCTCTGGGTCCGGCTTTTATTGCCTGGTGCACTTCCGGACAGCGTCGGCGCACTACTGTCGGACTCAGCGGTAAGCAGGCCGTCCTGTCCGTCAAGATATGCACAGCGCTCGCCGTCTCCGGTTGAATTGGCGGCGGTGTTTCGGTGGGATGTTTGAACGAGGTCGTTTCCCAGCGTTTCTCCCGCCTGAGCCTCTATACTCGGGTACAAGTTAAGAACAGCAACGGAAGTTGCCGCTGTGCCTCATCACCGCAGCCGGATGGTTACTCCGCGCGGCGCAAGTACTGCGTTTCTGCGAATATTTTGAACGTAGCGCGAGCCGTTTCCGTGATTATTTTGAACTTAACATGCTTATAAACTACTGCAGCGACGACAAAGAAGCTACGGGAGGAAAAGCAGACGATATCACGCATTCGTAGAAATCTCCTTTCAAAACGCGCGCCCCGTTTGACATCCGGGTCCGTCGCTTAGGCGCAGCGATACCGTGCGTGAGTTGTTCCCGAGTATAGCTTATACCTGTACCTAATCTAACTCACCCGCTGTGTTTGATGGTCCATTTCGATCTGGTGCGAGGGCTAACTACGAGTCTGTGCCCCCCTAAGAAAAGATTACGATCATAACTAAGACGCAGAGGGCGGAGGTACATATGCAATCCCGCGTTGAGTACCCCTGGTGCCCGAGTGCTCGCAATCGAGTCATTACTTTCGCATTGTATCTAACAAGATCTAGGCATTGCGGAGGAGGGATGTGAAAAGTTTGTGCGAGTCGTGCACTGCTTCGGGTTAGTTTAAACCACGCTGTCAGCGAGTTTCTTCAATAGCGTAACGAAGTGCTTTGGAACCATGAAGAAAATTGGATTACTCGCATTCTTATGCGAGGCTCTGCAGCGTTTGCCCATACGGGGGTGGGCCAGTATTTTCGCGAACTCTGCTGACGTATAGCTCTTTGCCAAGCGATTATTGGTGGCCTAAAACCTTTCTCTACTCAACAGTGCGTGTCGCGGACGATCAACCGCACACTCGCTGTGCAAAAAAAAAAAAAAAGAAATAAATGCTTTCGATACCCTTCGACACCGCGCGAACGAGACGAACGACCGCGAAAGTAAGTGCACCGTGCATAAGTTCTCTCGGGAGTACTTGGTATTATTGCGCCCGTTGCGTGGTACAGGCCCGTTCCCCACGCGTATCTCAATGGAATCTCCGTTACCACCTCCAGTAAGGCGCTCGCTCGTGTAACGTGTTCGGCGTGCTCGTTCCATGAACTGGGCGTGTTGATTCGGTTACAAGGCTGCCGAATGCCGCGCGCAATTGAACTTGCAGGGCCGACGCGTGACCAATCGGGAATATACATCGTCCGGCCGCCGGCCAGCGAAATGTAGGACGCCGTATCCGTGTGACTGCAGCGATCTCTATTGATGAGAGACCTTGCCCCAGCGACGGCCGTACGGCACAATTGCTCCGCCGTATACGTGGCACACTTGCGCCGCAAATGAAGGGGTGTGGACCCTCGGGGTTAACGGCCACTCGAATGAGGCGCGGCCTTACTATACACTCGGTGTGTAAAACGCGGCGGCGACGGAGACATCGTTCTTCACGCCTGAGATATTGCTGCAGCTCTCGCCCCGGCCGGCTGGCTGGCTGGCTGTTGGGGCGCGCGCGATGCGGCGACCAATTTGGCCCGTTGCGGGGCTCGCGCCGAATGCCCGGTATCTGTGTCAACATTCCACCGGAGCTGGATTGAGTCGTCCTCTTCTCCGTTGCCTTCGTCGGCGGCCCCGGTTGGGCGGGCTCTTTAATCTACACGTGTTTTGGCGCCCTCGTAAAGGCGCGTTCTGCCGTGGAGGCGAGCCGAGATTGCGCGGGGATTGAGATGGGCGATGGCAATCGGACGGGCCATTTATTCTGGGAACATCTGATACGCTCTCGCTGCGATCCCTAGCTTCTTCCCTGTTGCAGTACTTGGGAAGGAATGCTCCGGAGGCGGCGCGCAGACGGAGAATGGGGTGTAAGGAGTGGGCGTGCTGCGTTCACAGATACGCTAGGGCCCTTCTAGTTTGTAATCAAACGCAGAAATCGCTTAAATCTAGCTACGCCAGCTTGCGGAGGCCTTGGCGGCAATGTGAATTCGAGGCGGAATACGGCTCTCTCTCTCTCTCGCGCGCGCTTCGTCCCGTATTTTAAGACGGAACGTTTGTGCTGTTTTGCAGTGTATGAAAAGGACCTGTGGGTAATTGCACTTTAAAATGAATAAAAAATTTGTTGGAACGCATTATGTTCGTGAACACGCTCACACTGTATTCTCAGTAATCACGGTGCCTCTCTTTAAAGGGTGAAAGGGACGGCACCTCCGCCCCTCGTTCCTTGCCCGAGTAAGGGAGGATGGGGATGAACAGCCAGTGCGTCTTCCGATCCGGCCCGTCGTTCCACACCATCGAGGGATGCGGAGAGATGCGGTTCATCGGTCGGTAGGCGAAGAGGAAGGAGGAAAGGATCATTATGACGTCAGTTGTGGGGTGTTGTGGTCGGAAAAGGATAGTAAATGGATGTCACGCACGCTTTGGAAGGTCTCTCCTAGCCTCACGTGGCCACATGTCTGCACTTCACAGTTCTGCCGCCACAAATCCACCCATTTTGCACGAGGGAAAAAAAAAGAAAATAGGAGGAGAGAAGTGACTGATGTGCGTGACTTCTTTGATTTAAAACTGGTATTTCGTAAGAGTAACCCATGCCTGTTTCATTGAGAACAGATCATGTCAGGGGTATCGCGAAACATCGATACGCTGCCCAACGAGCACCACCCAGATGCTTCGTGCGGGCTGCGGGGGCATCAAAAGATTTACAACGTTAACCCATGGAGTCCTAGATTTGCGGACTTCAAAAAGCGTCGCCGCGGGCGCATATGACATACGACCACCTTCTCGCGAAGTCGCCAAAGGGACAGCCGGTATTTTTGTGGGTTAATGCAACAACCCGTGCCCAATTTCTCGGCGCTCGGCTCGTTAATTTCCACCGAGTGACCCGGTTATTTCGGCGCCGACTTCCCGGCACCCACGATGATCGACTGTGTATCGCCTCGCGCTGGACGGCTGCGGACAGCCCCCTCCGTGGCTTCGCTAATGGCTGCGCAAAGGGCAGCCCGTTTAAAACGGCAGCCCGCTTCTGATCGCCGCGCAGGGTCCCGCTTCTTCGAGAAACCCTTCGCGGCGACGAAAGAAAAATGTTGCCCGCCGAACTTTAGAATGAGCATCGGGGAACCAGGAACTATGGGTGGAGTGCGATCATTAGAGACGGGAAGCATTTTTTCACGGCGGCTCCCGAAGTGCGCGCTGCCGGCCGGCCGGCCGGCCATGGTGTGGGGGGACGTCCCTTTTAATAATATCCAGAACGCGAGGGGGAGTAATCGAAGTCGACGCTATAACGGCGAGCAGCAGCATCCCGCGGGACGGGGAAATTGCTCGTGCGCGCTGCTTTAGCGCGAGGTACTAGATGTGGCGATGTATCTATCCGCATTAATTAAGTAATGGGTGCGTTTTCTCTCTTTCCCAGCTACCTGCTGGACGGGGGGTTACTCTTTTTGGTCACTCACGCGAGGAGTAGCCGTGGCTGCCCAGAGCTACGAGCAGTTTTCAACGGCGATAGTGTTCATACCTCGGCGGTGTCGACGTTCTACCCGTATATACAGTCCACCCTAGTCCGTACGGCACCGTTTGTGTAATACGTGACGTCCTCTACGCAACCCCTTGCGGGAAATGGGGTTGGGATGGGTCTGCCAACTTGATGGGCATTCACCCATCATACATAACCACTGATTTGGCGCTATTTGCCCCAGTTGGCCTTGCGCCATAAAAATCCAACCACCATCAACTTGATGGGCAGTGGAGGCAGAGGGAGAGGGAACGAAGCAGGGTTCAGACAACGTACGCACACCCCTTCTGTCGCTTGGTTTCAACAACTCTCCCACGCACTAACTTCCTCTCGTTGTGGTGTCCGCGAACACTTAGCCGGGACGGCCCTAACAATCGGAGCTGCTTTGTAACAGGGAGCGGGGCCCTTTTTCTGTGTGTCACCACATTTTTGGCAAATTGGGCTCGTTCTCGAGACTAGCGTTCCACCTTTTGTCGCTTCTGCCAGATTTTACGCGCTCGTACTGAGACGGGTGCTGGTGTGACGTTGTTCAGATTGGAAAATAGACCCGACTCTCTCGGCGACAGCATTAAGTTATAGGTGCTCTCCCACAGGTATCCCGATAGCCTGCAAGTGGGACGACGAAAGAGAGAGAGAGAGAGGAACTTGGTCAGGAAGTGGTACGAGGATAATACCTCTATCGGAGCGAGTACCCGGATGTGGAAGCGAGTACCCGGATGTGGAATGCGCTGGCTATCTAAGCTCCAGGCCGATAAACAAACTCCAGGCCGATTCGTAGTGTTTTTGTGATTTAAAAAGTACATCTGGTTTAAGTGGAGTCGACCTGGGTATATAGCTTAGTTTGAGCTTTGTGCAAAACCGCAAATTTTACGTCATGGCTGTTTCAGCAGCTAATCACGTCATCAGCAGCTAATCACTTGCGTCTGGTATTAAAAAAAATACATAACAGGACGAACGCGCTTCGTCCTGTTTTGTATTTTTTATCGTCTTTGTTCTACTTCATTTCATTTCATTTATTTCGCCCTCAAGCGCAGTCGCTGCAGTCGCATTACTAGTCAAGTTTACGCTGCTCTCCACTCCAGCCGAACTTCCCTGTCAGTCTCGCCACCTGAAGTTCGTCTCTAAAGAGTGGACGCATTGACGGCCGAATCGGTGGCCACCGATCGCCCTAGCTGGCCGGAACTCGGTCGCAGTCTCGCGCGCGCGAGCTCGTAATGACCCCTTGGTCACGTAACGGCGCTCCCACCCATCAGTCTCGACACTTCCGCAGACGAGCCGGGGAAACGCGTTGCCGTTCCGGGAGGAGGGGCGGGGCCGCCTCCCCTCCTCTCCCAGCGCGGATGGACGCGGGTGCGAACGCGGGCTGGTGGCGTTTCTTCCGGCGCCGGCCTTTGCAAGGTCGTGCGCGCATCTCTGGGCCAAGGGGCGTGCCGGCCGGCGCGTTCGGAGGCGCATGCGAACGTCCGTCCTTTGCACGCGAGAAGAGCGTCGTCGTCTTCGCTGAGATGAGCGGGTAATTCGCTGCTCTCTGCGCGGCAGCACGCTTCTTCTTCGCCCAAGCATCGCCATGACCCTCGCGCTTATTGTTATTTCTTTCGAAGCTTCAGCGCTCGCTCGCTAGACCGGGCTGTCTAGCGGTCGAAGTCTTTTTCTTTCTTTAAAGGTCCGCGTCGTGTGCGGTTGGTGGCTCGTCTGTTTCCTCCCTTGTCACGGATCAGCTCTCGACCGGTCCTTAGCGTAAACAAGGGCGCGTACGCTTGAGAAGATTGCGAGGAAGATCGGGGTGCTGCGAGCGTGTGCGGTCCGAAGCGCGCTTCGATTTCTTTTCTCTTTTTCTGGTCGTGCTCGGCCACGGGAAACAAGATCCGCGAGGACCCAGGTCAGCTCTGTATCCACCGCGCGTCTTTATTACGGGCACGCGCTGGGCATCTGCTCATTCGAATTCCGAAGTAATCGGACAGAGGAATCATCTCCGCGAGACCGAACTTGCCGGAGAACGCCGAATGGAGACGCATCTCCGTAGTACGTGGCGTCGATTCCGCGTCGTTATGGACCCTTCCAGGAAGCAAGGTGTTTTCGGTTATATACTCACACGACCCACGAGACGACGCTCTTATCTCCCGTTATCGCCGGCCGGCCCCTAAAGCGCGTTCGTGCCCTTGGAGGATCGACCCCCCGCGATGCGCCGAATCTACAAAATTCAAAAAAACAAAAAGCGTCGCTGCGTTTCACGTATTATCAGAAGCCATGGCGTCGCACGCCCCGTTAGGCGTCGTGGTGGCATCTCATATTCGTGTACGTCGATTGATGCACGGGCGCTTGTTCTGTTGTCAAGGCTTAACGAAGAACGAGTTCCTTGGCTTTATCTGTGCATCCTTTCTGCATAGGATACGATGTTGCCTCTCACATTGAACCGACTTCCCGGTTTCCTTCTAACGGGAACATCGTACATGACACGTCCGCTTGGGATACCAGAAGCGGCCTCGCGTTGCACATTTGACGCGTGCATTGCTTTAAATATATGTGATGTAACAGTTGTGATAAGAATAGCAAGCGCAATTTTGAATTGTAAAGCTTAAGGCTGAAAAAATATAAGTGTTCGGGTAGCTGAGGCCAACCACCTCAAATTCCGCGAACTTAAGAAACAAATTATTGTATCGTTCAGTGCTATTGGCGACAATGAGCCCGGGTTACGGAGAGGGCGGGGAGGGGTATGATGTTTTGTACACAGCACTTACTAATTCTATACTTGTCCGTGTGCGTGTGTCAGTTTTCAAACTACCCGGCTTTTTTTTTTTTTCCTTGCTTTTTATTTCAGACTTTGGGGCTCATTACTTTTCAATGAGTACTTAATACGTATTTCTCTTTCAATTATTACATGAAGTGTTTCTCGTGTCTGCATAAAATATTCAGCGGCATTTCAGACGGCTTTCGCCGTCAGCCTCCACCGCGGTCAATCATCACCAGTGCGGGCAGCCGCAGATTCGTCGCGACTAACACCCGGAGTACTAAAGTCTTAAGTACGTTTTGCGTCAATATTGGTTCAAGTCCGTAACTTCGAAGCACGAGAATAGTTTTCAAAGGGGCTGTGAGGGAAAAAAACATGAGCGTTGTTCATTCAAAAGACTGCAGTGCCCAAATAAGAGTGATTTCCAATTTTAACGCACATACACACTAAGCCAGATATTTAGAAAAACCCCAGCCACTTTCTCCCGCTATCAAGCACCACAGTTGATGTCGACTAGTGGTGCGAAAGTTGAAAGCAATTAGAAATGTACTTTATCTTTTTTTACTAGGGGGTTGCGAAGATCTCTTTCATGTCTGGAACTGACTTAAGTGGGTTATCAAATGCCACTTCCTTTTAATCAAATGATGTGTTTTCTCTTCGTGGTCCCTGTATTAACGCATGAAGTGTGTCCGTGCGCCTAAATGCGCGCGCATGACAGCCTCTCCTTGCCCAACCGCGGACTATATTCGCGCCGTCTAACGATGAAGATGGAAGAGAGCCCGTTATCGCAGGTGAGCAATTCCCGCTCGTACCGCAGCTTATAAGCCCGCTCCCGTTCCACTCCATTCAGGCTCGCACCCCTTCGGGGCCGGCCAAATTTCCTTTCGCCGTCCGCAGTGATGCCCCCATATCAAGCGCGAGTTGCGGCCGCACTAACACTAGCAGTGACGAATCTCGCAGCCGTCTAGACGCTGCCGAAAGCGCGCAGACCTACTTTTTCACGCGGCTGTGTCGTTTGTTTATTCGTAACCGTGTCGGTCCGAGCGCTTAATATTATAGCCCGGCTCGCTTACACGCCGTTGTTGTGGCTCGTGTGTATGTTCGCGGAGAGGGCGGCGGAGACTTAAACACGTGTAATTTTCCCCCGGGACGAGGTACGAGAAAGAAATGTGGGATGGGCCGGACCGTGTACAGCCAAGCCAAGCCAAGACGAGTGCTCGGCGGGAGGCGAGGAAAGCGCGCTCGTATATATGCGGGGTGTCTGACTCATTGCAGTGGGCGCGTAAAATCGAGCGGCTCGTGCCCACGCATTTATGCGCGCAAAAGATGCGCGTATTCGCACGCACATTTGGAGGAAGAGTGGGACCGCGCATGCGCATTGGCTCTCGCGCGCGGTGGTCCGAAATGCGCGCTCTCGCGTTGGGCGCCAAATCTGGGTGCTCCTGCTCGCGAGCTTGGTTGGGACTGTGCTTAGCCACGCTACAATGAACTAGAATGTTGTACCATATTCTGCTTCACTGTAGCCACGCGATGGTGCGCGGCCCCGCTGATCTTGGTCTCGTTCTAACGCGCCGCGGTCGCGTCAAATGCAGGTCGTTTTTTTTTCGTTATTGACAGCTGACCGCCATGGCGCGATGATTGCCTCTCCCGCGCCCACGGCGGGCTACGGGAGAACAGGTAGACATAAATTGGAAGACGGTCGACCGTTACCATCTCGAAACGGACGGGACTAACAAAAGTTTACTGGGTCGCGTGTACCGAGTTCTGTCGCCGCCGTCGACAGCTGTAACTCGTGCGTCTACGTGCCCTTTGGCTTGCAGCGACGCTGCTGACGATATAGTTCACCGGGAAACACAAATGGCGCTGTTGCGCGGTGGTGGTAATGCCTCGCTCGCAGGAGATAGCAGCGCGAAATAGAAAATGGGGGGGGGGGGATCTTTTCCCCCCCGAAGGGGTCCGTTATTTTTCTGGCGCTGACCCAAATGCCCCGCATCTCGAGTTGTGGTTCGTGCTGGTTATACTGCCGGGTCGTTTCGTTGACTCGTGCTGTGTACCGCTTTCGAGGGTTAAGTTATGGCAACTAGAACCTATAGGTTGAAACTGAGGGCGTTGAAACTCCAGTGGCTTTGCATCCTCGAAAACATGCGCGATTCCCCATGCGGCGGTGATATGCATTAGAAGCCCGTTATGGTAAGTTCGAAATCTAAATCGATCCCATCGATCCCGACGCTCCGCGTTGGGGTTCCTCGCCCGCACTGTATCACTGCGCGTGATAAAACTCTGCATTTCGGCGACTGCCTCGGCAGCGAACTGCTGTCGTATACTTTCCGCAGTGCTGTCTTAAGTTTCCCATGAAAAGGGAGCCAGTGTATCAGGGGCCCAGTGCCTAACCCAGCACATTAGTGGCGGCTTTCCTCCCTCGTTCATTTCCAACGGTGTCCCTCATGTTTCGGACGTCTTGCGGCAACCATTCGGGCGAAACAGCGTCTGGTGTTCGTTTTTCCCCGCACATATATTGTATCGGCCGCCGCCTTGCTCTGGGGCGACGAGGAAGCTGGCTTTGGCGTCTTTTCACGGGGTCCGTATTATATGCACGGACACGCACGCACGCATACATAGGCGCGCACTCTCGTCGTGTGAACAAGCAACGCGCGCTGGAGCCGTGAGACTTTCGCGGCGTCGGCGCCGCTGGGTGCTCCGCTTCGTAGTCGAACAACAAATGCGGACAAAGCGACGACGCGACTAAAAAATTAAAAAAAAAAACGCCAGACTTGCGGGTTTGCACAGCGCGCCATCATGTTGTCCCGTGTTGCCTTCGTCGATGGCGGCGGCCATCTTGTTTGGCACGGAGCCGCGAGTTGTCTGTCCTCCTTGTCCGGTGGTCCCTACCCTTCGCGTTCGAGCGTACTGTGCGTGGGGTCGCGAGTCGTGACGGGGCGCGTGCGCTGTTTGCTGACGGCGTGACTAAGCGCTTTGTCCGAGCGCTGTCTTTGTCGTATCCATGGTGTGTTTGCGGCAGTTCTCTGCAGAACCAGGGGTGAAGGGAGGTACCGGGCGTGGTTTCTTTGGCCTCGCTCTGGCCGAAGAACTGTTACACGCGCATGCGCATCTCTCGCTCGATGAACTTCCTTATGTGCGTTTGCCCCTCTTTGTGTGAAACGAATTGGTCACCGCATATTTGGTCGCAGTCACTTTGTTTGGTGCGCGTGAGCTTGCTTCTTTCTCGGCTCAGGCACCCCGAGTGACCTTCTTCGGCCGTAACAAAAGTAAATCAGTTTTGGCTGTCCCTGAAGCGGCGGAGCCCTGCGTAGATGCTTTGCGAAAAAAAGAATAGCTTGGTTGCTCGCGCACTCTCCCCAGTCGTAGTGCACGTGGTGGCTTTCCAGTAATGTCTGCCTTCTCGTGGAATTCAGGTTAAGGCACGTTGCACTGCACAGAGGCCGCTGTGAGCGCAGCAATTTTCCTACTAAGTTGTTTGTAGCGCACGCTAGGGCATCGATAAAGGATGCAGCGATTTCCTCGAGCAGTTATCAACCCACTGCCTGCAGCATGCCGTGCCAACAATCTATGGGGTTGACACTGAGACACCGTGTAAAGACAGACGGCCGTGATGAATGCATCGGTGCCTCACTGCCATTTGTGTTATCTGCAATCTGACTGGTCGGCTACAATAGCAGCGACTGACGTATTTTCGCCTGCGCCACTTCAACTGTTGTTCTTCTCGGCATTATGTTATCATGACGTTACCTGAGGATGCCTTCTTTGTGTGGGCGCCCGTGCGTGACTCGTGATAATCCCGGCGGTTGGTGCCTGGTGCAGAGCGCCGACACTTGCGTAATATGAAGGCTACGAACCGAGCCCGTGATATGCGTGGCACTTTCACACAGAAATGACCCCCAGACCCACAGGAATTGAAACACTGCCGCTGCTGCTTGCGAGGCAAGCATCAGCGCAACGTGCCTATAGAGCGGTGGCTCTGTACAACTGATTCATGTCGTGACAGCATTAGCAGCCCAATGGTCACTTCCATGTTGAGCGCTGCATTGTTAGTCGTTGTTGGCCAACAACATCCTCGTCTATTATGTTTGCAGTGTCCACTTGTTGCTTCTGGAGCTTTGTGGACGAAGACCGCTGGTTGCATGTGCGTGCATTTCGGAAGCACTGCGGAACTATAATTAGCGCCTCATGGAGAGGGAGAGAGAGAGAGAGAGAGAGAGAGAGAGAGAGAGAGGATGAGTGAGATGAGACGAGGAGCAGTGAGCGGAGAGAGACGAGGTGAGAGAGAGAGAGAGAGAGCACCAGCTAGGTTCTACTCGTGGGTTGCTTGTACCGTACGTGCGTGTGTTGCGTGTGAGGGCGCGCTTTGGATTTCAAACCGCTCAGTGCACGAAACTGCGCCGCTTCTCGCGTGATTTCCATTTCTCAGTCTCGTTGTCGTCGTCGTCCCTTTACTGCCTTCTCGGTTTCTCTCGTCGTGCGCTTTCCTTTCAAACCGCCCCGAACGAACGAGAAAGTTGCGCATGACTGCGACTTTCCTGTCCGTTCGGTTGCGTGGCACTTTTTTTTTTCCCCGTTCCCAAGGTGAATCGAGCGTGGTCCTTGGAGCGTGACATGGAATAGGCGGGGTCGCGTATACCTGCAACCGGCTGGCTGCCTGACGTATTGTGATTGCGCCCTGCGAAAACCATTGTGACTGTACAAACAGAATGTAAAAAAATGAAGGGAACGGAAGGCACCGTATATTTGTTTCATTTTTTTTTTGTAATTTTTGCTTTGTGCAGATCAGGGTTTTTTAGTGTATGGAGTGGCGAAACTACCTCTGCCGCTTATGCACCAGAAAGTGTCCACGGTTTCTTCGTGGTGACTATCGTTACGTATCGGCCTGCCATCTGTCGACAGAGGGTTGAACTAGTCGGCGCTGCAATAGAATCGTCCCCAAATTGTGCCGATACTCAAAATTGCTTGCTGTTGTATTCACCGTCATCGTTATCATCACCAGCTTGCTTCTAACTACTGCAGGACGAAGCCTTGCTCCATGTTCCTCCAACCGTCACTGTCTTTTTGCGATGTCCTTATAGCCAATCTTTGCCCGCGAATTTTCGTCCCTTTACCGAGCAAATGGTCTTCCCGTACATCTATTCCCGTCTGCCGATGGTGATGGTCCATCATGAGGATGTCATTTCTTGGCATTACGTTCCCAGCCCAAGTCCACTCCGTCCCCTTAATTTGTGCTGTTATCTTCCACCGGAGTTGCTTCGATGCCCGTTTTCTGTCCCTAAGCGTCACTCCTACCATACTTCCTTTCCTCGTTTGGCTAGCCTAAGTTTACCGTCGAGGTGAATGGTAACTCTCATTTCTGTCTCATAACATCACCGGCGGTACGCTTTCAACAGAAGAGCTGTTTAAGCTTTTAGTTCCGCCTTCGAGCGTTACTAGAAAACTCCGTCCAGCCGAGCTCATGTCAGCGTGCGCCTCGTGAGGAGCGCCCGGCGTCGTCCGGGCTTGCGCGTGGGCTTACGCCAAGTGAGGAGCTTGCAAAAAACTGTGGTTGATTTCTCTGTCATAGGAATCGGTAAAACACGAAAGTGAAATGTGCAGCGAAATGAGCATGATTAGCGGGTCGCTGGCTGTCTTGTCGGTGTGCTTGGCAACCGACGTCTTGCTGGCGGGTCGCTTCGGCAAAGGTGTACTGGCGTCATTTACGTGACGGATATGACGACAGTGAAATATTGGTGTATCCTGGCATAAAGCACTTTCGTGTTAGAATGTAAAACCCGAAAACGAACAACCCTGAGTATAACCAGAGTCCTTCAATGCTTCTCTCTTTAGTACTAAAGGTTGGGGCATCCCCCCGCAAGGGAAGACCCTTTGTGCAGGGTGCACCCTTTACAGGCCGCTTGCTTTGGTGTACTCACGTCACTTCCGTGACGGATATGACGTAGGTGAAATCTTCGTGTATCCAGCCATAAAACACTTTTGTGTTAAAATATTCAAAATACCGAGTGCACGTGGACGCGCGGCTTGTGAAGAGCGCCTGGCGTCGGCCAGCTCGATCTTCGAGAACATTCTGCCCAGCGTTCGTGGCGTGATCTCTCGCGTGCTGTTCTCCTCGCCAGTCCACGTGCGTTCGCGCCTGAAGTGGGAGCACATACGCCGAGTTCGCGAAGCCGGTTGCCGCGGTTCCGCTAACCGCGCTCCACTTTGGGAGAGCTGTGAAAGGCTGCGGGCGAGACGATCCGGGCCTGCCAGTCACGGATAACTTTCAGCGTCAAGTTCGAAAATTCATGTGAGGTAGAGTAGCCGGGTCTTCGACGAAGGCAGAGGGGCCGCCAGCTCTGCTGTTTCTCCGACCTTGCACCACTAATTCAAGCTACGGTAATTTTTAAGCCTATTGTTTATTATTTGTTGTAATATTTGATTACACCTTGGCGACATCGCGGCAGCAGCTCAGGGGAATAAAAACGCGCGGGCTTTTCCCGTAAACTTTTCCCCGAGCTTCTCGCCTTTTATCGAGCATTTTGTATACCCGCATTATTGCCCATTCCTTGTGGATCTATAGTAGCGACCGCGAACCCCTGCCGGAACGCTATGCATTTCAATTAGCCTTGCTGTCAGTGTAAAGCCGTCGCGTATATGGGCGCCGTTTCCCCAGCACCGCTGTGCGGTGCTTACCGATAAAAACGTGCGATGCGTTAAACGCGGCGCGACGGCTGGCGGTTTGACGCTGGCCGCTTCATCAGTATGCGCCGTGTCGCCGCCGACCTTTGGCCTGACGCCTTGACAGATACGTCGTCCCGGCGACTTCTCCGGTTCCCTCATATAGGTACGCCGTCTCTTCCTCGCGCTACAAATACCCGTTTGAAATCACCGCTCAGTTCCGCGAACGTCGATACTATCCCCCGCGAAAGCGCACGAATTTGAAACGGAAAGAATTTGGCGCGCTCGGTGTCACGCGTCCTCCGCGGTGCGCTTTTAGGCTGAAGCGATAATCTCTTTGGACGAGTCTACTGCGCAGCTACGCAGTTGCAACGAGGGAAGTGACCGTTGCCCCCTGCGGCGTTGAACGCTTTCCTTCCCCGTGGCTTAGTTTGCAAATTCGCTGCGCGTCTCTTCACTTTCGAGGCCGGGGTCGAACTGTTCTGCATTTTCAAGCTGGTGACACGCGCCGTCTCGATTGTGGGGTCACTCCGGGCAGCGTTTATTGCCCGGAATGACCCATTTTCGGAGTGTGTGCACGTCCCAGCCGGCGAGTCCCATACTCCCGTGCACAACCTCCGCAGAAGAGACGTGCGGCCCGCAACGAGTTTGCAGCAAAATGTTGAGGTGTATACAGTCAGGACGTAGCTTGAAACGCTCGAGCGTGGCAAGTATAAACCTGAGCTGCGCATACTTATTGATTTCGTTGTTGTATACGGCTCAACTGGCGTCTGCCCCTTGGCGTCTAGAACTACGTGTATCTATGTCTGTGCTTACATGTCTGCACATACCTTTTGGTCGGGTTTGCGCAGTGTTGAACTTTCGTAAACAAGCAGTTGAAGCCGCCTTCTTTCTCGTAGTACGCGTAGAACCGGCGCCGGAGTCGCCAGCAGGTGTGACTAGAAGAAGTCATCCGGATGCTCTCCGGGCACGACGCTCACAGCCGTGGATCACGGCAACGTGTAGGCGAAACGCGACCGCCGACTTCTCAACTTCACACCACACCTTCGCTGTCGCGTTTGGCGTTGCTATTTCCACCCATTTCGCTTTATGTGAATTCATTAGTACGTGGCGAAGGTAACGCCCCCCGTGAACATCTCTCGAGCATCTCTGCCGAAGTCGGGCGGCCCCTTGACTCGTGCCGAGTGTATTCATCCGCCGGCCCTTTGTCGGTTCTTGGGGCGGGGTTCCTCTCTGCGCGCCCTCACGGCGCCATTCTACTATGCATTCGTCTTTGAGTCCTTCTGCGACGTCTGCGGGGCGACGCTTTATGGGTTCCTTGAACCGCCCTTGTTCTTTTCTGCGGCAGCAGCGCGCGGCCACCTCTTGCGTTCGCCGCTGTGTGCTCTCTTCTCCCCCTGCGTTAAGTGGTACCCTGCGGAACCCCATTCTCGGTCTGCTGCGCAGAAACGCTACGAACGACGACTGCGTGTGTGTGCAGGAGTGACCCTACAGCCGAGCCCTGCCGCGGCGCGGGCGGTCTCCGGGCGCCCATGTTCTCTGACCGTTCAGCTGGTGTCGTTTCACGCGCTGCTGGGCGACTAAGCGCCACCGGTTGTTGTTCTGTCCCAGAGAGAGATCGGGCCCACGGGAGCTTGTCTCCGCGTGTCTTTGCGTGCGCGTGTTCACGAGCGTGACGCTGGTCGTCGTCGTCGTGTGCGGCTGGAACTTCGCAGATGCGATCTGGACCAGAGGACGGATATTCGCGAGGCAGTTTTGTTGCGCCGTGAGGGACGCTGCTGCCCGGCGTGGTAGCATTACCTCCAATGTGGCCTAAATGCCTTACCTGTGTCCGTTCGCTTCAAAGAGCGCTTTGGGATTGGCCGTCGTCATCTTTAAGTTGCCCGCGCGGCACACAGTAGCGAAAAGGTAACCATTGCTGGGTATTAGACCGGCCTCTCTTTTTTGTTTTAATATAGCCGCATGCTTTTTTTTTTTTAAATTAGTGGATTTCATATCTCCTTTTTTGGTACGCAGCTGTCCAGTTAGCACGCATGTGCGCTGCAAGTGGATTTTTTTTTTTTTTGCGCACACCGCGGCTTGAATAAAATGACATAAACGTTTACGTTCATTGAGTAGATAAGGTTACAGAGAAAGGGATGCCATAAAAACTTTCATCTGGCAGCCTCACTGGCCTTTGTCCCGCTTAAATGTTAGTATGTTGCAGTCATGACCAATGTGGTAAAAATATCGGCCAAAGAAGCAGTTACTGCCGCTCCGTTTCTTTTTATATATAGGCTCCTCGTGCCGCTTTGGCTCGCATGTCAAGGATACCGCAGGCGGTGAATACGTTCACGGACGTCACGTTACATCGCGTCATTGACGTTTTTTTCTTTTACCAAGCGCATTGTAAGCGGCATTCTCTTCGAAGCGCATTCTTTCCCTTTCCTTGTTCCCTGGGCCCGCATCGTGAGCTTTTCGTCCCGCTAAGTGGTAGTTCTGTCCGCTTCGTGTCTTGCCAAACGTCGTAATATACTCGGTGTCGTAAACTTCCAAACTGCTGGCGGACGGTTGAGGGGGGCCTACGTGGGTTCCTTTTCTTAATCCTGTGCCGTCGTACATGCTGTTGCACAAGAGAGCGCACGTAATGTACTGTGCGTGTCATGGTCCGAGCGGCCGTGCGGAATCGTGAGCGTCGGCTTAGCTCCGTTCAGCGGACGTATACGTTGCAATACACGCCGACAGCTATAGAAAGGAAACTTGAGCGTGTGTCGATCCCGCTGTGGGCGTGTGCAGTACACCCCACGCCCACCCAATCATCGACGCAATAACCAACTCCGTGAAGAGAGCGGGGCATTCCACTCCGCTTCGTAAACTTCGTGCCGCGCTTGGAATGGACCTTTTCCAGTAGCGTAGCCCTCTTGCGGCGGCCGCCCGAACCACACTTGGGGAAGTATAGAAAAACACGCCCCCCCCCCTCACACACACACCCTTTTTTTTGCCTGCCCTGCGCAGTTAAGATGCCGTCCCGTGGTTTTTGTGGTAGTCAAAATTTTCGATATCAGCCTCCGCCTACCCTTCAGCCGCTCTCAAAGCTCAGGAAACTGAACAGCACGCAGCTGTCCCGGCGTTCGCAACTGGCCACTCCAATATGGCGTCGTTTGTTTACGCCCCCCCCCCCCCCCCCAATAATGGCGGATCGGTCGCTGGGAGCGAGAGTGGCGCATGCTCTGAGCGCTACTGGAAAAAGGTCCCTTGTTTAACGGTCACGCAGTTCCGTCAGCCGACGAGGGCAATGGATGTGTCGTCAAACAGTGTTCCAGATCGCCTGTTATGGAGCTTGCACTATACTTTTTTCGGCGTGTTGGTGACTGAGCCTCTTCACAATTCGCGGCTTACGGTGCTGCACAGAGTGAACGAAGCGAAAGTGGACATGACCGTATACCGCCGTCCCTGGGTTGCAGAAACATCGTTCTTCGGCGTTGCGATAATTCGTAATAGAACGGTAAAATTTCCAAGGGTGCTTTAGAACGCCCTCGAATGTGTACGCTAGGGGTTTATTATAGCACAAGCAGCATTACGCCATGTCTTGCTGCGATGAGGCATCGCTCCTGCGGTACCACGTGACTAGGCGAGGGTTTAACGGATGCTTCGCCGACGCTTGGTCGCTCAGTTTTGCTATATAGATAACGCGCCGCCGCCGGAGCGCAAGTGTGGTGGGTGGGACATGACTTTCATGTAACACTGTCTGCATATAATCCTTGCGAAAGCCAAGACAAACGGACCTTTCCCTCGTGACAACTAGGATTACAAGTGTTCAACTGGACCGTATTTTTATAAGCTGAGCTTAGCGCGTCAGCGCTAAACACAAGCCACTGTGTACGTCTCGCACACGTCCACTTTGACTTATACCCCTGTCACACGGGCACTTTCAATCGCGATTGAAGTGAATCGCGATCGAGTTTTCGAGCGCGCTCGACGCACTGCCGCTGCTACACGGCCCGTTTCAATCGCGATCGAGAAGTTTCACCGGTTTCACTCGTGTCAACGCCACCTAGGTGGCGTTGCTCGTGTACGCCAGATGGCGCTAACAATGTACTTGCTGGTAACTTCGCGCGGTCGTAGGTATACGCAACTATGTAAATGTTACCGCACGCTTATTTGGGTCAAGTTATTTGACACAATTTGCGGCGTTGGTTGAAGTTGTCACCTTCTGTGCCATTACTCAGCGGGGACGAGAGTATCGCCGCTTTCATTCGATCGCGCTTGAGAAACCAGGATTGAGTTCAAGCGGGATCGAGCTCGATCGCGATTGAAGCTGCCGTGTAGCAGCGCCCGATCCGGATTGAGCTCGATCCGAATCGACTCAATCGCGATTGAAAGTGCCCGTGTGGCAGGGGTATTAGCCTGCATATGCTGGGCTAATGCATAGACTGCGTTGTGTGGATTTCCAGGGTCATTACAGCGTTTGTATACGTATACGTCCTGCGTGCAGGTTTCGCCGTGTCGTGCGTGAAAGTTGCCATGGATATCGTTTCGCTCTCAAACGCTCCGCTTCTCTCTCCGATCACGGCTGTGCTGAAATACGACCGCCCCAAGTGTCCCTTGTTAGCGCCGATTATTCCACGGCTGCGCGTTGTCGGTCGTGTACACACACACCTTTGTGTAACTCAGCGTGGCGTCCGAGCGCGAACGCGCAATTGTGAGGGCGCTGCGCGATATTTCGTGCAGATACGCCGAAGAAACGGCGTAAAAACGTCGGCACTACGACCGCACTTGATAGCGCAGATATATGACCCTCACACGCCACTGGGGCGTTTGTAAAGGCGCTTATAAGTGTTATAGCTACTTTCAGCGCGCGTCGCACACGCAGCCGTCGTGACACGGTCTTACTGGTGTCGGGGATATATATCTATGCTGCCACAATGGTCGTGACCGGTGTCGGCGAGATCCGTGCGGATCGGATAGGTTGTGGTTCCCATATCTGCGTGTTAATCGTAATGTCGGTAGCGCTAAGGCTGCGACGAAACGAAACGCGGGCCGCGCCGACGTGAATTATAAGCAAGCTGTAGTTTCGAGATTCGGTTCTGTGCGTATGCGCGCGTAATAATGGCTTGCCACAGCGAGCTTTCTAAATCTACCTGAACCAAGGCCACAAGCGTAACGAGCGAAAGTCGTAATACCTATAGGCGTTTGTCATTTGTAAGCTGTTGTACGCGCACGCGTTTCGTTTTAATGCGGTAGTAATAGGCACGTTGCGCTGATGTTTGCCGCACAAGCAGCAGCGCCATTTGCCATATCCTGGTGGTTCAGGGCGTCATTTCTATTGTGAAAGGTACCGTGCTCATCAAGACCTCATATAGGCGTTGCCGCCCTGACGGAGATGATTATTACGAGTGAAGCCACGGGTGCCCTGACACAGAAGGCTCTTGGTAATGTCACAACAAAAGCCGAGACGGACGAACAGTTTAAGCGGCGCAAGTGACAAGGCGTCAGTCGCGGATATTGTAGCCGACCAATCAGGTTTCAGGTAATGGACAAGGCAAGAATGAACCGACGCATTCAGCAAGGCCGTCTTTACGCCTTGCCTCGGTGTGAGCCCCCCAGACCGTTGGCATATAATATATATGCGGCAGGCTGGAGGCATTGGGTGATAACGGGTCGAGAAATCACCACTCATTTGTCGATTCTCTGGCGTGCGCTACAGGCAACATTATTAGGAAAAGTGTTGCGCGCACAGCGGCCTCTTTCTCTTCCTGCAGGGTGCTATAGTCCGCTTCCCTCACGTGTCCCATATCCCGTGCTTGCCATCCTGATCAGAATTTCTGCAAGGGCGGCTGTCTCAGGCGGATTACGCGACGTCTCTGCATTGGGACACTCCCTATCATTCCCGTGAAAACTACCCCGTTCAGAACGGTTGTGGCGTTGCCTGAATCTCTCTCTCTCTCTTCTCTCTCTCTCTCTCTCTCTCCTCTCTCTCTCTCTCTCTCGTCTCTCTCTCTCTCTCTCTTCTCTCTCTCTCTCTCTCTCTCTCTCTCTCTCTCTTACCCTTTCTGTCGTTCTTGAGCCGCCGCCGTCACGTAGCCTCGGCATTCGGGCCTCCTTGACCTGTCCCATCTCACACGACCGGCACACGCATCGAGGCCGACGTCGCGGCATCTCCTTTTTTTCTTCGTCTTGGGTGTCGTCTGGCCGCGGCCGCCGGGCCTGCAGTGTTGTCGCCTCTTTCCTCCGGCTGCTGTCCGTCGCACAGGGCCGCCGCGTATTCGCCACCATTCGGCGTGCCACGATTGTCACCTAATGGACCCGGAGGAATCCCGGACACGCGCGCACCTCGAGGCCAGCTGTTCTGCGGGGTGTGCGGCTAATGACGGCGCTGACAGCAGTAATTACCGGCCAGTGCACGGGCAGCACCGGCAGAAAACAACGTGCGCACCGCTGGGGAAAGGGTTGTCTCGAGGACGCGTATTTTTGCCGAGATAAACGCTAACCTGCTCGCGGCCGGACGCCTTCTCGCGACAGCCAGTGCTCGGCGTAGTCTTCATTAGCGGTTCGTGTTCATGCGTACAGAACCATTACGGTCGCCGTCTTTCTCTTACTGTTGTACCGTGTTCGTGTACGGGTTACCGCGACGACGCCTCGAAATGCTGAGGAAAAAAAGGGAAGAAAACTGTTCGCACTGACCGCCGTGCGAGCACGCTCGAAGCTCTGGAGTAATTAGCTTCCCGGGAGTCATTCGGCCGGACAGTGGCCGCGGGGAGAACGTAATCGTTCGTATCGTCACGAACGAGTGACCGTTACGTCTCGGTGTTACGATGTCCGTTCTCCGAATCTGTCCGTTTCGTGTAATCATTCTTTTCCTCGTTTTCCTGTATTACAAATTAGAAGACCCGAGGTAGCCTATAGGCATCGGTAGTTGCAGGAAGAATGGGTTGGCAGCAAGATCGCTGCCAGTGGTGGGGGACTTTTCTTTTAGGGGCTCGGACTGTCGGCGTCTTCTGTGTCGTCGTCGTCGTTTCATGTAGTCACAGTACTAAAACACCGGGACACTCGTTTTCCAACGCCTCGCGGTAGAACGTTTCATCTCCGCGGGCAAAAACGCGTGCTAAAAGAACGCCGAGACACTCGTTTTCCTACGCCTCGCGCGAGAACGCTTCATGCTTCAGAGACACGAGACTTTTACCGCAAAGCTGTATGTCACAAAGCTACCCCCCAACGGTTCATGTCTGTCCGTGCGTAAAAACGCCAAGGCCTCCAGAATACAGTTATACACTGCATGCTTCGCCCCTCCCCAGGTTTCACGTTAGTGAAAATGGCCCGGGATTTTTTTTCTTCGCGTCGGAGATAACCTTTATCTTCCGGTATTTTGTTCATATTTCGCTACACCAAGTTTGCGAAAACAGCCCCATTGTGCTTGCTGCTTTATCGAATTCTGGAACGGCCGCACGGTCACGTTCGCGCTTTGCGCCTAATGAACGTCAGATAAACCGAGCCGGAAAGGTGCACGCCTCTCAAACGAGAGTTGTCCGCCACGTTCACAAGTGGACCATCAATCAGAGGAAAGCTTAGGGCGATAACGCGGTCCCCCCCTTCTCCTCTTACGACTTTAAAGTAGGCCAGCCTAATAGATTCAGGTAGCTCGTGTGCGGGTACGGAGAAGGTCGTATGTCTTATGTCCGTTACCGCGACCACCGTTCAGTTTGTGCGGCGGTATCGCTCGTTCTATCTAGCATTACGCACCCGGTAGCTGCAGGTGCGTGTGCAGGATGGATCGCTAATGCGTATCAGGGTGGACTTTGTGGCTGCGCGTATCTCTTATCACGCGGATTCGAAGTTTGTAATGAAGTTGGCCAGCTTTGCGGTGACTAAAGTTCCTGAACGACGCTAGGCGTTGTTCAGGGACTTCAGCATTCGCGCGCTTTATGGCACATCATGTCCGCTCAGTCGTCCTAACCGCGGCAAATGTCACATATTTCACGTTGCGGTCACGGTTTGCGGGAAAAAAGAAACGAGAAAATATATTTTCGAGGGACGCCTCGAAGTCGCACTGGAGGGGTGTCTCAAAGACAGTGTCCACAGCACGTTTATGCAGAGCGGCATTCAGAACGTTTATTCATTACTCCAACCCCGGGAAAGATGATGGGGGCGGTTATGAGAAGCAGATGAAATACGACGTTATGGTGAGAGTGGTCGAAGGAAGATAAAGTGCGAGGTAATGGAAACGTAAGCGCTAAGGCTTTTTTGCGTGTCCTTGAAGG
The DNA here is from genome assembly GCA_013339765.2 of Haemaphysalis longicornis. Lineage (NCBI taxonomy): Eukaryota > Metazoa > Arthropoda > Arachnida > Ixodida > Ixodidae > Haemaphysalis > Haemaphysalis longicornis. The sequence continues at coordinate 194,270,292 of CM023452.1, read as the reverse complement.
GGGCGCAACTGTAGCGCAGAGAGTGTTGCTCGATATATATATTAGTTATATAGTGATATAGTGTAGTGATTATATGATAGTAGATATATGCAATTGCGATACTGGTACTCCAAAATATGAGCTAAGAGAGAGCGCTGTCATTTTGTTGCGTTGGTGGAATGCTATTACGATAAACTTTTCGTAATAATACTCCAAAACTGGCATCGAGAAGGGTAGTGTCACGGACTTTTTGTATGTGATTTGCAATTATTTGCTAAAATTGGCAGGAGCCTCTCATTTTTAAGCTCGTCATGTTTTCGTAAAGGCGTCGCAAACTCCGCAGCTGCGCGATAGAAGTTTAATGGCGTCGCGAAGCGCTTTCGTGCGACCCTGACCCTTACCATTTTTTTTTTTTCCAGCCGAATGGTTGAATTGTGTCACTACGTTTTTGGGTGAAAGTGCGCCGTGGCTCTTATGATCACAATTGCGGGGATATCGCTGGTGCGAGCGCCATAGACGTACACACACCTCACGGGCCGTGAAGTGGCACGCCTTTGCATCATTTTTTTTGGTGGTGGGTCGCCGCTCTTCCCCCGGGCCTCGACGGTGACAATTTCACTCTGCACTCGTGCGTCGGTTATCACGCTATGGCGGGAAGACGCCGAAGAAGCGTCGTAGCAGGAAGCGAACGAGGAAGAAGAGGCCATCCGCGCGGCGACTTCGTGAAAGCCGCGCCGTGAGCGTCTTCTTCCAAGACGTCTGCCTACTCGGTCGGCGGCGCCTGAAAGAGAACGGCGGTTTTCTCGACACAGTCTTTCGCGCCTGGCCTATTCTGGGAAAATCCCGTCACTCGTTCTTATTTTTTTTCGCTGGCCTCCTTGCGTCTACACCTCCGCGAGTGCGCGACGGATGTACCGGACGGTCGTCGTAACTCCTCTCCTGCGCCCCCACGCGAAGTGGACCTGTCATGGCAGACCTGGGCGTTTTTCTTCTGATGTTCAGTTTGGGTATTAGATTTTCCTTCGGCTGGATTGCACACACGTTTTATTATTACGGACAGGTTGTCATGGTACGTCTAGCTAGCTTCTCTATCTTTTGTGTGTGTGTGCGTGTGTGCGTGCGTCGTGAGTGGGCTGTGAGTACCAAACCTTGATGTTTGAATGAATATGTAAAGCGAAAACAGCGAGTCGTGACACCCAGCGGGATCAACAACGCGACGCCACGTGGCTTGTATTCGGCTCTGAGCAATTTCGTTTTTTATCTGAGGCATTTTTCTGGCTTCAAACAGCGCCGGATGACATTATTACAAAGCTTGAGACTATTTTCGATTACATGATGACGCCGAAGAACAAAAGAAAAGGGTGGGGTGGAGTAAGGTTCCTTAAAGGCTACCGTAGTCAAGAAATGCAGTAACGTCAACAGTGGGTGTAGTCTAATCACCCCCCCCCCCCCCCCCCCCGCCCCCCCTGCCCCTTTCTTTCTTAGCAGCAGTGGAGCTCCTCGACAGCTCCCCACTCCCTACTTTTACACTTCGGAACCTGTCGAACTTTGGAGGCAACTGATGGAGAAATTTTGCCGAGTCGCGGTGTGACACCGCGAATAGGCATTCTGAAGCAAAATGTTTGGCGCGTCAATTTCTTCCCAATTGCGTGTAAAGCAGTGAAAGACGAATAACGGTAACGGTTTCTTTTTCATCAATGATTCCGTGCGCAGCGACGGCTTCCCGGTAGAACGATAAAATTAGCTTTCACGTTGGCTCAGAACCAAAAGAGAGGTGTTTTTTGTTATTTAGCTCTCGTTTATCTGATAACCAGGCTTCATTCGATGAGCGGCACTAGTCATTACGGATAAGCACCCTGTATATGCTCAACCGTTTCCACAGTTTCAGCGGACGCGGAAGTTTTTAGTGTGCGGTTCGACGTAATCACGACCGGGTATTGTTGCCGCCATAACGCCACGTTTTGGATGGGCTGTTACTGCCGCTGTACGCTACTGCACCACTCTTCGACTCCACGGCCCCGCCTGGTCACGAACTGGACGGAAGCCTCGTTACACCTGTCCGCACCGAACGCAGGGCAGCCTGCACAACCAGCCACATCATCGGACCTAACTTTTGTGGCGCTGCTGAGCGGTGCATCTGCCACATCACTCATCGCTGGGCGCGTCTGAATCGTCCTACCATTCTTTTCGTTACGCCCCCGTGCGCGGCGGCGGCGCCGGTCCGCGCTTGTATTCGCTCGCGCAAGCGCGCTGTCAATTGCTCTGTTGCGTATTGGATTCTCTTCTTTTCTTCTCCTTTTTGTTGCTTTGTTTCCGGTGACGGGCCCTTCCACTTCCGCCCCCAATCTCATCATCACGGTGCCACTTCCGGGTTTTCTGGTACTTGCGTGCGGCGGCCCCACGGCTGGAAGACAAAAGAACCATCTTCACCCCCTTCGGCCCGTAACTTTCGGGATTAGAGCCGGGCGAACTGCTGCTGCTGCCTGCGGCATATAAGCGGTCCCGCTAGGACGTCGTTTTATGCAGCGATTCACGCGGGGCCAGGCCAGATGCTTTCCGCGCACTCGACGGTGGGATTTTCGAAGGTCCTTCCTGCGCGCATGCGCGGAGAAGCGAGACGAAGGAACAGGCACCCTAAACGACCCTTTGTGCGCTCCGTTTCCTCCTTGGGCAACAACGGTTTCCGGCTCCTTCGCTTGTTGTAATCCATCCGAGCATTTCGCTGCAGCGCTGGCTTTTTTCTAAGTTGCCGGAGTAGGGACTGTACCGCATATATGCGCGCCAGGGCAACCGTTGTTCTTCCCGGGTGACTCTATGATTATCTGTGGTGATGCTGCGCGTGAGTTGCGTGACTCTATTCCTTTACACCAATTGATGTTAATGTGCATTTTATAGGCTAAACGGGAAAGCGAGCTGGCACTGGAGGCTGAGCAGGGAGGCCGCCGGGTGGCGCACGAGAAACGTTACGTCGTATGTACCATGGTGCGTTTCTGTTTAGGCGACGTGGGAAGGTATTTATTTGCTCGGTTGCGCCCTTTCTGCACAGGCAGAGGCCTGCAGGGAACGACTCCTGTATCATGCTTTCATACATTCGCAAGCTTTATGAAAGCCGAGGAAGCACCGGTGGCACACCACACATGCAACCGGTTAATGCTTGGGCCGCACTGGGGCCGCACCACGACGCCATCGCACCAGTCATAACATCATTAAAACCGTGGAAGGGTTGGGATTCCAGTTACTTGACGAGGCGTACGAGTACGACCAGTTCCGTCGAGGTAGCGTGCTTGGTGGCCCGCTTGCAGGAGAGTTGCCTCCGTTCCGACGACGAAGAGCCAATGGCCAAGCGACACTGCGAACAGCCGCCGTGTCGAGCCCACGCATGCGCAGAACGGTTCTCGGGCCGCATCTCACTCTCGAGGCCTCCAGCGCGCCGGGACCTGCAAGGCTCTTTCGGTGGGGGAGCTTCGCCGTAGATCACTGAACCTCTGCGGGAAAGTACCGACGGCGGGCCGCATTGTGAGCTGTTGAAGCATGAGCGGCACGTTAACACGTTAACGCACGCACACACAGTCGATTCGTAGCACCAGGGACTCGAGGTGGCCCTCAAGTGACTGAACCACTATCTTACGCCAACGCCACACCAGGGGACACGGCGTTCGAAGCTCTTTGATTATGAAAGACAATTACAACATACGAAAGCCTAGTGGCGTAAACTGGTGCTAGAAGCGCATCGTATGACAGGAGTGGCGCCAATGTCGGCGTTATGGAGTCTATATCGTCCGAAGTTTCGCGTTCTCATTGCATAATAATGCGCCGTCCTCTCTAACCTTTATTCCGCCCTCGGCTTCCGCTGCACGCAATTCCCGCCTCGTGCGAGGCCGCTTGATGGTCGGCCGCGGCTACTGTCGCCGCCCTGTCGGTGCGTCTGGCTGTCAGCGCCGCGCCCCTTTGTTTCCCGGGTGGCCCCCTCGAAATGTCCCGTGACGACGCACTGCCGGTCATTGTGCAGCCAGCGTCGGCAGCGACTGCGATGACGAGTGCACGCCCGCGCACCGCCCGTCTTTGTCTCCGCTGCCTGCTTCGAAGAAGGCGCCGGAAAAGGAAGGGGAGGGGGGGAAGCTCTAGCGCCATTCGAGCGCGCCAGTGCTGGTATGCGCGCTGTCACCGCCATCGTCATTGTCGTTGTCGACCTGGCATGCTCGCTGGGTGAACCACCCTCCGTCGGAAATGGCTTTCCGCTCTCGAAAAAGTTGCGGGCAGTAGTACTGACGTTTAACGTTTGAAGGGCATAGCTGCGCTGTCGCGCATGAAAGCGCAGACACAGTAAGCGCAGCACGGGCGTTTAAAAACGGAACTTCCATCGCCAACTAGCTGTAACAAAGTTGCAGTTGCAACTCAGTGTTCGTTTAGTGCCACCGAGCTGCAGCCGTTTCGGCTGTCCCGTACTTTGAGCCCGAACCACATAGTTATCGTAGAGTATGGTGCGTGTGCCTGGATGGAGAGAGAAAAAAAGTCCGTACGTTGCTATCGTGCGTACTCCCGCACTTCACAACGCTTTGTCGTCATGAGCAGCGTCTGATCCTCACTAAGCTGAGCAGATCTAGGATTGTAAGAGACAGGGCGGGTCGTCCTCCTCGGGATGCACAGGGCCATCTACTCAGTGCTTGTCACCAGTCGTAAGTGGACTACTTCCGCGATCTAACGGACCCCTATACAGATGAACTAACCCTAACTTTGTAGCCACCTGAGTCACTAAGACGAAACAGGGGAACAGGAAATTTAAGCGAGGGGCGGACCACGAGCGATTTTCAGTGACTGTGCAAAGTTAGAGGAAAATGAAAAAAAAAACTCGTAACAGAAAGGAGGGTAGGGTAAAAAAAAAGAGAGAACGCCACAAAGAGGTCGGTACTTCGCCGCAGTTCTTCGTGTCAATGGATCTGTTTTAAAGTTCCTAGTTCTTTCGCACGCCCCCTTTGGGATGGCCGTATACGGTGAATACATTCCCATCGATGGACCGACCTTACAACTGTGACCAATTCCCCCCGCCCCCGATTTCAACTGGCCAAACCCAAGGGATTCTGCGGACAAAGTTGCGCCGTGTGGAGGACAGGCCCGGCGCCTCCTGTTCCTCTGGCGCCACACGAGATGCTCGCGTATTGCAAGCAGCGTGTTTTATTACATTGCGCCCCAAGCTTAGGGGGTAAAGAGCATGCTCTGCGCCTTATCGCCATCGGCGACGTCACTGCCGTAGAGTTTCATATATATATGTGAGTACGAAACTGTATGGTCACAACATAGCGTGTTGTGACCACGTCGATGGCGGCGCCCTTCGCGCCTTCTCGAGGGCCGCTTGCCGGCGCCGCGTTTTCTGGGCCAGCTGACGGAAGTTGAAAGCGCGCTTTGAAGAAAATTGCGCGCCGCTGCATGCCCCGCCGAGCTGCTGCAGAAAGGCTCTCCCGTACGGTGCTGGCACGGCTAGTTTTCTTCTTGTTTCTCGACGTCCTGTGCGTGCTTTCCTGACCGCCTTCGCGCGTCCTGTGACGCCGCTGACCTCTTCTTCCCACTTCTCATTTTTTCTTCCGTCTTTCTTTCGCTGTTTGCGTACTCCGCCTGTGTATGTTGTGTACGTCTCTCTTTTTGTTGCGAGCGTAGTGTGCACACCACAACGAGTGTTTTTGCGTGCTGACCACGGCGGGTGTGTGCGCGTGGAGGTCCGTCCGTTCGGTGTCACGCGCTCGGGCTCTGCGAAAGCTGGTGCTCATGCATGTGTGCGGGAAGTGGAAAAGGGACTCGGAGAGTGACACAAATGACATGCGGGAGCATGGTTTGTTGGGTGTTGGTGGGCGTCGACTCACTCCACAGGTCGTAAATATCCCGTATGGAAGTGCGCGAAAGCGCGAGCTAGAATACGGCTTGTAATGGGGCGATGCTGGCCAGTTCGTGTACAAGGAAGCCGTGTGAGGCAGTTACCGCTATCTGGTGATGGAAGGGAGTTTTATGTACAACTCTCTGGGGCCCTCGCGACTTAAACATCCCATTTGGAGGTGAATGAGTGGTGTACGACCGGCGGCCAACAACGTTTCGAATGCGAACCTATCATAGACGCCGTGCATACCAGTACCTTCAACAAAGCGCATGCTGCCTCCGCGTTTCCAAATTTATAAATCCACCCTCCCCTCCCCCTACCCCCCCCCCGTCCCCCAGACCCCACTCTCTCTATCGCTATCATCTCTCGCTCTCTAGGCGCTCCTCATCTCTCTTCTCATCTCTATCTCATATCTCTCTCTCTCTCGCTCTCTATATCGCGCTATATATCTCTCTCGCTCTCTATATATCTAGGATCTAGATAGATTCTTTCGAAAACTCAGCATAGCTGATGCACGGCCGCTCGATCTCCCCCCTTTGGAGATGGAGTGGCCGAAGCTACGGTGATCGGCGCTGTGCTGCCTTCTAAACAGTTTTCACCAATCGTCCGCCCAGGTGATGCATACTGCATACACCGTGCCGTCGTTCCATCCAGCGCACAATGGGGCAATATCGCGGCTGTCGCGCACTTGTGCGCGTGCACGATCGTCCCCGCGACCCCGGATGTGCCCGCAGCATCGCGCACAATGCGGCACGACGTCCTTCTCGTCCCGCGCATCTTGTTGTCTGCGAAGTACGGGTGGAGACGTCCTCTTGTAGGCCGACAGGGGACTGTGTACGCAAATGCCCGATCCACCACCGGAGCATCGCCCACGCCCGGGCGTGCACAACAACAGCGTTATGCGTGCGGACCATCTATTCCCAATGTGGGCCATCGTCTTCAATGGCGGGCTTCGGCCGTTGACTCACGAGATGCGGGGCCGCACGACCGGTCGTCCGGTTGATCGCGGGAAGCGTATACGGTTTTTTGAAGACATCCGGGGGCGTAGCGACACGGTCAGCTGCGAATGGGAACCCATCCCCGTTATACGGTTCCACGAAGGAGTGTCGTTTTTCCAGCCGCTCCGGGGCGTCGTGAATGGTCGGACCGCGCTGTCGCAGTATCGCTTACTCGGCCCGGGAAGCACAGACAAGTGGAAAGGAATTTTAAAAATGACGTGATTTTGGTTACTATCATTTTAAAGCGGAAGCTTTCTTAGTTGGACCGTTGGCGTCCTGTCAAAAAATTAATGCATTTTCCCATAGACTGGTTGGTCGACCGAAAAGTTCTGGTAAGATCTCTACACACACGTCGCGTGCGTGAAGCTGGGCTTCCATTGTGTCCAAGCGGTTACTTCAAAATCGCGAAAAAGGGACGCTTGTGGATAAGACAACGCACGCATCGATCATGAAGAAGGAGTACAATAGTATACATCTCACAAAACCACGTATCGGTATGCAAACTATAGATCCTTCGTAGATGGGTTAACTTAGTACGCGAAAAATCGTCGCGTTGGATCGTTCTTCGTTTGCGATTTGGGTCTTTGAAGTTTTGACGATCTATTGCTTGGACGCACTTTTTTTTTTTTTTGGATTTGACGAAGCTTCCGCGCTTCTCTCAACTTTAAGAATAGATCTAAAAGTTTTTGCCAACGTTTCTTTTTAATTATTATTATTCCTTTTTTTTCTGATGTAGATGCATCTCTTGACGTAGTACCTTTGGTCACTCGCAGCATTTGACTTGATCTGGTTTTTGCGCAGCAAAATAAATCTTGTCAGGTGTTAACTGAACCCGAAAAGAGGCCTTGTGACTAACGGACCGGTGGTACATGGTACTTGCCCTGTGTTCATCTTTAGTTTTTCTTCCTTCGAAATTCGACGCGTAAATGTATTCTCTGATCGAACTGATTACAACCTGGCCTTAGAGTCAAACGGGTGCTGTTGTTTTTGAATGAGGCGCTATCCATGCGGACTTTTTCTTTGGGGTGCGGGAGTGACGGGATCGAGCGAAGCCAGAAGCTAGCTTCACAACGCACAAAAATGACCGATCAACGTGACGGTCGGAGCGAAGTGTACGCTCTGTCATAGGTTTCCAGAATGCCAGCCGTTCATGCAATGTGAGCACGGCGTTTTGCATCGTTCATCATCACAGAGTAGACGTTTTCTGTAACTTCTTTCGCGTGCTGTCGTATGCTGGGGCCTCATCATTCGCGAAACTCGTTCCGTTTTGCGCTTTGATCGATTGCTCGGGTGCGTTGTGGCGACGCACACTCACGGCAATGAAATGCTCTTAGGGTCACGCGTCGCTCTGGTATTCTTTCGTTTTGTTTGTCGGTGAGACAACTTGTGCTTAAAATGGCACGGTTGGTTCGTTCTCTCTTCTCGGCGAGCTAGGTAATTAACCCTAGTACGAATTTGACATTGTGGTGCTTAGAATGGCATTGTGTTTGCGGAGCAGCCGAGAGGCCTCGGCCGTTAGAATGCATGTACTGACCAAAAGTTAGTACGCAACTAAAGTATTTGTGCTGACCAAAGTTAGCACCGCACATCCAGTTTAGTTAGCCCTCGATACTAAACTGTAAAGTCAGCGCAAGAAGTGTGAAAATGTTCGCCCGGATTACCGACGTGAATGCATGCCCTACATCCTCCTTCATCGGCTTCCCTGTTTCAGTGCTTCATCAGCCGTCGCGTACTTTTTCGCTGGGGACTCGCTCGCTGTCGTTAAATTGGGCTGTCGTCTTTGGAAGATGATCGCTGTTCGACTTCCTTTGCGTTATATTTGATTTTATCGCGCCGAAATCGTCGGCATTGCGAACTTGCATGTTTCGTCGGGACCAACGAGGCAAAATACAGTAAGGCGCGGTCTCGTCCTAAGAATCCGTCCTCTCCCGCGGCCAAGTAATTGCCGAATGGTGCGGGTGATTTCTGGTAACCAACGCTTCGCTCGTCTTTGCGGTACAATCGAGACAGAAAAAAAAAATAATAAATAGAGGGATGGGTAACAGGGCGCGTCATGTGCAGTGCTCCGACGCCTTGTCTGGATGTTTCGTATCCTACTGCGCACCAAGATTTGGGCCGGCCATCCCCGCGCCCTCGGCGTAACACCCATCAGATTGGATCAACGGGCCGCTGCATCTTTCACGAAGGCGCGCCCTGATGCCTGTCTGGCTGTGACCTCTCGGGCAACCCCTCGGGAAGAGCGCGGCTGCGGGTAGTTTTTCTTTATTCGGCCACGAGTGACGTGTGGTGGGTGCGCCATCTTTCCCCACCTAACGGGCACTGGTCGATTCGGAGTCGACGCCCGCTATCTGCCCTGCCTCTCCTCTCCTCGGGCTGTCGTTGTCATTTTGCACGCGTTCTCCGAGAACGTGCCGATAGTAAGCCGTCCGCTCTGCGCGACACCCTTGCCTTTCCCTCCGCACGCAGTTGCGACGCTTCTCCAACGGCAGAAACGATCGGAGGATTTGCATCGTTGTGTTGGCTAACGTGACCTCGTTCCTGTACGCGCCCTGACACTTCGGTCGCGTTAAGAAATGTGGCACGAATCCTGCAAGGTTTGATCTTCCTTCGAATGTGTCGGGAGCCTGCACGTCCAGGTCTGCCCTGCTGCTGATAAGATAATCAATATCTCCTAAGCTGTCTTCCCATCACATTGCTCGCGGCTCGTCCTGGAACCCCGGCACGGATTCTTGCGGAAACAGTACTCATTGTTGAAGCTGGGGAGTTGGTTTCTGCAGAACTGGCTTTTGGGGCGTGTAGACCTGTCGTTTTCGCCACTTGTCTTATCTGCTGTAAGTGCGTTCACGGAGCCATTGGGTCGTTGTGTTTCTGGCCCCAATACTCGGCACTGGCCTCCAGTCACTCCAAAATACCCGCAGTGTGGCCAATACCCCAACAGTTAGCACGCCCTCTGGAAATGCCCAAACAGACAGGGCACACGAGATCTTCCTTCCAACCAATTCCTGCCAAAGGGCGGCGTTCTATCTTAAGGAGCTTGAAGAGCTCTATTGGAGCACATTAGTAACCCGCTTCAAAAGCACACCTTGGACTGGACGAGTCCCTGTAACCTTATTCAGAAGCCAAGCAATCCTTTGGACACAGGCTCCAAAATAGTTTTTCTCCCCCCTTTCTTTCGGCAGAGCGACCGACATTGAGTACTAGCAAAGTAAGTTTAGCAGGCTCGTTCGTTTGGAGGTTTTCTCTGTACTAATTTTGAGGCTTCACCTTGGCTTCGTGCCTGCACTGTGCGCGGTCTCTTCTAAAAGGACGTGTCTCTGGGAAGTATCCCAAATCGTCTCGAAGGTTACCCGCCAGACACTCAAGGCCGCACTCTCACCACCGCGAAAAATGAAAGCGAAGCTAAAGAAATGTCCAGGCAGCCTTGTCTCCGTCTAAGTGCGCGTTCGAGCGGTTGCTTCGATCCTCGTAAAAATAGCTCGTGTCTCTTTTTGGAGGTGGTGCTGCCGCGACCTTCGTTGGGTCGTTTCGACCCGCCGTCCCCGCTAGCGGTCTCGGCGCAACGGAGTTCTTCGCGCACGAGGGTTTTACAACGCCTTATCTCCTCAGCCGTGTGTCGCGCGCAGAGCCGCGCCCGCGCCCTCTTGACCCCCACTACTCTGTTTCGTACCTGGCGCTCTTCAAGGTGGCGTTGCTTGATCCGTGCCATCTACCGAGGTCCACTTATCGTGCCGGGCTGCTGCTCATAAACAAGCTTTCCTGTCTCTTCTAACGACTCGGGCCCTGCTATGCACGCGTCAGGCTTATCAACTGCCTCTCCCCATCGAGGCAAGAGAGAAAATGTTGCCCGCGTTTAGTGCTGTTTTCTGTGCCGTTAACTGTCCTGCTTTGTGTCACTCCTGCTTGATGCGTCGGTCTTTGTCTAGCTTTTCTTACGCTGTGAAGATCAGTTGATCTGCTCCTTGCCTCGTCATGCGGCTCTGTAGATGTTAGCGCGACTAAGAGTTCTAACCGACTGTATAATGAGCGCAGTCGCTCGTGGCTTCTTAAATGCGGAGAATACATTACTTTCGTTTTCACTTGTTTTTACTTCTCAAGTTTCACGCGAAACTATTTTGCCTCGAGGATGCGTCCTATTCGTGGCACGAAGCATTTTAGCTCAGAAGTGTTTCTGCTGGTGTTTTCTTATCCCATTTTCGAAAGAAAGCAGGGGAGAGTGGGTTGTATGCAAAGCGAACATGGGGCTTCCACGAAGCGGCCGTAGATCATGATGTACTGAAGATGTAGACGCACGTGGATGTAAACTGGGAGATAAGCGCGGACGCTGTGTATGCCAGCGAATTTGAGCGCTGTGTGTCCGCCCGTTTCATCAGATATATAAGGTCACCGCACGAGCGTCCTTGCCGTTTACATTGTCCCGTCTGAACCGCTCATTGTCTCACTTTTGCTACAAAGAGGCACTGCCGCTGTTCTAACCACCTTATCGGAACTTCCACTGCCTGAAACGTTTCAAGGCTGCTCCCTCCTCCCCGTTGTCTTCGTTATTCCGTAATAGTTCGTGCCTCGACCTGTTCTGCCATGCCGCAGTTCTGGTCCGGGTGACTCATTTCGCCTGCGGTCAGTCGTGGAAGGGCGTAGAGACGCATTGCGCAGCCCCCCCCCCCCCCCCCCCCCTTCGCGAGAAACGACGCACAGCGCCGTTTTGTTGACCCGCTGGCGGAAACAGGTTGTCTGGGAAAGGGCGCTCGGAGGGGCGGGGGAAAATTAATGAACGCGGCTAAGACTGGTGGGCGCTGATTTTACCTCCGCTTTCTCTCGCCGCTTCATTTGTGTTGTTCTTCTCCGGGCGGCTGGAATCGGGCTTCGACCTTTTTCCGCACGAACGCACAAAGCACGCTCTGGCCCGGGTGTGAGCGACCTTTCTCCACGCCGTCAAGGTCATTTGCGTCTGGGCGCGCGCGCGGGGGTTATGGTTCTTGTTTCTTCTTGGGTTACGAGGCGGCAGACAAGCGAAAGGGTTGCCTTTGCAGACTCCGCTACGCGGCGCCATCAGATCGTCGCGGCTGTGCTCAGGAAAGGAACCGGTTCCCCCTTTGAGTCATTCCGCCGTTCTGGACACCCCCGCCCCCCTCTTGGAGCCGCTAACACCGTCGGTTTATGGGGTTTTTTCTTTTCGTTGTTGGGGTCCCGAAGGAAATGGGCTTGCAGTTCAGTCTACCATGCATCCTTAGAGCACCTGCTGGCGAAGCGGCGGCCTTGTCCGCGCCGGCCGGGCCCCTGAAGAATGAACCTTGCGACTGGTCTGGGCATGTTTGGCCGACCAAGGTCGACGCGTGGCAGCTGCCTAGTCCTATGTGTGTATATATATGCACTCGCTGGTTTGATGACGGCGATGAAATATGTGCCATGGCCTTACGCTTGAGCCAGTTTCGGTCGTTGTCCTTTTTTATTGTAGCGTAGCACAACATATACATTGAAGCTTTGAGAGAATGGGGTCGCCGTTGCCTGCACTCGGCTGACCAGGCCGTATCTTATACTGTTTGCCCTCGTCCAGTACCGCACGCGTAGTTGATGTTATTGTCGAGGTTTGCAGGATTTAGCGCCTTGTTTGAGGTTGCTGCAAGGTTCTTTTATTGTGTTGCTTTCGGATTTCATGAAGGCAGTAATAAAAACGCCTTCGTGGAGTGCTATATGTTGCCCTATCGAAGGAGTGAGCTGGACAGTTGAAGTAATGTAGTTGTTACTATTTGCGGTACAGGGACGCTATCAAGAAACCGGTATCAGTGTAATTGAGGACCCACGAAAAGAAAGATACTAACACAAATATAATAAATTCTAAAAAGCAGAAGATGCTGCAGGCCTAAAGCAAGTTTCACTCTCGTTTTCAGTATGATTTTCTCATATTTGGAGGCCTATGGTACTCCCGCTATTTGGTGAACAGCTGAGAATTCATACACTCGCTTTTAAAGACACAGCTCTGCACTAGTGAAGGGGAACCTCGAGTGTCGATTTAACAAAATTCCGGTTTAACAAAGTTTTTTTGGCGCAACTTCGTTACGCCGAGGTGCGACCTGCATTATTGTGCAGTTTTGCAACCGTTCCAGCGAGAGGACGACGCTTACGAACGAAATGAGGCAAACGACGTCCCGCGTTGCTCGTATGTTTTCCTTCGTCTGACGATCTCAATCGACGTTTATACCCGTCGCTAAAGTCGGAAACATGACTTTTCCTTGAAAATAAGTGGGTAGGAACGCAGAACGCGTGCCCTGCTTTGTGCGGAACTGTGCGGAACTTTTATGAGGGAGAGAGTGGTCTGATCGCGTTTGGACCAGTTTTACGATGGGGCGCCGGCCTATTAAGAGCGTGCTCGTAAGCTCAATTCAAGGTGGAGTGCCGATTTTGGGCCCTTGCCGGCTTGTCCTGGCAGTTTATTAATGCGTTCAAGTGTCCCGGACCAGTAGCCATCAAAAAGGTAAAAGTAAGTAAAGCCCAGGGACATAAGTACTAGCAAAAATAACCTTGCGAAGGCGTGTCACCTTGGCATACTTACTCCAACACCACAATCAACACGGGCATGCTTAGGCCAAAGAAGTAAAACCTTGTTTCATATGTTTTTCTCTTATTTAGCGGCCTAGTTACTCCCAGCTATTTGGTGAATTTGAGCTTCAGACTTCGCTTTGCATGTTGCCCCGAAGCTTTTCCCAGCAGTGCGTTCGTGTTTGGTAGAAGTGAAGCCGACTTTAAGGAGGTGGGCGCAAGCTTGGTCCTTGTAAGCCGGCTTCCCCACACTGCGTGTTGCACAGTGAAGCCTACTCTCAACGGCGCTGAACGCTTCCCGGCGCAACGGCGGGTTTTGAGCGGGAGTTTGTGGCCAACCGCAAACAGCACTGCTGGTGTCATCCACCTCCACAGAGAGTGGAATGGCACTGATTTTTTTTTTCTTTTTTGCTTCTAGCAGTGCATACACCACATTGTGCGATGAAAACGCTCTCGTGGCGCGGCAGGGTTGCGTGGAGTTCTAACAGCCCTCTTTCCTCTCCTCTTTTTGTTGTTGCCACTACCCAGGTTCTGCAGCAGGAGATCGAGTCCCGCAGCGTCCGCGTCAAGTCGCTGTTGCGGCAGTGCGAGGCCCTTTGCGCGGGAACGGGCGCAGCAGCAGCAGCAGCGGACGGCAAGAACGCTTCGGCCGCTCCTGCGCAGTCGCCGCTGACGACGCCCCATGCGAAGCAGCAGTTCGCGCCACCGACCACATCGACCCCGCTGCGTCCGTGCCTGGACGGCGCCGACAAGGAGTGCGCCCACGCCTCGCTGCCGCCGCTGTTCGCCAACGATGCCCAGCGGATCCGGCGCGTCGCCGCAAACCTCGAGAAGCGCTGGCACGCGCTCTGGCTGCGCTCTCTAGAGTGGCAGTGCCTGCTCGAGCAGCTCCTGCAGGGATCGCGGGTGAGTGCCGTGTTCGCGGCCTTTCTTCACCCCGGACTTCGGCGGGAATTTTAAAAGCGCGGAGCGTGATAGCGTTACCGTGATCGACAATATACGACAGCGCATCCATCACACCTGTAGGAGGAGGCAGCGCGAATCACACCTTAGCGATGACGTCATCACTCACCCCCAGCGGCGCCCGCGAGCGCTGAAAACTTTCCGCCCGTGCTTACACGCCATCGGCTTACGGTGTCGGGGGATTAGGGGGTGCGGGAGGGGAGGGTTCAGTGGGTGCCGCTAGGTGGCGCCCTCTGGTGCATTTCGTCCCGGCAGGTGCGCCGTGCTACCAGTCCCCTTGTACATTTGTCACCGGGTGTGCATTTATTAGGCAATAGCCGCAGGAGTGGCATTCGGCCATTCTGAAACAGAACAGTGGTCTTAGGTGAGGCACAGTGGTGAGCCCAAGAGAGGGGTGACGATTTGCCAGAAAAAGAAAAGTTCACCAGAGATCTGCCTTTCCAAGGCTTTTGCTGTATACACAAAGATGAACTATGCGAGGGGGTAATGCTACAGGGAGAGATAGTCTGAAAACCTGCTCGATGGAGGGCTTTAACAAGTGGGGGCTTTGGGGTTGGTGTAGGGCAGGGGCAGCATAAGGCAGTTCGTGATGACCTTCGACAAAATAATGGCTGGTTGCAATGACGGTGGTTTTCAATAAGGATGACTATGCCAAAAAAATTCTGACTAGTATTGTCGTGGTTTGTTCAATCCACTTAGCGACGAGTAAGCATAAAAGCAACACTACCGTGTGCTCAAGCCTTACATTGCGAGGATTGCTGATCACATTGGCCAACAGTGCAAGCTGCCTTCTACCGTTAGATCAGGTCTTGTTTGATCGTCAAGCTATCTTTTGCGACGAGTTGTAAACACAATTTATGGGGCCGCAGAACCAATCTTTGTTTCCAGTGCCGATTTGCACTAATCAGTAGCCAGTTAACAGAGATAACTGCCCCGCTAATAGGCTACTGTGAAATGATAATTGTCAACTTGACGTTTGACCTGACATTTGACAAGGTTGCAGGGGATTTCTTTATTCTTTGCGCTTCTGACTGCATTTTAGCCAGTGGCCTTTCAGCATTTGCACTAACTGCTTTTCTGATTGGGTTTGAATTACTGTACTAGCCAGTATGAAAGGCCCAAGTGTAGTAATTTTCAATATACCATATTTCATGCTAATCCCCATGACGATTTAGTATAGTGTGAAGTGTGGTATTCGTATGATCAGCCATATTTGCCATGGGTATTGCTAACATGCACATGCAGTCCTAGCTATTTTTAACTGGACTAGGAAGTCTTTCACTTTGTTGTTATGAGGTGGTGAACTAGCTTAAACAGATTTCTTAATAAACCATTCCTAAAGATTTATGAGGCTGACGTTTTAGCAGGGATTTAAGGGACTACTGAACCAATTTCTGTTTTCAAGACCTGTTTGCACCAACCACGGGTCAATTGCTAGAGTTAATTGCCCCACTACTAGGCTATTGCAAAATGACAGTTGTCAACTTCACATTTGATGAGCTGAGCAATCACCAAATCGTTCAGTTGTGTTTGCTTGGTGTCTCTCGAGATCACTTAAATTAGCTTGTACATTAGAAGAACCACTTAACTTGCAGATTGCTGCACTTAATTGCTTTGTCGGGTCTGGTTGGTGTGACAGGTGATGATGAAACTTCTCTTTTTCCCCTGCCTGCTGCCAGGGACTCTGGGAGACAGGCAGTGACTGCTGCTTCGGCGATGAGCCCAAGACCAAGCAGCCGCGTCTGAGCCGTGAATGGGACGGAGGAGGCAGCAACATGACGACGACCTGCAACGGAACCATGGACAACATCGTCAGCAACGCCAAGGACCCTCGCGCTGAGGAGGAGAAGCAGCAATCCATCGCCATTCCGCCAGCCTTGCCGACACGCCTCGAGAAGGGGGTCATGGTGGGACAGACGGGCATCACCGACCTCAAGATGGCCTGCAAGGTGGGCAGCGGCCGGCGCTTCGAGCTGCTCCACGACGTCGGCTACTCCAGCGAGAGCTCGACGCAGCTCTCCAGCGAGGACTGCATCCGCATCTACAGTTACAGCCCCGAGTCGTCGGCGTCGCTCTTCCGCGAGTACAGGGACGGTCTGGCCAGGGACGGTTTGGAGGAAGAAAACGGAGGCGGGGCGCTGTTCGAGATGGCGGAAGATGCTGAGTACGAGGAAGGGGAGTACGAGGCATCGCCGCTCATCCAGGCGAACGTGTCCAACGTCGACTTCTACAAGATGACCCTCTTGGAGGAGGCGCCGTTTTCGGACCAGAATGGGGACGATTCTCTGGCCGGTGGTGCGGGTGGCCTGGACGAGGAAGAGATGGACTTTGCGGAGTTTGAGGAGCTCGGTGGTGACGCCAAGGCCTCTGGCACGGGGTGCGTATATGCACTTCTTTTGGTCACTGTGCGCGAGTTTGTGTTAAAGGGACACTGAAGTGAATTTGTCAAGCTCCCGTTTTTGCTTGCACTGCGTAGACTGGCTCAAATTAGCACACTTTTCATCGTTTATCCGGTTGACAAATCGGTAATTATTTTACAAAGCGCGAAAGAAGAAAAACTACCATGCGCGGTTTGCGGCGGCCGCACCAACTAAGGCTGTGACGTTGGGAGGAGGGGCGCCGTGATTGGACGATGCCCAAGGTTAGCAATCACACAAGTTTCGGTTTCGGTTTCAGTTCTGTAAAACATAACCAATGGCTTTGTTGGATGGGCATTCTCAATATCTCAGTAATCATCGTACCGCGCTTCTGCCATGTTGTCGGATGTAAAATGCACAAGATGAGCCTCCCAGGACGGCTTGTAGTCGTAGCATTCACTAGCCGAGACCTACGCAGTGCATGAACGCCCTCCGCGTACCCGCAGACGTTCAAATGTCATGCGCTTTTCCCCCATATTTGGAGCTTGCCTCCCTCATGCCTGTATCGTAAAAAGCGTGTTCGCACCAGGCCAAGGGTCTGTTCATTCTGGCCTGTGCCCACTGCCTGCAAGCAGTCGGTGCTTATGGCAACAGCACGCCAACGAGAACTCGCTAGCGCGCCAGTGCCAGCCTGCGCGCGTTTTGTGAACTAGTTCGTGTAGCCATGAACGTTGCGGCCCAAAAAAAGGTGAACTCAATATAGAAAACATCGGCGGAAAACAAAAAAGTTAACTTACAAAAAAAAAAAAAAGCACGTACCCGCGGGGATTCGAACTCGTGACTCGCAAAACATTCGCGGTGAAATTCTAGCGCCCCAGACAGCTAGGCCACGGAACGGGACGCGAATGCCTTGCTAATATAGGGTATATATTGTACAACCGGTTTACACTTTTATTTAGTTTTGGCATTTCAAGCCGCTTAGGTGACTATTTGTTGTACTGCGATCGTGCAGTAAGCGTCGCCCGAGTTTCCACAATAGCTCACGTCTAGCAATTGCATTTCGTAGACGGAAAAGCGTTCGCAGATGCGTAGTCGTGCTGCTGACCGCTGTGCTTGTTCGCCCAGCGCAAAAAAGTGCTTCCCGCGCCCTAGTTTTACGCTGTGCGGTAAAAATATCAGTTGATTTTATTTGCTTAGTACCTATATTGACTTCGCTGACTCTTGTCGCGCCTTCAAGAGGCCTTATATTTTCCTACTGGCGTACCAGTCAGCGAAGCGTCGCATGTGCAGCGCTTGTGTGAAGCGACCTTGACTTGGAGCTAGATACAGTGTACAAACAAACCAAGTAAAGAAAGGCACATTCTTCCATTCACAAACGTGTCCTGGCTTCGTTTCAACTAAGCGAACGAATTGCGACCAAGCAATTTTTTTTTAACCTCCTTGATTGCGACGACCCGCCGGCGGCCGGCGGACGAAACGCTGGGCCGACTGACTCTGTCGGCCGGGGAGCCGTGCAGTAGCGCAGCCGTGGCGCAGCCAATTGCCAGCTCATCCCCTCCTGACGTCACACGAAAACGCCACAGAAAATGGGCGAGCGTAAAGAGAGGAGGACAGCGTTTTCGAATTAGTTTTTCTACTAAATAAAATCGCGTAAACGCGCCTAGAGTGGTCGAAACATGGCCTGGGGACTCCGGACTACAATTTGCGCTAGTAATCCCGCAATGTTTACATATCACTTCAGTGTCCCTTTAACTCAATGCATGGTGAGGATGAAAAGCACATCTCCAACTAGTTCCTGGAGAATAAAATATTTTGAACTGATTAGTTAGGTACCAGTAGTATTTTCTCTTGATGCCAAGGTACAAAAATAAATGTGCAGCAGTGCATTTTTATAGGCAATGACTGAGCGAGGTGTTGTATGAGAGGTGTTGTACTACACTGAGTTCAGTTGTGGCAATTGACCAGTGCACATAACATGTTTCTTACCATATGATTCAGTTGGAAGGAAAAAAGGTTTTATTGGTTGTTTGACCATTGTAATGTTATAAGGCTTCGTTCAAATCACAATCAGCAATAACTTGTACAAGCAGCCACATAAGAGACAGCATCAGCCGGCATTCACTAACATGCATAGTTTCAATAAAGAATATCTTCACTCTGATTGCCAGGAAGTATGCAGGTTTTGCTAGACACAAGAAGCCTGCATTAAACAAAAGCAATGGTCCAGTTTTATTTTTATTTTTTTAACTGAGGTTTATTGGTTCCTGGTGAATGCCATACAACACAATATGTAGAAAGAGGTCCCAAAGTAGACACGGTAGTGGGACCTCTTGTTAGTAAACATGAGAACTGATAAAAAAGGTACAGACAATGGAGTTGCACGTACAGTCACCATTTTAGTCACCGTTTTCGGTGTATAGTACCAAAAGTATTGAGAGAAACTTGTATGTCTCGTTTTATGAAAGAAGACGGTGGACTGGATATACCAAAATCAAGTATTTTTTTGCCCGGACGTACCTTTATTTAAAACAGCAGAATAGAGAAGCAGTAGAGCAGATCCAAGTGGAAAGGAGCGCTAGCAAAATGTTCTTGGTCCAAAAATGCTGAAGAAAGTGTTTGTTCATAAGATGAAGGTACAAGAAAACATTCAAACGCCCATGATAGACAGGCTGCTGTTGGTGTCTGAAGCCAATAATGAGGCATACTAATCCGGACTTCTGCCCCGCAGTGCTGCCGGCAAGTCGGACCGTGTCCGACGTTGGCTCCAGAATTGCAAGGCTGCGCCGCTGACCGCGGCCGGTGCTGCCGAAGATGAGGAGGAGGAGGCAGCCTCGGTGACCGGAGGCTGTGAGGGCCGTGTGGACAGTTCGTGCGATGCCAGTGGCGAGTACACCACCAATGACGAGTCGGAGGAGCCCGGGGCAGAGTCCGACGGATCATCGCACCACTCGTCCCGCGGCAGCAGCAGCCAGGGCCTGGACACGTCGCGGAGCATGTCGCTGCTTAGCAAGTCTGGCACTGGCTCTGTCGAGACGGTGGTCCAGGTGAGTGTAGCCGGCAAGCGCCGTCATCACTATTATGCCCACTGTGTATGTAATGCGCATCGTGTGCATTGATTGTGCATTATCTCGGTATAAGACCGTTGATAAAAGATGTAAGTGATAGGTGGGTGGTATGTGTGGTGCATGCGACATGATGCCAGTGATGATTGTTACTGTGCCCATCATGTATGTCATGCACATCATCTGTATCATTTGTACTATCACCAAAGATGATCATATTCCAACAATGCTGATAGTGTAGGCCGTTTATTACATATGTCGCGGGAGCTACAAAGATCCGCACTATAGGCGGTGACACACTATAAACAAAACATGCGTGAATCCAACTGCCCGCCTTTTAATCATTGTTTGTTTATCATCACTCAAACGAACACTGCTAAACAGTGGCACAGTTTTTATTTTGCCGATTTTTTCCACATCAGATGCTGCTTCACAGTCTTGCAACTGAGTGAGTCTGCATTTCATAGGGCTCAAAACACAGAACTTAAGTGCTTTGATATGCTATCAAGAATGAGAGGCCTAATAAGCTAAGGCTTTCTGAGAAAACAGAGGCTGTCAGAATTTTATCAAGTAATAATTTAAAAAGCTGAGCGCTTCGTACCGTATGCCGGGAGTAACGAAGGATGCGTTTTCTGTTACCTCCAGGTTGGCTCCTCTGCGGTGCTCTCGGAAGGTGACGCGGTTGCGCCGAGAGTCATCCTGCGCCAAGGCCTGCGCAAGAAACGCTCGCGCGAGCGTCCCTGGAGTGTCATCGAGCTGGGTCCCCAGGCGCTCCAGCTCTCTCCGCACTCCACATCCGAGACGGCGCTGAACTTGCTGGCAGCGGCCTCTTCTGCCAAGCCACAGGGGTCAGTGACGAACCGTGAAAGGCTGCAAAGCTAATGTTAGGACGTTTTGTTTGAAATTGCTATGCTATGATAAAAGGAAGGGTTGATTAAGGTGACCTAATACGGAGAAACTATGTTAAAAACCAACAGCAGGGGCAAATATGCGGGGAGAGAAATCTTCCTAATGTGCACAGAAGGAAGATCCTTCCTAGTATTGGCTGCTTTATAAAGCTCCTAGTTTAGCTAGTGCTTGCGTTTCACTGTATATGTGCTCACACTGTTCGGGTGCTAACAAAAAAAAAAAATCAGTTTAAAGCCTTGTCTAGTGCCCCATCATCGCCCTCTTGGTTGCACCCGAACTACGAGCAAAAATGATGGGCCTTATATAAGCAGTTGTAGGTTAACAGAAGTTTGCTGATATTTGGCATTGGGCTGGCCTGTTATTTGGCCTGGTATTTGATCAAAAACTTTAATTTTACAGTCATGATGATAAAAATAGGGGGATGCATGTGGTTTATCATTCTGACTGTAGATATAAAACTTGTTTCTGTGTAAAACAACTACATTTAAATTTGTTTGGATTTTTATGTTTGATTTTTTGACAGCCTTTGTAAAAAAAAACTGCTCGAGAGATGCAGCTGAGCAAAGTACCAGTGAGCTGTGCACAAATCAAGGAGTGCAATAGGATTAACATTATCATTCTATCCGGTCTGTAGCAGAAGTTGCAACTGTTTGAAGTTTGGGCCTGGATGGCAGCACCTGTTTTTCTGGTTCCCACCTTCGAATCCCGAATCCAAACAAATTTGAATATAGTCGTTTTACACAGAAAAAAATTTGTATACCTACAGTCAGAATGATAAACCACATGTTTTGGTTTAAGACCAGGACCCCTAAACCAAGCCGTTGTATGCACTTTTTTGTGTATCTGTTTTAACAGGCTCATTGGAAGGAATGTAAAAATCTGGTAGAGGCTTTTGTCTTGCAGTAGACAGGAACAGGACGATGATGATGACAGTGATGATGATGATAATTGAGATGATGGTGATTGTTGACAGACGATGACGATGAAACGCTTCTTATATGCTTACATGCGCAGTCGGCCGCGCACGAGCTCGGTGGGCATCCAGAAAGATCCTTCCTCGCCCGACCGCCGGCCTCGGAGGTCTCGGGTCGTGCGCGGGCTGCGCTCGGGCTCGAGCTCAGAGGCCCTCTCTGGCTCGTCCTCGGCCCACAAGCGGCAGAAGAGCGGCGACGACAGCGGGCGCCGCATGCGCCGCACTTCCGCCACGTCCCTGTCAACGGGCACGGCCGGGTCGCTGCAGAACGTCTCCTCGTCCTCTGGCACGGAGAACTACCAGGTAGAGTTGCACTAGTGCCTCCTTCCTTGTACTAGTATAAGTGGGGGATGTTGGATGATGGAACAAGAAGCAGGAGTGAACCCGCTGTGGTGGCGCGGTGGCTAATGTGTTTCTGCTAAGCCCAAGGACGCGGGTTCGATTCTGGCTGCGGTGGTGCCGCTTTTTATATTTTCAACAATCCCCAGGTGGTATTAAATTAATCTGCAGTCCTGCACTGCACTACAAAGTTCAGGTGTAGCTTCTTCACATTAAACCCCCAGAATTTGAATTTTCTAGACCCAGGAGTGGTGTTCTGTTCGTTATTAGTGGACCAGTAGAGTAGAGTGACGGGCTGCTGTATTTTTAGCATGTGAGATCATGATCCCTTTCTGCATGCACTGTGTGGTACATTGGGTGAGGACGGAACTGTAGTCCCCATCCTCAAAATTCCAGTATTGCTATAGCACAGCCCCCATTAAAAAGGGAAATTCGAGACTTGCTTGGTTCCGGTGGGAGCCCACAAGGAACCACTGTGTGCACTTCTCTGTTTGTTTTGATACAACCTAATGCACTTCCCACAAATTAGTGGAGGAGGCTTGAAATGGGAGAAGAACGAAACTGAAGTTGAGTGAAATATGCGATGTGTGTGCAGGACTGCCTGGGCGTTCCGTTCGGTGTTTCCAAGAGCAGCCACCTGTTTTCAAGAGCACCTACATTGGCCCATGTGGAAGAGCAGAGCTCAGTCTCCGACCAAGTGTGGGACGATTATCAGGTGAGCGATGGGACTTGCTTTGAGTGACACCCGGGGGGTAACTCATTCCCCCTGCAACAACAATGTTTTGCCGCGCTCTGCCAAGGCAGGTACCACATGTCTAGACGGTACACTGATGCTTTTCTGGGGGTTGTTTGTTTGTGATAGGGATATTCTGAAGGCATTTTGGAAACTTCTTCATATGCTGCATTGCAAGTGTTTCGAGTTCCTTCGTTGATAACTTGCTAAGAGCACACAAAAGGAAATACTAGCATAAAAGGAGGCCACAGAGTAAGAGCTGTCAAGGCATCCTCAGTATCAATTCAAAATCTAGTATCAGCAAAAAAAAAAAAAAAACAATCGAAACTTATGGAAGAAATATTAAGAAATGCATACACAAAGAGGAAGTAACTGCTTTAAAAGAGTACATAATTGAAGATATTGAGATGTCTACAATTTCTTATACTATCATTAAAAAATTGTGCTGTGCCTAAGCTGTACGCACCGTGAAATAGATTGTTCAAATATATGTGAAAGCAATACCTTGCCTTAGGAGTAAAATACAACCGAAGGTATTAGAAGATTTGTGCAGAACCAGGAGCCAGTTGTTCAGTACCTTCTCATTCAATATCGGGGACCTTCACATCTATTGCATTCGTCTGTTACATTGTTCACTTGCATCCAAGATAAGATATTTGCAACGTGAAAGGCTTCTTTAATTACGATGTGCGTTTTGAATGATAACAGGGCGCTGTAAATTTTGAGGCTTTTCTTTTTTTTTTAAATAGTCCCAGAGAGCAGTAGCGACTGCAACTTGCCAATCATATTTGTTAATACTCATGTTATTGCTGGCGCATTCAACATTCACAGCGTGAAATTAAACGAAATGATAAATTAACAGGGCAATGCATGATTAAAGTGGCTATCAACAGAGGCTGGGAAGTGTCTTGTGGTGCTTCAGGTATGAGCCTATGAATGAGTCCCAACTGGCCTTCGCTGCAATCGCTATGTGAGGGCTTAAACGAGTGTTACTGAATTTTCGTAAAAGACTCGGTGCCCTACATCAGTGAGCCTTGACTCTTGGTACAGTCAACATGTGATACCAAGTGATGCCAAGTGGCCCAGTGATGTGATACCTAGGGCTTTGACGTTTGATACTATCAACCATGAGTACCAAAGATGGGCCCACTTGTAGCCCTCGCTGCTAGTCTTTGAGCGTGTTGTCCTCAGTGTGCGGTCGCACAGCCTCTGCAAGTGTTTCCAGGACCCGCCGTACTTCAGTGAGCCCTACTCTGAGCAAACGGCCGATGAGGACCAGGTGAAGAAGCTGCTGGACTTTGGGGACGACTACTGGGCCTTCATTGGGAGCCCCTCGGACACCTCCTCTCTGAGCGGACAGCCCCTGCCCAAGCGGCCGCCACACAAGTCCCGCTCCGCCAACAAGGTCAGTCCGGGGATCATTTTCGGCCAACCTTTGTCGGCCCAGTTGTGTAGGCATAAGAGTCTGAAACTATGAGGTGTGCATATTCAAAACTTTGAATACTTCGCAAACGGTGGTGGTTACTTGACTTGATTCACAGCACACCTTTGCTGTACGAAGCATTCTAGTATTTTAAGCCCCACTTCCTTAGTTGCAAAGAAATGCTTTTCAGCACAGCCAATTGGCCTTGAAGTTTTTCTTTCTCGTATGTGACGGCTCCTTTCCTAACTGGGCAAAACCATAGGACCTCCAATGGTCCAAAAATCCAAATGGACCTTCAATGGTCCATTTGGACCTCGGCAGGTCCAAAGGACCCCAATGGACCTCCAACGAACCTCGATGCTCCAATGGACCTTGGGAGGTCCATTTGGCAGGTCAATTTAGACGTGCTGAGGTCCAAATGGACCTCGGCCATTTTGACCTTGATTGGAACCCGTTGGAACCAATTGGAACCCGTTGGAATTGGAACCTGTTGGAATCCAAATGGTCCATTGGGGTTTTCGCAGGAGTCCAAGGCTGCAATTGCTACAGCAATATGTGAACAAAGGCTTCGCTCTCTCCATTTTTTTTGCAACCTGTTTTCAAACTGTTTTAAGGAGGCACTATTGGTGGCTGTTGGGGGCTAAGCTGACACAGCTCACCAACTTAGTGGTGTGAGGAATAATATCGTTGTGCGAAAATTGAAGTATGTACTGAAAGTGACAGAAAACAAAAAGTCAGGGATGGAACTCTGCCCGTCTTTAAAAGTATCCGAATTGAGAAATCCCTGATTGGCTGAAGGCAGATGGCAAGGATGCGACGCAAAGCAAATAAGTAAGGCTTATGCGTAAATGTCAGAGGCCCCCCAAAGGTAACTACAGCAGCATTTGAAGCAGGTACTAAACAGAAGCTTTCAAAGTAGACACAACTCTGAATTTCACCTCAGGATATTACCAGCTGTATTTACTCGCATAATGAACCCACTTTTCTTTCTTCTTTCTTCTTTTTTTGTTTTTATTTTTTATTTTTTCCCCAGAAAATTTGGCATGAATTTGGGGGGAGGGTCATTATGCAGGGAAAAGTTGCCACAGATATTTAAAAGTTGAAATTTTATACAATAACGATGCTAGGTGAAGCCCTATCGTAACGTTAACTTTCCAGTAAAAACACATGGGTAATTATTTAACCAATCTTTTTTTATGCACAGATTGCTTGTGGTCCCTACTCGCCATTAGAGCTGTCCTCCTCACTGAAGTCACTTGCGGCTTCGGGTCGTCAGTCGGCCCGCATCACACCATCTTCGGTGCCGTCAAGGCATCTAAATTTCTTTTTCCACACCGGCAGCTTCCCCTTCTTTGGGCCCATGAAACACATGCGATCCCTGTTCATCACCCAAAAACGTCTCGTTTTCGCAACTAGCGTACACGCACTGGGTCAAGACTGTGCAGTGCCGCCAAGCCGTTGCAGTGTTTCGTATGCTTCGACGCCGGCTCCACCACCGTCAATTTATAAACCGGCTTGTGTAGTTCACGTACAGGATCATTGTATGCCGCGCACCAGCAGCACAAAAAATAGTTTGAAACAGCTGAACTGCGAAACCGTACAGCGTCATAGTGAAGTCGTGTAACAGCGCAGAGCAGTGAAGGAGTGCAGAGTAGCTTCGGTTGCTTTGTTCACAACACCACAGCACTTTCATGGCCCTATACTCAAGAAGTTTTGTTGTGTGTTCAGGAGGTGGTGTTCCTCAAGTGCAATTTTTAAAATGTGAGCCACAACATTTGCGCTTGCATCTCCGGCTAGCTGTTCAGATTTGTGTTTGTTAGAATGCTTTTTCAGCGTTTCTGCCCGTACTGTGGCATGATATCAAGTTAGGGCAATCGTCAACCACATCAGCAACCATGGCAAGATTAAAACATACTGAACAGTACCTTTCCTTTTCTGGCTGCATTTTTTGTGCAAGGTAACGAGAAAGTAAATTCTCAAGAAGAAAAGGGCGGTGATCATTACGCGAGTAAATACGGAATAGAAAACCAGCATGTAAGGATCCCCTCCCCAGAACTCTCATCCCTGTAATTTCCAACCTAAGCATGCAAGTTCTGCCTGTTGTCTGCAGCCTGTGCAATTTGTAGCTTACAGTGGATGCTTTGATTAAGTGTTTGGGTAGTAGTCCGTGGCCCATCCAAGTATGAAGCTACTCGTTTGATAGTAAGTTCAAAAGTGCAAGCAAAAAGACATCTGTATTTCTTTCCTGGGAGCAGCAGTGTTGGGCGGTTCTCATTTGGTGCATAACTTCGAAAGAAAGCTGTAGCGCAATGACTGCGAGAAGTAGACGAGATAAAGGAATGGCAGTTCTCTATGCACTTGTGAGCTGTGAAGAGGGACGCCACTTCTGCCGCTTCGTTACCGCAGTGATGGCCTGTTACAAGTGGGATATCTAAGTCGGGGGTGTCTTCTCCTCTCTGCACACATGCAGCCCGGCGGCACGACGGAGTTTGACTCTGACTCGGACATTGAGGACCTGCACCACCCTGTCTGGGCAGCACAGAGCAAACCGCGCGTACAGTTTCATCCGCAACAGCCCTGCACAAGATGGCCCTCCCCTCCTCCCCCTCGGGGAAGGACGCCCCTCCACCGGGGGCACACCACCAGGAGAGGATGTCCCCTCCCAAGTTTGTGAGTGCTCGGCCCCTCCTGTATGATAGGGTACGATAACATGGGGAGAGCACTGAACCTTGATGGAGGGCAGTGCCAAAAATGGAATGGATCCGGACATCGAAGAGCTGGTCAGTTGGAAGTCAGTGGGAAGGTCTTCGTTCCGCAGTAACCATAAAAGATGATGATGATTATGACAATGACGGATAGCTACAAGCAAAGACTTTTGCTTGTGATAGCATTCCCTAGCATCATCATCACTTTGTGAGGAGCCTGCTAAGAAGTTTAAATTTTGAAGATCCTCATTCCCGTAATCTTTGCGCCAGACCTTACTGGGACGGAGGGTCTTGAGATCGGGGCCAGCACTGCTGGTGGGGTTCTTCCTTGGCGCTGTGTAGGAGGCTTGGTGTGCTTTGAAGCGTAGGGAAGTTTTACGTTCAGTATTTAGATGGTATGCATGGTCAGGCAGTTACTGTGCCCGTGAGATGGGTTACATGTTAGAGGTAGCTGTGCTAAGCCACGTAGCTTGAGGGACAATGAAGGAAGAACTCCCAGTTACAAGCAGCACTCTGTTGTGGCTGTTTACAAAAATTTCACTGCCTCACAGTCTGCACAAGCCACGTTCCTTTACATTAACCCCCCCAATTAAAGAAAGGGGAGAGGCGTCATTACATGTGATGTTGTTTAATTTGTAAGGGGGGAGGGAGGAATTCTTCACCCTACCATTTCTGCGACCAGGTCAAGTTCATGGGTTGTTTTCTTGCATGGCATAGGAGCAAATGTGACAGCATCCATCTTCTACGTTTGAAATGTTTGGCTCAATTAGCTTCAAGGGAAATGCTATTACTACACAACGGAAAATTGGGCGAGCTGATTTTGATACATTACAAAAAAAGGTGGAGAGGGGGAACAGAAAGTACGTAGGACAACGCGCTTCCTGTTTCTAATAAAGTTCCCAGCTGCTAGTAGCGCAGTCATCCTGTGCATGCTTTATTCTGCCTCGCCGTCTTTTTTAAGGCCTTTTTTCGTAATACCAGCACCTCGACTCAGAGCGAAAAAGTTTAGTCAGCATCATCGTTTCCACTTTAAAGTCTTGGCCTTCAACCCACCGTGTAGTTAGAACCAAGCATGTCTTGATTTTTGCCCGCCAGCTCTTATATGTGTGTGACGAGAAGGGATAAACAAGCTTGTGTGGTGGCCTTGTTGTCACAGGCGGAGCTGGTGGCCACCTGCCAGACCAACCTGCACTGGCTGAAGATGATCCGCATCCACCTGCACACGGGCGAGGACTCTCCACAGCTCCAGAGGTGGGAGTGCCGCGCCTCTTCTGTTTGTGGCACATTTCCTCCCACCTGCCTCTTATCATCATCATCATCCTAATCGTCATCACAACCATAATCCATCGTCAGCCTGCAGGTGAAAGCCTCAGCAATAAACTTCGTAACCACTAGCTGTTGTGCATCACCAGGAACTATTGCTTGCCCCAAATGTTTGCATCTCTCCGTTCTCTTGAAAACTTAACCTTCTTATCTTGGTAGGTATGTGAAGTGTCTGTGAGGAAGGCAAGCACAAGCGCTCATACATTGTGATGAATATATGAACTAAATTTTTAGCAAACTATGTTGGCAAGACTAACATCAGAATAACTGCAAATTTAATTGAAGCTGCATCTGTTTGTACCTCAGTTACAAGGCTGTAATTAGGTGGTTTTTTTACCATGGGAATCTTGGTTTGAACTGTAGAATTTACCCTGAGAAATGTTTGAGACATGGTGGGGAAATGTAATTTGTTATGGTGATTCCTGTATGGTTACCCAAGGACAAGAGAGGGAGGGCCCTGTTCTGTAATATCTGTGCAGGAAAATTTTAACACTGTTAGATTTCATGTTGTCAGTCAGGACCACATTCGTGAACCGATAATTGTTTATTTAAAATTCGTTACACAAAATTAGGTTCAGCAAGGCATGGGAGTGGGCTAGTTGGTGTTTTAACATCTTGAAGTGCAGAGGTGCGCTGCCAGACACAAAAGCGTAGAACAGGGGAATTACACACAAACAGACGAGGGAGGCCAAGAAATGACAGGAAAAACAGAAACTGGTGTCTGTCGACAGCATGGCATTAGGATGTTGACCATCACGACTATTTGGAAAGACTGAGACAAGGCTGTTCACACTTCACCTGGAGTTGCAACTTGCCCCTATGAAGAAAATGCTGCGACTGGGAAATTCTCAAAATTGTGCCTCACCTCACCTGTTCGTGTGTAATTCCCCCTGTTCTACGCTTTCGTGTCAGGCAGCACACCTCTGCACTTTAATTAAGGTGTCATTACGCAACTTGTAAAAAAAGATTGCCAAGCACTAGTAAAGTTATTTAGCAACGGAATGAAAAACAGCTCACAAATTTGATGACCAGTTCTTGAGGTATCCCCTTCCTGAACACCGCCACAGGTGAAAAAAAAAATAACCCATTGTACGTAATTTATTTTCCTTGTTGTTGTCAAGGAACATCAAAATTGCCAATTCAGCCGAAAGTAGCAGCAGCGGAATTCTCGCATGAAACAGAAATCACTATTTCTGTTGTGTGTATGCCCCGAGGGCAATTTCTACCACCATCACCATGTCTAGCACCACCACAAAGCTGGGTTTTACGTGCAGCAACCTAGCAGGCCTAGCCACCTTTCTTTTCTTTTTTATCGTGAATGGTGTTGTGGGCTGGTTGGTCATCGTTCGCGTCACTTAATTCTGCAAGCAGGAATGTTTTTTAGTCTGGGGGATTTAGCTGTAAAGTCCACACAAGATCCGAAGAGAAGAATGAAGCTATCTATAATTGCATGTTGCAAGAAATCAACACAGGAAAAACGGAAATTGATGTCGGTAGACATTGTGGCATTGGGGTGTTGACCATCGCGACTATTTTGAAAGACTGAGACAAGACCGTCACACTTCACCGGGAGTTTCAACTTGCCCCCCCCTATGAAGAAAGTGCTGCGACTGGGAAATTCTCAAAATGTGGACTGAGTGGTTCTGATGCGGTTCACAAAGATGCCACACTGCAAAACATTTCCGTTCGTGGCCCAAAGCACCAAGAAAAAGCTCGCAAATTTGCCGGCGCACTAGAAATAACGGGGCTCGACGCAAGTGCAAGTTGAATTTTCGTTTCCGTCAAAGAAGAGCGACGAAGCATGCCATAACTGATTTCTGAGTCCTTCAAATAAAGCTGCTTTGAAGCGGGTGTATGTTTCCGTTTGAGAGTTCGCTTGTGTGCACACGTGTCCACTGCCAAGGTACGTCATTTACATTTCTAGGTTTGATCACTGCCTTATTGACAGCAAACGTTTTTATTACAGTGATGTTTCAAGATAAGTTTTCGGCATTATCAGATGTAGTTCCATGGTAAAGAACACAATTATCTGCAAACACATTAATTTAAATTAAGGCCAAGCTGTGGTAGAAGGGTCAAAAATATAAAAGAAGAGCAGTTGTACAAGGACACAGCCTTGAGGAACACCCGAATAGACTGAAGAAAAAGAGTACGTAGCTTCGTTGACAGTTACGAACTAGAGCGGCTTAAGATACGTAACCAGGCAAGGGCATTAGGTTTGAGGCTAAGTTTACTTATGCTTAAAAAAGCCATGAACACAAAATTCAAGTTTGTTTCATTCGAAAGATTGCCTTGTTAGAGTAACACTGACACCACTTTTACCGCAAACTTCACTGAGATAAGCTATATAATTAGGAAAAAAGAGAATGGCCATACGACTGACCAGCTCATTTCCCGCGCTAGAACCTATGATGTATTATGGGCAGATGTGCAATTGGCTGAGGCCGGCAAAAGCAAACGCAACTTAGGCAGGGCTTATAAGCTTGCAGAACGAGCTATTCTTGCTTAAATTTAATTCTTTTTGTAGCAGTGAGAATGCTAGGATAAACAATGGAGGTTATGATTGAACACGTAAATATAGAAACACCAGTACGTACTGCACGCTCAATGCTTGTTATAGCTGCACAGCAGTCCGACACTTTGAGATTGTCTCAAGCGACACTGGCCAATTGGCGTAAGTGACATTGTCTTACGTGACCCTGTTCGTCGAGCATACCCAATATTTTGCTATCAACCGTAACTAAAATAAGCCAGGTACGCCCCAGTCAAAAACAAAGTGAGTGCGGACAGTGGGCCTGAGCAGTATTGTGGCGCCATCTAGAACAGGACGGACGGTAAACGAAGCAACAAAAGACATTTCGTTGCCCGCTGCAGCCCTAGGCAGCGTGCTTAAAATTCGCTTCAAATACCTGCCCTAGATACTTCATTACTGACATCACAAACACACAATTTAGCAAGAGAATTGAAACTTTGTCTTAATTTGTGTAATTTTTCAGTGAATAAAACATCATTTGCTGCCGGACAAGGGGCACTATGAAACATCTAATTTTTTGAATAAAACAAACTTGTATTTTGTTTACATGGCCCTTTTAAATTAAAAGTTTATGTGATAACTTGTTGAAAGCTTCAACAAAACTAAGGAATATGCAATGTATCGTAGAACCTTGGTCAGCTTGGTCACGAAGTGAGTATGTGACGCAAGCTGTCACCAGGCGTAAAAAGTTTTAATACTCAGGCGGTGGTCCTAGAATTTGAATCGTGGTCCAGGGCAAATTTTTTCTCAGCTGGGAAGTTTTTGAGAAAGCCGTAAAGCTTTCCTTTGTAGCCTTACAGCTGCATTTCGGCTAGATGTCATATTTCCTCTTCCCATGAATAGTCTAAAAAAAAAAACTGTGCTGCAAATGGTTGAAAAGTGTTTGCTTACGCATACTGTTGGCCGGTGGGGCTGATACGGGGTGGGATTACACAATCCTTGTATAGACACGTAAGCATAGAAGCAGTTAAGTAATTATCCATGGCTTAATTTGTCCACAAACTGCACATACATACGATGCACAAACAGTGCAGTAGAAATACCGGCAACTTCCATATTTAATGTGTTTAAATGCAAGTGATGAGCCGTTTGTGATGATTATGTTTTGCAGTTTTGCACTGTAATTGAAGTGGGGGCGATATGTATTTAGAATATCTTTGCCAGAACTTTTATTGACAAAACCACTTTCCTACTTGCCAGTCATTCGCCATGGTGCCTATTAGGAAGACTGTTCAAAAATTTTAGACATAATTATTCGGGAATATGTCTAATACTTTTTAGAAACTTGGAATTTATGTTATACCAATGGCTGAGGAAAGTTTGGGAGTTTTAATAATTTTAGTTGGGCCGCATGGATCAACCAAGGCATGTCAGAAAACCGACAACTATGAACTGAAAAAAACTAGGACCCTGCACAGTACACAAAAATGAGGCAGAAAAGAAGTCACTAAACACAAATGCCTGCTATTCTTTTAGAAGCACGACACCATCCCTTGATTTAATGGTCATATGATTATTGCGAGACCATTTACAAGTTTTCAGACTTTACGAGGGTTGCTTGTGAGAATTTTGGCAATGTTTGTGTTTTGTATGTGCGTTTCGCTTCACGAAGTGTGCAAAGGTAGCCTTGATTGGCAGAGTGATAAGCGTGCCTTATTTTTGGAAGACCAGAGCTCTTCGCTTCATAAAACACACTTTATTTTTCTTTAGCCAGTCACTGGGGGTGCCTGTTCAACCAAGGGAATCGTTATACTCGGTTACAACTAAGAACGTACCACCTCATGTAGTGTATACTCCGCCAAAGCGCCGGACCGGACGTCATCGCGCAGTTTTGAAAGGGGTTTGCATGAATGCGTGATATGTCTGCCTTGTCTCACGCAGTTTGTTGTCGTCACTGGAGTGTTTATAAGCAATGTCCAAAAAATCACGGGAACGCTCACGCCTGTTCAAAATATTCCCAGTATACGCCCTACTTGCGCCGGCGGAAACATCCGCTACGGTATGAGGCACAGCGGCAACTTCGTGCGAGTTGTCTGCCATTTTTTAGATGCCGCTTTGCGCCATGCTGTGCCAATCCACTTTTCCTGCGCAATCCTGCTCCAATAGGCAGTGTTGCGTGGAAACTGCTCCCAAGCGGTTCCGCAAAATGCGAGGCGACTGAGAGACGATTTTTTAATGCCAGTCGCATTGCGCAGGAAGCAGTGGGGACTCATTCGTTCAGCTGCCATTCAGCTGCTTGGCACATTGGCGAACTCCCGAAGGACTAATGAATGCTCCGAGGCACTTGTCACAATTTCCTTCCATTCAAGGGACAGTGGGGCTTCACAGGACTTGAGAGTGGACTTGGGGTGCAGGCTATGCGCAACTTTGCCCCTAAATGCAGCTTCACCGCACAGTACGCTCTGCTCCGTGATGCGTGTCGTCACCAGCAGTCATTGCAGTTGTCAAATTCAATTTCAAAACCTAGAAAATCGAGAAATAAAATCAAGAAAAGAAAATTATTGTCAAAATTGAGAAATAAAATAAATAGTTTTACCCTCGCCGTTTTATCTAATCCCAAGTGCGCTTGCCATTACACAGGTTAGGAGCAGCCATGCCTTGCCGAGTAGGATGAGATTACAGGCGCGGCCCTGGCACAAGCGAGAGAAGATATTTTGTTACGCTAACCGCTATCTGCAAGTAATCAGATCGATAGGTGTGTCTAGCCGTACAACACTGCTTTTTTTGAAGGGGGAGGGGGAGGGGGGGGGGTGGAACAGGCATTGAACAAAGTCAGGCTAAAGTTAGAGCCACTAGATCAGACAGAGCAACTAGATCAGCGCAGCTTATTTAGTGGCTCTAGCAAAAGTCATGTTGAGCAAAAGTCATTTGAATTTGAATTTACCGGGAATGAAAAATTGCAAATAAGTGATGTTTGACTCTACAAACTACTCCCAAACGGACTTGCACTGCCCCACAACTCTCCTTTTGCTTTTTCAAATCTGCTCCAAAACAGCATTTTTTTTTTTCTCCCTGAGTTGCTCCAAAAGGCTCGAGCCCGCTTCCTTCCCTGTTAATGGGGTGTCTGATTTGCCTCGGAAAAGACTCCAGTAGTTTTGCTCAAGAACTGCGACATGAAAAAAAAAAAATTATTGACAAAGTCGTTAACAAATAAGGATAGTTTCGATGCAGTCAAATAATTATTTGACTGCATTGAAATTATCCTTATTTGTTAACGACTTTGTTAAAAGATGCGAGTTTACAAAATAATATAGCGTTTAAATGCTGTATTATTTTGTGAACTCGCAGTACTGTTTTTTTTTAGGAAGTGGTCAATTGCGTTGTATAGGTGACTAACGTCACAAGCCCTCGGCCAGCAAGTCAGTGGGCTGTACCTTTCGTCATTTAATTTGCATGTTATTGGGCTTAATTGTTGGAATTTTGCAAACAGCGTAAGAAATATACTATAAAAGGCCGCCTCTAGTCGCTTTTTTTTTTTTAAATATGTGAACAGCACTTCATCAGTCCTGTAAGACAGGCTGAGTTGCTGAGCATCAGGTCGGTTGGGTTATTAGGGTGAATTTGAAGGCTGAACGAAGGTCAATAAACGACCTTGCTTCAGAATTTAGTGTTGCTGCACCAGGATCATTCGTGGTACACTTTGTGCTGGGATAATGAAAGTCGACAAAAAGGGCAAGTTTTTGTTCTCGGGCATGAAAAATGCATGGAACCCTTGCCATATGAGCTTTGTTTAAAAAAGAAAAACACGATTTTTGAGGGAGGGGGGGGGGGGGGGGGGTGACGAAAAACTCTGAAATTGGCGTGTTTGAACGTATTTCAACGCACTCCCAATGGGCCCCACTCCTTCCGGCCAGCGCCTCTCTCCTGCCCCGCCCTAAACGAGGCAGTGAGTGAAAAAGAAGAACATAATTTCAAGTGTGTAGCCGGCTTTACCTGGTACCAAGCCCTATGAGGTACCGGAAAATCTCCGCTGGGGTTGATTTCTCATGCGGTCTCGCATGATTGGCTTTGCGCGCCAATATCCGTGATTTTTTTTTTTTTTTTTTTCGCGCCCGGCGAATTGCGTGTACCCGTGGGGCAAATCTTACTGGGTGCGGGGTGATTGGCTTCTCGGTTTTTCGTGACGTTTTCGTCCGCGCAGCCAATCACGTCAGACCCGCGAGAAATTGACCGGGCCCCAGACCAGCATAAAATATTCGGCGCTTTTAAATCTGATGTAGCTTGTGATTAGTACGCGCGCGATTATGCGCTTATAATGCGCCGGTTCAGTTGCTTGATAACTGCGCGCCAGGCAGTGTCGATCGCTCCCCACCGAACTCATCGGAAGACGAAAACAGTACCCGTTTCCCGTAAGTGTATTTCGAGCGTACGGACTCTGGTCGTGTGCAAAAAGCGCGCGCTGCACCAAAACAGTTCGCCCCAAACCCGGGGCCATTCGCGTCGAACCCCTCACCCAGCGTTCGCGCCGCGGAGACACGTGATCGGAGAGATGCGCGCCTGCCGCGTCGGCCGACTCGGCCCCGCGAACAATATGCTAGCAGGCGCCGAAACAAGACAAAAGGAGACGCCGGCCACTTGAGAGCGGTACGTTGTGCCCTGCGCTTTCTTTTTGCCTCTTACTCTTCATTGTTTTAGTGTTCAGTTGGCCGCGTTGTTGCGCCTTTCTGATGGGAGACGGCTTTGCAAACGAGATTGAGTGTGACGATAAAACGAGGTGACGACGCGCCGCCCGTCGTGTGCTTCCGTCTCAGTCGTCTGGTCGCGTTGTTTTCTATAAAAAAAATGGTTATAAGCCTGATATATAAAGCCTGCCACCACTGCCACTTATGGACCACCACATCAACCACGTGCTTATTGAAAATTGCGTGGACTTACTTTAGCAGTTATGTTAACTAATCGACAGACCGAAAACGACGCCTATATAGTTCACTCAAAGGGCTACATGACTGGCTCCTCATCAAGGTCTTGCCCCATTCCGGGCAACCGCCTGCTGAAGGCTTTCCAAACGAGACCACTGACGTGGACATCATCTATGTATGGTGAGCTATAAGTCTCCTGTCATTTTTTCCGCTCAAAATTACGGTCAGCTGGAATTCCGCTTTCATAAATCTCATCTCTATAAGAAATTACTGGGGCCGCTGCTGTTACACCGCTCTGCTAACGTGGACATTCGACAAGAATAGCTAATTTCGTTACGTTGGCACTTAGCGTGTTGTCGAGCAGACCTTCGTAAAACAGCCCATCCAAGTACTGCACGCAACTTTTTGTTGTTGCAGAGTGTTGCGCTCGTAGCGAACTTCTTTCGCGGCGTCATTAGCGGTTTCTTTGGCATTCGCGGGCCCCGGCGTGCATTATCAGAACTTTTTGAACGGAAGTAGCGGGGCAGCGGGGGAGAAGCCGAAAAGGCAGTGTGCCCAATGGAGGCATCCACATAGAGGGAACGGCTCACAGCGCGTGCTGTCAGGGTCTCTCCAAACCTATGTGTTCATGGCGATAGGAAGGTGAGTCGTTAACGTTCCTTATGCCTGTGCTACACGGCTGTTTCAAGGCCTTCGGAAGGCTGTTGAACCAATTGTCTATCGAGTGCACCATTGTAAATACATCGGGCGCAGTTCTGGACGACGGCCCAATTGTCAATTAAAAGTTGCCGTGTTGCACAGTCATAAATGCTTTATCCCAATAAAGTCTTGAACATCTAAGTCGCGTTCCAAGTTCTTGGGGTAAACGTGCGACTGTTTTTACGCGATGAAAAGCACGCCCGAAAGTGCCGTCTTCCGTGCACACAATCTTCCCGCCGATTTGCGGACCACGCAGGTCATGACGTCACAGCGGAGGAGGGAGTCCGGACAGCTCAATCTTACTGACGGTGATCGTGATTAAATTCGTTTACCCCACTGTAATTTTTTACCCCACTGACAACATTTACCTCAACAACGAACCTAACTTTACTCCCACATGTCATGAAACAGCCTACCTATTTCCTGCTATGATGTACGAGCTTTTCAAGGCTGAGATAGCAGCAAAAGGAAATTTCAAACCAGTTGGACGGGATTGCTGCAGGCAATTCCTCAAGTAAAATAATAGATTACAAGTAGCGAGAAACGCAATGCATGCAGCCTCAAATAAGAATTATTTCACTCGACAATCCACGAGTCGTTCTCAGACGAACGTGTGAAAATAAGTGGGAGGGGGGGGGGGGGGGGTGGCAGTAGGTAAAGCCAGCTTCGTGAATGCTGTTAACTATCTAAGCGCAACATACATATTACTTTTGTCTTTACGATACAGCACGTGCAGATGGTCTCGTTCTTCCCCGCGGCATCGTGCGTGCACGGTTCGTCGTCGCGAGTTTATTTCCACATATTCTCGCCTCGTGTTTTGGAACTTGCGCCAGTTGCATGGCAGTGGAGCTTCGCGGCCTTCTTGTGGCTCGTTTGCCATCAGGGGCGCTCAGCAGCGACGCATCCTTGACCCCACCGCATTGTTCACACGTGCACTATTCTTCCGGCTAACGCGGTCACCAGGCCGGACGCGTGTGCACACCCTCGATCGTGCGTGCTAATTGGGCGCCGCGAAATGGAAATACTGACCTCGTTATTTGAGTGCGAAATGGAACTGGAAAACTTGGATTACGTACGCCTGCGCCGCTTCAAGAAACTCTCTTCCGGGGCACAAGCAACAGTCGGCCACGGTTCACGCTCCAAGAGTCATGGGTCACCGTGCACGTGCACCGGAAGTCGCTTTTTTTGCGCTGGTTGCAGATTTTTGGTTCTGTCTATATATCTTGTTCGTCAGCCCGTGACCTTTGTTCGTGACGTGGCCTTTGACACCGTAATCGTCTCTGTCATTTTCATCCCGTCAAAGGTAACGGAAAACGTGTAAAATTTATTCTTGCCCGTGTTAATTTGTCACGTGTACGCGTTCTTGTTATTGATTATTACCTGCTGAGGAAACCATACTTCCGAAATGCGGTAGTTGTGCGCCAGAGCCGATGACCCTACGTCAGAACTTTGCTGGCAGCCGCCTGATTTGTAGACGACATTTCAGCGCCCCGTTACTTTTTACTGCCTCCGGGGGAAAAAAAGAGAAAGACGTGAAAAGCAGCCCGCAACGTGATTTGTACGCTTACGTTTTACGGGCTTCGTCGTACGGGTGTGGGTGGTTTTCTGCTCCCGTTCTTCCTGTTTGCGTCAGTGTACTACATCTGTCAAGGGTCATAATGGCCCAGCTGTGTGATTGACTCCTCCGAATAGGTACTTGCAAAATGTTCCCGCAGTTAGCCTGCAGGAGCATTGGAAAGTGTGGATATATATACGCTTTTCCGGGGCCCGGGTTGCGCAAAATATTTTTGTTTTTCGCCTGGGAGAATTGGAGACTGGGGTCTGCTTTCAACAATGGGGTTAGTATTTAACTAGTCAATGCGAACGCCAGTATTTCTGTCTGCAGGAAGTGGGACTGCTGGGTTTACAGCACTGCTACATTGGTCCTGGTTCTTACGGCCTGCTGCCTGCCACCTCTCTGTCCAGAACTGCTTGGGCGTCTTTGGCCTTTATTCGTTCTTCCCGGGCGAAGCGCAGTCGATATTGCAGAGCGCGGATGATTCCCGCGCGAGGCGCTGACTAAACGCGCCGCTAGTCGGCGCGCGACTAGCGGCGGCTTTTCTAGCGACCGTAGGGTGCCGCCCTGGGCGCGACCCCGGGGCGCCCTCGAGGTTAAGGAGCAACGCACCTCCGCCCTGACTGTCGTGCCTGACGACGCGGAAGGGAAAATAGAGCAAAAGAAGCGCAGAACCAAAACAGCGCGCGCTTATTCGGTGGAACGTGAGGAGGAAGCGGGGCGCCCGCTCGCCCAGGTGTTCCGCAACAACTGCGCGCGCGTGACAACAACAGCGACCCGCGATTTGACGGCGCACGGCCGGTGCTGGGCGCCTAAGGCTTCCTGCCGAGCCGAGGAAAGGAACAACCGTCCGAGCGCGCTCGCGTCGAGCGCGACCCATTCTTTTCCGCGTCTGCTGTTGCTCGGCGTTGCGCCGACGTGTTCCTCGCCCGCGTCTACGCGGGCTACGTGGTCGGTGTTGGCAGCGCGCGCCGATGTGGCTGCTAGGCTCCCGTCAGCTGTGGAATACGGTCAGTGGGAACCCTTTGCTGCTATGATGCGAAGCGCTGGGCTGGTGGTGGAAACGGAAGCGTCCCACGAGCACGTCATATGTCGCGGCGAAGTGCGCTATGCAACTTCCGGTTTGACCACGGGGTCTCTCAGTGCGCAGTGCTGTGCTATTAACCGAAACTATAATGCGCGCCTTTGGTGCTGTTATTGTTTCACGTTCGAGTTCGCGCTGGATTTATTTCTCGTTGCGCGCCGACCTGTAGACACCATTGTAGCGCACCGCGTGCCCTTTTGTCGAGCCTGTCGAGGATCATGAGGGGTGTCACGGCCGCGATCGCAAGGTTGTGCGCATTATTACTGCCTTTCACATGCGATGTGCTCATTTTGTCTAGGTTATTGGTCTAAGAACTTTATCTGGTTTTAGATTTCCGCTTGCCTTTTGTAACGTGTGCGTGCGTGCGTGTGTGTGTGTTTGGGGCAGGTGGGGGGGGGGGGGTAATGGAATAAGAGCAGTGTCTGAAATGAACCAGACATTTTTTTGTATTGGCACGTTTTAGTAGCGACCTTTTTTCGTGCCCCCTCCTCCTCTCCCCCCCCCCCTTCGACTCCACCCGGCCTCGAATTCATTTTAATACCTGCAGATACCCCTGCCCCCCCACCACCCCCCCTCCTCCCCCTTTAAAAGTGGGATCTTAATCTAGGGGCCCTATTCTTCGTGAATTTTCCATGATTTTGCCAGTCTTGCACTCATAGTTGTGTCATGCTTTCGGCTGGCTAAATGAGCGTGTGTGCTTTCGCAACTTTGACATTTTATGACATTTAATAGAACCACTTCTAAGGTGCACCTGTCTTTTCTGGATTCCCATTCTATTGTATTCATGGCTGGCATTGAGAAGCAAGGTGAAACGTACAGAAGATAAAGACATACTTTTTAGCTGCTCTTTCGCAAAGATGCCGCATACGTAATGCCTAAAGGTTGTGATTGGCTGCAATGTCGTGAGCTGCTTTGAACTTTTGGCGGGAAAGATTACGTTGAACATGAGCAGCTATTGATCGTGCAATGCCATGTGGTTTTTACTGTAGCTAGAATATCTGGAAAAATTTCATGAACCTTCAGCAGCACGAATTCCTTGGTAACTTGCAGCAGCCATTGTTTCGATTGAGGTGCCGTGTAAGTCTGTACTAGCCAAGTGAATTGTAATTGTGACCATTCTAAACGCAGAGAAAATGAGCACGAAAGTGACGTTTTATGTGTTGCTTTAACGAGTAGCCATAAAATTTTGCAAGAGAACAATAAAACAGAGCTAAACTGGGTTACAAAAAGGGGTGAAAGGGAGCAAATAGACAGGAGTAAGACGATTGTGGGATGTTCTCCAGTTAGGCAGGCTGGTTTCGCTGACGTTTGGGCCGGCGCTACTCGACTTGCAGTACTAAGTACAGTAATTTCCAACATTTCAAAGTGTTTATCTTGCTAGCGTTAACTTCCATCGTTATCTTTGAAACACATATCAAGCGTTTTTATATCTGTGTATGTTTTATCCTTTGTATGCTGTCTGCTAAGACTCGTGTATCTTGAGCTGCCATGCACGAGAGAGTTGGAGCCGCAGTCGAGCCGCCTAGTGCATCTCTTAGTTCCAGCACCTCCTTTACGAAGGGAAAATAAAATTGAATTGGGTTGAATTGAATCCGTTTTCTGTAAAGTGCTGCCCACTGCTGTGGCGCAATGGCTAAGGCAATGTGGTGCTGAGCCCAGATACACGGAATCAAAGTCCTAGCTGCAGTGGCGACTTTTCACATGGCGGCAAAAAGAAAAAAATGCCGAGACATTAGCACACGTTAAAAGATCCCCAGGTGGTCAAACTTGATCGGAGCCCTTCACTACGGCATACCTCATCGCCCAGGTGTAGGTTAGGCGCGTTAAATGTGAACTGTAGAGTGCTGATATGAACGTTAGAGTGCTGTAGGGTGCTGATATGAACTGTAGAGTGCTGATATGAACGTTAAATGTGAACTGTAGAGTGCTGATATGTGGAGCTCTGCTTATGAGTTCGTGCTCTCTCTCTTTCTCTCCCTTTGCACGTTCGCAGAGCTGATCAGCCAGTGGGAGGCCCTGGTGAGCGAGCTGCAGGGTGCCAGTGCTGGCGGCCATGTGGGCAAGGGGGACGAGGGGGCAGTGCCACCCGCGGGGGCCCCCCCACCGAGCCAGTCGGAGGTGCTCCGCAACATCGGCACCCTGCGCGAGGAGCTGAGCAGCCTCACGGCGCTCGTCAACCGGCCCAACCCCATGGCGGCTGGCGGGGGAGACGGCTCCAAGTCCCCCTCCTGCGACTTCCAGGCGCTCGAGCAGAGGGCCCACGAACTCAAGGTCAGGGAGGGAGGCTTGCTGCCGCTCCTTTCTCTTTTCTCCTTCTTTCTTTCGTCTCTCTTCCTGATATGGTAAGACATCAGGTCCTGATCGTGATCCAGATCCTGGTGTGCAGAAGTGGCTGATGTCCCCTCCTTTCCTCTGCGAGCATTACAGACATAATCTTGGACGTCGTCCAATCACGTAGCACCCTGTATTGGCATCACTGCTGTTAGTTGGTGTGGCCACCGCTAACCGCACTTCGTAGTTTTTCTTCTTTCAGGCTTTATAAAATAAATGCCGCCTTATCGCCCGGATAAACGACGGAAAGTTTTTTTGAGCCAGTCTAAGCAGTGCAAGCAAGTACAGGAGCCTGACAAATTTCGCTTCACTGTCCTTTTAACACACTAATAACCATGGTTCTAAGGCTAACCCATATTATGTGACTGCAACGTGAAACAGGGATATTTCTTGCATTTCGCAGTTATAACTTCTTTCGCGGCTGGAATAGAGAGCTGAGTGCATTACCAAAGGCTAGTCTCTTCAAATTGAAAAACGTTGTATTTTATCTTCATGGCACCTTAAAAAAACCCTTTTTGGTTGGCTGCCAATCTTTTCAATGAAAGTGAAAGTCTATGTGAAGAGGCTTTGAACAATGTGATTAATTTTCTATGGGGGATGTCAATGATTGAGTAAAGTCGAGAATAAAGCCTCAGCTAGCTCTTGGGGCCTTGTGGCATGCGGTTAATTTCACACCCCCCCCCCCACAAAAAAAAATATGGAAGGGAAATTGCAGCATAAACTATTTCGCATCAAAGAAGGCATCATTGAACAAGACCTGAGAGAGCTATGAAACAAAGGATCTTTCAATTACAAACAAAAGAAATTATTCGACCTTTTAGCGTCCTTTCAACTAAAAGGAAAAACTGCTAGAGTAGTGGTGATTCTTTGCCTACCGCAGGATGCGTTACCCGTGCATAGTTGGCTGCACGCTATGCAATCGGAAGCTGTACTT
This sequence comes from Haemaphysalis longicornis, assembly GCA_013339765.2. Classification (NCBI taxonomy): domain Eukaryota; kingdom Metazoa; phylum Arthropoda; class Arachnida; order Ixodida; family Ixodidae; genus Haemaphysalis; species Haemaphysalis longicornis. The sequence goes on along the minus strand of CM023452.1, from coordinate 194,228,133 downwards.
ATTCAAGTTGGTGCCTTGGGGTTTCTTTTCAATGCATAGCATTGTTTGCTGAGTACCCCCATGAGAAGGGCTGTGTAACACCCTGTATTTCAACAAAAATGCATAATTTGCGGAAGTAACATTTTTAATCGCTATAATAGCGTAAATGGAGATAATTGGTCAAGCTGAATTTTGAAAAGCCAAGAATGTACAAAAAATTAGGAAAAATAAAAATACATAAAATGCCTTGCATTTGCACAAAAATGCACAATCGGGAGGGGTAATCGTAATAGAGTAAGTGGAGGTAATTGGTCGAACGGGAGGTCTTTAGACCAAAATACAAAAAATAGAAAAATTAAAGATTATGCAAGTGAACTCACCTGATCAAAAATATAGATCTTATTCTCTTCCCCCCAAAAATTACACGAAAATCAGAAGGCCCAAATAAAAAGAATGTAAGATGAATAAAAAAATCCCAAAAAGAGATTAACGTGTAGAAAAATGCACAATTGCCGAAGTTAAGGCGCTTATTCGCTTTAGTGCTGTAAATTTGTCATTGGTGAAATGAAACCCTTAAAGCAATAGCAAAAAACCTAACGTATCTGTCTACTCATAGCTTAATCTGGCTATAAAATTCTCGCAATGAAGACACGTGGTGTAAGAATGCAACACATTAGTGGACAATTCTCTAAATTCCTGCAGATTTTTTTTCATTGTGTAATCTGAGGGTGGTGTTGAGATTCAAAATGGTTTCAGCACGTGATAGCATGCCAGTTCCGACAACTTTTGTATCTCTTTACTTCCTCCTGCATTGTAATGGGGAGGGGGAGGGGGGCTTAAATTTCAAATCTTCCAAGGCATCCCTCTGGCTAGTGAAGCTGTGAAAACAGCTGTTGACCTTACAAACAGTCTCTTTGAGCAAAATGGGTGAGAGTGCAACTTGTGCATTGGTAAAGCACTGCGTAGAGGCGAACCGAGTGCAACTTTTGTTCAAGCTGCGTACCCCTTGTCCTTCCAGGTGGCGCTGGCTTCGCTGCACGACATCCGCGATGCCCTCCTGGAGGTCAAGGTGAAGGCCCATAGACTGGGAGCCAGCGGGCGTACCGATGACGTAGGCCTGGCCATTGGCGAGCACATCCAGGCCCTCTACCGGCAGTGGGACGATGCCTACGAACAGTTGAGTGCTTCCGTCCTTACCACCATTCCTCCTTCCACTACGTCCAAGGGGATCCACCACGAAGAGCCTCACGCCGTTTGGGGGTGGTTGGGGTTAACCCACGGAGCAAGGATACATATAGGAGGCGAAAGAGCGCACTGTGGCAGCCGGTGAGGGTCAGACGACCTGATAATGTCCCAATGAAAACGAGCGCAAACTACAGAGCTTCATAGCTGCCACAGTGAAGGAGAGGGTAGCGGAACCTGATGAACGAAATGATAGCGCCCACAATTCATTCCGGGGCTGTACAGTGAAATTCTGATCGACACATATGTGCAGTTTTTTTTTCTCCCATGACAGATGCCGCTAGCTTATAGGCCAACTGCACTCAAATTTCACCTCGACCAAATTTATTTTTAATGTGTAATAAGTACCACCGAATCAGCTGGGACATGGGTGGTAGCCCCGCAAAACGCCGCGTTGATTAGTTGGAAGCGTTTAAAAAAGCTCCGCCACAGAGCACGCTGCACGTGCCGACTAATCGCCTAAGCAGCCATGACGCGCCTGTGACGTTCCAGCCGACGGGGCTTCTTCCTCTGGCCAGCCACGCAACTGGAGAACCGGTCGAGCTCTGCTGCGATCGCTTCACCCGTTTGCTGCCCCGCGTGTGCGTAAAGCTTGTGCGCAGGCTTGCTCCCGAGCTGCTGACCGTCCGGTTGCTTGCTGGACGGCTGCAACGTCACGTCAATGGCCGTGCTGTCGTCGATTTCGGTTTCAAAATTGCCAATTTTTTTCTGACCGCTTGAGGCATCCACGCGCGTTTTTTAGCTGTTGTATTTCGCATCGTGCTTTCTTTTTAGGCAGACTGTATGAAAATAGTGTTTTCAAGAGGTTGAAATTTTGAGTGCAGTTGTTCTTTAGCCTTGGCCAAGCCTTGTGAAGGGATCTGGCCATCTTAGGAAGCACTGTTTCCCCTCCTGCCTTGTTCCTACTCCGCGATTTAACCAGCCAGCACCATCTCTCTGCAATAGCTGACCAGAAGGAAACGATCAGAAGAAAAAATGGTCACTGAGATTGGGTTCGTGGTCATATGGCTTAATAACAGAGGTCACTGTGGCCAAATAGGGGTGTGCCGCGAGGCAAAGCAAGGGCACCAGCCGAACAGTTGAGAAAGGGCTTGAGCTTTGGAGGGCCAGGGTCAAGGTAGTGCAATAAAATAGAAAGGGAAGCTAGTTAGTTTTGATGCATGACAGGGACAGAAAAAAATAAATGACAAGGCTGTAGAGGTGACCAAAAAATAACTGGAATGCTGGTAAAGCAAAAGAATAGGGCAGCTGCCACCTGTAACAACTAAATGTAATTGTAGCCTGCCACTACCAGCTTGGAAAAAATGAAAAGAGCAGAGGTACTTCGCATTCTTTGGTGAGCTCATACACGTATCACTTTGATACAAAGGGGGTGCCATTAACAATAAATAAATCATGTAGTATAAATACTATCCCAATGACAAACGGACACACAGATGAAGAAGGTTGATGAAATCACCATCGCCCCCTTCTGCCGTCACAGCCACACATGTACAAAGGAGCTCCTGTGCTTATCTTCCGGGCCTCTTGTTTCAGCTGGCACAGTGTTGAAAGTCTGCTCACAAGCCTCCTTAGAATACAGTATGGTCTCCAAACCAGCCTTAGCCAACTGGCCCAAACTGTGTCGAAGGGGCCGCTTTTGAATTGCAATGCAAGCTCTGCGCTACCCGCCATTCAAGACGAAACGCTAGCAAGAGTGTGAGGGCAGGGACAAAGAAAGGCAGTTGATTTTGTGCAACATAAGAATGGTCGCGTGTCATTGAAGCTGTCAAACAAAGTGAGGCGGCCTGCTTGGGTACAGAGAGAGGATTTTTATTGCTTCTGCCTTATACATCCGCAGTTATGAAATAAGCGAGGTTCCCATGTGGGCCTAAACCTGTGGGTGGGGGGCTACTCTTTATTGTTAAATTTCATTAAGCACTGGCAGCGCTGCAAAAGTGTGGCTTTGCCAGAATGCATGGCCAGTTTTGTAACATGCAGGGGGAAATGGGACGGGGAAAATCGAAATGATCAGCAGAAGACCCTTAGTTGCATGAACATGTGGCTGTAGTAGTATAAACTATACAAACTACAAAAGGTTTTCAGGCATGCTGCTTTCTCTCATACTTCTCTTGTGGCTGGACTGTTCCCACAGGTATCGTTCAGTTGCTTTGGTATTTCACTTTGCATTGTCCTGGACCATAGTGTATGCTCTTTACAGCGGGTCTGACAGTCCAGTTATGTCAAACCATCTTTGTTGGTTTGTTTGGTCCCCGTGTGGAATTTACTATGCTCATAACGGACCAATCTATGGCAGACTATTGGCTACAATAGGCTAAACGTTTGGTGAAAATTGTTTTGACTGAATGTTAATAGTGGATTTTCACGGTGCCGGCACCCAGTATGCTTTTTCTTTGCTTATTTTGGCGAGGAAACTACTGTCTGGCAACATTGTCGGCAGAGAATGGGTCGTTGGTGCAGCCAAGCCAGTGTTCCCCCCCCCCCCCCCCTTTTATTTTCTTTTTGAATAGCGGCAGGGTAGCTGATTTCACTGTGAGATAAACTAAGCATAATTAACCGTGTTGAACCTTGCAAAACACAGGCCAACATTGCCAGAAGCACAGAACTTTCCTAAGCAGACTGTCCACTCAACCGTCAAGAACAAGGACGCTGCCAAAAAACGCAACTCCGGTGAGATTGAATAACAGCGCTATCGAATAAGCAAAGTGGTCCACCCGGAGTTGAGTCTGCCCTCGTCACAGTTCTTTATATAATAAATAATTCAGGTTCAGTGAGGCTCATCATTTCTTATTCCTACGCACGCATCATTCCCGTCCCGTGTGATGAAAAAGGTTAGAAATACCTCAAGCAGGGGCATCATGGTTCCCACATTGTGTGCAATCTGCCGCTAGCGGTGCAGAGTCCAGCTGGTCTAGCTTTCGATTTAACAGCTGTCCTTCATCAGATTATTTCATATCAACTGTTTGACTGGCCAGACTAAGATCACTAAAAATTTGGAGGCTGGCTTGGGAAAACGTCGGGCAGCAATCTGAATTGTTTCACAAATGGTTTCAGGTAAACACCTGCCTCGTTACGAAGTGTCTGAAAAGAGCCTGGCTAATTCTGCTGGCCATGAATGACTTTTATAGCCGGTTAGTAATTGTTCTAAGTTGCATTGTTGCGTTATTTGCTCAGCTTAGCGCACGTCTCTACACACTCGGCCGTATGGGCAAGGCCGTTTCCAAGTTTCCGTGCTGAACTTTGAAAACAGTCTTAGACGATTCTTTTCCCCTACGTGAACACTGTGCAGAGATGATGCAGCCGTGCAGAAAGAACAAATTGTCTGTAGCACGTACAGGGGAACCTCGATGATACGTCCCTCGGTGTTGCCCGCTTCTTATGACTTATCACCGCAGTCTCAGCAAACTCCCCCTTAGATACAATACATTAAAAACCCCAATGAACAACACTCGGGGGTATGCAGTCCGCTTCATACGACGGACCCTGGCAGTGATAACCCGGCATTTTTTCCCATCTTTTACACCGCTTCACCACCTCACCCTGACATGTCTTTATTCTTGACCCCTATTTGATTCTGCTTGATGTGCAAAGGTCCACAGGTGGGCCAGAACATGGGGTGAACAGACGCAAGCAAGCAGGCAGGTACTTGTGAGCGGGGTTAACCTTTGATGACCCCACGCAGCAGCAAAACACCAACGCACCCACGGCACGAAGCCAAAGCTCACATGGCCGACGGACCGCGAAATCGAAGCTCCCACCGAGCCGACAAACATGAAAACCCATATGACGCAACCCCATGGCGATGACCGAACCCCCGCTTTCCTCACCCGCTCTATCTTCCTTTCACGGCTCTCTCTCTCTCTCTCTCTCTCTCTCTCTCTCTCTCTCTCACTGCTTATTAGTGTATTTGAAAGTCATGTGGTTGTGCTGTTCCTTTCTTTCCCACCTTTTTTTATATATATATATATATAGCCACCTCGTACTATCGTTTCTTTCATTTTTCCTTCCTTGGCAGTTTCACACTCTCACACTTTTCCCTATCAATTTGCTCAGCCGCATCAACTTTCCCAGATTATCCCACGCGCATGAAGCGCATTGCTGACGGGCTGACGCAGACACTGTGAATGAAGGGGGGGGGGGGGGGGGGGGGGGACTGAACGGTTTGCAAATTTCGCGAGATCGCACCAAATACAGTGCAGTGGAACCCCGATAATATGTTCCCCGGTCTTGCAAAGACCCGCATCTTACGAAGGATCACCGCGGTCCCGGAATGCATTAAAAACCTGATCGTACAACATTCGGGTGCACGTGGTCTGCTTCACGCAACGGAAGCTGGCACGGATAAACCGGCCATTTTCCCTCCTTTTGCACTGCCCCGTCTCAACCTTTATTTCTTCACCCCCCTTTGGGCACTGCTCGATGTGCAAAAATAAACAGTCTGCGGCGGGCCTGACCACTTGCTGAACAGACTGAAGCAGGCAAGAAGTCAGGGTAGCCGGCAGACCACCAATTTGATGCCCTCGCGAAGCAATGAACCCGAAAACACTGGTGCACGCAACACAATATCCCATAGTGATGACCGAACCACAGTGTACTGGAAGACAGTGGTGTGATGTTCGGGACCGATTAGGGGGGGGCCCTTTTTGCGACGAAAATTTCTGCTGAGGAACTCCTGTTGTAAGCAGCGCCCCTGGCGGCTGCCGCTTACCACTTGGTTTCAGCCCTAGTCGTGTTTCTTTATTTCATGATATGAAGTTTTATAAATCCCGCCAAATAACTGTTTACTTTGATTTAAACACTCATAGGTGGCGTTGGCTGCAACAGGAGTTCTTTGGGGAACGCCTGCGTTTTACACAATGTTTTCGTCACAAAAGGGACCCGTGCTTTCCATTGGTTTTTTCCCCCTGCACGACACACCTTTACCCTTTAGTACACTGTAACCGAACTCTCGTTTTCTTCACCTACCCGCCGCCGTGGCTCGGTGGCTATGGCGTTGTGCTGTTGAGCCCCAGGATGCGGGTTTGATTCTCGGCCGCAGTGGCCGCGTTTCTGACTGAGGCGAAAAGTGAAAGCGCCCGTGTGTTCGGGGTTTCGGCGCACATTATAAATCCCCGCGTGGTCAAAATTAATCTGGACCCCTCCACTACAGCGTGCCTCATCGCCTGCATTGTGTCGTCGAGTTAAACCCCCGCAATCAATTAATCAATCATCAATCAATCAATTGCTTTCCTCACCCTGCATTGCTTGCCTGCGGCCTTAGCCACACTCTCGTCTTTTCCCCTCTCGAATTTCTTGGCCACATCAGGCTAGCACAGGCGCCAGGGGAGGTGGGCGGAGGGAGGGGCACAAAATAGGTTTTTTTTTTTTTTTTTTTTCCTTTTTTTTTTTTAGGAAACTTGGGATTTCAGTTACCGGGCCGCAAATTATGCAAGAACGCACTAAACATACTAATTTAAATAAGTTTTTAGCCCACCCGTTGCTTTAAACTGTGGCATTTCCCCATACCCTGATCATATGACACCTTGGTCGTACGACTCTTTCGTGCGGTTCCTCGAAAGTCGTATTATCAGGGTTCCACTGTATATGCAGTGCTGGTCAGTTCCCAGCACGGCCAGCTGAGCTCACACGATTCTCCTGGCCGGCCGTAGGAAAAAGCACAGGGCCGATCTTAATGTCACTTTCGCTTCAGGGTTGGTTGCGCAAACCTCCGGCAGGTGCACCGTCGGCTGCGACGGAGCTATTTTAAATGCTTAACTAATTAACAACGCATCTCAGGGTGCGGAACTGCAGAATAGATTTAGACGAGACGGGCGATTCGATGATAATTTTTTCATGATAACACAATCCATTGAAATCGCGAAAGCGCAGTATAGACCATTATGGATTACGTTCTTGGACATTAAAGGGGCATATGACAATGTAAACTTTTGTAGACACCGTATAACTTTAAAGTAGACAATGTAGAATGGCAACGTAGAACTGCTGTGGAGAGTGCTGAAACTCCAGTGATGAAATGACGAGTTAGTACAGTTCTTTATAGAAATCTATAAAGATAATAGAGTGCACCTGACGTGGGAAGGACAGAAATGTGCACAGCAGGTGAACACCCATGGAGGACTGAAACAGGGATGCACTTTGAGCCCAGTACTGTTTATAGTTTACATGGCAGGGTTTAGAAACGAAACTGGAAGAAATTAAATTAGGATTTAACCTAACGCATGTTGCAAGGCAAAGTGGTACAAGAGCATATTCCAGGAATGTTATACGCAGGCAACATTGTTTTTTTAGCTGATAACCAGACCGATATGCAACAGCTAATAAATGTTAGCGATCAGGGAGCCACCGACCTCGGGTGAAACTTTAGCGCAAAAAAATTGGGAGTAATGGTTTTCAATGACACTAGCACTGATGCAATGTCAATCCAGCATGGCAAATTACCCAGAGTCAAAGAATATAAATGTTTGGGGGAGTGGATAAACAGAGGGGATAACTACTTAAGAACTCATGAGGAGCCATATAAGGGTAAGGGAAAAAGAAACACAGCTATAATGAAGCATATAGCTCTGTGGGGGGTGTAACAAATATGAAGGAGGGAGAGGAATGTTGAAGGGAGTAATGGTTCGAGGTCTCAGATTTGCGAATGCAGTACTCTGCTTAAAATTAGATGCTCTAGGCGGCCTTAAAGTGAACCAGAGAACGGTAGGCCGTTTGGCTTTAGGAGCGCACGGAAATACAACTGACGAAGCCGTGCAGGCACGTATGGGCTGGGCGTCGTTTGAAGTTCAAGAAGCTCAGAGTAAATTAGTTTTGAGAGGAGGTTGAGAGCAATGGATCAACGTAAATGGATAGCTAAGTTTTTAGGTACCTTTACACGAAAAGCGTGGACATGCAGTGGCTAAGGAATACTAGAAGGCTGACGATGTAATACGGAAAGAACAGCAGCGAATCCAAAGGAGCCAAGTAAATAAAAAAAACCCGCCCGCATCTTCCCACGGGGGGAACTCGAGTAAATGCGTCGCAGAGTGGTGGGGGTATCGCGTGAATGTTGCGTAATTGGGTATGGTTTGGGAATGCTTAATTGTTATTTCGTCTTTATTATTCTTATTTATTGAATGAAGGAGAAGCGAAGGAGAAGCGAAGGCAAGGAGTGTAAAGTTAAAGTCTGTCTTTATTGCTTGGTGCCGTCGTTGTATTGGACGGAGAGGATGACTGCTTTGTGGTCGCTAAAAGTGCAGTGTCAAGGGGTCTTTGAGGAGCGGTCCGTGCGATTGCGTAACTGGTGAAGACGTTGCTTCTATATCGCATCTACTCGAGTCAAGCAAGCGTCAGTCAAGCGAAAGCCGAGCAAAGACGCCTTGACCTGAATTCCGAACGCGCGCTCCGCCGCTTATATACACACGCCCGCGTTCGAGGGGGAGGAGTACGGGGGGAGAGACGCGCATGCGCACACTTCCGTACACAAGCGCGCCGAACTTTCCACGCAACCCACCACGCGTTATCACGTGTACACGCCCTGCCGCCGTTACTGTTGAGCGCGACGCAGCGCACGGGTAGCTACGACGCATGCGCGCACAGACGCGCTCCCCCCGCACCGCCGCAGCTGTTGTTGAGAGCGACGGAGCGCACGGGGTACACGCGCTCCTCCCGCACCACCGCACCTGTTGTTGAGAGCGAGGAGGGTACGGGGGAGAGACGCGCACCTGCGCCTCGACGCGACGCGCATGCGGAGTGAGCGTGTGGACGGCGCCGCCATCAACGACGGAGGACCAGGCGAGCCTAAGAAATGCTCCGCATTTAAAAGAGGCAAGGCAGATAGAAATGAATAAATGGAGAGAAAAAACGGAAGCTGAATTGTCGTTAGAGATGTACAGGGCTGAGAAATTGGACTTCAGAAGGAAAAATTTCTGCGATAACTCCAAGGGCAGTGCTTTGCTTTTTGAGGCTAGAGCAGGTTGCTTGCGAACTAAGAGCTTTGTGGGGAAGTATTAACAAAATGATGGGGTATGCGTGGTCTGCGGAAAAGAAACGGAAACTATGCGTCACATCGTGTTAGATTGCGAGGGTATCCATCTACATCTACATAAAGGAAATATTCGGCTTCCAGAAGCCGAATATTAGAGAGTTTTAGCAGTACGTTCGTTACGTTCGTTACGTTCGTTCCGTTGCTACCGGGTTTACCGGGACCCGACTGCGCATGCGCGCGTACGTACCGGGTTCTTTCCGTAGAGTGAGACGGAAAACGTGTTTTAGCACTCCGTAGCGTCGTACCGTTCGTTCCGTGTGACGGCTGATTAGCCGAGTAGTTGCAAAAATCCGCACGCTAAAAATACGTAAATAAACAACGCAGTTTCCCCTAAAGCATTGCAAATCTAAAATAAATCGCGCTCGGCCGGACGCATTGTGAGGCAGGGGCTGCGGTGGCGGCGACGGCACCAGAGCGAGCGCAGGTGACGACATGGTCGCGCGCCGTTCACGTGTAGAATGGCCTGGCCTTGCCCGAATTGAAGCGCTAGACACATGTACACAATGGTACACGCGATTCGTATGCGACTGATCGTTACGACTGTCACCACGACTAGTCGACGCGTGAATTTGAGACACATGGCCCGATGCGGGTGTGCGATGCCTCGCGGCGCCGCTCCGCCCACTGTTTTGGCACCATGGTCAACTACGACGATCGCTGAGCTGAATTTGTAGATTCCGCGGGTTTGTTACGCAAGAAATGGATAGAGCAGGCAATCGTAGAAGCGTTTTCTGCATCGGAAACAGTCCGCGCACAACGCCTGGTCGCGCCTGCCAGCTCGGCATACACTCAGCGGCTCGAACCGGCGCAGACCACGGTAGCAACCGTTTGTCGCTGTTCTTCCAAATCAATCTGATCACTAAAACGAAGTTCCACCTGCGAGAAAGTAGGTGTTAGTGTGGTGAAAATTTGTGCTAGGGAATTGTTCTCGGGGCTTATTTTAAAAAGCGGCGATCAGATATCTCTGCCGCGATGCAAAGCATATGCTGACCCGGCCATGGATGCCGCGGCGCGCGGTGCGGCGAGTGGCCGAGAGATGGCGATACCTGCCTCGGAAGCATCGAAACAGGCTACGCAGATGTCTCGGTCACCGGGTCGCTCACAGGCAAGTTGTAGCTCAAATAAAGTTTCACATGCGAGAAAGGGGATGATAGTGAGGTGAAACGTTGTGTTACGGAGTGTCATTCGCAGTTGCACAGATAGCGTGCGATCAAATATTCGCCTGGACGCTAAGCCTAAGTTTCTAACACCCGAGCCAAGCCGGTTGCGGGCTCCGGATACGGTAAACACGGAAGCAGAGCGCCGGGAGAGACGCCGGCCGCGTACGGAACAAATGGCGCATGCGCAGTCGGGTCCCGGTAAAACCCGGTATCAACGTAACGAACGTAACGAACGGAGCATACGTACTGCTAAAACTCTCTATTTAGAAGCCGACTTAAAAGGTAGCACAGAGGGAATTAACTTCAAGGCTGTCGAGGCGGCGAAAAGATTAGAATGCTGGTGGGCGAAAAGCAAGAGAGGGGAATATTGCCTAGGACAGCTACCACCTGCAACAGAAAAAATAATTCCGTGCCTAATAAGTTTTTTGTGACGGCTCTAAGAGTAGCGCTAGTAACGAAGAGTATAAACCACAGGTATATCAGTCGTTCTTTTTTTTTTTGGTAAGATGACACGTCATCACCCCATACAGAGGGGATACCACTAGCAATCATCATCATCATCGCCATCATCTCCGCCGTGCCTGTTAGCAGTTACGCCTCAATATTCTTTTCCTCTCCCTTTCACTTCCCGTTTCTTCGCCCCCCCCCCCCCCTACTCTGCGTCTACTACTCCCGACTCAATCCTACCTTTCTCGTCTTCTTCTATTCCCCCTCCTTTCCGATCCTCTGCCTCCTACTGTTTCCTTCCCCACTTGCTCGCTTGCTCTCTGCACCCTCGATCCGCCCTTACCCTACCCTCTATCGCTTCTCTTCCCCCTCTACTAATCTCACACTCCCCTTCTTTCTCTTCCTCCTCCGCGCTCCACTCTTCCCCTTTTCATAATTCCTTCGCCCTGATATTCTCATTGCTTGTTCCTGCCCCCTGCCTCCACATCCGCCTCTCTTCTTCCTTGACTCTGACCTATCTCTTCCCTTGTACCTTATCTCTCCTTTTCACCAGCCCCTATTCTCCTTGCTCTGTCTCGTATCTTTAATCTGCTCATTCCGGCACTTCCACCGCCACCTTACTCATTTCCTCGCCTTCCTGCCACACTTTTTCCTACCCTCTTATCTCTCCTGTCTTCCCTTCGGTCACTCTACCCAACCCTTCCTCTTCACCGCTCTCTTGCGCACTTCTCTCTTTCTCTTAAATATCTGCATCGCCAGTTTTCCTCCTCCTCATCGCATCCCTTTACTCGAATCGCATTCCCTCAGAGTTCCATCTTCTGGCTACACTTTTATATTCCTCTTTCCCTCCCCTGTAGAATCGCCTTCCCTCACTAATCACTAATGGGTCAGGAATGAGTGAGCAAGCTCGCCATTGACATTTTAACACGAAGGTGTTTTATTCCGGGATTCACGAAGATTTCACTTGCGTCATATCCGTCACGGAAGTGACGCCAGTACAGCGAAGCAAGCGGCCTGTAAAGGGTGCACCCCTGCACACAGGGTCTTCTTGCGGGGAAGCAACCTTTAGTACTAAAGAGTACGTTACACATAGGGTTCGTTATTGTGTTGCGTCATAGCCGCGGCAGACGCACTGGTGGCGCCGGCGCGTCCCCTCACCGTTATGCGCGCTATAAAACGCGGTGCCTGCGCCGCTCCGCTCCACCGTTCCAGCGCCGTTCCTCCGCTGTCCAACGCTGCAACGTGAACCCCCTATGCGTCGCATCTACACAGGGGTTCCCGCGAGGTGAGGTGGGAGTTTTGTTGTGGTTTTATATTTTAACACGAAAGTGTTTTATGCCGGGATACACCAAGATTTCACTGACGTCGTATCCGGCACGGAAATGACGCCAGTACACCTTTGCCGAAGCGACCCGCCAGCAGGACTTCGCTCGCCAAGCACACCCACAAAACAGCCACCGACCCCCAAATTATGTTTAGCTGCAGATTTCGCTGCACTTTTCACTGTTTTACCGATTCCTATGACAGAGGAATCAACCACAATTTGTTCTCTTGTGGTGCACCACAGTGGCTAGAACAACAAACTTCCTGTAGTGTCCCCGTCCTACATCCACTTCATTTCGTGGTGGCTCAAGTCTTAACCATTCTGTCCCAGCGCAACCGACTGTGAAGGGGATTTTGGAGCAGGGACCGCCACGTATATAGAGTGGAGCAACTCGCCGCCGGTGGCACGCATAACTATCCGGCTCCATGCAACAGAGGCTTGACGTGCGCTTTCTCGCGTATCGCACGCTGCGATTGCGCCCGCGTGAAGTTCCCACGCAGCCAGAATCAGTTCGTTTACCGCCCTCGGAGAAATCGGCCGACGCCGGTCGGCGAAGCATCGAGAGTTGGGGAAAGGAAAGGGGGGAAAAAATAAGAAAATCATCGCGGGAACGGCTCGTTCTCACGCACACCCGAGGAGTGGAACCCGATGCACTGCGCCATACTCACGGGCATGGATGAAGGCATGTTTTTGTTCGGGGAGGCTGAGCTGATTTGAATAGACCATTACAGGTCGGCAAATGAGGGCCGCTTAGTGGTGGCAAATTGTCGCGGGACGCAAGAAGCGGACGACACGAACAGGCTTCGGTGGCGCGTGACGTGAAGCGCGACGCTGCTTCCGTCATTCATTTCTCCTGCGGGCTGATGTATTTGAAACTAGTACTCGGTTGTAGGAAAAACAGCCTTTTGATAGAGCGTGAGACAGCAGAAGCTACCAGGGTGTTCTGCGGTGTATTCCGCGTGGGAAAGCTGAGAGAACGCGCACCGGCGCCCAATTAAGAGCGCCCGAGCGAGCAGCTTTCACGCCACCGTCGCACCTCCTTCACACGAAGAAAATGCCCGCGGAGAAATGCATTGCGGCGGGCGGAACGGGTTAATTGGGTTAATGCCTCTTCTGGGAGCGTGCGCGCGCACGGTGGCTAACCACAGCCTGGCCCGCGACGCGCCGTGGACACTAATTAACTCACGACCGGCTTGGAAGCCTAATGGGCACGACACGGCCAAGCCACGGGCTGCTCTGCGGTGCAGTCACTCCAGATACGACGCGTCCTCGTATGTAGGCGCTCACTTTTTTGTACCGTTAGAAGAAGTACGGGCGAGCGCAGTTTCACGGAAAGCTTGGAATAGAAATGCGCGCTTCGAGGACATTGCGCCGGGAAGAGTTGGAGCGGGAAAAAACTCAAATAATACGGCGCGGAGAATGACTTCGAGGGCAGCCGCCGTTTTGGCAATGGGACCAGCGCGGCCGCCCTAACCGCCTTGTTCCTTATCTTTTTTTTTTTTTTTTTTTTCTCGCGGAAGGGTGTTACTCTGAAATAAGGCGTAATAATTCAAAACCGCAGTTCTCGCTCTGCTAGAAACGTCAAAGAAGCAGTCTAAGGTTGCCTTGGGCAGATCTACTACTGGTTATAAATGTTAACGGAGTGGTATAAATTTACTCGAAAGCAGAACAAAGTTACACGCACTACTACTGGTTCCATACGTTGAGGGATGTGTCAAATGAATATGTTCACGGTATAAACTTGTTTCCCACTCTGTCAGTGGATGAACAGCTAGCTTGCACCTGTTTCCGATTTGCGCGGGGAGTGGAGCACGCCTTCACCATCTTTAAGCACCGAAAAGCAAGAGCCAGTGTGACTCTCCCCGCTGCCGTCATCGGTGTAGTGGTATCTCTGCCGGCGGAAATAAACCGTCCCTAACCTTGACGTAGCGCGCGTCGACCGAAACCAGAACCAGCTCAGCCGCCGACGGGCGCGTTGCCACGTTGCTCGTGCATTCGCCGTTGCGCGTTCTGGTCCGCCTCTCTGCCTTGACTCCTTGACGGAGCCGCTTTCTTTGTTGCGGTTTCGGCTTCGCCCCTTTCCCGCCCCGTCTCGCTCATGTCCCGCAAGCGCTTGTTCTTCCTCCTCGGTGCGCTCTTTCGTAGTTGGGTGCAGCACTGCCAAGCTAGAGAGAGCTAAACGGCTCGCTCGGTTGTATGTATCACTCCGCGACGCCGCGGGAAATGAGCGTCGTCTGCTTTTGATCATTGGGTCGCGAAAAACAAATCCATGATTATGCTTGCACCCAGTTTATAACCTTTAGTGAAAGCTATAAGCTCCAACGCATTAGATTGCTCCGCAAAGTTAATGTTCGCGCGATGTTTACAGCTGCTGTTCGGGCCGGCGAGTGTGCGTGCGGATGCTACTTTTTCTCGCGCCTTACGAAGAAAGTGCCGCTGTACAGTGCTGCGCGCAACTAGAACTCTCGCCCTCTACGCTTGTCCCGCGGTCGCTTCCTCCGCTTCCTCATGTCTCTCGCGCCCCCCTCTCCGTCCCGTCCCGAGTTTCTCGAGGGCCGCATAGCTTGTGGGTCGGGTGGCGTCGTCCGCAAAGCGCGCCCGCTCAGATGTTTAGCGGTCATGGCATCACCTTGCGTCGTCGTCGTTTCGCGACGCCCGAATCGCGAGCGGCGCTTGTCGGCGTAGGCAGTTCGTCGTCGCCGCGAGTTGTGGCAGTGTCGCGCGAGAAGTCGGTCACAGAGCGTGAGCGGTCAAGTCGGCGGCGCGATCTACTTTGACGTTTGGCGTCTTGTCTGCCTACGGCCTTCGCCGCCTAGGTGAGTTCGGCGCGCTGCCTGTGCCGCCCAGTGATCGCAGCCGAACAGCTGCGACTTCGCCATAGAGTTTCAGCGGTTCTTGTCTTCGGTTTCGGTAGTGTAAAGTAGAAATCGGTGTACGGGCTGTCTGTAGGCTTGTTTCGCTGTCTCGCTGCGGCTGTGATCTATTTCGTTTTAGTAATTTCCGGTGTTTACCGTTATGCGTTGCGCTAGCTATTGGACTTGTTTGTTCTCTCTGTAGTCTTGTCAAAATAAGAATCCCGAATCGCTTTTTCGTGGTTTAGGGAGGAAAGTTTTACTGCCTACAGCGCCAGAAAGCAGGAGGAATATTCGTACCTCTATCATAACTGGGTTTACCAGCTGAATTTGATTGTAGGAAATTCTCACTAGTTTTCAGTGCAAGCTGTTGGAACACACCAGTCTTGCCTTGGGAACTTGTGCTCATTTTGGTTTCAGTGTTTCAAGAAATGCAAAAATAAAGGCTTTCTTATAAGTTAACAAACGGAGCAGCAGTTTTCTCTCACATTCCCTCATACCCCCCCCCCCCCCCTTTCTTTGCCATAACATATATATAGGAATGAATAAAACCACCCATCTGCTAAAATTTTGGCCTGCATAAAAAGGTCCTCAGGCTGTCTAGATAACCCGTAGCCCTCATACCTGAGATGTAGCTTAGTGCCTAGAACCCCAATTTTAACACAGAGTTCATAGCAACGTCCAATACTTCTGCTACGGAGGCATTTCCAAGGCTTTGGAACCGCTTGTTATACCCCTGCTACTCAGGTGTTTTGAATGTCTTTGAACCAAATGTCATTGGACTCAATTACCACTGCTGCATGGCGTTTTTCGTAGGCATTGGGTTAAAATGCCATTTGAGTCCAGGTACCTTTGAGGTTCTCAGAGGCCCTTGAAACGCAAACGTTCGCACTCTTTTGGGCAGTTTCTAAGTGCTGCAATTATGGAACTAATGATTTACGTGTAAACTTGCACTTCAAAAGTGATTTCTTAATGAAACTTGCGAGGGAAGCATATCAAAGCCTAGAAACAATCGAGGCAATAAGAAACAACAAAGTACCACTGTGGCAACTGTAGTCAAATAATCTTATAAGTAATTCACATTGAGTTGATAAACCCCATATTTATAGTTATAACCTTTATCGCAACAAAATGTTTTCCTGGCTCAATTAAACTTCGTACTTTTTTTTTGCTTGCAACAAGGGTAAGCACTGAAGCTTGCAATTGCAGCTGAAAATTGTCGTGTAGATCCACAAAACACTTTGACGTTCAGATCAGTTTGAATGACATTGGAAGTTTCGAATGCCATCCGAATCAAATGTCAATTCAAACTCCCGTGCAGCAAGAGTATTAAAAGCTACCTCCAAAAAAAAAAAAGCAAAAAGGTCTCAAGTTGAGTAACTTGATGCATCTCGAAACAATGGAGCGCAAATGCAAAAGTAAGCAACATACAGAAGCACTGTGTATGTCGCTTCTTTCTGTTTGTGACTTCAAAAAAGTTGCTGCATCGATTGCTAGGCAGGCGGCGCAAGCCTAGAGTTCTTGGCTTCAGAGTTCTTTGGCTTTCAACGGGCTCTTCCAATCTGCTCTCTCACACAAAAAAGTAAACGTCAGAACTCATGGCTCAAAAAATGGCCTTTTTGTAATGGAGCCTGTCTTCACACTTTGGTTGCGCGGTAGTTTATCGAGGGGCTGTTGCGAGATAAGGGGGTGCAGTTGTTGCAGTATGACATTTGTTTCTCTTCACCCGTATGTGGACCTAACCTTAGACATAAACAGAATTTAGGGTTAACTTTTTGAAGGCCATTGAATAAGGATCGAGAGTTTCCTCAGTACCTTCTAATCACAAGCACCCCTCGTTTTGCGGAAATCGTAAGCAAAATCGACTCGTAATTAGCGCTGAGACCATGAGGCACCCAAAATATAACCGCACTTTTTGTCTTCTTGCTGGGACTTGATCGAAAGCTAAAAGGGTGCGCACGCCTTGGCCTTTGCCAGTGCTCTTGCGAGACCCTGAGCGCAGGCGGCGTGAGGCGTGACGAACTCAAGGATGCGCACGCGGTTTCATCTGGCAGCTACCCAGCAGGGCTGTCCAGGGTAATTGCAGCTGCAGAAGTGTGCCAAACCTGCCACTTGTGTTGCCTAGAAGGGTGCAGCAGCTGTTGTACGTAGCACGATCCTCAACAAACAAACATCCTTGTCAGTTTTTAGTCTCATTTTATACTGAATTCTGAAAACAAAGTGAAAAAAATGTGGCCCCTTTAAGCATTGGGGCCTAACATAGAAAATGTATCGTGTAAATTGCTCTGCTTGTGTGGTGGGCAATAGATATAGAAGTAATTCACGTTTACTGATTTATTTGTTGTCTAATTATTGGGAAAAGGTCTGAAGTAACCGCACATATTGAGTTTCAAAGCCTGATTGCGTTTGTTGACTGCGTGGGATACATAGAGCCTCCACCCATCGGGATTTCTCAGCCACAGTTAAAGTCCCCAGGTGGTCAAAATTAATCCGGAGCCCTCCACTACGGCGCACCTCATCGCCTGTGTAGCGTCGGCGCATTAAACCCCACAATCAATCAATCAACTTCTTTTGACACTTGACATGACATATATTTCGATCTCTTAATGGTGTTAGAGTACAAATTTGACATTACTGTGTGTGTAAGGTATGTATGACCTTCTTATGATGCTAAGATATGGTGTCGGTTTTCAGTTTTCATGTGGTTTAGGTGTAAGGGGCCGGGAAATGTGCTCAGCAGCTGGCACCCCATCACCCCCTTTTCCTTTTTCTCCCAGGAGTGGTGCCAAGCTGACTGAGCTGCAGAGGATGCAGAGCCAGTGGAAGATGCAGAGGGATGCCCCTCCAGAGTGCCCGGACGCTGCAAAGGCAAGTGTTGCCTCAGTGGAAAATCTCCCTGCACAAATGTGCATGTGTGCCGCAATAGCTTGATTGAATAAACATTTAATTGCCAGTGGAGCCTGATTCTGCGTAGGGACATGTGCCTTGCAATCCACTAAGGAAGAAAAATTAACTAATGTATGATAACTTGACAGGCAAGAAGCAAATTGATTTTTAATTGGTCTAAAATGAACTGTAAGGAGGGGCGATCTGTTTGTCCAGTATGCCCATAAATGCAGGCTTGCAAAGATGGCTGTTTTTTCTTTTCTTTCCCATAACTGCTGTTGGTTCCTTGAGTTAGAGATTGGTTATTGTGTTGGCAGAATGCTGCAATTTTTTTTTTTTTGCCATTTATCTGCATATTGACTGTTTTGTTCTTTCTTATAACAGACTCTGCTGCACAGCCCGGCAGGAAATGGGACCACTCTGGAGAAGCCTGTAGTGAGGTAAGCACAATACTTTCACGTGGTGCAGCAAGTGTTTGCACACTGTGGGGTAACAAACAGTTGCCGACCAAGCGCGGGCTCAGAAGGTAGTACATTCAAAGACGTCTGAGAAAGAAACAGTGTGCTTGACGCTCATAGGCCCAGCACTGGGAGGGGAAAAAAAATGGTGTTAAAATGTTCGTGGCACTAAAAACAATGCTGGTTCATCAGGCAGTCTACCTGTGAGACCCATGTGTCAGTTTCGGGAAATTAATGCCAATGTGCTGATTCCTGTGTACAAAAAGAGAAACCGTTCCCATTGCTTAAAATAAGCTTTTGCTCACTAGGATTAGGCAAAGAAGGCTTATGAGGTGCTCATGTCTCTTTAAAAACGCCCAATCGTGTGGTGTGGTGTTTCAGTAGGCGGGTTCTGTAGCCCACAGAGCAGTACTTATTCAGGAGAACAGTGTCGCCATAGGTAGTGCACATTTTTAAATGTAATCTGAGCATTACTGCTAACAATGGAAAGTCTATGGGGACCAAAAGTCTGTCTTTATTTAACTAGAGTTTGAAAAGTGGTCACCATAATGGGATGTTGAGTTCTACAAATGCTAACCATCCCTGTCAGGAATGCCTGCTGTCTTGTGTTGTTCTGTCTTGTTAAAGTGCGGCTTAACTGTCATAGTAGCGTAGGAGCTACAAGGCATTGCACCACTACGTGCAAAGGTAATTATTCGAAACCAGGCCAGCATGGCTGTTTGGCCTACGATGGCCTACGAAGGCGGAAAACGGATACTCTAGGCAATGTGCGTGGTCAGAGAACTTCTTCCCCGCAGGCTCTTAAAGGCCAACTGCAGTGAAAACCTTGAAGTCGTATTTCATTTAGCTCGTCTAAAAAGACTGCAAGGTACAAAGTGTCACAGCTGAAATAAACGCACGCACACCGCAAACGACCAGCAAAAATCGGCGATTTTGAAAATGAAATTGAGAAAAGCAGCGGCCATTACGGCGAGACTGAAGTGACGTTGCAGCTGGCCACCAGCTTGGGAGGAAGCCTGTGTGCAATTTCTTCGTGCGCGTACGGTAGGTCTGGGAGAAGCACACCCAGCAGAGAGCTCCATTGGTTCTCCAGCTGCATGGCTGGCCATGCGGACTGGGCACCCTATTCAGCCAGAATGTCACTTTCACTGCTTGGCCGTTTGCGCGATCTACCAGCAGGTGCGGCATTGTCTGCTACTGAGCTATTTTGAACACTTTTGATTAGCAAAACATTTCACTGAGCTTGTTACGTTCCAGTTGATTTGGTTCGTATATACTGCACGTTAAAAACGAACGTTGCTGAGGTGAAATTTCTGTGCAACTGGTCCTTAGCGAAACATTGCAAACTGAAAGTCCGCACCTCTCGTGCCGACCGTCTGACCCCAGCAGGAGAACGGCGGTCACCACGGAGCCGCGCCGGAGCCAGCCGGTGGCGGCGGCCTGCAGCGCGGCTGCGGCGTTGCCGGGGGGCGGAGACTCGACCGGTGCCCACAACCGGCGCCGGCGCCTGTGGCGGGTGCTCAAGGCCGCACTGCCAGTCCAGGTGGCCCTGGTGCTGCTCTACTGCGTGGCCTGCCTGCTCGAGCCGCACTGCTGCGACCTGCTCAACAACTTCTCCTTCGGCCCACAGCTCAGGTGCGCTCAAGGGGACAATGGAGGGGGGGTGTGCGTCTGCACGTAACGACACTGGCTTCCAGTCTGCGCAACAACAGTGAAAGCCAGAACAGGCTTTCGGGGACAAAAAAAGAAATAAAAGAGAAGGGCGTTAAGAAGACCAAGGTAGAAATAAACAGCGCATGCAAACATATACAGCGCCAACAGATGACATTAGAGTAAAGCCCCATTAATTCGGAATGTCGGTTAATTTGGACGGGGCGTCTAGTCCTGTCCAAATTCTGCATTGTTCTATGGCTGAAAACTCTCGTGAATTCGAGGCAGATTCGGCCGCAATTTGGTTAATTTGGATTTCCCCGCTGAGTTTCAGGCGGGGAACAGCAGCGCATTCTGCCCCGACTGCACTTCAACTAATTTGCTATTCGCAGCGGAAATCAAAGGCACACTTGAAAGACTTCCGAGATCGGAACGGGATGCGGGCAAACTTGAGTACATCTGAGTGTTCTAGAGGAAATTAGCGTGGTTTTTTTTGCTGGACAGTGTGCGCGGTCTGAACCACCACTATGACCGTGCTCGCGACAATTCAGTCACTCGGTTAATTTGAATATTCCCTCCAGTCCCAGTGAAATCCGAATTAGTGGGGTTCTACTGTAACGATCAATTCGCTCTCGTGCTACAAATGACTAGCCTCCTGGTTAGCTCCGTTGGTAGAGCGACTACTCAGTTAAGCGTGGTCCCGGGTTCGAATCCTGGACCAGGACGAATTTTTCTTCAACTGCGAAGTTTCTGAGGAAGCTCATTAGCTTTCCTTTGTAGCCGTACGGCTGCATTCAGGTGGATGTCAAACTTTACTTCACAGAAACTTACTCCACCTTGGGGATTTCCCCTAAATCTGGTCGATTGACATATACAGCAGCAACAAACGGCATGTATGTTGCTCGTTCCTATCTTCGTCCTCATCTGCCTAGCACCCTGTTCTTTTTTTACCGCAGCCCCCATGGACAAGCTCAACAAGTTTTGTTGAATCGTTTTTCGGGAAGATGGCGATGATCGTGTAATGTCGAGACCTGGCTTTGCTCCGGACTTTGTGACATGACTTCAGTGTCACGAAAAAATGGAAGGGAAACGGGGGAGACAAATGCTAGCCTAAATTATTTATTTCTACGCAAAGAAGGCATGAGATGCCATCGAACAAAAGTCGAGAGAGGTATGAAATGCGTGATGTTTCAGCTACGATAAGAAGGTGTTCAGCCATTAGGGTCCCTTTAGCTCAGACGCTCGTGAGTGATGGATCAAGTTGTTCAAATGAAGTGTCGCTCAAGCTGACGATAGTACTGTTATTAACAATGTGTGTTATAGAAACGCGGAAGCACAGTTTGTGTGGGCCTTACTGTGTGTGACCTTGAGAGTGTGGGGGTCAGTAATTTGAATCGCCACACTGGTCAAGTACTGTCCGCAGGGTGAACGAGTCGAGATGGCAAATGAGAGGCAAAGCATTTGCAAAGTGCGTGACTGAGCACTTCCATACTACATGGCAGTCTGCAGGCGGCGACAATTGCACAAAGGGGACACCCATATCTTGAGAGAGCTTTAGAGGCACATGAAAGTGTTGCGCTTAAACAACATCAAGCGTGAATTTATTATCAACGACGTATATTTTTGCTCGACATACCCCAGAGCTTTCACCCAGCTCTCAAGTTGCAACTTTACAGAGCTCAAAAAAATTTTTCAGTGTGTGACAATGTATCAAATCTGAATTTGCTGCTCTGGGGCTTAGCTACGTATGTTGTGTTTTGAAAGGAGCTAGGCTTGCAGAGTTGCTGACTGGGTGCTTTCTTTCTTTCATGTCTGCAAGCACTCTGGAAGGTGTAAAGCTTTCCAGCAGTGACAAACAGAATTCATTCAGATGCTCTCTAGAATTTTGCGAGTGTAGTTAATGTTAAGAAAAAGGAATGTAGTTGGGCTGGCCATGTGGTACGACGAACTGACAACAGATGGACCCCAAGGGCAACACCGGGAGAATGGGTCTAGACGATGAAAGGCCATTAACCCGATGAGAGATGAAATAAGAAAGTTCGGAAGTAGAGAATGAACGTGGGCAGCGCAGGACAGAAGCAGGTCGAGGTCAATGGAGGAGGCCTTCTCCTGCAGTGGATTGAAATAGGCTGTTGATGATGATGAGGATGATGATGCGACTAATTGTGCCCGTTACTTCACATTTTGTTCTGTGCGCCCATGAAACCTTCCAAAATGGTCGTCCAACAGCGGTGATATGGTCGCTAGACATGGCATAATAGAAACCCTGGTGAATATCTATCAGATGCAACATAACAGGAAAATGGGGATAGTCTTTTGAAAGAAGTTTGCGAGTTATCGGTGTGCACGAATTGTAATCGCTGGCGGAGGTATTTCGTGGCCGCCTAGTACATGGCGTTTCGGGAGTCTGTGAATGTGTAGTGCTGACACTTCCCCCCAATTTGTTGTTGCAGATACACACAGGGACCCCTTCCCATCTAGCGCATCTCCGGAAGACACGTCTGCACAGCTTGCCGCCACGCTTCAGAGGGGGCGAGGGTTTGTAGGTAGTAACGCGAGATCCCGGGGCACTTTTTGGATCTCTCGAATGTCTCCCACAAGATGTATCCTGTGCGTAACCGTCCAGTGGGACGAAAGAAAGCTTCTCTCCTACGACGTCACATCGCACATGGAACGCTCATCAGGGGAGAAGCCCACAAGAACCGCCACTGCCATTTTAGAAAGTGACGAGGGCTGCGAATTTGCCGCTCGAGACATCTCTCAATTTTTTCGCCTCTCTCCTTTGCGTGTTTGAGACTGCTTTGTGACTTCTTTCTCTTTGTGTCCTTGGCGTTTTCGTTGCGTGTCTGTGGTGCCTCCTCATTCTAAACGTGCGTCCGTGTGAGAGATGGTGCGTCATCATCGTGTCACTTTCACCATCATCATCATCCAGATCGAGCAGAATCATGCATGAAACACTATTTCCATGCACCAGCATTGACGACATTAAAGGGACACTTGGAATGATGCAAAAGACCCCCATTGCTCCTTTCTTTTGGTTTTTTGGATAGGTTACAACTATTCATCAAACGTCTTTCACTCATTGAGGCACACATTTTCATTGTCGTTATTTATTTTCTAAAAGCGCAGTGTGGAGTTCTGGCTTAAAAGTTCCTTTGCACACTTACTTGTGATGTAGGCAATGATGATTGGTGTGATACTTTTTTTTTCTTAATTAGGTACATCATCCCTTATAATATGCGCAGATGCTGCCTTCACGGAATCCTTTTAGCAGACTCTTGAGGACTGTCATCCGTTGCACTCGAGACCTTGAAAAGGACCCGGGGGGGGGGGGACACCACATCTTTCGTTCGCTTGACTCATTCATTTCATTTCACATCTTCAAAGCAAGCATGGCAAAGCCACGGTCTGTTATTTGGCGCCCTCATATTTGATGTCATTTTCATGCAGCTGGCAGGCTTTGGTGTGTTGGAACGTGGCAGTGCGCCACCATCATCTTTGTTGATGCAGAGTACAGCATCCTTTCGAATGTGGTCCCCTGGTAGCCACAAGGGTCTACAGCATGAGGGGGACTGAGGGAGTGGTTGGCACCTCATGATGATGATGATGATGATATTCATGGAAGCTGTTCGTTGCCAGCCTGCTCACATATCATCCACTCGCTGAAAGGGTCATAGGGAAAGAATGAATGTCGGAGGGATGTGTTTTTCCTGGCTCGCATTTTTGTTTTCCAAGGGTTTATTGAAAGCTGTCGCAACTGTGTTTGAAGAGCAGTTTCGGCCCGCTTGTTGTTATGCCGGGGAGGATTATTGCTGTAACCAGTATCCTTTCGAGGTAATGTAGCGGTAAGGTTTCCGTCATTCAGTTTTTCATTGTGACAAACATTTATCTTCCATTTCTTTCCTTCTTTACTTTTTTTTTTTTTTTTATTTTTATTAAGTCAGGGGCCAAATCGTGTTTTTCAAGCTTGTATTGCATGCAAGTTTTTTTTTGTGTCGGTGAGTGTTTAGTGTGTCTTTGTTTGGTAGTGCTTTGGTGCTGAGTGCGATGGCTCGGTGCATAAGGGGCGAAGGTTTACGTGGCATGCTTCACATCACGCCGTACCGAGTGCATCCCATAACGCATCTTTTGCTGCATTTCTCTGAGGTTTAGTAGTTGTTGTTGTTTTTTTGTGGATTTTTCATTATTCTCTGGACTCCCAATCAGAGCATCTTGTGAGAAATCATTTGCCAGGTCTCTAAAGGTTTTATATTGCATTTTTCCGGTGTTCTGGCGTCGTCTAGAGTCCAGTCTGGGGTGACGCGGTAATGGAATGCAGATTAGAAAGGCCCCTGAAGGTTGTACCTCTGTGTATAGTACAGTTCAAAATCAGAAACACTGGGTTGCGTCAGAAGCGTACCTGTCAGCATCATCCTTCTGTTTGTCAAACTGTGACGTCAGTGAAACACCTGCGTTTAAGCGCACGACATCGTAACGCCCTTTCCAAGTCCTCACTGTGTACAACTCAAATTGGATCGTCACGTTCATCGGCACATCCAACACTCTCCCATAAAGTATCTTTACTGGCAGACATCGACAAATCGCGCAACTATGTTGGGTTGAGCGCTTGTTACACTCCGTGAGTGGCTGTTTGTATGCATCCTTGGTACACTCATCGTACATTGTTGGATTGTATTGGTCATAATGGGGATTCGTGCAGTCTAAAACCAATTGGGTTTCATCAATTAGTCTTTGCTTGCACAGAATCTTTCTACATAAAAAAAAAAACACTCGTCATGGTGAAAAACATCATATATTACTTTTTCTTTTTCAGGCTCTGTTGCGTGTAAGATCGTTAAACCATTCACACCACTACCCTCGTGCAGATCGTAACTGTCATCAGCCAGGTTAGCTGAAATTTATTTTCCAAGACGATACTGTGTACCTCGAAAAGTGTATCGTGCCTTATTCCCTCGCATTGAGAGTGCTTAAAAGGAACGGGCTTGTTTGAATCTTGGCCAGTCATTTGGGAATGACAGTTGTCAGTGAAAAAACGCAATACCTTGTCTGCTGGCAAAAAGGGCTTGGTGTGCTCCTTATTTTCGGTGTCGGTACAATACAGAAAGTCCTCGAAAGGCTCCTAGGGAGCCAGAATGCCTTGATACTGTGATTTTACTGCTACGCTGCAAAGCAAATATTTTTCTACTAAATGATGCGCACTTATTCTACCATATTGGTCTGCTTCCATATTCTCACAAAAGCAGTTCATCTTCTATGGCGTTCAAATTGAAGTCTTATTACCATTTGCGAATATTCCTATAGAGCTTGTTGATACATCTTTAGAAGTCGTGCAAACGGCCACGCCTTGTTGTTCTATTGTTGCAAACTGTATGACATTTCCTAACCAGAAATTCTTTTACCGATGTTTTGTTAGAGCATGTTTATTATTCTTCACTTTTTTTATTACCACGCGAAATGGTTAATCGACTTTGTTAAGAAAATATTTCGTTTGAAGAGTCAAAACAGCCTTTACAAGGGCACATTTTTTCTTTCCTTTTTTTCTTAGTATTTATTGCCTGGGATAAAAACGATTTTGGCAAGTGCAACATGTCAACCGCAAGTATGTCGCAAAGACGGGAATCGTGCTTTGTGTTGACGCTATCTAGTCAGAGCAGACAAATTCTCAGCAGTTGTTTCATTTTTTTTTTTCGTTCC
Organism: Haemaphysalis longicornis; assembly: GCA_013339765.2. NCBI lineage: Eukaryota > Metazoa > Arthropoda > Arachnida > Ixodida > Ixodidae > Haemaphysalis > Haemaphysalis longicornis. The sequence goes on along the minus strand of CM023452.1, from coordinate 194,202,418 downwards.
CTTTCCCTTTCTCTCTTTCCATAAAATGAACCTATTTACAAGCTGATAGAAGAAGAAAATAAAATACTGCGGAAGCAGGTATGGGTCCTGGAAGAATTGAATGTCTCACAGATGCTCATGCAGAAAGGGGGCTGCACTGTTTTCCGGTGCCGTTGTTTCTGATGCGGTTGGCAAGCACCAATGTGCAGTGGTGTAACGTAGGTGCGGCCGCACTGCATGCAATGTACGACTTCACTAGTGGCCTTTATAGATGTGTGGAATAAAGTGAACACTACTGTCACCAAAAGTTGTCCGTCTTCTGAAGTGTCCGCTTTCTTGTTGGGAAATGGACGACTTGCAGCGATTCTGCTCTGCAAATTGAAGACCAGGGTTGAAAAAAAAAGGGGGGGGGGGATCATGGTTAGCCTGGGCAGAAGACGTATTTCCGCAGCTTTGTTTGGTGAGTAAAGACTACTCAATGAAGAAGAGAATTGGAGTTCATGCAAAACGTCACACCACATGGCAGAACACGCACAGGAAGTATGAAGGACACCGTATATTGGACCGCAGCGCTTGCCCTCTACTTCATGTCTTTACAGCGCTTCAAGTCGTAAGCGCGGTGCCCTGTCTAACCGTCTTATTTCCACCATGAATGACCAACTTGCCTAAGAAGCCGCAGCGAGGCTATAACAACCATCAACCGTGTATTGCAAAAATATAAGGTTTGAAAGGTTTGTTAAGACAGGATCGCACTTTGGCTCAAGAAAGCTACAAAATCAACACAATTGCCCAAAAGGGGGGTGCTTGAATACTCAGTCTGTACAGAGAGATTTAGCTTTCTTTTTCTGCTGAATGCTGCACAGCATTTCGGAGCAACTCTGCTGGTGTTAGGAGCAGGTGCTGGAGGGGACGAGTTCATTTCCCTGTTTTACATAATTATTTCCACACTAAAAACAACACACTGAGTGGAATAACCCACGATGCATAGTCTTTATAGGATTGCTTGGGTGTGGCAAGCCTCAAAGGACACCTCGTTGCCCTATATATACGTCCGCTTCCTTGGCCTGGTGGAATTTTTATCAATAAACTATTCACCAATGCAGCCTACACATCGGAAGTGATTTGCCACCAAAAGAGGGGCCGGTTGCCGTCGACCCGTTCGAGCCAGGACTAGGAGAGTTCGTAGAGCGAACTTCAAAAGGTTCATTTACATTTTTACAGTGATGAAGACGGAATCATTGGGCTAGCCGCAGCCAGCTGTTTTTATAGATACTCACTCCCTAGGTTGTTAGTCGCATCGTCATCAGGAAGGTGCATGCCGTTCAAGTCACCACACACACACATGCACACACACACAACACACCCTTGTCACTTGTCGGAGACCAGAGTAGAGAAGGAAGGGGTTCATCCGCACCAACAACGCCGGATGCTAAAGCGCGCGAGACCCCCAGTTTCTTGCACTCTACTGGGAGCTAATCGCTCGTCTCTTTCCAAGAAGTCGTCCTGCCGCCGCCGCTACCTCCGGGGTTCCACGATCCCCTGTTCGGCATTCTGCCAGCGGTTTGTGGACTGTGGCTCCTTATTTGAAGTGCGTAGCAGGACTCCCCCGCGCCAATTCATGGAAGGGCTTTTGTCTGCTGTCTGATTGGTGGCGGCTCGTCCGAACCAATGCTCAACGGGTCACCACCGCATCGTCGCCGAATGTGAATCGATGAGCCACACTCCACCATATCACCTGGACTTGTTCTGCATACTTTTGCCTTTTATCGAAATTCCCCGCACCACCGTGCCTTGGAGGTTGTTCATTCACAGACACCCCCCAACTGATCAGGGCACACTTTTCCATTTACTGAGTTAACCCTTTGATGCTCGGTGTTGCTTAGGATTAACAACTCACTTTCTTTTTTTTTTTTTTTCTGGCTTTGTGGCATTTTGCATATTTAACGCAATATGTTAAGATACGACAGTACCCAGACCTTCAAAAAGTGAAAGAGAGGCAGCGCGTACTTTTGCCCGCTAAAAAACAAGACTTGTGTATGTGTGTCGACTCGCATCGAGCTGTTTGCGCAATGGGTTCATAACAGGTAAGCGAAATTGTGCAATTTTGTTGTTATTACAAATGATAGCAATACCAACTTTACGTTTATGGTAAACCATGCTGATCAAGGTACCGCTCTTTTTCGACTGACATGGAGCAGCAAGACCCCACGGTGTTGCTCAGAAGTAAGACCTCATTGTGTCCATCCTAATATACCCAATTTTTTTCTGATTAGTGATGTCTGGAGTCCCTTTAGACCATGAAATTGTTTTTGCAATCTTTGCAAGCATAAAAAATAGTTTTAGGCATGAAAGGGCTAAAAGTCGTTTAAGCGTGAGTACTGTGAATGCCCATGGGTCTTCATTGCACAAATCTGTATAACTTTCATCGTTAAACCATGACCGAAAATGGACCTGTCAGTGCCCAGGAAGACTTCCTTTTCTGTATTTATCCCCGTCATTGTTTCCTAATCACCCGTCGACCCCTACTTGGACGACGCGTCCTCCTTTTTTCAATCAAAGGTTCTAGTACTGCTACTCAAGCAGCTTGCTCAGGCAGCTGGTCAATGTGATTGGCCGATTACTTGTAGGGGAGCAGGCACCTCTTCATTGTTGTAATATTGGTACTATAATTGCCTCCTCTGTGATCTCATAACATTGTTATAATTTGGTCTCGACTTGGCGCTGCAGGAGTCACTTGATTGATTGAGGTCGCTTATTTTTGGTTAGCGTACTTTTTAAAAGCAGAGCTGTTGTCGCTGGCCGTAATGCGTTAAAAATACCAAGAAAATGCCGAGCGTCCGTAAGCGCGTGCCTCGCGGTGACCGACCCCGCAGCAAGCGCAGGTGCCTCGGGAAAAAAAAAAAATGGCGGAAACTCCGAAGAGAGAAACATTTATTGAGTCCTGTGGTTTGAGGTGCGTAGAATATTCCAAGCGCTCGTGAGCGCGTGCCTCGCGGTGACCGCCGAGCGTCCCCGGCGCTCGCAGTTGCCTTAGCAAAAAAAAAAAATGGCGAAAACTCCGAGGGGAGAGAGAGAGAAACGTCTTTATTGAGTCTTGTGGTTTAGTGGCGCGTCGAAAATTCCCAGCGCTGGTGAGCGCGTTCCTCGCGGCAACCACCCAGTGTTCTAGGCTATCGCAGTGGATTTAGCAAAAAAAAAAATAGGAAAACTGGTGAAAACCCAGAGGAGTTCGCCTCGCGGTGTCTAGCAGCCAACAACGCCACAGCTGGCGCAACACCTGCTCCACTAGCGTCCATAAAGACCGCTATGCTCCACGGAACCTCGACGTGACTGCAGCTCGGACCGTGAGGTCCAGGCTAAAGTCATCCAGCGAGCTCCAATGGTCACCGGCCGGTTACCACCGCCGGTCACCCGCCACTCAGACTAGCCCAATGGGGCTCAAATAAAGTTTATCTCTCTCTCTCTCTCTCCAGGAACACGACTCTGGAAACACGCGCCAAAAAAAGCGAAAATGCGCGTTCCTATTCGCCGGCGAGCGCACGTGACTAGACAGCGCGATGCGATTGGCCGAAGTACGAACTCTATGCATGGATGGCATGGTGGCATGCATGGTGGCATTCGTTCAATGTTTTCGTTGGAGTGGTTGCAGAAAAGGAAAACTTTTGGTCGCCTGTGAAATTGGCCGGCAGCGATGCTTCCTTTTGTTTTTTCGACAGTCTCCTCGCTCGGTGGGGCTGGCAGAATTCGGAGTCCGTTAACAGCCGTGTGCCATATCGTGAGACGCGTGTTGTGGTAGCGTCCGTGTTTACCAAGCGAAGTGCATCTAGACGACCGTCAACGAAGTGGCCGCGTGGAGACGATGCCGTTCGTGTGTGAAGGGTGTTTGTCTAGCGTCGTCAACGAGGTTGTGGTGTGCTGTAATGTGCAAGTGGTGTGCCGTTTGTGTCGTGTGACCCGTGGCTCGAGCCTCGCATTGACGTGAACGAAGTCCTTCGTACATCAACCGGATTTCGTTCCTCGGCTCCGTGACATAGCGGGGTATCTCAAAAAAAGTAATCTGCTTCAACCGAATTAATCTGTTCAAAACCTCCTAAAACCACACTGAATATTTTAAAGTATTACGGGTGGGCTTTTCTCAATGCAGGTCATTCATTTTTTTTTTTCTTTTGTTTACACCCAGGAGCAGTTGTTGCTGACGTTTTTCAGGGCCACAGTTATGTGACATCACATCATGCAAAATGGGGTTTATGCTTGTCTCGGAACTAATATTCATACGTACGCCTTGACACACATTATCGTATTATTGTGGCCCACAAAACAGAGGGGACACGTTGCCCGCTTGAGGAAGGGGTAGAGCTACATTTCTGCTTCTCATAACACAGTGTTTGCATAGTCCTGCTCCCGCAATCCTGATGAGCTGAGTGAGGAGCAGGATTTTTTTTTTTTTTTCTTATGAGTCGAGGAGTTGGTGGCTAATGTAAAGCAGAGCATACGGAAGAAGTAGCCTGAATTGGCTGTTTGGGACAGGCAGTGGATGCGAACTGATGTTACTGCATGAAAAACTTCAGTTATGCATTAAGCACCCCAGCTTGAAATTTTGACTCGTCTTCAAGAAGTTCTGGCACTTGAGCTTTTAAGAAACTGATGTGATTTATTTTACAAGGAAGCCGAGATGGCTTGTAGCAATTGTGACGTCACATTTGATTTTGAATCACTTCTGATTTAAGGTTACAGCCATAGTTTTGAAGTCATTTTGTTCATGTGCAGGTTGTACACATCATGCCACCAATCTGTTAAATTAGGTGCTGTAGACTCGTAGTGAGAGCCAACATGAGTAAATTTGCTGCAAGTGTGATGGAAAGGAAAGTACAGCTTTGTATGCATTTAGGCACTAAAAATGGTGAAAATACCCTTTGAAAACTACCGAGAACACCCTACATATACTGTATTTTAATCTGGCATGACAATTGGGCAGTGTCTACAACTCACTGCGGGGTTTGTTTATTCAGTCAGGGGTAAGCTGGCTGTTGTTTTTCCTCGATGCTGATCATCTGTGAGTTTGAGGCACCCCATGGGTGGCGTCTTTGATGAAGAAAAAGGGACCTACCTTAGGCAGTAAAAAGCAAAAGAAGGGGGTGCTGCACTGTTCTCTGTCATTGTGCTCCAAATAATATTGTTGCGCCAAAACTGCTCTAAATTGGTGTCGTACTATGTGTCGCCAAATTTGGCGTGACAACTTTTGGCTGGACGGTGTGAGTTGTTGTCTCATGCCATATAATGAAAAGTGAGAAAATAGGCCAGTAGAGTTTTGGTGCGAGTGCATGCTTGCTGCGGCGTTCGATTCCTTAGCAAATGGGTGATGATGTTTTCAATTGAAGTATTTTTAAGTGCTCTGTTGGTGGAGAGCAATCGTATGTAAACACCACAAGCAATGCTGCAGGGCGGCCAATAACTTGGATGTTCTGTGTTACTTCATTGTCCGAGATTTGCGGATGTTGGATAAAAGGAAACGATTAATCTCGTGGTACTCTGTGCACTTCGCTGTGGCTGCACCCAATTTGATAGGCAGTAATGTTGTGACGAACTATTGCATGAAAGCATTCTAACTACCCTCTTCACCCCAGTGACAGGACAGCGTTGCTTGTTATGGGCGAAAATATTTCTGGCCTTACATAAGGTTTTACAAGATTGGGGACCTCTGGGGGCTGCGGTGGCATGCTGTGTTTGCCCTCCCAGGTGAGGATGTGTTTGTGTTGCTGCAGACTTGGGAATAGTTAGTGAACATCCATGTGCATGCCAGCTGCCATTGCCTTTGCACAGTGAAGACCGCATACTGTGCATTGGGGATTTATGGGCTCCAGATTTGCACATGGGAGAGGCCTTTGCCCTGCAGTGGGCACAGACAGGCTGATGATGATGAATAAGCAAAGGGTAATCGACCTTTTTCTGGCTGGGGTCTTCCAAAAGAAAATGTACATTTGAGAAAGTGGGTTGGTGTTGCTTTGTTTTCAGTGGGGAAAGCACAAACAAGAAGGCAAAGGATGAGAAAGAGCAGATGAGACAAATGCTAGCTTTCATTCCATCTTCTGCTTGTCCTTTGTCTTTCTTTTTGTTGCTGTTACCATGTGGAATTTTTAGAAACAAGACAAGTGGAAAACTTTCGTGCTGAAGAATTTTATGCCTCATACAAAAAATGTTGCATGGTCATTGGTCATCCACAGCAGATGTCATAAAAAATGATCGACAGTGCAGAGTAAAAACTTGCTGGAAAAACTTGGATTCACACACTGAGTTTCTCAGGGAGCGCTGCAAGCAATCCGAACTGGGAGCATGACTATAATCACTGAATTAAAGGTGGAGCTTTTATGGGGGCCATGAATTGCACAAACTAATCCTATGACATCTCAGGAGAAGGGCAAAATAGTGGCTGGTGAGTTGCCACTCTTAGTTTGCCTTCCTTATTGTCTGCATTTTCAGTTTACATTAAAATTTGCACGATGGGAGTCAGATGTGAGAATCTTTTAAAGGTAACAAGCTTGAAGTTTGTCTTCATGATTCCTTAAACTGCTGTAATTTTTGTTTTTCTTGTGTGCAGGGTGTATTGAAGATACAACTTAACGGGGGGTTCAAGCTTGTCTGTACTCCATAACCAACACCTTTAGAATAAAAAAAACCTGACATAGGACAAGAAGGACAGGTGCTGTCCTTGTACATCACGTCCCATGTATGAAATTTTTTTGCACTTCAAGGTGTTGATCATGGTATTGGAGGTTATGTCAGTTCATGCTTTTGTGCAGCTTGGTTACATAACTGTGTTGCTCTTTTATTTCAGGTGACGTGTGTGCATTCATTGAAGATTGGCCCTCTAGTTTCTCCGGGAAGGACTCGGTGTGCATACAATTCGCGCGACTCGCTCTGCATTGACTTTGTTATTCTTGTTGTTGCACCAACAACTCTTGCTGCATCTCATCCATATTTGGTCTCAGCATGCAAATGTGTTCCACTCAGTGCTTTTTTTTTCGGAATCTAAGAATTTTTCTGTTGAGCATAAGTTTCTGGACTAATTGTGCTGAATTATAGCAACCAGAAATGTGTCGGCATTCAGTCTGCTGAATCCAGGCTAGTACACGTCTTTATCACAGTTCAATGCAGCAAGAAAAATTAAATTTCTCACAAGGTTTTTAACGCACCGATGCAATGCAGGTGATGAGGCACGCCATAGTGGAGGGCTCCGGATTGATTTTGTCCACCTGGGGATCTTTAATGGGCACTGAAATCACACACACGGGCGTTTTTGCTTTTCACCTCTGTCAAAAAAGTGCCCGCCGCAGCCGGGAATCAAACCCACGTCCTCGTGCTCAGCACAATGCCTTAGCCACTGAGCCGCCGTGACGGGTGAAATAGGCATAATAACGCTGTCAACTTGAGCACACAATCAACAGCTTTCTGAACAGTATAGCCATGCCCAATGCCCTAGTAACAGCTGTGGTTTTCACTATGCAAGCCCTATATGTTGCACGTGCAAAAAAAAAATGCCTCGAGGGTTTGGCGACTCATGATGGATGGCAGTAAAGTAGCTTTATAGCCTACTTGCTGTGGTGGCTCAGTGGCTAAGGAGCACGAGGATGCGGGTTCGATTCCCGGCTGTGGCGGCCACTTTTCTGATGGAGGCGAAAATCAAAAACAGCCGTGTGTACAAGATTTCGGCGCATGTTAAAGATCCCCAGGTGGTCAAAATTAATTCGGAGCCCTCCACTACGGCGAGCCTGATCACCTGCGTTGCGTCGGTGCGTTAAACCTACAATCAATCAATCAGGTTTAGAGCCTTGCAGGCACAATGTTTGCAATGCAGTAATATTTGCCTCTGTTGCATGGTTGTCTACGCAAAGTTTAAAAGTATAAGCTTTTAAGGAAGACAGCCGCATTTTGTCTAATGGGCCTATCTATGGGATTTCAGCACAGTCAGACCTCACGGGCTATTTGAGTACTCAGACATTAAAGAACTAGCATTGAGGTGATTTTCTCAAAACTGGAAGCTGGCAACACTGAGAATGGTAGTGCCTACTGTTGGAGCCATTTGATGTGAAGGGAGAGCAGTGGGGAATCTCAAACTTTTTCTGTTATTGCATGGGCAGGAGCAAGAACTGATTAAGGACTCAAAGCATGGGCATGCCTAATTTGAAGGATTTTAACTGTGTAATTCAAACATAGGCTTTTTTTTCGACAACTTTAATGTCTTTCAGTCCATATAGTTGGTTGACTTTATGGCTGTCGTAGTATGAAAATATTTTGCCAGTTTTTTGGTGTCGCTGAAGAAAACCATGCAGGAACTATACATAGGATATTTATTTTAATTTTACTTGATGTGGTCAAGTATTGCAGAATATTAGAAGAGTGTGGATTGCTAAGGCCTGGGTGTGGACTTAAGATTCTGGCAGCATGTTTTGCAGTAAAACACTGTCCTTTTATGCCCTCTTTGATCCCTGGTCACTGCCACGACTTGATCCAGTAAAAGTACTATCTTATGACAGCACAGTTATTTCCTTTACTAAAATCGTTTTCATTTGGTATAGCTGAAGATCGCTCACTGTAGAACACGTTTGTGAGAACAGCACTTGGTTGAGGCAAGTTTCGAAGTGGTGAGACTCGCCGCTATCAGAGACTTTTCGAATAAACACAAAAAGTTTGTGTGCTACGTGACAGCAGACCAGGTCGATCATTTACAGTCGTAAGTTGGGGCCCTACTGGAGACCCCATTAAGGGCTGTTTTTGATCTACAATTTTAAGTTTGTGTCAGATATTCAGAACCTGCCTAAGTGCAGCTTGGGATAGTAACTCTAGTTTTTCACATACAAAGCTTCCCGCTCATCCTTTTTCCAGTTATGTTGCTATCTACTAGGACTTCATCGTGTTCACATTAGAGCATAGTTACAATTTTCTTGATTTTATCATGACTGACATTGATAAAGTTTTACTGGCAATGACTTCTGTTCTTATGCAGACTTTGCCAAACCTATAAAAGCAGCCTGGGCAGAATCTGTGCACCTGAATGCTGTGTCGCCAAAGAGTACAAGATCAGCCCGGCAACGACCAACTGCAGAGCCCTCAATTTGTCCAGCGAGCCAACAGTGCCAAGGGTTTCGTACAGAATTTACAGGGCATGACACTGGTGAGTGGAAATGGTAATCTGGCGCTGGAAATTATTTGTAATGTAGAGGCGTGACCACTGCTAGAGGTAACATGATAGCGTGTGGAGCGCTCCGCAGTTCGCCGCCATTGGCGCAACCCGAAGCACTGTGTAACTGTACCGGCCGACAGGAAGTTAACTCTATCTCTAGGTGATGATTGCGCACTGCCACAACTATCCCGCGGCCCTAGTAGTGCCCCACTCGTGGCACTGTTACCTCTAGCAGTGGCCGCACCAGTGCATCATGCTTAAAGGGACCCTGCAACACCATCGACTACTCGGAATGTATTTTGGGGTATAATCTATTGTCACAGCAATCTCCTCCCGCAAGAATTATGAAAATCCGTTCACTATCACCGAAACTACGCGCGATGAAAAATCGCGCATAAATGTTCCCTCTCAACTCAACCGCGACGAAAGCTACGCGCTCTCTCCCGGAGAGGGGGGCGGCGCGCGGCGTTCTGTTCGGCGGCCTTCGATATGTCACAGGCCGGGGAGTTCCAACGTAGACAGGTCTATTTCCAGTCTTGTGCCACAAAAAGCAGGCATGGTGGCCTGCTCGCAAGCAAGCGCTCAGGCTTTTAGGGCGTTTTTGGAGCAATAAACGTTTGTTGTCGAGTGGACTCGTTGAAAGTGGAATATTTAGTTCGTCACTCAAAGTCCGCGCGCTCTCGAAACAAAAGAAACACCAAAAGCATGCGGACAGGTTCAGACATAGAAGAGGTTCATACACAGTGCCGACGACGGCTGATCGTCACAGGAAATGCCAGAATTTAGCCGCGAAGTTGAGCAGCGACAACAAATCGGACAGCCAGGACAGCCATGGCCGATTGACGTCGCAGAGGCCATGCCAGGGTGGCATAATGAGGAGAACTGAAGAGAGCGCGGTTGGTTGTTCCGCGTCTTTCACCGCGATTTGCGCGCTTGCCGCTTCACGTGCACGTGTAATATTTGGCTTGGGTGTTCCTGGAAGTCTAATCTAAACGACGCGCAGGTTTACTTGCACTGCACGAAGAGTGTTGCAGGGTCCCTTTAAGCTAAATTTAGCTAACAGGATTGCAGGCTAGAAATGAAATGAGCCAGCAGCATGCTGTGTGTCCGATCTTGTTTGTGGAGGAGTAGACATGTGCAACATGTATGCTGGAATGCCTTTTTCAGATTCTGCCTATCAAAATCAATCACAGCATTGAAAAGTTGCGGAGAAGTAGCTCCTGTTCAGTTTATCTTCGTCGACGTTGCACCGAGGACATCACCATCATTGATGCCTGTGATATTTCACAATTGGCATGTCTTCACACTAGGCCTTTTTAGTGCCCTTCTTCCCTTCGACTGCTCAGTCACCCCCTCTGTTGTCTGAAGGCCTCTCTCGTCCTCAAGGAAACTCCCACAAACTGGGGCGAAAATCCCGATGCAGCAGCCATAGGTAGGGCCTGCCAACCCTCAATGACGGGGCCTTCTTGATGGTTTCATTAACCAGCTATCCTCGGTATTCAATTGCGTGGAATGCATGCAGCCAACCAAGTGTGCGCCGTCATATCTGTCGCCAAGCATCTGTTGCAAGGCGACGTTGTGCGCACGGCCCGCAGATCAGGCACCCCTCTTCTCCTCCGTGCAACCGTGGGAGTGCGCCCGTGGCCTCCGTAATTTGCTGCCGGCAGCGCGCCGGCGCGCCGCCGGCAGCAAATCGCGAAGGCCACGGTGCGCCGTCACTCGTTACGTCGGGCTCCGCGAGATGGCGACACTTGTCCAGCTAAGCACGACTGTGAAACACATGACTGTGTTTCACGTTACAAACTCTTCGCCGAACACAAAGTATTGTGTCGAATTCTCTGTGAGTGCGAATAATAACATCTCTGTTGGCGCCACAGTTTAGAATCGGATTGGAACGGAGCAGATAACGCACGCCGGTGTCTTTTTTTCTTCGGCGTGCAGTCGCAGTGGCCCAGGCCAACGTTTTGCCCAGGCTGCGCCGTATCCGTGGCGCATCAGCCATGTCTGGCCGTTTCCAGTGTTGCCAAGCGAAGAAATTGACTGCTAAACTTTTCAACGAACACTGTCTATTGGGGCCCTGAAGCATATGCTGTGGCAGCGAGCCACGCTGTGAACCAAGCTCGATGGTGTGTACCTAAATGAAAACGGGAGCTGGGCTTCTGAGGCAAAAGCTGGACCACGCCCATGCGGTTTGCTATTGCCCTCCAAAGAATCGAATTGATGTTCCGACCGATTCAGAAGCTGGATGAGGACATCTGTTGTGACCACCCGCAAGAATTCAGTGACGTCGTCAAAATTATGGCAGAGCTTTAATTCCGCTCCTGAAACCATCTGATCGGGAAGTCTCGCCTTTGCTCTGTAGGGGTATACATTTCACACGCTACTTATTCCTTGCCCCGCAGCCATTCGTTCTCCGCCAATGCGCCTGCATCGGATGGGTCTGTTGTTTGCGGAGACAGACAAGTGCAGGAGGCTAGTAGGGCAATACATTTATAACAGAATTTTTTGAAACGTGCAAAACAAATATACTGCGTACAGACTAATCGTAGGCCATAACAGTAAGATTGTTAGCAAGGTATTAAAGGAGCCATGAAGAGAAAATGCAAGTTGGTTTTATTCGAAAGATTTCGTGTTTTATAGTGCCCCCCAGCGCTTGTCCGGATACAAACGGTGCTTTATTCACTAAGAAATTAAACAATTTAGGTTAAAATTTTGATTTTCCCGCTCAATCGTGCGTTTTCGTGGCCCCAAGTGACATCACGGGAACCGACCGCTCTGCAGCCTAGAGTACCTTCATTCACGCATCCGCCGTACAGGGTAGAGACACGTAACGCTGGCGCCGCCATGTTCGGTTGCTCGCTCGCCTCCAAAGCAAGTCATTGTGTCAAAACCGCGCTAAAATTATCGCCGCAACGCGGTTACTGAAGAAGTTTGAATCATATTGTCTGTTTTGCGTTGCTAGGTCTCGTGGGAAACGAAAAGAATAACGCGTTGAGCCCGTTGGCCCAATTGCGGCGGCACGGGACCGTTCAAAGTTTGTCTCCACCCTGTAGCGGTGTTGGTTTGTTCCCGCGTTTCTTTACATTCCGTAACCTAGATGGCGCCACCATACCGTGGCAAGCGTTTGGTTTGTTTTTGCCCGCATTTAAACCTGGCTGTTTTTGTTCTGGGAGAAAATATTCGTTCCCTGAAACAGTGCTCGCTCGACAAATGGGGTCACGTAAGACACCGTTGCTTGCGTCAATCGGCCAGTGTCGTCTGAGACACCCCCAAGCCCCGTAGTACTGTGCAGCTAAACCAAAGCATGCTGTGCGCAGTACGAACAGCAGAACGCATCAGTACTTCTATGTTTACATGTGCTTTCGTAACTTCCACTGTTTGTCCCATCATTCCTATTGCTTTGTAAAGAATGTGCCCTAAATTTAAGCGCAAATCGCTCGTTCGTCTAGTTTGTAAGCTCTACCTAATTTGCGTCTGCTTCTGCCAGCCTCCGCCAATCGCAGAGCTTAGCCCATGTGACATCACAGGTTCTGTTGCGGGAAATGAGCTGGTGGGTCGCATGACCATTCCCGTTTTTCCTAATTATGTAGCTTATTTGAGGCGAAGTTTACGTTAAAAAGTGGTGTCGGTATGATTCTAACGAGACAATCTTTTGAATGAACCAAACTTGTGTTTTCTCTTCATGGCTCCTTTAAATAACGCTAGAGACCGAGATAGTTCGACTCACGTATGGAATACCGGAGGAACGGGACCTGTGCGTGTGGACGCGACTGCAGGTTCCGAGCTCACGTGGAAGCATTCCTTTGTGGCGTATTCCCCAGGTACAAAGCAGCTCGCCGAGACGTCCGCCCGCTATCCCATCCCAAAGTCGCTATCCCATCCCATCGCCATGTTTCGCCCTTGAGTGCGAGGCGCGGTGCGTGCTTGAAGTGAATTTTAAACTCATTGCAGTGTTCCAATAAAACGCTGAGTTATTGCTGCCTTGAAAGCGAGCTTGCGTGCGGCGGGACGGGGACAATCGACACTGCCAAAGTGCCGGCGCAGGCTACAGCGCCGGAAAAATGTTCAAGCAGTGTCCGATAGCGGGGCGGCCTATTATTGCGCGCTAGTAAAAATGTTTTATCTATATGAAGTGAAATTTAATGTCAAGAGGGAGGTGGCTAAACATACCAACATTACTCAAATTGCTATCGTAGTAAACGTGCACCTTGGGGATTGAAATGGGAAAGCTGGTGGGGTGTGACGACTGTCACCTCGCTTTGCGCAACTTTTGCCGTAGCTCTACACTTGTGCATAAACCTGAGTCTTGGATTACAAAAATAATTATTTCGGCATTCGCATGAGAATAAAAATGCCTTGCAATTGCTTTGTTTTTCGATTCAATGTTTTTCAACGGCACTCCACGCTATCTATGCATAGAGCCTAAGAATTTAAATATGGTTTGTAAAAAGGTAGTGCAGTGTGTACCTTGTGATACTATAGTAGAGAAAAACTTTATTGAAAGGCTGTTTCAGTGTTATGTACGTTCAAAACCGATGAAAAAGTGCACTCTCCCCCCTTTCCCTGAGTTGCCAGAAATCTGATTTTTTAGGCTCCTAGGGTGACATAATAAATTCCATCATTCTTCTGCTCCAAATCAAGGTTCTTCTGCTCCAATATCGAGATTTCACTGCTCTAAAAACTGCTCTCAAGTCTGACTCAGCTGTCTCACCCCCGTATAGAGTGTTTGTCACAGCCTGCATACAAGCACGAAAAGAAGTTTGAAGACCTGTTTGTCTTTTTCATTTATTTAATACCCACAGCGCCAGGGTCATTACAGTAAGGGGGAGAACATAACCAATTATACAGAGTTGGAATCAGCCGTACGTCGCCTTGCAGCATAGCAAGCATACAAAACATCTGTACAATGCAGATGTACACCACAAACAAGCACGCATAAAATCACTAAGTTCATATAACGGAAGAAAAACAGTGTCAAAACAATCAAAATGCCAACTTTGAAAAGAACTAATCATTAAATATAACTGATACAATGTTGCAGGGCAAGTTGTTCCAGTCGCGATAGTCGGGGGAGGGAAAAAAGTGACCGAAACAATTGAGTTTTGCAAAAGTCCCTGACCTTAAATGCGTGATCCATATGCTTTCATGTATAATGAGCGCGCAAGAGATACAGCTTCTGGCTCATCTAAGGAACTCGGCATTAAGACAAGGAAAGCCCTACTAACAAAAGCTGGTCGTTTCGTATGCCTAACTCCAGGACATGTCTGAAGACAGTGCAAGAAAACCCATCTGCAAACACTGTTAAAGACATGTTTCTTCAGTGTGCAACCGAGTTTGAATCAAGTGAAGGGTCTTGTGACAACAGCACCCATGCACCTATTGTCCTGTCAGTGCGGACAGTTGTAAACACTGAAAGTGTAGGTCTGGGTAAGAGGCAATGAGAAAAACTGCAGGATGCTGCTTGATGTACCTAGGCAGTCAGCGGAGTTTTATCAGAAGCGACGTCCCTATGAAGCTGGCGTGCAAACTCCTTAAAGAAGAAACACGCTACGAGTTTTCAGAGGAAGAGAAACTCAAGAGAGGTTAACACCTTCCTGCCCATCAGATGAATAGTATACTATCAACTCTTCCAAGTTTAAATTTTGACATTTTCCCGTTCGAATTTGGTGCTTTCCGAGTGTGCTCCGAGAGCTGGCGCCATCTACTGAGTGGTAGACACACTTACATTCCCTTTCATTCTTCTGTGCGCCGCGATTTTTAAAGCACCACTGGCGTGCTGGGTGCTCGGATAATACGGAGATCGTGTCAACAGTGCGCGCTATGGTGCTGGCAGAAACGCCGCATTTTTAGTGATGTGGATGAGTCTACTAGCGACTTTTTCGAGAATACAAAGTTGCATTGGTGGCAGATGTTGAAAAGGGCTTCCTTGAAATCCATGGAGGAAAGAAAAGTATTCTTTCCTCCATGTTGAAATCAGTCTCTGTGAACAAGACAGAGACACTTCGTGATTCTTTTGGTTGAGACATGCCCACAGCCTGGTCAACCACTGCCTTTTAAAGAAGTTTAGAGGATGTCAAAAGTGCCATTCGGAGCAACTTCCTGCCTGTTTGTGTAGAAGGTAACACCGTGACACCATTTTCAATTCATTCAGAAAGGCTATCCGGCTACAGTGCAGCGTTTAATAAGGTCGATGTACATGAACGACCCGGTTATTGGCTCTAACGTAACAAGCCATCAAAATGCATCAGCAAACAAGATATTCAATAGTGCTGCAATGAACTTAAGGGAATAGATTATCAATGACCAGGAAGTGGCTACTGCTTCCTTGGGTTCCATGGCTGACAACCGAGCAGTTCCATCTGTATGGAATCCCAAAGTACTTGAATTGCATGGAAATACAGGGACTTGTACCTTCAACTGAGCCTACTCCGACAACAGACTTATTGTTCACTCCATTGCCACGGTGTATGACCCACTTGGTTTTCTGAGTCCTCTCATGTGCTAAGATATTTCTACAGCTACACCTTGACTGGGTCAATGAACTTCTCGACGACTTATACCACAAGTGATTGGAATGGTGCCTAGAACTCCAGGATCTTGACAGACTGTTCCAAGGTTCTAAGGCTTTTGGATGAGAAGCTACAGGAATGCTGACAATGAAAAATTTGCATTTTAACATGCTAGTTCCTGAGCATACGGTGTTGTAGCTTACACCTGTATGTAAGGTACAGAAGGCAAACTGGATAACTTGCCTGTTATTATCCAAAAGTACAGTCGCGCACTCTAACGTCAGCCTCTCTCGCATAAATTGAACAAGTGATGATAACACCAACCTGAACGTTGTAGGGATGTAGGCTGACTCCTTGATCACTCTTTGTTGTGTTGGCTATGCAAAGATGATATGTTGGAGACACAGGTGAAGAACATAGTTCAAAAGATCAGGGATATCACGACACCCAACCAATATCACTCCTGCCCGTGTAGCAAGAATCCTGCTGACCTCTTCACACTTTGAAGAACAGCATGGCAACTTCTGCAGTTAACGTCATGGTTACTAACGAACGCGGCGCCGTATCTCGCACCTTCTTCTTATACAGTGAGCTCACAGCAGATCACCCAAATCAAATTTTCTATATTGGATTTGGCTACACACCACCTCCATATTAAATCTTTCAGGCTCACTATAGTCCCATGTCGGTATGCACAATAGTCCACATATTTTGTCTCGTACATCTACAACGGTGGTGTCTTTATTCTGGCATACAGTCAGATTTACAATCTTAATCTTTACACCCAACGATAATTTTAACCTCTTTTCCTTTCTGATTGTATTTCTGATCAAGTGAAGTTCATGTTTGTAGGCTGATTACTTTCATTTTTCCTTCCACCCGTCTATTCATGTATGCTTTGCAGCAGTCAGGTTTCTGAGAAACAAGTTGGCTTTGCATTTACCCTGTGTGCCTACAACACGAGAGATTGTTCACGGTTCTTACTTGCCCTGTTAGGTAGCCAAAAGTACAGTGCGCACTCACGCAGCCTCTTCTCGCATTTGAACAGTGATGTACACATGCGTTGCGGGACAGGCTGACTCCTTCTTTGTTGGTTGGCTTGCAAGTGATATGTATGAGCACGGCGAAGAACTGTTCAACGCTCAGGATACAACACCCAACAATACACTCCTGCCCGTGCTAGCAAGAATCCTGTGACTTTCACTTTGAAGACAGCATGGCAACTTCTGCATTCGTATGGTTACTAACGTAACGCGGCGCCGTATTGCACTCCTTAACAGTGGTCACAGCAGATCCCCCTTCTTTTCTATATTGGTTCTGGCTACCCCACCCCATTTAAATTTTCGCTCACAAGTCCCATGGGTTGCACAGAGTCCACATATTTGCTCTACCTCTTCAACGGGTGCCTTTACTGTGCCCATACAGTTTGATTACCTCTATCCTTGACACAGCAAAGAAACCTCGTTTCTTTCGTTCGAGTCGCGGAAGTTCGCATGTTTGTTACGGGGGGATGACTCTTTTTCCGTCCGCCTGTTATCGTTTGATGCGAGTAGTCAGTCTGAGGACAGTTGGCTGCTTTACCTGTGCCTACGCACGAAATTGTTCAAAATTTGCTGAGTATGCCAGCTTATGCATACCCTCCTTTATACTCGTGAGCAATTCTTCGGCACATCTTTGAGCTCACAAACAGCTGTCCTGCCTAGAAGGCTTGCCAATTATTTTCTCGCGTGTCTCGACTGGTAGAAAATCGTAAAGTAGGGAAACACCAGCAGGCCTAACAAAATGTACATTTGCAAAACAAAGCACACCTGTAGGCAAACAAATGAAACACAAACTAAAAGAAACTCCAAGCCAAAGAGTAATATTCAGTTCCCCCAAAAATTACATGGTCCACTACCAAAGTCTGTAGAATGTCCCACACTAAAAGTCCATAACCATGCCTTCCCTAAGTGACTGGTGCTGACATGGAGGAGTCGCGGCATGGCTATAAAAGCTGGTTCCCACAGCTGTTTTTGCGATTCAGTGCGACCAGCATAGTGGGGCTTGGGTTTGTGAATGTTGCCATTGTTGGGGATGTCGAAATGTGTGCAGAGGGTGCCATATCGCTGCATGCAGATGCGTGCGCGTCAGTGCTGTGGTCGCGACGCTGCTCGGACCAGTCGTGGGGTTCTACTCGTAGAAGCTGGTGCTTTGACGGCTAGGCTCTTGGTAGTCGTTAGCGTCATGAAGCACGGCTCTGATTCGGGAGCGTCGCCGTTGGGGGGACGTCGAAATATGTGTCGATGGTGCAATGCCTCTACAGGAAGACGCTCGTCCTTCGTTGCTGGGGCCGCCAAAATGCGGGATGGCGGTGTGTTGGTGAATCTGTACCATCCGCCCTCGGCCTGCTCCCGCCCAGGCTTCAGCTGTGACGTCGATGTCCCAGCAGCATCAACCGTGCCTGGCCTGCTTTTCCCGAACCTAGCCTCTTTGTGCCACTCTAGTCTGCTTCTCTTTGCCTCCCTTGGATCTTGTATTTCTCGCCTAGATACTTTTCGCATGTCGTTGCAGCACTAGCGCGTTGGGCTTTCTTGCTTTCGTTAGATGTGTCCGTCTCCAAGTTGAGGTTGCTGCTGCTGCTTTTGCTGGGCGCCGCTTTTTAATCCGGTCGTGTCTTGGTGTGAAATTAGTTTTCTCATCTTTTTCTTTTTCTTGGATCGTTTTTCGTGCCACCTTGTTCAAGGGATTACCCCTGACTCACGCCAGTTATAAGCAGAATAAATAGCTGAAGGCTTATGTGAACTCTAGCACAGCTAAAAACTAGCTTAAACACATTCCAGATTGATTACAATGCAATTTTTTTCTATGCCAATACTGGAATGTGTGAAACCATGCATAATGTACTTGTCCAGTGAGTTTTCAGGCCGGTACAGTTGCTTTGGTAGGAAATGGGACTGTGTATTCTTGTTTTTATGTTTTGGTGGAGAGGTTCATTTTTTAAAGGTTCTGTTTCTTTTTTGCAGGTCTACCTCACAAAATGCACAGACATGGCCTGCACAGGGAACCAAGTAAAAATCTCTGCCAGCGCAGCCAAGGACCAGATGTCGCCGGCGGGAAGTTCAAGGAACTGTGAGAGTCAGGCACCAGACAGAAATGACAGCAGTGCTGACTTCAGTGATACCAATGGCGGAACAAGTGTTAGCAGCACCATTGAGCGTGGCTATGGGGAGGAGAGGCGAACCTGGGCCTGCACGCTGTGTCCATACAGTAGCAACCGGCACTGGTGCCTGAATGTGCACATGCGTGCGCACACGGGCGAGAGACCGTATGGCTGCAATGTGTGCTCGCGCAGGTTTGCTCAGACGAGCCATTTAAGGAGGCACGTTCTCATACATACAGGCGAGAAACCGTTCAGATGCGAGGCCTGCCCAGCTGCGTTCAGTGTGAAGAACAGTTTGGTGAAGCACATGTGCAGACATTCAAACGGGAACTAACTTGTGCGGAGCACAGTACTTTTACATTAATTCCTTCATGTCTCTACTGTCAGGAGTAAAAGTCAGGATTCCATGCTAGCAGCATTCTAAGTGCAGCCCATCGCCACTACATGCGTGTGGACCTCTTTAAATGTGAACCTGTTTGGTTGTACATGTTGATTGTGCACCTTTTTTTCTCTCACACAAGCCAAGGCACACTTAGTACACAGGATGGCTGAAGGGTTAGGGACATGGAATGCAGACTTAGCTTTCGACTGCACTTGATGTATGCAAGCCCTCTGGTGAAAGGTTTTTGCTTGGGACATGGTTCACAGAAATTTCACAAACAGGTTTTGGAATACCCTGTACCAGACTTTTAAACATTGAATGGTCATGTAAACTTCTAAAAAATAATTTTTCGCTATTTTCTTGGCAAATGCTGAGTGTTTTTACGGGATGCCTATGTCAACCATGTTTTATTAAGCTTGTTTCTGTTTTAATTCTCACAGTGAGCTCAACATGGAAGTACTAAAAGTTTGTGTACTGTGGCACATGTTTCGTGTGGGTGTTGGCTGATATCAAAATTATACTGAGTCTAGCTTGCTGTCAGCTCAAATATGCAATTTCTTCAAACGTATAACTTCAAATAGCACTGCAAAGTAAAAAAATCGCTTGTTTATTTGTCAGCCTGTTATAGACTGGGGAAGTTGTGCCTCATGCTCTTATTCCATAACAAAATTTATGGGGTAGAACAGCTTTATAAACTTTTTGTTACCAGAAAGTACAAGGTGTGCTATTTTTACATCGTTCATTACAAAGCTTTTGGGTTCATTCATGTTTTGCTGTTTCTAGAATCACAGTGAAGCTAGTGCTCACTGTGGTTGCTGTTTGTGTATAAGTAAAGGTAAACAGATTTGATGTTGCTTATTGAAATTGTGTGCATTGATGTATGCAATCTTTGAAGAGTGTTACTGTTTATATTTTCTGCTGAGTTATTGGCATTGTGTCGCATCATAAAGATGTTTGTAATATCAGCATATAGTTAGTTAACCTAGTACAGCCAAGTAACGTAAATGAAAACGCCGAGGCCCCAGGTTGTATCTTTATGGATGCCTTGTTGAAGCAGTTTCTGTAGGAAATGTGAATCAGAGTTCTAAATCCATGTACAACTCACCGAGTTTTAGGGATTTTTTAACCTATGAGAGCTTGCTTGTAGGATAGTTAGTTGTATAACTTTGAAAACACTGCATTAAATTCACAAATACGAAGGGTGGGAGAAACATAATGCGTACATTGAAAAGCACACTAACAAGTGGCTATTTACTGACCCTGTCGGAAAATGGAAAAAAAATGTACAAAAAGCATGCATTGATTGGAGCATGTTTCGTGTTCAGTGCATGATAATATACACCTAAATTAACAGGCACTTCTCACAAACCACACTGCAACCAATCTCTTGTGTGTTTGTTGTTTTTTCACTGTTTTCCAAAAGGATCTAGAAATAGTCATTTAGTAGTGTGCTTTCATGTGTGTGTATAATGTGTTTGTCCAGCCCTTCGCTTTTGTAAACTTAGCACGCAGAGGTTTCAATGTAACGAACCTTCATAATTCAAACTTGATTCCATAACTACATGCGACTTAATCTGTTTGATCAATTCATTTACTCTGAAACCAACTTCATTCCCTTTAGTCCACTTCCCTTTTTACAACTACTTTCCTGTATAAGAGTAGTTGAGCTTCTTGATACAAGTATTTTAACGTTTATGAAAATGTAGAAGCATAATTAACCTTCATTCTGATCTAATATGGCCCTGCCACAATAATCCTACAATCCTGGCACAATGATCCTAGAGCTTCTAATTTGTACCAGTCAGAAGTAGCATGAAACACCATATTTTGCTTCTGTAAACTCCCCTACACCACTTTAGTTAACATTGATTGTGCTTCTTCCATCTGACATACTATTGGGCTAGCATCAGCTACAATGAAGCTATCCAAAGCATGTCTGATTTGTCTACATTCACTACAGATGCTATATTAATATTGCACAATTTGAGGCTCTTGCCGAACTACCTGAATCACCTCCATGCTGGGTAGTTGGCTGCCCATTGCTTTTTTATAGACTTTACCATCACCCACCACACAGCTGGTTTAGGCATTGCCTGCAATTTAACCCTTCCTTTATTGTAAGGCTCCCGACCATGCTCTTATTTGTGACATGTTTCCACCTTGTACAAGAGTTGATTGAAGCAACCCATCCTCGCGTAATGAAACTCACCACTACCCAATAATTTATTATCATGAAAAATCTGTCTGCTCCGAAGCCTGCGCAGATGCTCTGCATCCTAGCAGTATTTTACACCCACCAAGGAGAACATTCCTGCTGAGGGGTTTTGGAAACTGCTTTGTAAGCTTCTTCTGCACCTGCAGTTAAATCATCAAATTGTCCAAGATTTTTTTTTTTTCGAATGCACCATTTGATGCACATTCTCTGCCAATGATCTCATTATGAATGTTGATTGATTGATTGTAGGGTTTAACGTGCCGACGCAACGCAAGCGATGAGGTGTGTGGAGGGCTCCGGATTAATTTTGACCACCTGGGGATCTTTAACGTGCGCCGAGATGTCGAACACACGGGCGTTTTTGCTTTTCGCCTCCATCAGAAAAGCGGCCGCCGTGACCGGGAATCGAACCCGCAACCTTGTGCTCAGCAGCGCCACGCCTTAGCCACTGAGCCACCGCGGCGGGTTCATTATGAATGTCAGGTGCCCTCTTGTCTTGTTTTCGTATGTATATCCTGTTGCTACCTACGGATTGCACAGATTGCAGTGGAGTAACGGATTCCAACGGATCTTCTTTGCAAGTTTTCTTTGGTTCATGTGTAATATGTATGCTTTCTTTTCTGGTTTGCATTGTGGTATTTGTTAGTTATTAATATTCTTGCAGCACTCATATCATGTTGGTTGCTGTTTTCCCTCCCCGTGTATAACCCTCTGGCAACGGCATTTGGGGTGTGCTAAGTGTCCCTGTGCAATGTGTCTTTGATTGCTTGTGTTAACGTTGGGATTTATCAAGCTAGCAAATTTAATGGGGTATAAAAATAACATTTAAGTGAAACATTTCACTGTGCAGTTAATTGTTTTTTTTTTGTTCAAATACACACTTGCGTAATTGATTTTTAATTTTGGGAGAGGTTACTGAGGTCACAGTTGCAGATTATCAAAAAAATAAACAAGGGAGGTGACACTGATATCGTATCGATGATTATGGTGCGAATTTTGTATTTCCCAGTTTTGTGAATAGCAGTTGTCGTGTCATTTTTCTTTTTTTTTGGAAATAGTTTACTGGTGTGGGTTGAATTTTTTGTAGCCCACGGTAATTGAGCACCCATTATGTACAAATGAGCTTCACAGAAATAGAGGCAAAGTGTGCAACGAACGATAAATAATTGAGCACTTCTTGCTGGGAAAATGAAAGGAAAAACATTTTTCTTACCTCTCTGATGAGCTTGCTCAACATTTGTTTAATATATGTACCTAAAAAAAATTTAAATGTTCAGCATGTGCCGGATGATTTAGGGGGTTTATGATGTTTTTCTGGGCAGTAAGCATGCTTGCAGGAGTAAAAAAGGGGTAATTCAGCAACGTTAGAGGTGCAGATTTTTTTATGATAACCGTCATAAAATGAAATGGAGACCTTAGATGTTCCAATGTGGTCATCAATGATATATCATATTTGATATGGCACATTCATTCTTCTCTGCTGTAACTACTGTGCTGCTATAACATTTGAAGAAGCACTAAAGTCTTTAAGGTGGTTAGTATTTGCAGTGTCTATCATTACAGTAAAACATACAAATCCGCGTTATGCATCAATAAAGGTAACCTTCAGTTTGCTGCAGGTTGATAAGGGTTGCTATGTGGGGTTCTTGCTTTGTTTGGTTCTGCTCCAGTGACAGCACAAAGGTTTCATGTCTGTTTGTTTTGCAGATGTACGGCTCAAAACTCATGAGCACAACCTGCATCAACGACCAACTTTGGATGTCAGCGAAGTCACCCAAGTACTTGCCTTGTCCAGCCAAGTTTCGAAGAACTGGGAAAAACGGGCGCAAGAGAGAATAATTTGCAGTGGTGGCTTGAGTGACAGTGATATTATCACAAGTCTGAATGGTGTTCTGGAGCGTAGGACAGCCTTCGGCGGCCACGGGGAAGAGAGGAAGGCCTGGTCATGCACCCTCTGCAATTACAGCACCTACAGCCACTGGTGTCTGAACCGCCACATGCGCACACATACGGGTGAACGGCCGTACGCCTGCGACTTCTGTTCTCGTAGGTTTGCGCAAAAGATCCACTTGGACAAGCACAGGCGGACGCATACTGGAGAGAAACCATTCAGGTGCAACATTTGTGGTGCAGCGTTCATCGTGAGGGGTGGCTTGGTGAATCACATGTATAGACATTCATGTGGCAAATAGCTCGTGTGGGCTTATACACGGGTGCTGCTTCTGCTGCAGCCTTGTAAAAGTGCACTAGTCAAATATTCTCTGTCTGGATTTTGTTTGTTGTGTTTACTTGGTTCCCGTGTGTTATCTACTTGGCATGTGCACTTGTGCCGAAGGGCAGCTTTAAGGTATGCACCAGACAGCTCTTGATAATCTGTGTTTCTGAAAGAAGGACTTTGTTTAAATCGGGTGCTGAGAGCTCATATTTTTAAATCGTTGACTTGCATTCATTGTGCCCAGCGACGCAGTCGGTGCATGACGATTGCACGAAGATGGCGATATAAGGGGCGTATCCCATACGGCCCCGTGTAAGTAAACTAAAAAAAGCAAAGGAGGACTAGCTTGTCGAACAAATTATGCAAGAAATAGAACAGTTATGTAGGCATCTATTTTATTTGCATAACTGTTAATCAGGTAAATCTACGTTTTTTTGTTGTATTTTTCTGTCAGTCAAAAGCAAAATAAATGAGTATTTGCATGTTTTCTGTGTTGCGCACATCAGTAAAGCGGATAGCCTTGTGCTATTTTTTTCTATTTAATCATGGTTTTGGTATGAGGTCCTACGCACTTCTAAGTAAAGAAATATCATAAGCTGATGACCTAAATATTTTGCTTTGGTACGTGCATTTTTAAAGGTAGAGGACGAGTAAAAAAGGACAGCTAGGGCAACAAAAAAAATTGACTGAATGACAAAAAAACAAACACCTGGTACGTCGCCCCTTTCCTATCTTTAGCCATTCGATCCGCTGAGTTGTTGCCCATCTCCGAAGATGGTCGGGGAACCATACGATAACTCAGGTGGAAGAGAGGGGCAGTTTCTGTGCCAGGCGAAGCGTTCTGCCGAGTGCGACAGCTTCCAGCAGACCTCGCCGGGACATTCCCACCTGAAAATGACGACATCCGACTTGTGTCTAAGGCTGCACACGCCTGAAGTAGCCACTGGACTACCTGGTCATCACCCCACGTTTTCCCTTACTCTGATCTGCATTCTGTATTTGTTCACTGCCATGCCATTCCGCCCTCTTTGCTTCCTCCTACTTTCTCTCCCCACTTTTTCCCCCTCACTTCTCCCCTTTCTCTCGTCCACTTTGAACTGTAATTTGGGTCCCAGGCTGGATACGCAAGCCTGACTGGTATGGGCAATTCTGCCTTTTGCGGCCCTGTACGCCTGGTTCCACCCACCATGAGTACAAATAACCCAGCCGAAAAAAACTATTGGCCGACCTATTGGCGTTCGGTCGACCAATTGGTCGGCCAATTGGGCGACCCATTGGCCGTCCAATTAGGCGACCCATTGGCCGACCCATTGGAACGCCAATAGGTCTTCCCATTGGCCGCCAACTTGTTGCACTTTTAGTTGGTTCATCCTAGTGTCACTAAATAGGTGACTCTAGTTCATCCCACTGCCGCAGCCACTCCATCTGAGCTGCCGCTGCAGTGCGTTGGTTACCTGTATCACAAATACAAAAACTCTTGGAATGAATGAATATCTTTATTGCTCTGTTTTTATACACAGCATGCAGACAGTTCGTCGTTTAAGCAATTTTTCACAGGCCGTTGTCCATGCCGTGCTTCGCTCGCCGCAGGCTGGCTGGACCTTCACAAAGTGAGTGGCAAAAGCGAGCAATGGGTTAAGCTTATAATAAACCGCAGTTTCGCGCATTAAAACAACAAGGCACCGAAATGTTGAGTGGCGTGAGCTCACCTCTTCAACAACGTCCCATGCATGGCGAACTGCGTTGAGCGGCGATGTCGTGAACCCGTCAATCGTAACGTGAACAGCCCTGAAATATATTTAGGCAGACAAATTAATTCTTAATAACACCGCTCACGCTATGAGGAGTGAAAATGGCAAGGAAAGCTCACATAAACAGTATACTCACATAAACAGACACGCTTCCTTCGGTGCCAGGCTTAGCGGCGTTCAGCGTGAAGATGCATCTTGAAACACACTGCTATGGGTGTGCGACATCATCGTCGCCACTTCTCACACTCTTGCAGACCACCTTACATTTCCAATGCAATGCAGTCAGAGAAGACTGCGTGTGCAACCGACCAACACGCCTACAACCACGGCCGTGCCACTGCAGACTGAACAGCGCAGTTCACTCGAAGGCCCGTCCTTGTGACTCATGGTAGACGTCATGAAAACAGGCGATTTGGCGGGAGAATCAAATTAATTATTTTTCAGCGAATAAACCATCGTTTGCTGCAGGACAAGCGCTGGGGGTATACCATAACAGACTTGTATTTTGACTGCCTGGCCCTTTTAAAGCCAGCTCCATAGCAAAAAAAAAAAAGGAAGATGCCTGTTCGCGCGTTCTGCCCCCCCGCCTTTACAATTCCATCGCCACGGGACCACAACTTGAATGTGGGGGCCTACGGTTACACCCGGTGCTCGCCCCACGCACCAACGCCGAGATTGCTCCCGGTGTCCCGTGAGGTGTGAAATATGCCCCGTTCGCGCGTTCTGCCCTCCCGCTTACAATTCCTCGTCACGGGACCACAACTTGAATGTGGGGGCTACGGTTACACCCGGTGCTCGCCACGCACCAACGCCGAGATGCTCCCGGTGTCCCGTGGGGTGTGGAGACGCCGTGTACGTGTCACGTACACAGTGCACCGCCGCAAGTTCGGTGTACCACGCCTGTGTGCATAGGCGAGCGTAGCTCAGCCCATGCTTCGGGCGTCGGTAGAAGCAAGGCCCAGAGTGGCAGAAGCGTGGCTCGGCGGCCAGCCGCGGTTCTCCGGAAGTTCGTTGCCATGGGAACGGTGCTCACGTGGCACCTGGGAGATGCGACCGCATTAAGGCCGGCTCCATCTCCGCCATGGTCAGCGAACTCCACACATCTGGCGAGTGGCGACGAGACGATGGCAGCCCAGCTGGGAAGCAGGCTCACCCGGTGTCTGGGAGGTACGACGATTGGAAGCAGTGATGACTGGGTCGTCGAGGGCGCAGCCTCGGACCCTGCATCAGCTGCCGCCGACGTCGACGCGCCATCGTCGACTCCGCCTTATTTCCTACACCAAGGCGCGCTGCCGCCAAGCGAGGCCTCCAGCGTTTCCTGCACCAGCTGGCGCAGTCGCTGGAACGTCTGAATTCCACGAATGTTTCGAGGAAACCATCAGCCATCATGTCGTCGAGGCACGGGCAGAGTATCGGAACGCCTTCTTCCGACATCGTGACGACGTGCCCGCACTCGCGGCAGATGGGAGGCTCCACGGCTGGCTGCGGCCAAGCTTCGGCCTGGCTGGGCCCAGCCATGGCTGCCCAGGGGGGCGAAGGTCCGCCAGGGAGACACTGGATGTGGGGTGTTTGTGTCCAACACACACACACACACTAGTGCCCAAAGGCGCGCTCCGAGGAATGCGCAGAGCTCAGGCTCCAAAGACTCAGAGGCACCACGAAGACGACGGACTACCCATAATGGGCACTATGTTACGGTTGTTGGACCCTTATATATATAGCATGATGTTGGGGTGGAAGGACGATGCGTTTTTTGTAATGTGTGACAGGGGGTTGACACTAATGCGTAAGAAAGACGTGTTGTGGACTAGGCAAAATTGCACGCTGGTCGAGGACACGTTACGTGAGAGGTTGGGCGGGCGATGTGGTGTGGGTGAGGGGCAACAGCCGCTGGACCACCTATCTGGCGCAGTGGGTACCATAGAATTAAAAAACGATGGTTATCGATATGCTGATGATGGTTATGATGATGATTGGAATTTTGTGGCGCAATGGGGGTGGAAAACGAATCAGGGGAACCGCAAGGACCCAGGAGAGGGACCACCTACGAAAATGAACTGGAATTGAAGCGCAGTATTTTCGCAGAGCAAAACTACCCCATCGTCTTTACAGCGCGCTAATTTCAGCACACACTGGTGCTGCTCCAGGAGCCCGGCCGTTAGCTTCAGGGATAAATGCAGATGGGTTCAAATCGGCGATGAAATAATGGAGGAAATGTTCCTAGCGCTAGCTCTCATCGCAAAGTTTAAAAATGCTTAGTAGCCAGGAGAGTGGACCGTACGCACTGTCTCTTGAACACCGCACGGTGTATTTATTTTTCTTCCTATACAACCTCTGCAATCAAGTTTTTCGTGCCTGCGAAAATGAAACAACCCAAATCTCTATGCGCGGCAAGATATGATCGAGTCAGTATAAGAGTATCAAAAGACACGCATAGCAAAATGTCTAGTCTTTTCAGATCCTTTTTCAACCATCCTATCGCGTGTCCCCGTTTAATTAGGTGTGCATTGTGCCCGCCCAATGTTTTTAGCTACTAAGTAAAGGTTGATCCATCTACGAGCCGTCTTGAGCTAGTCGACTGCACAACGACATGAATGAAATCGTTGACTTGTCACCAACATAGCGGTATGGGCGCGACAGAGCGGCGTGAGGCACCGATACAGTCGGATCTGTACGAATATTTTACTCAAGAGTTCCTTCTTTATAGCTTGATAACCACCTTCAAATCGGATTTTCTCCATTGGCTGACGGCTGCTTCACTGGTAAGCCCAATTAACCTTACATTTTTGCTGTGCTCATTTTCCCGAGACCAGAATGACAATTAACTTAGTTGCAAATATGATAGAATACTTGTTATAACGTGCACGAAAGGAAACGACAGTAACGTCGCAAACAAGCATCCCCACGACCAGCCGTGCATGGCCGTAGACGCCTCATGTACTGCCAGTCGTCTGTTACCCCGTTCCATGTCCTCTTTCTATCTTCTCCCATTCCCAGTAACCAGATAACAATTGAAATAAAGAGAGTTGAAGAGTTGACTATGTACCTATTCTAAGCCGTCGCGGTGGCTCAGTGGCTAAGGCGTTGTGGTGCTGAGCACGAGGACGCGGGTTCGATTCCCGGCCGCGGCGCCGCTTTTGTGATAGCGGAGAAAAGTAAAAATGCCCCAGTGTTCGAGATTTCGGCGCACCGTAAAGATCTCCAAGGTGGTCAAAACTAATACGGAGCCCTCCACTACGGCGCGCCTCATCGCCTGAGTAGCGTTGGCGCGTTAAACCCCACAACTAAATCAATGTACCAATTTCAAACGTAAAACTCGTAGTCAGCGCGAATGCTTCTGGCTTCTGAAATGCTCATCTAGAGAAATTTTTAACGGGAAGTTGTTGCCACAGAGGCTGTTTTTAGGGACAAACAGGTATACGTGCAGGCGTCCTTTCTGAATATCCGGGGCGGTCCTTTTCTTTCACATTTTAAACCACTCTGCTGCACAATAATTGGAAATAGCCTTTTTTTAATGCTGGTCCGAATATTGTTTAATTGTTGGGACCTCTAATTCTCCCCCAACCTTCCTTCACCAGGCTTTGCCCGTGGTCCTTCAAGCGTCATTTGTTTAAGGTTTGTTTTATACACGAACATTTACCTGAATGAAGTGACCAGCTGTCTTTCATGTGTTGCCTTTAAACAGCTCTATCGTTCCTGGCTAGCCTCCTCCAAGTCCGCGTGACGTTGGCAAGATTTAGTCGGTACGGCAAGCTGCAAAGCTGTCCGAATGACTTTGGCTGTCCTAAGCTCCGAATGCCTCTGGCGACCAGCTTAGCGTCGTCGTGTCGTTGGCCTGAGTGTCTCTCAGTTCCGGTGTTCTTGCAAGCATCCATCCGCTTTGTATCGACTGCACAATGTGGTACGCTCTCGCTGCCGCGTATCAGCCTTCATTTTCCCCCTATCCTGCTCTGGTTTGGCGCATTACACCCTGTGCTGCCGGAAGTATCTCTTGGCCACTTCTTTCTCAGCTGCTAACGTTGTTCTCGTGCTCGCGATCGCGACACATCGCGGTGATCTTTACTATTCGGATTTTTATCGATGCTTAATTCACTGAAAAAGCTGGTGTTCGTGCATTCGTAATTCGCAACCCAGTCGGCGTCTGTGGTTCTCCAAACCCAACTCGTGTAGGTATTATGGTTTAGTTTTAACACACGGCTTCTTATTTCGCTGCTTGCTTTCCCGATATGTTGCTGGTTGGTTATAAATAACTACACATCATGAATTATCTTGTGACTTCATCATTCCGCAGCGCATGTTGTACATTATGCATGCATGTATAGACACTTCGAAGCCCACGCATTCAGTATCTGTTCATTTTTTTGTATACACTGGTACCTAGATGACAGATACCAGATTTGTCGAGGCTGATCGCTCTTGTCGTGCGACGAGAGCGATGCCGAGCGACCAGAGCGAATGAAATCGGTATTGGTAGCTCCAGTCACAAGTGTGAATGAGCCTTAATAGGGTAACAATAGAAGACATTATATTAATACAGTAAAAGCCTGTTAATTCCAACTCAAAAAGTACCATAAAACTGTTCGTATTAAGCGGAGTTCGAAGTAGCGGGAGGGCGCTAGAGTGAATGGACATCGCGCCGCAGTGTGCGGGCAGGACACAAAGAAGTCACCTCTAGACTTGTTATCGCAAATTGGGGGCTACTACACAATTGTGGAAGGTGATTCTTTAAATAATGTTCGTGGCGGTCGAACAACGAGCGAAATTAATGGATCAGTCAGTTATATGCCCAACACAAACACTGACATTGCATTCATGTGAGCAGTGCGCCGCAATGTTAAAATAATGACGCTGCCTGCGCGCGAAAACAAGTTTGTTTACTAGGCAGGGTCGAGGCAATCAAAATTAAAAATAATCCGTAATATGCCTTGCGTTTCTTCTGTCACGACTCCATGAGCATCGCTTGAAACTTGCCGAAGCGCTCGAGCGCAGCGTCAGAATTCTCATCTGCTGAGAAATAACGCGCTGCAACATCCAGCCTTGACGCTGATTTGCATGCATCTCTAGTAAATTTGGTTTGGTTTGGATTTGCGACTGTCACTCTGGGCCGACTTCTGCGAGTAGCGATGGCCAGCAGAGGATTCCCTGAGTTCGAATTAACCACCCGCCGCGGTGGCTCAGTGGCTAGGGCGTTGTGCTGCTGAGCACAAGGTCAGGGGTTCGATTCCCGGCCGCGGCGGCAGCTTTTCTGATGGAGGCGGAAAGCAAAAACGCCCGTGTGTACGAGATTTCGACGCACGTTAAAGATCCCCATGGTGGTCAAAATTAATCCGGAGCCCTCCACTGCGGCGCGCCTCATCGCCTGCGTTGCGTCGGCGCGTTAAACCCTAAAATCAATCAATCAGTTCGAATTAAGCGTTCTGGATACCAATGCGTTCGAATTATCGGGAGTTTTCCCCCATTGAAATATGCAGGGCTGTGCGGGGAACAGGGCGTCAGTTCGAATTAACGAGCGTTAACTGTATTAATGTTAATATCAATAAAGTAATACTTGTTTTATTTGTGTATGTGAGGGGGTGACAAATTTTCTGGGCCCCGGGTGCAAGCTTACCCAGCAACGCCTCTGGTGGGTACAGGGGGCCCAACAATAAACTGGCTAGCATTGGATGGCCGCATCGGACGGCAAATCTTCTACGTTGCGAACTAAAGTGCGAACTAAAGTGCAACAAAAAATCACTCTAAATCTGGCTTTCTCAACTGACCTCCAGGACTGGGAGAGAAGGAGCGGTGAATGCGGCTCAGTTCTGAAACCCTTCCTGGACGACGAAGTATAGCGCTGTCATGTCTCAGATTTTGTGGAACTTTTCGCACTTCTTGAATGTGTTCGTGTTGAACGGGCAAAGCTGGGCATGCGTTCGAAGAGTAGTGCCAACGCGTCTACCTGATCTTTTATGGTGTCGCCAGTGGAACTGTGTTTTTTTCATCGGAGTGGTGTATGCCTAATACACCCCAGTTCTCGTGCCCTTGTGGAACAAAAACTCGGCGCGTGAAACGACAATCGGGGGACTTGTGTTCAGCGTAAGGAAATAGTCATAAACATCGAAGGGAAACTCAATGAGAAAACTCCCACCTCCCCTCGCGGGAACCCCTTTGTAGATGCGACGCATAGGGGGTTCACGTTGCAGCGTTGGACAGCGGAGGAACGGCGCTGGAACGATGGAGCGGAGCGGCGCAGGCACCGCGTTTTATAGCGCGCATAACGGCGAGGGGACGCGCCGGCGCCAGTGCGTCTGCCGCAGCTATGACGCAACACAATCCAAAACAATCCACTTTAATCCAATCAAATCCAATCGAATCCAATCCAATGCCCCTCGCGAGAGAGTATTCGCTATCGGAGAGGAGAGGGGCGGCGGAGAGCGCAGCTCGCGCGGCGAGGAGAATGGGGGAGGGGCGGACGCCGACAACAACGCCGACGACGCCGGATGCAGAGACAAGGCGAGTGAATGAGATGCAGTCGCATCTAAAAAATACACACAAAGGTATACCTTACGGCCTACGTATTTTAATTTAAAATGGCGTATATTATTGACCGGGAAACTGTCTTCCCAGCAATTCATGCGTGTTTAGAAGTGAAGCCTCCTTTAAAGAGATCGGTGCAAGCTTGGTCTTTGTAAGCTGGATTTCGCTGATTGTGAAGCATGGCCTACTACGGAAGGGGTATGGTTACAGACCCACTTTATGTTCCTTTCCACCGCCGCTGCTGCAGCGTCAACCCACGTGCACACACCACACACACACGCTCTGCCATATTTATTCGTACACATAGGGGTTGAAGGGGGCGTGTGCGCGCGCAGGCAGGCTTCACGCGCTCATCGTTGGCGTACCCGTTCTGCTGGGGGAAGGTTTAAACGAGGACACCTCACGGCCCGATGCGACCTGTCTTGCATGGTCGAGCAGTAAATTGGGCTGGTGTGTTACACAGACAGTGAGATGCTTACGACGTAGAAAACGGACGGAAAACGGAAAACGACAGCCCCATGTTTGTGCCCCAGAGTAAAACTTGTGGTCTCTCTACCTCACAATATGCATAACCCTAGCTATGCACAAGGCAGGCATTCATGCACACTGCGAAGAACCACCGTGGGTTCGAGCTAGTTGAGCACGCTCACGATACTGAAACGCCGTCGCGCCAACTT
Source organism: Haemaphysalis longicornis (assembly GCA_013339765.2). Lineage (NCBI taxonomy): Eukaryota > Metazoa > Arthropoda > Arachnida > Ixodida > Ixodidae > Haemaphysalis > Haemaphysalis longicornis. The sequence continues at coordinate 194,169,857 of CM023452.1, read as the reverse complement.
AACACCGCCTCTGTTGGGCAGGTGGAGAAAGGGGCGACAAAGGAATATGCCCAGGGCACGGAGGGAAGACGTTTATTTTACACCAACGTCCCAATTACATAATTTACAGTAGACATTTAACAGTACAAATGCGTACTTCCCTTTAGGTGAAAGGGGCGATGGGGCGCCACGCGCAAATTGTGTCGTCGGCGCAGAGCCAGTGGGCTCTTCGGTCAGGGCAAATTCCGGGGTGCGCGCACGTTGTGCGCGCGCGCATCGCCGTGCTGGCCAGATCGGCTCGCAGCCAGCGAAGGAGACTGGGCCCCATTCGCTCACAGGCGCGTACCGCACGGCGTGATCGTCGAGTGGTAGGTACGGCCTTACTATATGCAAGCGTCAGGGTCAAACAGGAGCAGCCTTAGGCACGGGCCGCAGCCGGCGCAACAGAGTTGCAGCCGGCTGGTAAAGAAAGCGTCACATACCTTCGGCCAACGCCTTCGGCGTCCTGGAAGCGTCTCCCCGAACGGACTCCCGTGCAGGGCGCGCGTTCGCCTCCCGGCGGAGAGCGGGGGTTCGGGAATCGTTTCAAACGGGCCGATGAGGTGAGGTTAGCTCCCCCACCAGGGCGGAGCGCCCGCTGCGTGACCAGTGTTTTATTGCCGCAACGGTCGCTTGCAGCCTTCACCTCAGGCAGGAGTTTGAGAAGACGAGCATTTCAGGGAGAGAGGGGAAAAGCGCCGCGCAATGGTCCAAACCTAGCGATCGTGCAATGGTCCGGGCGCCAGGATCCCCACAAACTGTAGCCCTTCCAAGTTTCATTCAGCTAATTGGAGGGCACTGATTTTTTACCATTGAGTTTTTGTATTGAAACCTTGTGTTTGTTAGTGTATGAATTTATTTTGGTAATGCAGAAATGAAGAGAAGAAAAGGGGGTGGAATCTTCTCATTCCAGAAAGCCGCAGGCTACCGCTGCTGCTCGGGCCCGATTGATCAGGAATTCCTGGTCCGCAAGCCATGAACTCATCAGTCCGGGGAGGAGGAGATGGTACAGAGGGTGGGTTGTGGGGGAATTCCCATACGAGCTGGTATGGGGATCCCTATGCGTCGCAGGCAGGGCAGTTGGAAGGGTATATGTTTAAAGAGACGTGATGAGGACACAGGTATTGTAAACGGTACTGGTTTCAAGTCGTCATCACATGCACTCGTGCATCTGGGAGGCCCAGTGACAAGTGGGGAGAGGGGTATTCTAGTCTAGACCGGCGGTATGCTGGTAAAGGATTTAAGAGTATTGGAGTGGTATGGTAGGGACACCGCCGACGCATCCAATCTGCTGCTCATCAACGGTGTGGACATCGCCACTCGTATCGGTCTTCACACTGGCACAACAAGATACATCCCCAGACCTTACTTGGGCCACCCCTGGACTCACCCGGAAATTGGATGCCTTACTCCACAACGTGGGGCAGCAATCACCTACCCCATAACTGATTCACCTACGGGGCTAGAAGCTTCGTCAACGGAAAACAGTAAAGAAGCTAGATTGGAATATTTTCAGAGAAAGCAGTCTCGGCTAATCTCCGCCGGCTTCACTCAACGACTTCTGTTCCCTGATTCTATCTCCATCAACACATGCACAAGAAGAAATCGACTGTACTGCAGAAATTTTTCATGTGGACAACCACAAGGCAAACCTCGAGGCTTCACCCAAAAGGCGAAGAAACGAACCCCCCTGTTTTCTACACTTGCCCTAACTGAAAACCCCAGAGAAGTGGAACGATGTCTCAAAACCACCTTTTTTCCACACGCCTCCACATCACCTCCTGAACCTTTTCTTGACATCCCAGTTTTCCAACCAGACCCAAATCCTAACCTACCATTCCCGATGACTGAACTGGCAAGACGCCCGGATTCCGCACCCCGCCATGATGGCGTAACGTGAAAACATCTCAGAAATCTGCCAACTGAAGCCCTTTTGCAACTGCTTGGTCAAATCAATGACCTCTGGGAAAAAGGATTCATTCCTGACGTCAAAGATCTCAAACTCACCTTCATCTTCCCTATACCTAAACCGAACAAGCCAAGTGCAAATCAAGGAGACCTAAAAAGCCTACGCCCCATTTCATTATCCACAGTCATATGCAAATTAATTAATAGACTAATTAAATTTGCCTTATGCACTATTTAGAGTATGTGCGACCATACTCTAAAACCACCCAAACAGGCTTTCGTCCCAAGGTGGACTCACATGACAGACTCTGGCTGCTGCGCGGAGTCCTCAATCGATCATACTACGCAAGCTGAAATTCAGGCCTTGTCATGGCCGTCGACTCAGGCAAGGCGTTTGACAACGTAAGCCAAAAAGTCGTTTTGGAAAAACTTGCGAAGGCGTATCCGAGTGTAATAGCTAAAAAGTGGATATCGAGAATTCCTACAAGGCCGACCTATAAGGCTACATGGCTCGCATCCTGGCTGGGAACCCACTACCCATTATATAGACCTCGGGGTCCCTCAAGTTTCGATTTTGCGACCGGTTCTATTTAATCTAGCCATGACTAGGGTGGCATTAAACTTGCAAGTTGACACGGCAGGCCCGCCTTACCATTTATGCGGACGACGTCACAGTTTGGACTGAAGCAGCCGACTTCGAATCTTTTGACAATCAAACAGTAGAACTGCAAGTCCGCAGGCACATAGCCTGGAGCTGACTCTTGCCGACCCCGAACTTGGGACTGGCCTTCCCAGCGCTGTCACCACTGTTGGGACTGGGCCATCTCACCGCAGCCACCACGGTTGCGACTGGCCATCCGAGCGCAGTCACCGGTGTAGCGACGTTGCCTTACTCCGTCCGCTATCGACGCGGCGCAGAGCGATGAAGTTCTCGAGCCGTCGAAAAGTTGAAGCAACATTTATATACAGTATGTACAAGGGTAACAAAAGCGTTACATGACTCGCACATAGGCGGCAGCACGTCTCCACTCGGTGCATCTGAAAGTGCCGCCAGAGAGTGCCTCCGGGCAGGTTTTTATACCCCCTGGAGTCCGTTGAAGCCCCGAGAAGTTTGAATCGCTCCAATCAGGACTCTCGCGGGCCGAAGTTTGAAATCCGACGAATGAAGGCGAAGCGGTTGCGTCAGCCCAGCCGCCCCGACAGGGAAAGGGAAGGCGGCGCCGTCTCAGCGGAGCCGTCTCCAGGCATGTAGCGGCATGTCGGTTGCCGGTCGTTCGCCCGATACATGATTCGGCCGAGCCGCCACGACGGGAAAAGGAGAGGCGACTCTGCGGCGATGCAAGTCCGGGCCTGTCGGCTGTAGGTGGTTTGGTCTGGATTGGTCGAGGCGTGAATTGGCCCTGCTGTCGGCGCGTCGCCCGAGCAACCACTTTGGGCCGGGAGCTCTGGCACAACAGACTCCAGCTCGCTCCTGAAAAGACCTAGCTATTGGCAGTATACGGTTGCAAACCACCCGCTCAATCCGAAGTCATGTTATCATCGCAGGTCATGAAATACGCGCCACAACAGAGCCCATAACCATACTCGGTTATCAATGGAACAAATAACATCGCTGGAATATAACTCCAGAGATTGAAGCAAAAGTGGAAAAGTCTGTTCCACTCCATCCGCAGACCTTCGAAAAAATACGGAAGGAGCAAGTCAAAAAAGTCAAAAGGCCACCCTGCCCATGGCCAGAGCTATCATAGTGATCACTCTCACGTACGGCGCTCTGGCCTATGAACTCAACAAAGCTTACAAAAGAGCCTTCCAAGTATTCCACAGGGCAACCCTTCGAACCATCAGTGGTTTGCCCAAGCACACACCTAACCAGAAGCTTGAACAGGCAGTCCCCCTTCCTCCCTTCCTTCATCATCAACGAAGCCTATGCGCAGTCTGAATTTTAAACGTCCACACCAATGACATGCCCTCACTGCATGGGGCGTGCGCAGCCGACCAACACTCTGTACTTTCCCCCACCCCACTTGAACCACGGAGTCGACCAGAAATCGTATCCACTACGCACAGCAAGCCGATTGGACGCGACAATCCCGCACTCCGCCAAACAACGCACCCGGCGCCTTCAGACGACACGACTCGAAAATGAAGTTGACATCCACATAAACGCCAGCGGAAGCTCAAATATCATCGGACTGGCCTGGACGTGCCCGGAGGTTCCTGCGCTGTCCAGGGTATCACACCGGTACGAAGAGCCAAGCCATGGCCTTGAAGCAGAGCTGCGTGCTGTCAACCATGCATCGCCATAACCTTCCTTGCCTATGATACCGATGTCCCTCGGGCCCGCCAGTTATTTCGTATCCTCCACGGGCTAGTACGAAGCACATGGAAGCCACAAGAACCGCACGAATTCTGTAACGGATCAAAACACCAAAGTCCGCATTGAACTTGGGAACAGGCCCATGAAGGCCTTCTTCCTCAGGACAACCAGGCGGCCCACGAGGGTCGCACAGGAGAGTGCAAATTTACAAAACCTACCACTGGCGACTGATCAAGAGTCGAGGTGGTCGCCTACGCCTCCACCAGCGGTGCGACTACACTCGGTATAAGAAGGACGACAAGACCGGCTGCAAAAACAAAACTCCCTCAGGATATTTGAGTGCTCCAGTGAAATCTTTACCATAAAATTTCTCACCGACATGGCCCACACACCTAAAATGCATCGCAAATGGTACACTCCCCCAACTTGCCCCAAGATGTCCATACTGTCACACATGTACCCCCAGCAAACCTTCACTCATCTGGTGTGGTTCATGTCCGACTTTTGCCAAACACGGAACATTCACGGCACCACAACTGCACCCTGAGCCGCACAAACTTGACACAGAGTTATTCCAGCGAATAGCACCTTATTCTCTAAAGAGCAGTCTGACACGAGTTGTCTGAGCGGGGCTCTCATTGGTCCTTTTCACGATGGACTTGTTTTGCCTGGCCCACCAGTTGTGATGGACTCATTTGAAGAGTGGAGCTGAAAAAAAAAGTGAACCCTGATCAGCGTGAACAAGAAGTAGTGAAATCCAAGAACTGTACCGTTGCCCCAGTGCTTTAACGTATACCCTCTCGTCTTTCCCTCCCCCTGTTTACATCATCGGTCTCCCGTTTTAATAAGAGTTTACTACTACTACTTTTTTCTCGTCTCTTCCCTGGTCCTTGGAGGCACATCTTGGACCTCGAGGACCTCTTGTTGGTCGGCAGAACAGAGGCCGCGTCCATGGCGCTCGGATTTCCCTGAGGCCGGGCCTCCTCTCGCCCTCCATCCCCCTTCTAAAGTCAAATTAATCGCGTTAAATCGATTAATCAATCAATCAATCACTCAATGCACTTGTCTAAAACGTTAATCCGGTAGGTCGCACAGTAGTTTATACCACGGACACAAGGGCCGCCGCATGGCCACTGTTTCGAATTTTTGACAGCAGACTGGAAATTTGGAAGTGATGTCAGTCACGTCATCAGAACTAACGCAACCTAAAGTAAAATTCCCTTTGCGTACCGTTCAGTGACGTCATCCCCTGGGACATCGGTGTATTGAAGGAAAGCACCTATTCCGGGAGGGGATGCAGAAATAATAATGAAATTTGAGGACTAAGACAGACAAAATTAGCCGTGTATCCATTTGCACTAAGATAATGGACCGCACTTGTACATTGCATAATATTACGGAATGTTAGGTTCTTCGTAACTCATAATGTGCTTGGCAGCATCTTTTTGTTCGTTTTTATTTCTGCGAGGGTACCCGCATGAGCTGTCTATGTACAGTGTAAGTCTTAATTGTTCTTGTCTACTTTTAGAAAGGACAGGATCCTACGCGACGGCATGAACTTCATTTGCGCTTTCATCACTCAGACTTTGCCTCACCAAGACTTGCCGCAAAATAAACCTGAAGTCAATTAAACCGAATGACGTTGCCTCGGGTCTACCATTCCCAAGGTCTACCGATACCAAAAAATTCAAGACGCGTCAGACAGCCACAGTCGCAAACGCGGAGAAAAACTAATACGCAGTGAGCAAATGTCGAAAGCGGAAGGGCGAGGAACTCGGAGCGGAAGGAGGAGAAATACTAGATTTTGATCTAACGTCGCGTCGGCGCGTCCAAGCTCTTGGAAGATACAGACCTTTTCATACACGCCTTATTGTGTATTGGGTGCAAGCGGTTGCGTTCGCCTGCTGTTGCGTTTTGTAGACCATCGTTGCCTATAATACATGGGGTTCGTTTATAGAGGTTCCATTCTACGGATTCACCGTGATATAAAGGGGAGAGCACACGTTCACGGTCACATGGCAGCGGCAGCGTGCAAGGGCGACGTGGGCACGCACAGGAAGCGTTCTGCGCGTCACGCGGCGAAAGTTAGCTGGGCATCACCAAGGCTCGCTCGCTGAGCGACGCAGCATTCCTGACGTGCACCGTAGAGCACACTTTGCTCGTGGGCGGCACTTCGTCCATGCAGGCTGATCCTGTTTGTTGTGCCGACCGTTCTATTTTAGGGACGAAGCACCTTGGGGGCTCGGGCTGCCGGCGTCTCCTGTCGTCTCATGCAGTCACGGTGCTAAAACAAACACCGGGACACTCGTTTTCTAACGCCTCGAGCTGGAACGTTTCATTTCCATGCACAAAAACGCGTAGTAAAAGAACACACCGGGACACTCGTTTTGCAACGCCTGGCGCTAAAACGCTTCGTGCTTCAATGGCACGAGACTTTTGAAGCAAAGCTGTATACCTCTACCCCCCGACGGTTTTATCCCCGTGGGCGAAAACGCCAAGGCCTACACTCTTAGGCAAAAAGGACTAAAAGTTCGTCCTTTCGGGGACTAACGGCCTCTGCCACAATCATTAGTCCCTTTGGGGACTAACTGCGAGGGGACGAACGGTTAGTCCCCCACCCGGACGGTCCGTTCCGATACTCCCCAAGGACGAACTGCGTAGAGTGCAGGAAAAAGAAAAAAACGCCACCACCGGCAGGGATCGAACCCCTGACGCCCGCAATTATACGGAAGGAACCCGACGCGCTATCCGCTAGACCACGCCGCCGGGTGGTTCCGGCGGCACATAATATTCAAGTGTACAGCGTGTAGTCCTGTGCATAACGCAACAGATCCATTGCAACTGGTGCCCGAATTTCTATCTGTGCAAGCGAACGTGACCGCGTTTTGCGCCTTGCGCTTAGCGCTTTGCTAGGTTTAGGGACTATTGCTCAGTTCGATTCGAAATAGAGCCTCACAACCATAGTTTTTTCGTAAATAACAATCAACTCGTCGTCGCCTAGTTGAGATAAGTAGCTGGGCGATCGGACGACTCATTTGTTTCCGCACAAATTAGCGCAAGCTAAGTGCTTTCTTAGTGTTCGATACATATGTTAAGTGCTCTATGTAACGTATGTGAAAGGTGTGAGTGTCAGAATAAGGAAACATGCCATATTTTCCTGCATCGGCGGAAGCGAATTTGGTGTTGCTTAGCCTGAATTCTTCAAATTCGCGTCGCTAGACGATTGCGACTTCGAAATCCAAGCGGGTTTTACAGCAGTTGCAGCATTGTCATAGCTTTGGTGCCCAAGGCAATTATGTACCGAGTGTAAAAGATAACTTCGAGACGCTTACCTGTAGCGAGCATTTTTGTTTTGCAGTTGCCATCAGCAACATGCGTTTTTTATGGTCTGTTAAACATATACATATTCATTACGCTCAGGAATCCACTTTTGCTATTGTCACTAATTTTTGAGTTACTGTTAAGGCGCTTGAAAGCTTTCATTGGCCGTTGTTATCTCGCACGAATCGAATGCAACACAGCGTATCAACATAACCTCGCCGAGAAGCGTATGACGATCGCGCTTCGCCGCTCCTTCCCATTACCCGCCGCTCTACTAACCCTAGGCGATTTTCTTATAACTAACGTCAATATTTTCTCCCGTGGCACCATCTAAAGCACCCAGTGACTGCAATGCCTTGTGTTTTGGAAATATAAAACCGTTCGCAGACATATGCGCGAAAGGGCAACGACGACGCCATTAGGGGATTAACGACGCAGCAAAGAGACTAACTGCATGCGTTTCGTCTTCCCGTTACTCCTTATAGATCGGCGGGGACGAACAGTTAGTCCGAATTTATGCACACGGCACGTACTCTGCCGCAGATACTCCCTTTGAAGATGAACGGTCGCCCGCGAAGACTAACGGCTGTATTTTAGTCCCTATTTTAGTCCTTTTTGCCTAAGAGTGTAAGACCTCAGAGCCGACCGCTCAACATTGAAACCACATTATAGATGATAAGGCGCCCGTAAACAATGGGACCCCCGCAATTTGTTCCTTGTAAAGATTATGTTTGAGATTACCTTTGAAAGCTACGTAGGATCTAGTGACACTAGCCGAGCGCAAGCGGCAAGCCCGCCTTCTCCAACCACTAATGAGCGCGCGCCGCATTGCAAAAGAGAGACTTACAATCTTTGAATACACTTATGCGCTGCGTGCTTCGCTCCTCCCCAGGTTTCACGTTGTAGGAGATGGCCCGGGATTTCTTTCATAACAGAATGTGGCGCAGCCACCGCACCTCAGCACCGTTTAAACCAAAGATGATTGGGGTTTGGCGACGCGAGTGTAGGCCCGTGCGTGAGACTGTATATCACTTATTGTGCACTGCTGCGCGAAAAACTGCAGCGAGCTCCCTGCCTCGTGTACATCATGGAGGCAGGCTCTAACTTTTTCATTTTCATGGACCCTGGGGCAATAGTGCTGACAGTACCCTGGGTACAAAAGTTCTGCTCCAGTTCCTACGAGACTCTTAACTGGAAAAATCTCTCTAGATCATAGACAGCGCAAGTGTCTCACGATATGTAACTCTTTCGCGCTGCGGTGTTTATCTATTTATTTTTGTTCGGTTGGTGTGGTTATTTTTTGCGCCGTTTACTTTGAATTTTAATTCAGCGTGTACATTAACGATTTTCTTTTCAATAGTATTTTTTATGTACGTACTCTGCTAGCAGCATTCCCTTGTTTCTCGCTTTTAACGTTTCTTGTTTGTCTTCTTCCTGCCGTACCCTTAATGTCCAACATTCACCACTCATCATCATATTCACCCCCACCTGGTGTAGCAAGCCTTCTCCCTAGCAGCAGGGCTGACCTAACTAGTTGAGTTGCCATTAAAGAGCTCTCTCTCTCTCTCTCTCTCTCTCTCTCTCTCTCTCTCTCTCTCTCTCTCTCTCTCTCTCTCTCTCTCTCTCTCTCTCTCTCTCTCTCTCTCTCTCTCTCTCTCTCTCTCTCTCTCTCTCTCTCTCTCTCTCTCTTATGAAATAGTGAACAGTGGCGCATGCAAAATTTTACTTCGGGGGGTGCTCCCTAAAAATGAAAAGCATGAAATGAAGAAAAAGAAAAAAAGGCAACAAAAAAATCGGAATTAAAAAGCCAAAGCAAGGAATTTAGACAAATTAAAGAAACAATAATCTAAATGGCTTCGTACTCCGCATATCTTTCCGATTGTTTTGTTCACTTTTTCTCCACTGAAATTGTAAAATGGCTGATCTTAGCGGTGAGCCATACCTCGCGGCAGTATGTGGTTGATGCGTAGCCTATCCACACTAAAACAGTTATCGATAGTAGTTATTATTCGTTGACAAGCAGAAGTATTCTTGCGCCCCCCCCCCCCCCATACCAGGTATTGAAAATTACGTAAGTCAGTGTCATGGAGCTATTGAATGTGAAAAATTCCAAAATCTATGTGAAAATTTCTCCAATGCAGAAAAATTTATGATGCTCAAAATAAACTCATCTGTACAAAGGTATAGGCAGGTTTCATCCCTGAGGTTTGCCTTCGAATGTTATCCTCTAGCTCTGGAAATTTACTCGCCAGTACGTCACAGACATACACAGATAAGAGTTCCTGTATCTTTACACGAAATAAATCCTACAGTGCGACTACCAGGAGACAGGAGTACGCAAACGTTGGCTTCACCGTTATAACACCCTTTGTGCTGTGGTGCACCCTTTACAGGTGAGTCGGGGATCACTCGGCGTAAAAGGCTAGATAGTTTCACAGCAAGCAGGCCAGATACTGTAAAGTGGGTGAAGTATCCAAAGAATGCTTCCTATTAAAACGCTGGAACGCTGTGTGACTGCGACCACTGGCGCGCGTTGCGGCGAAGTCCAGTGCCAGGGAGTACTGAATCACGCTGCGTGGTCGACGTGCTCCACCGTCCAGTCATTCTAATTTCACTTGAAGAAAAAAAAGAGCGCTAAAAACAATAACCAAAACCACGAATGACGACACAGAAGTGCATCTCTGTCGTCGTTCTTCGTTTTTGTGTCGTGTTTTTAGCGCCATATTTAACGGCGAAGCTGTTTAGCAAATCGTTATTTAGCGTGTCCGCAGTTAAAAATGTCAAGAAAATGCTGAGAGCTCGTGTGTGCGCGCCTCGCGGCGACCGTCCAGCGTCCCCGCCGCACGCTTGTCAAGCCAAGCATATCCACTAAGGGCAATTGGCCGAAAAAGAAAGGACTCCAGTGTTTACCGTGTGATTAATAAACGCACCTGTCACTCAACGGTGTCAGTGTGGTGAAACGTGCTAATGCACACTCAGCGTTTAATGTCCAATTATTACAACTTACAACAATGATGAATTAAAGGTCGTTGCGGCAGCGAAAAAGAAGCAAATCGGCTGAAATCGTGGACTTAAACCGCCGTGATGGTCGTGAAGGTTGCGCACAGCTTCGCTACCTTCAAGTCTTACACGTTAGTGTGAGCTTCGTTCATTTTTCATTCATACGCATCAACTAACCCAAAAACATACGTTACTGAAGTATCGTTCTAATTGGCGCTTTTTCGACATTTAAACGTCCTTGGTACATAATTTCCGTTAAAAATAATCGCTTAGTGATCTCTAATGCATGCGCGTTTGCTGGATTATCCCTCGGAAACAGGTCCCGGAGAAGAAAGTAAGCATGCAGCGGCCCCAAAGATGGCGGTCCTGAAGCATGACGTTATTTATAACCTTCGCTTGTAATCAGCTACATTTCATTGCTCCAGTGCATAACGGGACAGCTGTGGCGCCTTCGTTCGAAATGAATGCTCTGAACGGTAGGGGGGAGCCGAAGGGACGCATGAGAAGTGGTAAGGCAGAAGGAGCGTGGTGATCGGCGAATTCTCGGGTGGACGCGAACGCCCAGGGGACCCCAACGCCGAGCAACGTCATCTCCTCTAGGCCAGCAAGAGGGGTGACGACTTGGCAGCTTCCTCAACGTAGCGTTTTTTTTGTTTGTTTTTTTTCCTTTGATCAGTGAGCATACGCGGTATAGGTAGCGTTGGCGGACCGGCCAGAACGCCACGTCATCGGCCGACCCTGACCGCGCCAACGCCAAACTCACCGGCGGCATCGGACAACCTCGAAGCTCGGCCACCCCACGTGCACGATGAGATCAAACACTTGCAGGCCGGAGTGTTTCGTGGGGGCTGTAACCGGTTAGATTATAGGTTTGATTTTCATTTTAGTGTCCGACGACAACACACCTCGTCCTCTCTGCCGGATTAGCCTAACCTTTCCCGTAAAGACAACCTGTTACAACTGATCTCCGCGCCGTTTTTTTTTTGTCGACACACCAAGTTTACGTGGCTTCGACATCTGTTATTACCACTACGTTCAGCGATTGTACGGTGCCCCTGAAGAAGAAAAAATAACACAATCGGAAAGTTATTCCACTGCATTCTGAAGTTGTTTTTTTTTTTTTAATTTAGGATTGTTTCTTTGATCCGCGCACATTGTTTCGTTCTTTCTTTTCTTTCTTTTCTTTCCTTATCATGTTCACGCTCTCCTTTTTTCCTCGTGAGCCCGACCCTCCCCCCTCCGACAGCCCTTCAAGAATCATTTGTCCAAACGCACCCTGTACTGCTCCTTGCAGAAGCGAGCACTACAGCCACGCAACCACCCATTCGTTTCTGTCCGTTACACACCGATGTCAAATCAAGACTGAGTAACGTTAACAGCGATCTCTGCTGCCGAACACACTTCTCTTTTCTCTCTTTGGGCCGCAAGAGGGCCGGGGACCCCCACATTATTATTTTTCAACTCCGTTCTTAAGTACACTCGCAACAAGAGAGGAAGCAATTGTCGAAGGGCTCGCCCATGGCCCTATTTCGCTCGTGTAGCTAGTCGAGAGCCGGGCTCGGCGAAAAGGCCCGCCACGCGTCCACGTCTCACGGCCGCGCTTAGGCACCCACTGATAGATGAGTCTGCGCACACGCCTCCATTGTTTGCGCGCTGGAAATGCGGAGGTGTCGGATGCTGGCGGCGGGTGTACAGCCTGGCCGTGACGGTGGTAACGAGTGGTGGCCGGAGAAATAACTGCTTCCGGCGGCGTGCCGCCAAAATTGTTGCGATGCGCATACAATACGCGGCAAGCAAAGTGCGCGCGATATTAATACGCAGACAAAAACTCGACAGAACGCGCACGGTGTTTCCTTTTAATTCGCTGCGAAAAATTGATTTAGAAAATCGCTGAGGGAGCGACATTATGGCGTTTTTTTTTTTGCTTCCTGCGAGGGAGTTGCACGGCTAGGTTGTGCGCTGACTTCTGGCTGAATATAATCAACTAGGATTCATTAATATACACTAAGAAAATGGACAGGAATGATAATAGAAAATGTTAAGCCAAACTGCTTTTTGAACTGTAAATAATCAAACTTTGACGCGAGACGCGTTGGCTAGAAACAATCCCTTTTAAAGAAAGTATATATCTTTCCTTTTTTTTTTTCGGGGGTGGGGAAGGGGGGGGGGGAACTTCACCGATGTCGATTTCATGGAACCCCATTTCATCGAAAAAGTGGACGTTTCATCGAATACACTTTCATCGAATTGCCAATGGCCGTTTCATGTTTAGGACGTTCTTAGTCTGTTTTATGACGCGCAGTAACAGCTTACAGGTTGTATTTTTTTAAACACTGCTTTGAGAAAGGGCAAGAGGATTGCATTTTGGGACAACCCACGTGAGTAGAAAACTCCACATTTTGGTGTTTCGCGAAAGTTGATGCATGAGTTCTAGTTTTCGACATAATGAAATCAAATTATGTACGAATAAGGGTAGGCGGGCCTATTCCGCCTTCGATGAAGTTGACGGAGTGATGGGAGGATTTATAGCTGCGCTGCATGAATGTGTGGTATTTGGATAAGTGCAGCATTTGACGTCCTAACTTAATTTTTTTTCGGCCCGACGCGCTGATAGGGCACTGTGAAGGCTTAATTACGCGAGCAAGTGACAGCACGCTCCAGTAACGCCTATACAAAAGGAATGTCAAGTCTGTGCTTGACAGCCAACACTTTAACACGCAAGGGTCCCCAGTGAGGAAGTTCCGAGGAGCTGGTACTCGGAGAAATCAGCAAGCCGCCGTGGCTCAGTGGCTACGGCGTTGTTCTGCTAAGCCCAAGGACTCGGGTCCGATACCGTCTTCGGTGCACGCTTTTCAGATGGAGGCGAAAAGCAAAAAACGGCCGTGTGTTCGAGACTTCGGCGCACGTTAAAGATCCCCAGGTGGTCAAAATTAATCCGGAGCCGTCCACTACGGCGCGCCTCAGAGCTGATCAGGTGTAGCTTCAATCAACCCGCAATCAATCAGAAGTCAGCGAGTAGTGACATCGAGGGGCACGTGCGTATACGTTTTTCCCCTCCCCCAATCACAACAGTCCTCCTGTACTTCTCGCGAAAATTCCTCGGGCACTTGAGTCTGCCTGCGTGATTTGAATGCGAAAGCCAGTGATTGCCAGATATCGCCACGCACGTCGTGTTTGCGTCTTTTCATTTCTTCTTTCGCTTTTGGCTCGGTGGGGGGGCCGCAATCAGACGGAGCTTCCCACAGCCAGACCCGTGCCGTTCTGGCACTGTCGCCACGTTCTTGTTCTTAAGCAAGATCTTCAGAACTCCGAGTCCACCGCTTACGTGCGCGTAGACGCACCGTTGTTGATCCGCAAAAAAAATACGTATCCGGCGCTGGTTTCATCCACCGTCACTCGGGCGGACGCAGAGTCAGGTGCTCACCACAACGCGCAATCAACAAAGCCGAACGAATGGAGGCATCGAACGCCCTTAATAATCCTTGACTCTCAAACTACGTCAGAAGCTGCTGATACAACGTTCAGCTACCACATACCCACCAGAAACACGAAACGTTGAACGCATACATCCATCCTCTATGCCGCCTGTTACTCGAGTGACGGCCTCGCGGCGCAGGAGATGCGGCCCATTTTCTAGATTTCCACCTGTTTTGCGCTATTTTGCCACAGGGCAAGTCAGACTGCACAGAACGGCTATGCAAAAGGAATGCAAGACTGTGCGAAGCAACACTTTAGCAGGCGCCTAGGACTGAGTCAGCGAATTCACGAGTCGAAATGCCTGGTATCTCGTCCGTGTAGCAAGAGTGCCGGATGCAGTGGCTTGTACCTGCTGCTCGAGTTCTTGTAAGTACGCGATGTACTCGCCCGGAGCCCAAGACGGGAGTTCGATACCGTCTAGGGACGCATCAGGAGTGGAGGCGAGGAGAAGAAACGCCGTATGCGAGATTTCGGCGCACGTAAAGATCCCCAGGTGCTCAAATAATCGGAGGCTGCGCTGCTCGGCCGTCGTGCTGCTTCAACGATATCGAAGCAGGAGTAGTGCTCAGAGCTACGTGCTAACGTTTTGTCAAAGACTACCAATACAGTACACGATCCTCCTGTCTCTGGCGAAAATTCATGACTTGAGTCTCCCGACGTGATTTGAAGCGAAGCCGTGATTGCCAGATCTCACACGTAAAGTTCTAAATTGTCTCCGAGGCCGTTCCGGTAAATAGTCAAATAAAGCAACCAACACTTTTCCCTGGGACGGGGATGGAGAGGGCCAGGGTCCAAGGAGACCTTTCAAAGATATAGATGCGTTGTTGAGGCATCAATCTTTTCTGCGGAGATGATTTCTTTCTGGATGTATGCCGCACACTCTAGAAGGACGTGCTCTACTGTTTCGGGCAATCCGCAATTATCGCAATAGGGGATTCATGTCGGCGTGGGGGTTATTGGAAGATCAGTGCTGCTGGCTTGGGTTTGGCATGACATTTGGATTCTGAAGCGTTTTTTTTTTATTTGGGGGGTGGGGGGGGGGGGGGGGTTCACTATGCGTTAATATGCCAAGACAACCGTTCCGAAAGACTTTCATTAAAAGGAATACGCTTGACTTCCCTTTTTCCTTGGCTTTAAAACTGAGCGTTTTTTTTCTCTCCAGATATAACAAAACACTCTGCCTAGCGTATTTGTGGCACTGCGTTTGACCTGAATGCCACTTAAGCGTTTCAATCCAAGCCAACGACGAAAGTAAGGCGAGCGTAGGGTATAATGGTGGCCCATGACGACACAGGCGGCCTTGATGTGAGCCGCATAGACGCTGGCGGCAGATTCCTCTCTTGTGTATACTCAAAGACACTCTATGCTCTGCTGCTCTGGCGACCAGTCTTCAAATTTCACCCGAACCCAACGTATTCCCTCATTGCAGCGGCGGCCATATTGGTATCACTCACGCTGATGCCGACGACTACGAGTACGCTCACTTTTCGAGTTTGATACCTAAGGCTTTCGTTTTCATAAATTTACACAATCATTGACAGGATCCCGAGAATACCATCTACAGTCGAACCTTAGTAATTTAGTTCTTTACATCCGATATTCGTTGTATCCGTAGCGCTAAAAATCGGTTCAAACCAATCGGTAGTCTGGCTCCCGCAAAAATCCTTGATACAAAAAAACATTATTTAAATCTTCGAACCTAAGGAAACCCTTATCTTTCACTTTCGACTTGTGACATTTCAAGCCCAATGAACCAGAACATTTGAAACGGGAAGTTACAACAGAACAAAGTAAATTGGACAAAACAGGCTTGCGTTCCTATTTTTTCGAGGAAGGACGTGATCTTTGTCTGGGGGCTACTCACAGCACTGAGCAGGATGAAGTTTTCCACAGTGTCCACGAACAAAGGGGCCTTTTCTACTACTGCAGTTTCGGATGCCGGGAGTTTTTCCAATAGCTTTACAGCTTACTGGTCAAATATTTCTTCGTTATATCCGATAGTGCGCGCGCCTCTCACAGTTTCACTTTCGTTATAAAAGAATAAGTGTCATTGAAATGGAGCGTGACCAACCAAAGTTCGTATTTAGTTCATTATAGACGATAATTCGCCATATCAGTGTTCGTTATAACGATGTTTAACTGTATTGTGCTGTGGTCGTTCACTGCTTCAAATGGGGAGCAATGGGTCTCGGGAATTTGTCGCCAGCTAGATAGATCCAGGCATTGCTGACCACCGTGGCTTTCTTCTGGCAAGGAGGTTCTTAACTAAGGCATCACCGCCTTGGGCTGCCTCCTTTTCGCGGGTGTATCCGACACTCCCCAATGCCTTCTACCAAGTTTGCTCCGGCAAAACTCACAAGAATCCCGCCAATCTTACTTTTTCCATTTTTAATACAGTTTATTGAAGACTATAATTTCTAAAATCATAGCGAGATGAACACAGATCAAATTAATACTTCGGCAATTCGACAATAATGCTCTCGCTGATTGATTGTGGGTTTAACGCGCCGACGCGACGCAGGCGATGAGGCGCGCCGTAGTGGAGGGCTCCGGATTAATTTTGACCACCTGGGGATCTTTAACGTGCGCCGAAATCTCGTACACACGGGCGTTTTTGTTTTTCGCCTCCATCAGAAAAGCGGCCGCCGCGGCCGAAAATCGAACCCGCGAGCTCGTGCTCAGCAGCGCAACGCCTTAGCCACTGAGCCACCGCGCCGGGTAATATATATAATGCTCTCGCAATCGCTACACCATAAGAGTCCCGTAATTCTGACATTTTCTCTTCCCAAGCGGAATATGTATATATAACCCGCTTTGTCGTAGACGAGTCGCAGTCGCGCAGTGCACCGGCTACGCTACCTACGTGCATCGCGATGACTCACCAAAGCCCCCCGTCTCATTTCAACTACGTAGACGTCACAACTAAACGGGCTGAAGTATTTCGGATTCCGAAGGAATACGAAGGACACTTCGCGTAAGCATTAATAATTCGCGTAAGGACAACTCGCGCTGGCGAGTTGCCCTTTTTTGCCCGATGCGAGAAACACCCGGCGGAACAGCCTCGCGAGCTTACTTATCTAAGCGGCGTTGCTGGGGCATGTGCGATACATGAAGCGTTCGTGTCTCGACACGCGCTTGCCTGCCGCAGCGCCGAGACGCCCGCCGAGCTCACGATCCGCAGTGCGGTCGAAGGAAAGGTCAAAGGGTGGGGCGACTGGAAACCACCCACCCGAAACCCTCAGAGAAAGAGAATTTTGGGCAACTTCCGTTCCTGAAGCGACCGCCGGCCGCGTTGGGCCTGTAATTCGTTCGTTTGCCGACCGGAACGTACACGGCGTGTTCCTAGCGACCGCGTCACGACGGGGGTGAACTGCGAGACGCTGTAGAAAGGGACTCGAATGTTACAGTAGAAAATGAGCTGATGGGGGCGTGTCTGACACGGTTCTTTTTTTTTCGCTAACAGCGGAAACGGAACTCGATGTAGATGTGAAAACAGACAAAAGAGCAAATTAAGGGGATTGCACAAACAAACGCAGATCATAATTGGGACAGAAGGTCCGCTGTTATCATTAAGATAATTATCTGCAGACAATAGAAGCGGTGATTTTTGCGTTCAAAGTGGGGCTTTATGCGTTCATCTACGCGCAGGGCCCTACGGGCATTAGTCGACGTTCTTGGACGTGCGCCGACATTTTGCACACGGGGGTCACCCGGATCTGATTCTGCCTTTGTCATTAAAATAGCCTTCGTAGTCGGGGATCCAATACGAAATCTCGGGGGTAAAACAATGACAGATTCAGGAGGAAGAGGATTGGGTGGGGGGGGGGGGGGGGGAAGGAGGGGCTTTTCTAAGCGTACAACGAAATTAGCACCGCCGAGCCTGTCGTGGCACCCCCCCCCCCCCCCCCTATATTTTCCCTACTTCACTTCGTGACGAAGAGTAATCCGAACTTTCACCGGAGGGGTCAGTCACTCTGTATCCGGCTTTGAGCATCACATCAACGTAACGACAGGCGCGTAGCAATGCACTGGCTGAGCGCCCAAGTAGGCCCATCTGCGCGCGCTTACACCGAGCTACGTCGATACGCGAGTGCATCGTTACTAAGCGCCCATATGGTTGGGCCTGTATATACATCTATATAATGGCGCAGTCTGCGCCGTCGATTGAGCTTCCAGCTGGTTCAACGCCGTCGCGTATTGTCGGAAACCGTCCTCGTCTCGTCAGACGACGTCTCTGTTGGTGTGCCCGCTTAACAAACGTCAACGCAGCTCGCCGGAACTGTTGTGTTTGGAACCGACGGATATGCTCGCACATCCGTGCGAATATAGACTGCTATCTAGCATCGACGCTTGTTGTTTTTGCGATTACGTGTCGGTCTTCAACTTGTAAAAATAAGTAAGAGGAAAGTAGAGCCTTCTCGAGAAACTTGTCTGCGGTGAGCGACAGGATATGTCGCCGAGCCACGCATGGGTGAGGTGAAGGTGGGAGGGAGATTGCGCGCAGCGGATGCAGATGCCGAGACAGGAAGAACAGGAGACTTTGCGTCCCCTCTTCCATCCTATCTCTCCGTCTCCGGGCCGCTGTTTTGTTAGCCTTTCTGCGAATTTATCAGGATATTAAACACCGTGCGACGTAAAGAAGAAACGCCGGCAGAGTCTAGCCGGAATCCTGAGCGATTCCGACTAAATTTATACATGAAAGCGATATTGCGAATAGTGTTCAACAAAAATTGGTGAGGATTATTTTTCGTTGTCATTGTGAGATCATAGAAAGACTGAATTCGGAGAAGAAGAAAAACCTTACGACGAGGTGTGACGGGTTTGTCGTAGCGCTGTTTTTTCGAATTTAGTCATGTACAAACGGGCCCGCATTAACACACTTTTTTTTTTTTTTTCAGATCGTGAAAAGAAGTGCCGCACACTGACGAAATCCCGCTCCGCAAATGCGAAGCAGGTTAATCTAAACTTAGTTCTGAGCCTATCCACTACTTCAGGCGTGTAAATGAACCATACACGGCACAACCTGCTCCGCAGCTTTTAACGGTGGCAAAATGTGTAGCAAATTCATGTGACGAGGGAACGCTGCAAAAAGGGATCGCTGCGAAGAAAAAAAAAAAGCTTGGAAAGTAAGCACTTTTCGAGGGAGCCAATATCAGAGTCTACGTGAAAACATTTGTGTCTACAAAAATCAGAAATAGCATTAGAGTTCTCACGGAAATGATCATTCACAAATCGACCGACATTTCCGTAGATATTTCTGTGAATAGTGTTAACTCTCGTTTAAAATCCACCTGCCTGATGCATGTGGTAGGGGAGTACACATCCCTGCCGGCGATGGCATCGCCGATGGCAGGGGCCACATGCAATGCGTGTGACAAAGGACAGATGCTTAGCCTGCAGTCGCTGTAAATTTATCCCTGAACCCCACGTTACTGAGGCATTGAAAGTTTTAGCTTCTTTAAAGGAGTCATGAAGATCAAATACAAGCTTGTTTAATTTGAAACAACTCGCCATCGATAACTCGCCCATTTCTAACCCCGAAAGACGTTTCTTAAACTGAAAAAACAAGGTACGAAACACCGAAAAACTTTCAAATTTCGCGCCATAAAACATGAGCATCGAGGCTATAGGGTAATACTAAAAACATTGTTATCAGTGTGTTAACTGCACGTTAACGTTTTAGTGATAAGATCAAAATGAACCATCGCCCAGTCAAGTTTCTTGTGGCTTCAGTCAAAAGTTGATGTGGCGTTGTGATGACCTCGCCAGAAACTGGCTGGTAAGTGGCCACTACTTCAGCTGTCCTCCTTAATATCTAACTTACTGGTTGAAAGCTTGCGTTAAAATTGCCATCGTTATACTGCAGTCACTGCAGTCTTTTGAGTGAACCAAACTTCGTTTTGTCTTCATTACCTCTTAGATAGATGCCCGTGACCTTTCCTGTATTACCCCAGAATCAATACGGCCTTCCTTATTTCCTTGCTGGTCTCTTGATTGTTTTTTCTCTAGCCTGTCTCCTTCGGGTCAGTCAGTTTCTCACTCTACCGTTCGTCTCATAAAAAGCGAGGTATACGCAGCTCATGAAGTGTTTATTCAGCGTGGCAGAATAGAAGAACAATTTATAGCGCGAGGCCTAGTTGGGGAAGGAAAGTTTGGGAGGGGTTAAGTGTGGTTCACTGTAGAAGCCTCGCAAACGAAACACGACGTGTTCCATAAACGCATCATGAAACCCCGTCACTTTGTCCGGCCCCTGTTAATTCGAGTTTGGCGCACTTCACTCGTCATGGTCACATAAAATCCGCGGCAGGAATACGTGAGAGCGCAGTCATCCTCCCTCACTTCCGACATCTTTTACACCACCTCTGACAACAGTGCAAGTGCGTACTTGTGGGCTTCGTGATAGCACGGTCGCAGTTATGCGGCGGCAGTGTACTCGCTGCCAGCAATCCATCGGGCCGGACAACGCTATCGCAGCTAACACGGTACTACAGTCATTGATACAGACAACAAACAGGTTCTTTTCTAGGCACAAAGTGTCTTCAGCAACACCTAAAACATCTTCATATTTTTGTGTGAGAGTAAATGAAAGCTTTTGTTTCAAATATGAAAAATAAAAGGGTCAAACGTTTGCTAGAGCAGGGTTCCAGGGAGGGTCGCAATCCCTGGCCAACTACTACCTTTTTGATAAAAGCATCTTTTCGCTGTTTCGTACGCAAGCTTTATAGGCAGCAGGCACCATGCTAGCCTTCCCTGCTTGCATGCTTGCAAAGATGATTCATTTTCGCATTTTGGGCTCTCGACAGCTTTCTCGAGCGAAGGTAAATTGTCGCTTTTTTTTTTTTTTCGAACCAAAATATCACCCGGAATTCGTGCATTGTCCGAGTCTGTCGGAGCTTGAACTATGCTGCGAAAGGACAAACGCACGAACGAGCCCACACAAGCACACAGCAGCTACGATTCGGGCGATGCCGTAGGTCTATGAACAGGACGTGTTCCGTGTCCTTACTTTGGATGGAAAACAGGTCCCATATTACTGCGATGTGGAGTGTGTTCCATAGAACGCCATACGAAGCCTCTTGAGGTAACAACGCTTTCACACACCGTATAGGAGAACTTGTAACCGGGCGCGTTGGTCAAGCATGGTCTAAAACCATGCATACACGTTTTCCGTATTTTGACGGCATTATTTTTTGGGGGTAGGGGGGAGTGTATATACTGGCCATTTCTCTCCGTATACACCCATTTCCCGCATCTCGGCGGTATTCTTCTTTTTCTTTGGGGAGTGCACACACATACAGGCCTTTCCTCTCCCTGGACACATTTCCGCCATTTTTACGGCATTCTTTTTTCCTGGCGGAGTGTATGCACTCGCTCTTTGTCTTCCTGTCGCTTATATGTCCCCGTGTCATCGCGCCCAGGTGGAACGGAAGTCGTTGGCTCGGATGGCCGACACCCGACACACATCGAAGACGCGAATCAAGCGACGACAAGACCAGAGGCGACGATGATAAGCGACCCCTCGCGTGCGCCCGCTGTGTCACGAGCTAGGCATGGGCTCGATTCCGATGCACAGGGTGGCGAACTAATGGGAGGCATCGGATGACCGAGCCGCCAGAAAGGCGCAATTGTGCCCCGTTTCCGTGGAGAGCTCGTCGCACTCAGCACGCGATGCGACTGCAGCGATCGGGTGACGCGTCGGTCGCGTGCGCACGAGACAATCGGGCATGGTTGTCAACCGGGCGCTGAAGTCTGCGACTGAAATTACCCAAGTCCGAACGACCGGTGACGCCCTTCGGCACGATTTCACCAAAACAGATGTCGCAACAGCACCGTTCGTATATACAAGATGCGTGTAATAAGCATATGCCGAGGCTGTATACGCTGGGTACATTTATAACTGCGCTCAGCATTCGCAACCTGTCAAGCCCCTTGGTGACGGAAACGAGGTTCGGACGACAATCGAAAAAGCTGGAGCGAGCGCGATACGGCTGGGTTAACGGTTGTTTGTTTGTCTGTTTGAAACGTTTATTTCTGAGTAATTCTCGGCTTACGCCGTGCGGTGGAAAGGGGTTGGTGAGGAAGGAACGTTGGAGGGGAGTCTAGGGGAAGGGGAATGGTGTGGTTAGGAACGAGGCTATTCGGCTCGTCGGAAGGAAGAACGAAGACGACAAATGCACGAAGTGTTTTCGCCTCACGTCGCGTACGGCCAGTGCTCCCACCCTAGTGTCACTAGGTACAGTTATTTTATCTAGTGACACTAATCCACCCATTCCCGGTACTGTAGAGGCCTAGGTGGCCCTAGAGGAAATAAAATGTAGATGTCCCGTCGAACATTCCGGTATGTAGGGCACGTCCAGAGGATGTGTGGGCCTGATGCTTATTCGCCGTATGCGATGCGGTTTCCATGATTTGATTCGTTACGGTACAATTTCAGACGTAAGAAAGGGTGTTTTAGTACGCCTGCGTGGGCATGGCGTACGATGATTTGCTCCTTGCGGGAGGGGTATGAGCCGCGCTTGGGTAAGTTCCGTCATTTTTTTTCATGATACGTGGGGGTGGGGGGAGTAGTACCGCAGAGATTACCTTCTGTTAAAATCGAAAAAATGCATGAACCTCGAGTTTCCCGCAAAAGTGAGGCCCCCACGTTCGCCGAGAGGGTGGAACCGTTATAGGAGGCGCATAGTAAGTGCTGTCACGTCAGGATCACGAGTGATTATACGGCTAGTCAGGGGCCGGTTCAATACGATAAGCGGCGATGTCCATAGACACTCACCCCGTGAATTGACCGAATACGAATGGACTGTTCAATTCAATGCATGAATTGAACAGTCGAATCGAATAAGGGTTGAGAGTCGAAGTTTACCCGACTTCTGTGTTACGTGCGGAGCTGCGGGTTTGGCGAGTAATTAAAGGGACGCAAAAATCTGCGTGTGTGTGTGTGGGGGGCAGAAAGCAGAAAGCGTTGAGCAGAAAGAGTTCACCGCTTCACTTGGCAACGAAGGGATCGTGCACACTGCCAGGATAACATCTTTTGAAAACGCAACGGGCCCACTTATACAGCTGTTGCAGGCGCTGATTAGTGAACAGCTCTGTTGAGCCCCGAACGGCCCAAGTGTGCCAGTCGCAAGCAGGAAATCACTCAAAAAGGAGCTGGCAAGCACACCGAATACGATGACAGACGTATGCATAAAACACGCAAACGCACGACACGTTAGCGAAGAGCAGGGTGACCTTCACCAGCTCCCGCCATGGGCGTAATAGTGATGCCACTCATCGTATACACCTCTCCTTCGCGTCAAGGTCAGGATGGTTACGACGCGTCGCGAAGCACTTGCGCACGTGCGGGGAGGTTTTGTTACTTGCAGCCAGCGGTAAGGAATAAAACATCCTCCTCGAGAACCTTTATATTGGTGGCTAAAGTGAGGATTCATAAGAGAAGTGCAACCTCCGTTGCGGGAAACTTGTTGCGCAGCACACAACACCTGGACAGTCTTCGATGCTTTTTGGCTTGTAACCTCCACCACCCACGACACAACGGGTGTAGTATGAAGTAGCGCCGGTGATGGATTTTGTGGCGTGCATACGTACAGAATTGGAAGGACAGACACATTTCCCTGCAGCCAGGTGCCCTCTGTGATTAAAGCTTGGAACATTCACCGGCAGTGCGACTCAGTTCGCTAACGATCGCCGTGTACAGGTACCCTCAAAGGTATTTGGAACACGGCCTCGTAAATTTACAGGAATTTGTTCTTCCGGAAACTGCCCAGCTGCATGGTGTGCGTTTAAAGTAGTCCGCCCTAATAGAAAAAGCTTTCTGTAAATCGGTAACGACTGTTATAAAGGCAGTAAGACAAATATTTGTGATGTTCACAAATCCTCGTTCTAATATGGCCCCTGTACTTACATGTAGACATTCGGGCAATGGCATACGTATTGCGGTCGTATTGTGCGCAAGTTTTGTACGATCAGTTGAAACGCGTGATTTTGTGGGTGAAAGGGGGGATTGGTGGCGAATTGATGACGGCTTGCGGCCCTCACACGAGTGGCGTTGGACGGGAGTCATAAAGACAACTTACAAAGTACAAATATGTTTATGATAAAGAACTCGCATTTTACTTGTAACTCGCTCAACTCCCTTCCACCCGCGAAAGACGTTTTTAAGGGTACTGACACAAAATTTTGAAGGCGAGATAACTTTGGAAATAGATTGTTGGGAACACACATACATCATCTGCAAAATATCAGCGGCAAATACAACCTAGAACATATTTAAAATTATTTTTAAAGTGTGCGAAACGCAGCCGAGCAGCCAGCGGAGGACCTCGCGCAATCGACATTATCTGGATATTTTGTAAATAAACAACATCCAAACACGTCACGAGTTTGTGTTGGCCGCTTCCGCACTGCCTGCGTTTTCGGCCGGCTCGCCGCTCCAATCGGAGGTCGGAGCAGCTCTCGAGCAACGGACGACGACCCGATCGTTGGCGGCGGAGGCGCCGTGGTTTCGTCGGCTCATCGGGCAGCTGGCCGCGATCTAGGTTGTACAGCGATTTCAGGCACTCTATTTTTATTGTTTTTTATTACACTGGACGCGAAAACGCGCCGGGGACACGAAAAGCGCACTGAGCGAGCCGCACGGTCGCTGCGCAGGCGGCGGCCACGGCCGCGAAGTGGCGCAGGCCGGCGCAGGTAGCTCGAGTGATAGCTTGTTACGGCTGCACGAGATGGGACCCAAACATGGCAGCACATATGAGGAAGGAGTTAATGATGCGATGGTGGATCGCATTAAAAATCGTCATCTGCACCGCTTACGAGAGCGGCAATCGAATATCCGCCGCAGTGCTAAGCCGAACACATCTGTAGGCGGACCTGTAGGCAGACCGGCCGGCTGCTCCCAGCGCGCGTCTTCCCACCCACCGTCTGGAGCGTCGCGCGTCGTTCTCTAGCCGCGGCTGCATTTGCACTCGCAGCGCCTGCGTCACGTCCACGGTCGCTTTTTAATTAAGCGGCTCACGAGATCAGTACGTGGGGGCATTCGCAGAAACTGCCGGCGACGCGTATTCGACAGTGCTACGGCAGCTCTGCTCTGTGATATCCGTCCGACGGTCACGTGGTCAGCTTTGTTTACACAAAATCTCGCGCTTCGCGGCACCCGCTGAAACCGAAACTGCGACTGGCCGCATTGAAAACGCCTCAAATTAAACAATCGTCGCATGCTAAAGCAAATGAGGTTTGCACACGTGATAAGTAGGTCATTAGCTACTTATCACAACAAAAAAACCAAGAAGCAAAATTTTTGTGTCGGTGCCCATTTAAACCTAAAAAAAGAAGAGACAGAGAAAGAGGACGAAAAGATAAAACGCGACGCAGAATAGTTAAGTACAACGAGTGGACACAGCGACAGACATAAAAATTATATCTTACTATATATTATATATATATATATATATTATATATATTTGTGGGGATCCTGGGACGCGCGGTTTCCCCTCTCTCTCGAAATGCCGGCTCGTCTCGGCGCCACTGTGTAGAGCCGAGCCGTCTTCTCAAACTCCTGCCTGAGGTGAAGGCTGCAGCGACCGTTGCGGCGATAAAACACTGTCACGCAGCGGGCGCTCCGCCAAGTTGTTGAAGCTAACCTCACCTCATTGGCCCGTTTGAACGATTCCCGAACCCCACTCTCGCCGGGACGCGAACGCGCGCCCTGCGCGGGGGTCCGTTGGCGGAGAGGCTCAGGAGGACAGCCTAAGGTGCGTAACGATTTCCCTCACCGCCCGGTCGCAGCTCTTTTGCGCCGGCTCTAAGCCCGCAAGCCCTTCCGTCTGCCGGCCCGTGCCTTAGGTTGATCCTTAGTCCCTTCGCCCACATATTAGCCGTACCCGACACACGACGATCGCGCCGTGCGGTACGCGCCTGGGAACGGAAGGTCAGTGTCGTTCTATTGCGAGCCCATCGGCCAGCACCCCAGAGTTTGCCCTTATTGCTGAGCCCACCGGTTCAGCGCCCCGATGACGCGCACACTTGCGCGTGGCGCCAGATCGCCCATCGCCCCTTTTCACCCACGGGGATGTTGAAATGTAACTGAAGGGGTTGGCGCGAATAAACGCCTTCTTCTGACGTACACTGGGCATATTCCTTTGTCGCCCCTTACTCCACCTGCCCAACAGAGGCGGTGTTGAGCTGGCGCGACGGCGTCTCAGTTTCGTGAGCGTTCTCAAATAGCTCGAACCCGTGGTGGTTCCTCGCAGTGTGTATGAGTGCATGCCTTGTGCAATGCTAGGGTGGTGCATATTGTGAGGTAGAGAGACCACAATATATATATATACATACTGAAAGGCGAAGATTCGGGGCAGCCTTTTATTCAGGTGTTCGTGGACGAAGAACACCAAATCGCACGATGATGATGATAATCTACAAAATGAGGATGTGGCTGAGGCCACTGTTTACCTTACTTGGTATTCAGACTATTTGTTTGAAGTTCCCCATAAAGTTGGAATCATTGTCGCTGGGACACTTTGGACAAAGCAGTCTTTTTAACGAACCAAAACTTTGTAGTTTGTCCAAGAATAAACCGGTTTTCTGCTAGTAGTCTTGTTTTCTATACTTAGCTGGTTGTAAAATATAAACTGGAGGCGCACGTGTACACACTCACAATGATCTCGTAACACACATACATCGCTACACACACACACACACACACACACACACACGCTCCAAACCGTCAGCCCTTTTTGTTCGCTATGATACACTTGTGCAGGTGAAACAAAAAGTAAACTGAGCTCGGCTTCGTGAAATCAGAATAATTTCTATTTCATGCGGCTACCAGCATAAATAGAGTATGTGCGGCCGGATTTTATTTTAGAATGACTTTCGTGAAAAGTCACTCCGAGGTTGCTGGCTAGGCACATGGCGGAGAAATCCCCTCAAAATCTTAACCCCGTGCTCCGTTCACTTTTTGTTTCACCTATACACTGCAGCTTACTGTCAGGACGTTATCCTCCCCGGTCGTTACACGTAAAAACTGCGTCAGCGTGCGTTTTCCGCTTTCGCTGCTCCGGCGAAACCACAGTGCTGTCATTGCGCAACGGTCGGCCAGTGCGGGTGCCAGCGTTCGGAGCAGCAGGAGGCCGACAACGCCCACCTGTCTGTGGAAGACGTGCCAGACCTTCGGGATGCCAGGGCACGAACGGGAGCTCGCGTCACCCATATGTCAATGATACGTTTCGTAATGATGATGGTGCCGCGGCCTCGAAACCACACAGCGCGACGAGCATCGATCGTCGCCTGTCTTATCGAGGCTCATGATGGAGAAAGCGGGTATAGGAACGGCTATACGGCACAATAAAGGATGGCTGCGATTCCTCGAGAAGAGGTTAAGTGCCAGGTGGAAATAAACAGCTTATTTAAAGCGTGCTTCGCAGCTGTGATCATGCACACACAAAAAAATTAAACTGTGTATTTATTGTGTAATAATTGACATGCCATATTCTTGGGACCCGTAAGTAGCCGCGACCTTTCCGCCCTGCGGTTAAGAATTGCTTAATTCTCGGGAGTTCAACTAGAAATATTTTTTTGTGTGTGTGTGTGTCACAGCTGCTCGGTGTCTCAACTGCAGCACGGCTGTAATGGTTATTGCTTGTTGCATACTCCCTACCGTACGTTCTTTATCCGCGCTCGTGTGGAAAAGTGTACTTTCCTGTAATGACGCAGGCAGCAGTTGATACAGTGAATTGGCCAACTTCAAAGCGCCAGACGTTGTATCGCGACTGTCATTAGGGTTAGGAGCTGTTCGACATATACGAGAATTAATCTTAAGCAAGTTCGTCCAAGCGGAAGTATATAAAGTAGTTGACACAGCGGTAGTAGTAGTTGTAGTATATAAAGGCGTTTCCAACTTGTTGCGGAGGAAATATCATCGGTATGAGAAAGCGCTACACTCGAATGAAGCATTTGATGGCGCTGCCACTACGCCAGCCTGAAGGTAAAAAGGTGGAGCCGTCAAAAAAAGTTGATTATTATTATTTTTTAATTGAGAATAAGTTTTATTACAACCAACGTGACAAGGGTACATAGTATATACAGGAGGAGATGCAGAGACGTAGCCAAAAGGTATGGGGGTGGTAAGCGGTTTGACGCCCCACCCCAATTTTTTCCAGGCGGCACAGAAGTGAGACAATCCACAATCCCTCTCTCCCCCCTCTCCCCAAGAAAAAAGTTCTGGCTACGGCCATGGGTTGGTGGTTTATAGTAGCGCATAGCCAAACCCGTTTGCGTATACAACCTGGATATTCAACTTTATTGCTGATGAATGAATGAATTTTATTGCACAGTAAATTGAAAGGAAAGTCCACCAGCAGGCGGCGTACTTTGTCACGCCTAGGGGTGGACACAAACAATCCGAAAATTTCACTGAAAAGAGCGCGTAAACGAGCGTTGTGCAGTTATTCTGAACTTCGGTCTCTTCCAATCATTCGATATAACCATTAGCGAAGCGCTTTCTTAAAATGGCCCTTCTCCCGCACAATGGATTGCTTGCAGGGGTGGTAGCTTGTGTGCTCGCCTTTTCGCACTGTTTTCTATCAAGGTTTTGCTGCTGCGATGACAAAATCTTATCAATGTTTAAAATGAAACGTTTGAGACTTATCAATGCTGGAAACGTTTATTTCCACGTGTTTCTCGGCTTATGCCCTGTGGTGGAGAGGATTTGATGAGAGAGGAAGGTTAGAGGACAAGGTTGGGGAAGGGCATAGCCCGCGAGACGGTGCGGTTCGGTCCGTCGGGATGGTGGAAGACGAAGGCGACGAATGTGCGCAGTGTCTCCTCAGCCCCGCCACACGTGGGGTCAAACCACTCGCGGAGATGAGTTATCAACGTCATGTTATCGTTGGCTGCTTTGCGTTGAACCAACAAGTGAACCACACGACCTTGGCAGTGTGGCTCTCGGCAATCGCGCCAACGAACGGGGGCAAAAATCGACAACGGTGATTCGTCGAGGAAGGTCATTGAACTCCGCTGGCGCCAAGTACAGTCGGTAAAACGCTAGCCTATAACAACGAGTTAAACTTCAAGTAGTTACACCTGAAAACTTCTCAAACATACTTTTTACAAATATGCTGGAGGCAAAGGGAGCGGGCCGCCTTCAAAACGCCGATATTATGTTTGTTTAAATCCAACCCAGGCGAAGCAAGGTAAGGCTGAAAGTATGAAGGCTGTGTCATAGGCAAGCGTTTTAGCGACTGTACTTCTGCTATTGGTTGTTCGCTTGCTTTCGATCAGACGTTCCGGCCTCACCCCTTCGCCTTTTTGTGTGAAAACGACCGTTTTCAGGACTGGAGCCCTAAATTTTCCGCTACCTGCATGCACTGCGCTAAAATACTTCTTGTATTACTGACCTTTGTTTGTGTTGGCCCTGGGAGGTGTGCTTGACTACTGACGCTTTAGCTACAGATATCTCCCAGAATTTAGCAGCAATGGTTGTCGTTCTGCTCTTGCTGATCACATCTACACTGCGCCTGCAAACCAGACGCGGTGCGCTGCTCATTGCTGTTAGAGCTCTGCGGCTACCCAGTTTCCTTTACTCTTTTCCAGTTTTGCCGATATGTTGAAAAATTGGGAAGCAGCATGCGGGTTTTGCCCTTGCTAAAGTATACAACAGCGAAATTTGGTATTCGGAATTACAGGGAAACCCCGTTAAAGCGGCCCCCGTTAGTTAGGAATTTTGGTTAATGCGGCGTCTGGTCCCAAACAAATTCTGCATCGTTCTTGTGGTGATAGCGCCTATGCCGCGTGTAGTGTGCATGCGTTATCTGGTGCTGTCGCCCTGAATTGTCAAGGGCAGTTGGTACGTGACGTCACTGGTCACGTGTGTTTGATATATGCCGGTGGCATTGACTAAGGGCTGTCATTATCTCGCCCGCATCGTTGGCGGCTTAGTCCCTAAATTTCCCGGTTCTTGCGGCAGCCCAGCTGCGCTCGGTCTACTGCTAGGCCGCAACACGACATGGTGTCAGAAGTGGCCGTCTTCTGATATTCAAGGGGCGTTGCACCAGTCTTCGTCAAGCGGCGCCATGTCAGAAGACAACGGAGTCAAGCAATTCCACGGCATGTTCGCTGTTCCAGCTCCGCTAACGTTTGACTTCGACCGGACATCCGAATGGTCTTCTTGGATCCAGCTCTTCGATGACTACCGCTGCGCCTCGGGCTTAAATGAGCGAAGTAAAGAAGCGCAAGTTCGGACTCTACTCTACACGATGGGAAGGCAAGCCAGATAAATTTTCCCAACGTTCGCACTACCTGAAGAGCAGCATTACGAAGTCGTCAAAAAGAATTTCGACGAACACTTTGTAGCCGCAGGAAACCTAGTTTATGAGAGCGCATGTTTTCACCGACGCATTCAACAACCGGGCGAAACAGTCGACCAATTCATCACTGCGTTGCACACTCTGGCGGACCGGTGCGGCTACCTGGAAAAGGAACGCATGATCCGCGACAGGTTTGTCGTCGGCCTCAGTGATGCGAAGCTCTCCGAGTCGCTACAAATGGATGCGAATTTGACACTCGCCAGCGCTCTGGCAAAAGCTCGCTTGAAGGAGACCTTCCAACGACAGCAGCAACAGCTGCGAGAAACCAGCGACGAACCTTCGGCAGCGGCAGCCAGCAACGTGAATTCGGTCAGCAACCAGGGGCAGCCCCGGAAGAACTCTTCAGGACAGCGTCCCGGCAGGAACAGCGCACCTCATACAAGATCAGCGCAGTCCTATCCCAACTGCGGTGAAGGAGCGCACCTCAGGACCTCCTGCCCGGCCAGAGCTGCGAAATGCAACGCGGCTGTTCCGGACATTTTGCAGTGGTGTGTCGGAAAAAGGTTGCAGGCGACCGAAAGAAGGTACAACTTTCTTGTCTCCATTTGGACAATGGGGCGTATTTCGTTGGTGCGGTGCACGGGGGGCACTCTAATTCTCGCTATGCTCAGGTCGTCATTAATGGCACTCCGGTGTTCGCTAAACTAGACTCTGGTGCAGAAGTTTCCGTTGTACCGTCAACGTTTCCTGGGTTACCTATACCAGGTTGGACAAGTGCGACATCAACTTAACAGGCCCCGCGAATGAGCCACTGCATGTTGTCGGAAAGTTTCTCGCCAATATCCAGTGGAATTAAACAACGCACTGTCCTACAAACCGTGTACGTTGTCTCGCCCTTACGCTCCATACTTTTGGGTCTCCCAGTGCTGGAAGCTCTTGAGCTTACGTTCGCTGACTCGGTCAGTTGCGCGTCAGCCGTCGAAGCTTCCTACCCGCAGCTTTTCGGTACTCAGGGTGCTATGAAAGACGAATACAATATCAGACTGAAGCGAACTCGATTCCTTTTGCAATTCTCGTTGCACGTCGCATTGCCTTACCTTAGCGGGACCGCGTTAAGCTGGAGCGTATGGAGCGAGATGACGTAATCCGCAAAGTTGACGAACCAACAGAATGGTGCGCGGGTATTGTATCAGGACTTAAACCTGCTGGAGATGTTCGTATTTGCGTTGACTTGATGCAGCTAAATAAAAATGTTCTTCGCGAGCGCATGCATGTCTTGCCAACGGTTGAGGATAGCTTTGGTCTGTTAAGTGGAGCATCTGTGTTTTCGAAGCTCGACGCTATCTCTGGTTTCTATCAGATCAAGTTGTCGCCCGAAAGCCAGTTGTTAACTGCCTTCATAACGCATCTTGGGGCGATACTGTTTTCAGAGGCTACCGTTTGAGATAACGTCAGCACCTGCGGGCGAAGTTCTTTCAAAAGAAAATTCGCATATCCTGGAAGGAATCCCAGGTGTGGTAAACATGATGGATGATGTGCTCATTTATGGCTGTGACAAGGCTCAACATGACGAGCGTCTGCGTCTCACTTTAAACCGTCTCGCGAGTGCTGGCGTTACACTAAACAAAGAAAAGTGTTGTTTTGTAGTAACCGTGATAAAATTTCATGGCTGTGTGCTTAGTCCATACGGGATAAAGCCGGACCCTGAAAAGGTTCAGGACATCAAAGAACGACGCCAACTAACGTATCTGACGTTCGACGGCTGCTCGGTATGTCTAATCACCTGGCAAGGTTCATAGCAGATTTGGCTTCAAAAACAGCGGCGTTACGTCACTTGCTTTTGAATGGTTCTGAATGGACATGGGGACCAGCCCAAGAGCAAGCGCTGTCATACGTCAGACGCTATCGGTTCGGCGCGCGTCATGGCTAACTACGATGCAAAGTACCCTACGGTTCTCTCGGCTGACGCGTCATCATTCGGTTTGGGAGCAGTACTGGTGCAAATTCAGCCAAACAACTAAAAACGACCAGTTGCCGTTGCCTCGCGCTCGTGGACGCCTGCTGAAACCAGGTATTCCCCGACTGAAAAGGAAGCATTGGCGATGAAGATTCGAAGGGAACATCAAAGGTCTTGTGTGAAACCGACTACAAACCACTTGTGTCTTTGTTGGGAAAATTTCCTTAAGGTGTTTTACCGCCTCGCATTCAGCGTTTTCGCATGAAGGTCATGCGATTCAGCTGTAAGGTTGTACATGTCCCGGGCAAGAGCCTTGTTACTGCAGATGTGTTATCCAGAGCCTCGATTCGGGGAAAACAAATTGACCATGCACTGTCTGTTGGTGACGTCATCAGGCACGTTTCTAACTGTTTGCTAAACGCCGTCGAAGCAAACCTTTTTGAAAAAGTGAAAGCAGAACAAGCAGCTGATGAAGTCTGTCAAGCACTCATGCCTTTCTGCCGGAAAGGGTGGCCAAAGTTCTCGTCGCTTTCGACGGTTTTGCGTCCTTAGTGGCAGGAAAGAGCCACGCTGACAGTCGCCGAGGGTGTGCGACTAAAAGGTGTGCGGCTTCTATCCTGCAGAATTTGCGCCCAGAGGAATTGATACGGTTGCATGAGAGTCACCAGGGAATCGAGAAAGGCAAAGCTAGAGCCAGAGTCGGTACGGGGGCCTGGGTTGAGTTGTCAGCTGAGAGCTTTGGTGACCGATCGCCGCTGAGCAGAGACAGCAAATTTCGGAACCAATGATCCCGACAACCAGTCCACAGCGTCCTTGGCAAAAGCTAGGCGCTGATCTCTGCCATATTCATGGAAAGTGGTATTTGCCGGTCGTGGACTATTTTTCTAGATACCCGGAAATAGTCTTGCTACCTTCGACAACAAGTGCCGCTGTCATCATGCACCTTGAGTTTTTTTTTTTGCAAGACATGGCATACCGGAGGTCGTTGTGTCTGATAACGGAGCGCAATCTGTGTCGCGGGAGTACAGGTTATTCGCTGGCAACTACGGTTTTCGCGCTGTGACGTCAAGCCCCAGATACCCCCAAGCAAATGGGGAAGTAGAGAGGATGGTCCAAACAGTTAAAGGCCTGATTACAAAAGCGAAAGACCCATATTTTTCTCTCCTAGCGTACAGGGACACTCTGGGGCCACTGGGAAAAAGCCCTGCAGAACTTCTAATGGGCACGCGGCCACGGTACCTGTCCATCCGAGGAGCCTTCTGCCTCAGAGAGTGAGCCTGAGCAGGTTCAGAAATCGCGATACAACCGCCGACAGCGGCAGCGTGCGTACTTCAACCGTCGTCATAGAACTACTTCGTTGCCAGAGCTCGAACAGGGTGCGGAAGTCTGGGTAACAGACTGCAAAGCGAAAGCGCGAGTTTTGCGTCCTGCTGAGCGGCCGAGGTCGTATGTTGTTAGAACTTCCACCGGCGTAGTTCTCAAGAGAAACAGGAAATTCCTGGTTCGCTTTGTTTCGCAGCAAATGACTGTGACGATGACGGAGGTAGCTACGATTTTCCTCCGGCAGATAGTCCGGTAGAAATCAAACAGGGATCTACGCGTGCTACGCACAGCCAGGTACCTGACGAGTCATCTAGCCCCTCATTGTCATTGCCGCGAACTAACCCCCCGGAATACAGAACGCGAGCTGGTCGTCTTGTTCGAAAGCCAGACCGCTATGGGTTCAGTAACTGAGTGTTATTTCCTTTTGTGCATTGTTTCTTCCTGGTATAAGTTTCTGCTAAGTTTCGTTGCGTCTGTCAGCGTATTCTTAAAGGGGAGATGTGGTGATAGCGCCTATGCTGCGTCTAGTGTGCATGCGTTATCTGGTGCTGTCGCCGTGAATTGTCAAGTGCAGCTTGTACGTGACGTCACTGGTCACGTGTGTTTGATATATATGTATGCCGGTGTCATGGCATAAGGGTTGTCATTCGAGTTTTAGCAGTCCGTCTGTTCCGTCATGTACGTAGTTACTGTGTTGACCGGGACCCATCTGGGCACTTGTGCATTCGTCGCGGTAGAGAGAGAGAGAGAGAGAATAACTTTAATGAATACTAGTGATGTTAGCCGAGCCATCGGCTGGCTTGCTACGCTAGATGAGAGAAGAAAAAAAAAGAAAAAAAGAGAAAGAAATGTGGAAACGAAAAGATGTCATTTGATGCGGCCAAAATTTTCAATCACAAAACTCTGTCCAGTTCTGTGCTCCGAAGAAACTCCAAAAGAGCTTTGATTGCACGTGCAGCCTTACTGCGACCCGACCATGGACCCAAAACAGCCCTCAGCTCAAGTCCCGCACCAAGCTGCCTGCACAAAGGGGGATTAGTTCCGCGGACCGGCCTCCGCCATGTCCGCGCATTCGTCACGGTTAGGTGTGCCTCATCCCCCTTCCTCCTCGCTCTCCCGCGCTCGCAGGCGCAGACGGGTCCCGGTCAACACGGTAACTACGTTCACGACGGAACAGACGGACTGCTAAGAGTTTTAGCAGTCCGTCTGTTCCGTTGATTACGTTGTTACCAGGTTTACCGGGACCCGTCGCGGCACTTGGGCATTCGTCGCGGTCAACGTTACTAGATAGGTTCAGTTGTAAAACTCCCCATTCGTCCCATGCATTGAAAATGGCACCCTTTCTTGAACTTGTCACCAGGTGGCTGTAGCGTTCCACCCGGCTCCACTGCTTTGCACAGGCAATTGTTCACGTGTTCACGGGCATGGTAACATTGTCTAGGTGTTTGTTTACAATATTATGACCGATTTTTTTGCTTTATTGCTATTACTTTTTAATTTATTATTTGCCAGAAAACAGCTCGTATGAGACGTTAAAACGCACGGAACACAGTTTTTCGCCCGTTATTTGCTCGGCCGCTATCAAAACCGCGATTTCAAAGGACTGACGCATGTAATACGGGCTGCAATGTGCACATTTTGGATTCAGTTATACGTATTCACCGATAATATAGCTATAATTGCAGCTAGTTTCGTACATAACGCAGTTCAAGTGCTTTATGAATCCGTACTTTTTTGGCGAAGCTGATGACGTTAACGAGGAGCAGGATGAGCCTCAGCCTTTGCAATTCATTGCACCACCATTTGATCACAGGTGAATGTCTTATCGCTTCTCGGCCTTTTGGCTAAGATAAAAGTGCTCTCTTATGAAGCCGACGTGTAGATAAGTTAATGCCAATCCACAATTTAGCGTTTTCCTTTTTTTGTTTCTAATCAAGTTTTAGTACTCAATAGCCTCTAGAAAAGACCCCTGAAGGAACAGAGGCTTTTCACTTACGAACGACACGCAAGTTATTACAACTGCATGAAAAAAAAAACGAAAATCTTTCAGGGAAGGGACCGCGAAAGAATGTAATTGCTATTTTCATAACCTTCTAGCCCACAATTTCTCCGTGACATTAAGGTTATTGGGCATTAACTATTCTCAGCAGTATTGTTGGATAAAGCGAATTAAAATGTACATATAGTTTTATGTATACGAGCAGGGCAAACAATTCAAGAATAAAACAAATAATTGCTCTGCAGTTCATGTACTTCCATGTACTTACAATATGAAATGAAAACAATACTGCCCGAAGGCTTATTCCACATTTACAACACAGCACTTCAAGCTCGAGAGCACTTCACGGCAGTCTCTAAATCAACTTTGCGCGCCAGCTGCTCTTGTGACTTCAAGTTCTTGTGTCTACGTGCAAACCTTTTTTGCTTCCGGGGGCTTTCAGTAGGAGTTTCTGTGCATGCACTCGGCAGGACGAACACATCGGCTGGGATCACAGCACTTGGCTTTTATGAGAAATGCACTTATAGCATTGAAACCGAACTCTTTTACAAGCGTGTATCTCGTCAACAGTTTGCAAGAAAGCTGTCAAATTCTCCATCGTGCATATGCTGACATTTGTGAAGGGTTTTGCGGGACGACCATAGGCACTTGCGGTAGGCACATACCCTTGACCAACGTTTATAGATAAACGTTGCCCTTGACTTGCTAGCAAGGCTCTTGCCCGCACACGGAATCGCTCTATGCCACTTAGAGCGCAGTACTTCTTCGTTTGAAGCACCGAAGAAATGCCGCTACCAGTAGCTTGCGTCACTCTTTCAGCCGGGCACGCAGCACGTCGGCATGCCTCTCACAGAGGAAGTTACCGACCGCTCTTGCCCGTATAACTACAACACCAAACAGCAATCACAGACGAACCACACCGCACTTGCGACGAGAGGATACTGAGGATACCAGACGATATGACATGACGGAAGCCAGGCCAGGGGAGTGAAACTTATGCATGGACGCGATATTCGCTCGCAGCCCCGTACAAACCCCTGGCTTTCGGGGGTGGTACCAAAAACACGGAGGCGCGTTGCAGATATGCACTGGGATACGCCATCTTCATGAGGACTGAAAAGCCGAGCGAGGGGGCGATTTAGCGCCAAATTCAATTGGGACGCACATGCAAGGTAAATTGAGCGAGTGGAAGATATTCAGATGGCCAGCACATGACGTTGTTCCTGTTGCGCAACCCGCCACATTATCAAAAGGGCAATTGTTTCGTTCTGATTGACGAGGTTTTGCACGTCCACTTCTTTTTGCACCCCTTGTTCTAAGTGCGACGTTGTCTTTTAGTATACACAATAGAGACAAGAATATAGAGCATAGTTTTTTTTTTTAATGTTTATTGCCTAGTACCATTCATACAGTAAAAACACAACTTGGACATTTGACGCTTTTAGTCGAATACAAAAGTGTATGGCACATGGCCGCACGCTAATAATTAGGTATCCAGCCAGTGCATATCTATCCGCAGTGCCTCGTCTGTCGAAGGTCTGCGTAGTCTCTGCTGGTGAAATGGGCAGGACACAGCCGGTAGCTGCTGTAGATCTGGCGAGGTGGTAAATTAGCCAGGTCCCGCATTCTCGCACACTGCAGCCAAACGCGAAATCAGGAACATCAACAAGCACGTGTGTATATTTGGGTTAGAATGAATACTATATGGCTGCTTTCAGGCGCACATGCGATAGTTCTGAGTGAAAACTGGCATCTGTATACGAAATAAACGTTATCGGATATATTAGGAATTTTTTTTTTCTTAAATGAATTTCGGCTACAAAGACGACTTGTGACAACACCAATGGTAAAGGCAAATTTTTATTGAAAATCAGCCTTTATTATTAAGAGACGCGGATACGTTTTTCTAATTGTGCGATCATAATGTTCGGTGGTAACGACACACCTTTCCTCCTAATCCCAAATACATTTCTGCAGAAAAAAGCAGCCGTCCTACACCAGGGTCTCTAAACAATTATTCATGCATATATACTTTCGCGCACTATGTATTCCTCAGGTACTTCTCGGGCCCTGCAGTAAACTGGCTATAAAAACCTTATTTAAAAACTTCTAATAAATTACTAGCACAGGTTAAACCTGCATTGTCTAATTATTTATCGGCTTATAGCTGTAACTGCGTTCTCGTGAATATATCGTTCTTGTACTTGCTCAAACTCGAAGCACGGAACTGAAGCGTAAATTACAAATTATAAGTGGCGGAATTATAGTTATCATTGTATTATAAACATACACAGTAATTGCTTAGTTTGTATATTTATTGCTACAAATTCATTCTGCTATATGCCGTGGATTGACGTGAAGACAAAATGCAGAACGCACAATTGAAACGCACTAAAATAGTTTATGTAGTCACTACTTATTCAACATAGTGCTAACACGATATGAACCTATGGACCGACCCTTTGAGCCAAAAGTGTATGGGAGATGCCTTCGTCTGAGCACAAGGTCGCGGGTTCGATTCCCGGCCGCGGCGGTCGCTTTTCTGATGGAGGCGAAAAGCAAGAACGCCCGTGTGTACGAGATTTCGGCGCACGTTAAAGATCCCCAGGTGGTCAAAATTAATCCGGAGCCCTCCACTACGGCGCGCCACATCACCTGCGTTGCGTCGGTGTGTTAAACCCTACAATCAATCGAATCGAGATGCCTTCGTACAGCTGTGGACATAGATAGGGTGATAATAATTAGAACAATCACAATAATATTGATATAATAATAACGACAACGCATGCTACGAAAACAAACTAAACGCAGGCAATCAAAAGGTAATAAAAATAGTGCGGACAAGCTCACACTGTTGTATTAGTTATTGTATATGGTGCTACGAATACATTTTGCTGCATACTGTGCATTCACATAAGCCATAATGCGAAACACACGATCAAAACGCATTAAATCAACAACGCACGTATAAACAAACGTGTGTAGCTAATGTAGTCATTGGATTAATCATGCTCTGCCGCGCATTTCATGCGTAATTCGAGAGGCAAAAAAGACAATCAGAATGTAAAAAATAAATAGTGCGCGTGTATGCTCACTTATATTATAAAGCTACTGCTGCAACCGCATCCTGCTATTTCGCGCAAGCGTAGAAAAGCAAAACGAGCAGCATGCAGATCATATACCTTTCTTCCGCCAGGATCCAAAAGAATTATTTTATGTCGGGCTGGCGTGAAGAATTTTTGACGCCACTCCGCACAGCACGATCTGTGATGACGGCGCGAATCCATTCGAACGTCTGTTTCGATGAAACAAACTTTAAGGTAGTAAAAACGGCCTTCGGAACACCGTGGATCGTAACATACTTGTGGGCGCGACAAGAAACGCCCCTTTGCAGCGGTGCCAAGTAGAAAGGCGCGGTTCCTGTTTCCTACTCCGGGTGGCGCTCGTATTTTCGAACTGCAACTTTTAAGTTTACTTGCACATTCAAAACTCCGTAATTAATAAGTAACCTGCTAATAAATATAAAATGCAACAACAACGTTCATTTATGCTCGTATGTAGCACAGCCCCCAAACATTAGGATCGCTGCAGTCACGGGACAGATCATGGCGGTGCGAACATGGAGGCATCACACAAGTTCATTGAGCTTCAAGCTCTTCACAACGCCAGTCTCGAAGTACTTGTAGTCATCTACAGGCCAGATTGGGTTGAAACGGCACTACTTGGGAAGGGCGGCTTCCACTCTTGCCAAGGACTTTTCCGGCAAGTGCAAACTGGTGACCGCCCAGCCACCGCATGTTTGGTGTCATCCTAAGCAACCGTTCGTCCGCTCCGTCAGCTAAAAGGGTCAGCTAAAATTCTCTATTTTGTCGCGCATAAAGAAAGCTGACAGATTAAAGGTCATGCATTCACCCGAGGAGGTTTGGGTGCATTTCGCAGTACAGTGTACTGTTTCTGTATGCAGTAGACAT
Organism: Haemaphysalis longicornis; assembly: GCA_013339765.2. Taxonomy (NCBI): domain Eukaryota; kingdom Metazoa; phylum Arthropoda; class Arachnida; order Ixodida; family Ixodidae; genus Haemaphysalis; species Haemaphysalis longicornis. The sequence goes on along the minus strand of CM023452.1, from coordinate 194,130,265 downwards.
CACGTTTGAACGTTTTATTTCGCTTTTACAGCAATACCCGCGGTTTCCCTATGGTTACCAGCTGCAGCTGCGCACATGGAGGCATCACACAAGTTCATTGAGCTTCAAGCTCTTCACAACGCCAGTCTCGAAGTACTTGTAGTCATCTACAGGCCAGATTGGGTTGAAACGGCACTACTTGGGAAGGGCGGCTTCCACTCTTGCCAAGGCCTTTTCCGGCAAGTGCAAACTGGTGACCTCCAGCCACCGCATGTTTGGTGTCATCCTAAGCAACCGTTCGTCCGCTCCGTCAGCTAAAAGGGTCAGCTAAAATTCTCTATTTTGTCGCGCATAAAGAAAGCTGACAGATTAAAGGTCATGCATTCACCCGAGGAGGTTTGGGTGCATTTCGCAGTACAGTGTACTGTTTCTGTATGCAGTAGACATCACGTTTGAACGTTTTATTTCGCTTTTACAGCGATACCCGCGGTTTTCCCTATGGTTACCAGCTGCAGCTGCGCACATGGAGGCATCACACAAGTTCATTGAGCTTCAAGCTCTTCACAACGCCAGTCTCGAAGTACTTGTAGTCATCTACAGGCCAGATTGGGTTGAAACGGCACTACTTGGGAAGGGCGGCTTCCACTCTTGCCAAGGCCTTTTCCGGCAAGTGCAAACTGGTGACCGCCAGCCACCGCATGTTTGGTGTCATCCTAAGCAACCGTTCGTCCGTTCCGGCAGCTAAAGGGCAGCTAAAATTCTCTATTTTGTCGCGCATAAAGAAAGCTGACAGATTAAGGTCACTGCATTCACCCGAGGAGGTTTGGGTGCATTTCGCAGTACAGTGTACTGTTTCTGTATGCAGTAGACATCACGTTTGAACGTTTTATTTCGCTTTACAGCAATACCCGCGGTTTTCCCAATGGTTACCAGCTGCAGCTGCGCACATGGAGGCATCACACAAGTTCATTGAGCTTCAAGCTCTTCACAAACGCCAGTCTCGAGGGCAGTACTTGTAGTCATCTACAGGCCAGATTGGGTTGAAACGGCACTACTTGGGAAGGGCGGCTTCCACTCTTGCCAAGGCCTTTTCCGGCAAGTGCAAACTGGTGACCGCCAGCCACCGCATGTTTGGTGTCATCCTAAGCAATCGTTCGTCCGTTCCGTCAGCTAAAAGGGTCAGCTAAAATTCTCTATTTTGTCGCGCTATAAAGAAAGCTGACAGATTAAAGGTCACTGCATTCACCCGAGGAGGTTTGGGTGCATTTCGCAGTACAGTGTACTGTTTCTGTATGCAGTAGACATCACGTTTGAACGTTTTATTTCGCTTTTACAGCAATACCCGCGGTTTTCCCAATGGTTACCAGCTGCAGCTGCGCACATGGAGGCATCACACAAGTTCATTGAGCTTCAAGCTCTTCACAACGCCAGTCTCGAAGTGGCTGCAGTACTTGTAGTCATCTACAGGCCAGATTGGGTTGAAACGGCAATACTTGGGAAGGGCGGCTTCCACTCTTGCCAAGGCCTTTTCCGGCAAGTGCAAACTCGTGACCGCCAGCCACCGCATGTTTGGTGTCATCCTAAGCAACCGTTCGTCCGTTCCGTCAGCTAAAAGGGTCAGCTAAAATTCTCTATTTTGTCGCGTATAAAGAAAGCTGACAGATTAAAGGTCATGCATTCACCCGAGGAGGTTTGGGTGCATTTCGCAGTACAGTGTACTGTTTCTGTATGCAGTAGACATCACGTTTGAACGTTTTATTTCGCTTTTACAGCAATACCCGCGGTTTCCCAATGGTTACCAGCTGCAGCTGCGCACATGGAGGCATCACACAAGTTCATTGAGCTTCAAGCTCTTCACAACGCCAGCAGTCTCGAAGTGGCTGCAGTACTTGTAGTCATCTACAGGCCAGATTGGGTTGAAACGGCAATACTTGGGAAGGGCGGCTTCCACTCTTGCCAAGGCCTTTTCCGGCAAGTGCAAACTGGTGACCGCCAGCCACCGCACGTCCGTTCCGTCGTGTACGCACCGGGTTGACCGGGACCCGTCTGCGACTGCGCGCGCGGAAGGGCGAGGAGGAAGGGCGACGAGGCGCGGACATGGCGAAGGCAGGCCCGCGGAACTAATCCCCCTACCGCGACGAATGCCCAAGTGCCCTGACGGATCCCGTTCACCCCGGTAACAACGTACACGACGGAACGGACGGACTGCTAAAATCTCGCCCGCATCGTCGGCGGCTCAGTCCCTCTCCCGAATCTTGCGGCAGCCCGGCTGCGCTCGGCCTACTGCGTGCTAGGCCGCAACACGAGTTATACGGCTGAAAAATCTAATTCGGACATAATCGGTTAATTTGGACTCCCCACCGAGTTCAGGTGGGAAAACAGCAGCGCATTCCGCCGCGCCCGCGCTTCAGCTATTGTGATTCGCGGCAGACATCAAAGGCTCACCTAAAAGACTTCGAGATAGGAACGGATAGGAACGAACGAGTTTGTTACATCTCGGAGGCACTTAAAAAAAAAACGCATGGCACTGATTCCAACCAAGTGAAAGACAAAATGTAGTCGCTGTGGCCATCAGTCCTAGGCCGGCCCGACCACGGATTGTCTACTTCCCCCTTTCGTGTCGAACACATTTGTGCCATTTTGTGTCAGCAAACACGACAATCACTGACCTTTAAAAAAAGTTTGGTGATGTTGAAAAATTTTTCAGTTATGACCGCGGTAATGTGGGCACTCAATTCAGACATTCTCTCCGGTACCGTGAAATCCTAATTAACGGGGCTTACTGTACCGGTATCCGCTGTTTTCCAATCCCGTTCGAATGGGGAATACTCGGTTCGAAGTAATACAGTCGAATCTCGTTAACTCGCTCTCATAATTTCATTCGACCCTGCGCCGGAAAGTTTTACGGGGTGTCGAAAAACTTCCGGCTGAGTTGACCTCTCACTATAGTGTCACGAGATTGTCCTGCCTGCAGCGAAAAACGTCACGAGTAACTGCGCGCAGAACCAATCACCTGAGACCGCGTGAGAAGAGAAAACAAGATCTCGATGAAAAACTTTTATTTAGCTATCAATCAATGTATGTGTGTTTTTTAAAACCCTTGCTAGGAGTCGGCCAGTATCCGGGCGGCTGCCTGAGCTTGATTGATGATCTTGCGTTGGGCTTCGAGGTCTGAGCTGAGCACCACAGAACCTCCCAAGTGCTGCGTGCTCGTGTGCTTCGCTGCTGAGAGATGCGGGTCGCCCGGCGCGGCCATATCTGTGGACCAAGCAAAACGACCTTTACAAGTTTGGTGCATTAAAATGGGCTCTAGGCTATGACCTGCGCTGGTGGTTCACTCAATCATCAGAACCCGATTCTTGGGTAGTCCGTCGAATCTGTGGGAATTATGTGGCCATGTTGCCAGCTTCCATTTTGCTGGTTTCAATCTGCGTCTGGGTAATTACTCGTAGTCGGATTAGTATTACGTTATTTCTCGGTTGACCTCTGTCTTTTTCATTCGCTGCGCTGGGTATTCCTGTCGAGAAACGTTCCGGTAGCTGAACCTCTCTTTTCAGACGATGAGTCGCTAGGGCGAACCTCGGAAATGGCTGGGAGCTCCTTATTGCCCTGAGTGTCTGATGGGCCGGGGTCCAGATTAGTGAAAGTTTGGTGGTCCATTGGGTTTTTTTTTTGCAACGATTCTGACCGCCTCAGTTGATATTTGTCCTCTGTTATAATTGTTTATGGCGTTTTTGGAGTCGCAGATAATAATTACCTTGGTATTTTTGGACGTAGCTGCCAGCGCTATCGCCACTTCCGCCGTTGTGACAGACCTATTTCTGATCGTGCAGCATGCGCGTATGGCCATGTTCTCATCGGACGCAACCGCAATCTTGTCTCTTCTGCGATGGTATTCCGCAGCATCAGGGATTAGCACATCGCACCGTCCTCCCTACTTCCTTTGTAGCGCTTCGGCCCGGCTCTGTCGCCTATCCTCATGAAACGCTGGGTTCATGTTCTTTGGAATGGGGAGGAATTCGGATATTGTTTCTGATGTCCGGGGGAATATCCTCTTGCGGGTCGGCTGTGGCTTCATGGGGGATTCATGGGGGATACCGAGTTTGCTCAAGATATGTCTGCCCGTCTTGGTTGACAACAGCCTTTGGTGTTGTGCAATTCTTGCCGCCTCGATCAGCTCCTCCATGGTGTTGGAGACGCCTAGCTTCATGAGCTTGTCCGTGGGTGCACATATGGGAAGTGTTAGGTATAGTTTTGGTGCTTTATCTGATGAGCGCGTCTAGCTTGTCCTTCTCATTCTTGGTTAGCTTTAAATATGGTATTGCGTACGTGATTCTGCTGATCACAAACGCTTGAACAAGTCGGAGGAGGTTGCCTTCTTTCATGCCTTAGTTCTTGTTTGCAATTCTGCGAATAAGCCTACTAGTTTGTTGTGCACTGCAGTCTAGACGAGCTATTGTTTCATTATTTCTGCCGCTGGCTTGAAGCCATAGGCCCAGTGTGCGGATGGTTTGCACTTTTTGTACTTCCTTTCCGCCTGCTCTAATCCGGATATCGGCTTCCGGTCACTAATCCTTGACCCTGGCGTGTGAAGGACGAGAAGTTCAGACTTTTCAGCAGAGGATCTTCGGCCCTCGCCCGAGAGATAGTCTTCAATTTCATCCACTGCCGTTTGCAAAGCTTCCTCTATTTGACCGTCGTTGCCTCTTGCTATCCAGGGGGTCACGTCAACCGCATATATGCTGTGCTTTAGAGTTTCTATTTTCTCGATGCGTTCAGGAAGTCCAATTGTGGCGATATTTAAAAAAATGGGTGACAGAACTAACCCTTGAGGAGCGCCTCTATTTCCAAGGCTTATGCCATCAAAAACGCCGCCGGAAGTTTTCCGTCACCCCGTAGGATTTAGTCACTATATATAGTTTGCAAGCCCCATTAGGTCGTTAAGCTCAGTATTTTTACTTCGGTTAATTCGATTAATCTTCAGCGGCCACATCTTGGCTGAAAACTCCACGACACTCAAAGCCTCTAAATTTCAATTGTGCCACTTTTTAATCTTTTTTTTATGAAAACGCCCGAGTTGATCTCGCCTGTTGCTTGTCCGCACGCCGGACAGTTAGAGGTCCAGACTCGCACAGTCGGTTCTTGCTGGATCTGTCATACTTCTAATGCATGCAATTGACTCCCATTTCGGAGCGGATCAGTGAGAAGACTGCACAACAGCTTGTCCGAAAGAGGACACAAGAGTGCCAAAACAGCGTTGGTTTTTATTCACTATCACACCGTCAATGAGATCAGAGCGGCAAATATATATTATGGCGGCCGCCCGTACAACTTTTTTTTTTTTTCGAAAATACATTCAGGCAATATAAAGACAGGGATGTGCAACCCAAAAAAACGATTCCCTGGTCCGCCACATGGCTTGGCACTGCAACGTCACGTAAGCATCAGTGTATTTTAGCGTAGCGGGTAGTGTACGCTATGCTAGCGGCGGCGGGTACAAAGACCCGACTGCGCGTGCGGAGGCGTGTCCCCGGGTTCCGCCGCCGCTAGCGCAGTGTACGCTAACCGCTATAAAACACTCCACTGGCATCTACGCACGCCACAACTGTACAGAACAACACCACCAGTAGAGAACAGATCAATTTGAATTCGAAATGTAGGACAACATTTTGTGGTGACGCAATTTAGCCAGCAAACTGCCACCTTTGAACAAACAGGAACCATGTTCGATACGAAAGTTTTCTGTGCCCAGGAACACTTGGAATTACTGAGGTCCCACAGAGGACCTACTTCACTGTGTAATACTTCGCAATACTGTCTTAAGTAGAATGTTTCACTGCTCGCCCGAGAAGAGGGAATGTGACACCATTGTGTGAAGCACCGAAAACGGAGTTGAAAGCAGCTCCGGTATTTGTTTTTGTTACCGCTCGCGTGACCCAGGAAGTAACCGATACTGCCGGCATAGCATCAAGAGCAATTGGAACGCGAACACAACAGATGGCAGAACCAAATCACTTCGAGGACCTGGGTAGACGCTTGGTTGTCAAGGCAGGCAACACAACAGCAATTGATTGATTGATTGTAGGGTTTAACGCGCCGACGCAACGCAGGCGATGAGGCGCGCCGTAGTGGAGGGCTCCGGATTAATTTTGACCACCTGGGGATCTTTAACGTGCGCCGAAATCTCGAACACACGGGCGTTTTTGCCTTTCGCCTCCATCAGAAAAGCGGCCGGGAATCGAACCCGCGACCTCGTGCTCAGCAAATACAACAGCAAGCGCGAGGGAATTTTAGTCAAATTAAGTAGCAGTCTTCGAACTACCGGTGTTTGCAATCAGTTCACAATGCACCATTCACAATACGGCCGGCTTTAGCGCCAAACACGGGCGGTGAACGACGCGTTTTCTCTCTCCGGAAGGGTCTGGCAGAGGTCAGTAAAATACATAAAAACTACAAGACCGGTTCGGGAGAGGGAAAAAAAAAAAAAAAAAACTCGTGCGGAAACGTGACGCTCCCCATGCGTTAAGCCCTTTTGGCGACATGATCAACGAACTATAGATGTCAATGATGACACACAGCGCCAGGGTAATGTTGCACATCTCTGATATATATATATATATAGGATAAAAGAAAGCCTCAATCAACAGTGTAAGGCATTACAACTTTCCGCCCCGCCCGCAGTGAGTGAGATGCGGACGAACAGTACACCTTATAGAGGCGGCAGTGTAAAAAATGCGTCTGCAAACGCAGACAGCGATAAAAAAAAAAAACGAGACAAAAAGGTTTCCAAAAAGACCACACCATTCATGGATTTTTTTTGCGATGAAATGAGCAAGGGAGCCACAGAACACAGCCAAGTGCGCCGATTGATCGTTGACGACGTCATTACATTTGTTTATCTGCTACGTTCAAAACAACCGCGGATCATCCGAGCGCCAAAGAGCGCGCGCGCGAGAGAGAGAGAGAGGGTGCAGCTTTGGCGACGTTAACGAGAGGGGGCGCAACGGAAAGTAAACGCAAACGCAGGTTGGGATGCGCGCCAAACTACGTCTGGTAAGTAAACGCAAACGCACTTGGCGATGCGTGCCAAATTACATCTGGTTGTGGCGTTCGGGCACACGTCCAATCGCAAACTAACAATGGGTAGAAGAACCACCACCACCGACCAACCTGTTACACAAAGAACTCCGCGACGGATTTGATTGATGGGAAAACGGCCCCTTCGGGCCCCAAACGCCTACAGCTTTCAACAGGAGCACTTTCGGCTGCACTCTAGGTCACCGCAGCAAAGAAGCACATACTAAAAAGAAGGCACGAGGGTGTCCACGACGCCACCGTCTTGACCAAAGCTGACTCGAAGGCACACCAAACAACACGAGCCGACACTTTGCCCAAGAGCAGAGAGAGTCCGCCAGAGAGGTTAGCGTCGTCGACCATTTTTGAGCGGTATGATTAGCGTCCCGGGAAGGCACTTGAGTAGGTAGGACTGTAGAGGCACTTTGCGAAGTCAGTCTCGTCTCCGAAGGCTAAGCGAAGGGGACGCGAGGGGGGCGAAAACAACACACGCGCATTCGGAGAAAGGCGATTTGACATTAATGTTTACTAGCTTAGATATACGAGTCGAGTTCGGTCTGCGTAAGGCGCTTTAAACTTTTACTTTTAACAATGTGGTGCATTTACTGCCGTGAAATAAAACTGAATTTTTTTTGTTTCATGTTATTGCCAAAGCTTGAATCAGTCAAGCAGCTTAAAAAACAAATTAAGAATGCAGCGGCGTTGCCAATGTGCACGTGTCGTCACTTTCGCCGCCCGGGCGCCCCCGATCCCTCAATGGCGAAGGCGCCGACGGCAGGTCGGAACACGTCCGTTTCCTTGTTTCCTACACGTAGACTCCGGCGGCCGCACGGGGCACTCGATGAAGCACAGATTGAGCAGCGCGGATTGAGCGGCGGCGCACATCCTCCGGCGGCGACCAGTGGGTGAAGGTCGCGCACAGCAGCGGCTACTTGGAGAAACGAAGGAGGAAGCGGCTACTACTCGGAGCGCAGCAGCGACACGGGAAATGAGCGCCTCCGGCCGTTCGGAGGAGGCGCCGGACGGCCGCTGTGCGCCGCGAAGTCGTCGCTGATGCGGCGCAGCTGCACCCCGGCCAGCGCCCAGCGGAGCCGGTGGGCCGGGGGCTGGTGCTGTTCCTCGATCCTGGGCACCAAGTCGGGCGGCATCGTGGTCGCCGCCGGAGCCACTGCGCCAGGAGACGCCGCAAGGAGGGGAGGAGGCAAGAGCAGGTCAGGGGTCGCCCGGGGACCGGGGTGAGCGGCCTCCAAGCTCCGCGCGGCCCGCCGCCACCACTCACCCAGCGACGACGTCTGCGTCGCAACGTCCACCGCGTCGTGGGGCCAGCGGGGCTGCTGCCTGCGCCGCGGTATCGGGATGGCGGCTGAGCGCGCCTCGTTGGGCGGCGGCGGCGGCTGGCAGTCGCTGGCCTCGTCTTCGCCAGTCGGCGGCCACTCGAACGACGACTGCGCGGAGCTGAAGGCTGGCGAAGGCTCGTATCCGGAGTCGGCGTCCGACGGAAGCGATTCCCGATGGATCAGTGGCCAGGACGACGATGAGGAGCCGAACTCTTCCGCCGTCTCGTCCCCCATCTTGCGCGCGGGGGGGGCAGCGGCCCGTACGCGAGGGCCCCTGGCGCGCGCTTCCTAAATCTGCTTCCTAGCCTGCTTCCTACCCGCTGCAAACAAGCGCCGCGCGCGGGCGTTCCCCCACGCGGACGACACGTGACGCAAACATCACGTGACGCGGCCGAGTCTGCGCGGCGTCGCGCAGAGGGCTGTGGCAGGGCCACGTGATCTCCCCGTCCTCCGCCCCTGCTGCCCGTCGGTCGCGCGCGCGGCTCCTTGTCGCTTTCAGCAGCCCCCGCAGCAGCGCCGTCTCCCCCTCTTCCTCCCTACCCTTGCCCCCGAGCCCCGCGTAACTGGTTTCCGCTGGGCATCGCTTCTGCTGCGCCCAAGGGGATGCAAGGGCCAGGTGCAGCCTCTGTCGCGGTCACCTCGTCAACTCTCCCCGGGCCAAGTTGGGCGTCGGACGGCTGCTGCACCGGCGTCGGCGGCGAGGAGGTCGGGGGGCGGTGGCCCAGCAAGGGCTCTTTTTTGATTCCCCGCTAAGGCCTTTCTTCACGCTTTCACGTGCACCCCTCGGGCGGCCAAGCGCCACTTGTGGCCGGTCAGGGCCGCGCCGGGCGCCCGAACCGCGGCCCACGACTGCATTGCCCCGTCTGGTTGCGAGGTGCGGGAAAATGCAATAAAAGGAGGGTGGATAAAAGCGGGAAACGCCGTCTCTCTAGCATATGGTCGCCCTGCCGGTGATAATAGTTGGCGGGGTGTGTCGGATAATGTCACTCGGCCTTGGGCGGAGGCATTGGCGCATCAGTGCGTTCTTCCTCATCCGCTAAGCGTAAGCAGGAGATCAGAGTCAGCTTCCTGACACACCGCTGATTGAACGGTAGCGAGCGTGGTGAAATGAAATGTGCGATGAACGACCTCCTCTGCTTGTGCAGGCGATCTGGGAATGATCGCGTGATGGGGGCGATGACAGGCGTGCATTTCGAGCGGCCGGATGAGCTCTCAATGCAACGCTTGAGCCGCGAAAACTTTTCTGCATTTGACGCTTGGTAAGGACTCGTGCTACTTCACAGTATGTTAGAATCTGTCGATGTTTTTGCGCTTGCGCGTCTTTGAAACGAACGTGAAAGTTGATACCAAAAGTGAAGGATACGGGCAGTCGTTATTTGAACCTTTTTTTTGAAAATGGTTGTCCGTAGAACTTACTCTGTTGAATCCCAATAGTCTTTTTTGGCTTACGTTGCTTTTCCTCCTCCTTTTATTTCAGATAAAAACGCATTTACGACGTAGCGAAGATTACTCTTGTTGCAATCGCATCTTAAACACGCAAGACTACAGACACAGATAAGCAACATTTCTGACAATTCCAGATATGTATAGTTCGGCGCTTCCCGGGCGAACAGTATAGTAGCTCCAGTTCTACATAATTTCAATAGTGTTGCGATTAAATACCCAGACACCATGTTTACAGCTGCGTCAATCATGCCAATATGTTGTTCAGAGAAAAAGTCAATCCTGGTAATGCCTGCTTATACTCCGTCTGATCTGCTAAACATCTACATGTGATCGCTTAGCGCGTGCTTATATATATGCAATACACAGGTTTCGCTTTGGAATACGCTGAATACATCACAGCAATAGCATTCCTCAAAGCCGGCCGTAGTTGTACGAAGAGGTAGTTGGGCGTACAACCACGTGCACGCGAGATTATTTATGCGCAATCATGTCAGATCTTGTTTGCAAACTTTCGGGCTTTGGTTTAGCGCGTTTATTTGCGTACGTCGCATTCAATGTGCGCAGACAAGTTTCCCTTTAAAAAAAAAAAATAATCTGATAGTGAGCGCTGTGCCCTTCCCTAGATGTCTTCACCATAATCTTCGTTGTTGTCGCGCTATAGCAGAATGAGCAATTTTACCAACTAGTGCTCCAAAACATTCATTCGTTCACCTGACTGCCTCAATGCTATAGCCCATCTCCGCCACCTCGTGTGGTTATGTCCCAGGTTCACATGCTCTCGTACAATTACACCTCCTGAAAATGATCATTCAACCCACATAAGCGCATACTGTCGGCACTCCAACTCTCGCACCAACTGCACAATTCTCCAAGGCTTGCACGAGCAATCTATGGAGATGCGAGCCTGCTCCCCACGCCGGGCCACAGTTCACCCATCAGGTCAATGCTCTGTAAGAACAGCCGCCGGCTTAGTTTGAAGTAGGGAAGAAACAAGTGCCTAACTTCCACTACGCTCATGCACTAATACTCCAAAAAAGGCCTTCTCTTCTGATAAGCAAGTTCCTCTCTCTTCCTAAAACAAACAATTGGAGGTTCGGTTTTGTGCATTGCAGTCCCTCAGAGTCTATTCTGTTGTGTCGTCCGCACACAACAGACTGTGTTTTCAGCTAGAGGAACCTCTGATTTTCGACGCAAATGTTCAACGCGTTCAGAGAATTAAGCTATTGATGAACATTGCTTTCGTGGGAATGAAACGAATATATGCTCACGAGAAACAGGCCTTCGGTTCCACGTTAAGTGGGAACAGAGGACCGCAACGGCCGAAGCAGACGGGGGAACATCTTTGTAGAGCGAAAACCCGACAAGAGACGAGAGAGAGAGAGGAGGCAACAGGGGCGTTCGTGCCAAGTCGCTTCCCACTTGCGCAAACCGTGCCAGCACGCGATGTCCCACTCGCATAGTAAATCAACGCGTTGTCTGCACTACACCACTTGCGTAAACCTCAGTTGGCTGGGGCACTTGCTTCGAGATAAGCGTGGTGGGAATTAGTGTGCAGGCATTCCCGATTTAACTCTGAGGGCAGTTGGACGCGCGGCCTCCCCTTTCGTCTCGTGTCGACATAAAGAAGCACAGTAAGGAAAGAATAACTGAAGGGAGCGGTTTTGTTTCGCAAGCACACTTTGACGTCTCTTAAACCCGCATTTTGTGAACGCGGTCGTCTTGATTTGTCGCACCTCATAGCGGACCGACTAAGCCACATGTTTCTAACAATTCTCTGGTGGTATAGTTCCTGTTTGGTAATGCTCAGTAAGCTGAAAAAAGCTCAAGCTGCAAGATGCACTTATTCCTACCAGACTGTTTTCTTGTGGAAACGCGAGCCTGTTTCGCCATTGGGGACGTGACGTCACAAATGGTAATGCGGAGGAATATTGTGCGGAGCGGTGCATTTTTTTACATATACTTTGTTAGTAAAGAAACGGCTGCGATACTCGGTTACAACTTCAAGAACGGCACCACCTCATGTAGTGTATCACTCCGCCAAAGCGCCGGACCCGTGACATCAGTGCGGGCGCGTTTTGAAAGGGGTTTGCTATGAATGCGTGATATCGTCTGCCTTGTCTCACGCAGTTTATTTGTCGTCACTCGTTTATAAGCATATTAAGTCCAAAAAATCACGGGAACGGCTCACGCCATGTTCAAAATATTCCCAGTAACGCCCTACTTGCGCCGCGCGGAGAAACATCTGGCTACGGTGATAAGGTATAGCGGCAACTCCCGGTGCCGTTCTTAAAGGAGCCATGAAGAGAAAACACAAGTTTGGTTCATTCGAAAGATTGCCTCGTTAGAACCATAACGACACCACTTATAACGCAAACTTCGCTCAAATAAGCTACATAATTAGGAAAAAAGGAAATGACCATGCGACCCACCAGCTCATTTTTCCGCAACAGAACCTGTGATGTCACTTGGGAATGCTCTGCGATTGGCGGAGGCCCGCAAAAGCAAACACATGTTAGGCAGGGCTTACAGTTTGCATAGCGAGCTAAATGCCCGTGAAACATACTGCACATTCTTTTTATGACAAAGAACGGTGGAGTAAACGGTTCAAGGTCCGAACAAACACGCAAGCGTGTGCGCCAATGCATACGAAGCTAGCGCCGGCCGAGCTCGACATCTCGCCGTCGCGCAGACGAATTTTCGGGTTCGAGGCTCTTCGGGGCCAACGAACCGTTCCAGCACGCACAGCCGCGACCTTGCTTCGTATCGTAATCCCTTCACAGGAGGTTGGCCGTCATATCGCCAACCAGCAAAAATAAAAATAGAAACAGGGGAGTAGGAACAGCAAGAAGCGACGAGATAGTGCCAGTCGTCGCGTAAGTTTCGAATGGTGTTGGCTTGCTGCTGTCGTTACGAGCTCGTTTCCAGTTTACAACCACTGAAAACTTCAGTTTGTTCGAGTACTTTACAATGAAATTTCGTTGCTGCGTTTAATTGAAATGCCCATGTAGTACGGCAAATCGTCGAGGGGAGTGCGACATCCCCGCCGGTGAGGAGATTCTCCTGTCATGTGCTGCCCAACGACGAACCTAGGCGAAGCAAGTGGCTACGTTTTGTGAACTTTTGCAAACGGAGGAGAAAGAGAGCTAAAGGAAGTACGAGTGTGCTCGCTCATTTCCGAGGAAGTGATACGGCAGGGACCCTACGTTAGCTCACTCCTTGGACATGCTGGCGCTCGCTCCACGCCGACTTCGTGTCAAATCGCTCTGACCTGGGGGGAAGAAAATGCCCGTAAGCACCGCGCATTGACGCTCGTTCTTTTGTGGCGAAGCAGAGAGCTCGCGCGAACGGCTTTCCATACACGACACCGGCCAACTGGCATATAGTGATACTGCTACTGAATTGAACTATTATTAACCGTAATCAAAATACGGCACATACGTACCAGTCTATATTCGTCCGTCGCGACGGGGCTGACGAGGCAGCGGTGCCGACGGCTGGGCGTTCGTCTGTTGTGGCTATCGCGGAATGGTCGCTTTCCGTCGACCGCGTATCCCACAACTCGTTGCCGCTCGTGCACTTAGAAGCATTGAGCGTTTAGTGGTGTGAGGTTGTTAAATGCAAGCCCGAGCTCCTCGGCGAGAGTTTTGTTCTCCGGATCAGGTGATTCCATGACTATAGGGCTGCGGGTGCACTAGGTTTTACTAGTATTTTTAAAATGGCCGCCGCCCGCCGTCTCGATCGACTCCCGCGTGTGGGTGCTATATGGAGTCGACATACTAAGTATCTGTTTCATGGACCGGCTCTATGACGCCATTGTACACGTCACGGAATGTTCAATTTTAGCGGGAGATTTAAAATTTTGGCTTAAATTGCCTTATTTCTCAGTGAATAAAGCATCATTTGCTTCCGGGAAAGCGCTTGAGGTACTATGAAACACCTAATCTTTCGAATAAAACAAACTTTTGTTTTCTCTTCATGGCTCCTTTAAGTTGTCACCGAGTATATGCCACATGTTTATAACAATTCTCTGGTGGTATAGTTCCTGTTTGGTAATGCTCAGTAAGCTGAAAAAGGCTCAAGCTGCAAGATGCACTTATTCCTACCAGGCTGTTTTCTTGTGGAAACGCGCGAGCCCGTTGCGCCATTGGGGACGTGACGTCACAAATGGTAATGCGGAGGAATATTGTGTGGAGCGGTGCATTTTTTTCATATACTTTGTTCGTAAAAAAAACGGCTACTACCACGATGCCGATATCTTCTGTTCCCGGTACGGCAAGTAATAACTGCCGATAGCTGATAATTGGCCGCGTAGGCCAGCAGCCGGTAGCCGACTTGTCCGGCCAGCAAATTAGCCGGCGAAGCCAACGTTGGCAACCAATTTATCTGGTTAGCACTTGTCTTCTGATGTTGGGCAGAAACTTCGAGTCGATTTTTGTTTTGCCAGGTTCATTACCTTAGGTTGAAACGCAAACACTGTCCGATGTCGGGCTGACGTTTTTAGTTACTGCTCGTTTTACTGGAAAGTTTTAAGAAACAAAAAAAGTTTGACTCCAATCGGCGCTGTGAAGGCGGTTGCAAAGCAAAGCTGTAAACGACACCAGCAAATTGCCCATGCGTCGTCACTTGAGTTCATACACGTGGCTCTGAAGAAATTGAAACCGGAGATTCTGGATTCGCGTGGGCGGAGTCCCGACCGCAGCAGCGTCGAACCCTTGTCGAAACATGACCGCAGTGCTGCCGGGAGGGAAGCTGAGAATCTCCGCTATAGCTTCTAAGCTGTGTGAGATGCTTCCAGTAGCTCAGCTGGAACTCGATAAACTCCGGTTAACTTGGGAGGAGATATATAAACAGACGACGAGGTCGCTTCTCCTTCGAGACGTGGTGGCTGGAAACGCGGACGGAAGGTGCTCCGTATACAGGAGACCGCATGGTGAAGTGTGGCGTCACGTCCTTCGCCGGGTGTCCGCAGTGCGGTCACTTGGAATCTATGTGGGAATGCCCTGTCGCAAAGACTCTGGAGACCACTGGACGGGATGTTTTAAAAGCACCTTGAAAGCAAAAGACAAGTTTAATCCATTAAAAAGACTGTGTTGTCCCCAAACATTGGCACCAATTTTGTCGCAAACTTCGAACGAATAGCCGAGATGTTACAGGAAACGTATGAAGCAGTGATGACTTTTCAGCCACTTTCCAGCGAATTCTCCGTGATCTATGACGTCACTGAATCACGTTTGTGCGACTGGAGGCTGCCAACTTCAGCCACCGCCAAGAAACATGACTGGGGACTCGTGTTCCGTTTGATCGTGTCTGTTAACACACTATGTTTTAGTGTTGGTCCATATTGCGTCACCCCTACCCATGCTGCGTCACTGTATAGTGCAAAATTTTGAAGTTTTTCTAAAAAATACTTCAGTTCTTTTTAAGAAAATCAGGGAAGCATGCAAATTCATCCTCGGCATTCTATACTTCCGCCAGCTCAGCTGGCCAAGGTTGTCGAGCAAGGGCTTGAACCATAGCGAAGCTGAATGATTTGTTTATACGTGAGCACGAAGTACAAATCACCACGCATTTGTGCAAGTTTGAAATTGTTTATTTACATGTTCCGTCCTCGCTTTGCACTGTGCTAGTAGTAGTCATCGTCATATGCATCGTATACCGTCGTCCTCCTCATGCCAAGCATTACATGCCCGGTATCGCTTGACGACAGCGCTGGAGTTTTGGGGGGCTCTTGGCGTCTCCTGTCGTCGTCATAATCGTTGTCTCATGTAGTCACGGTACTAAAACGCCGGGAAACTCGTTTACGCATCGCGCTACGCGTGCTAGAAAACACCGGGACACTCGTTTACGCCTCGCGCTAGAACGCTTCGTGCTTCTAAGACAAGAGACGTTTTCAGCAAAGCTGGTACCTCTACTCCCCGCTGGCTTCATCTCTGTGGGCAAAAACGCCAAGGCGCCAAGAATACATACACACTGCATGCCTCGCCCCTCCCCAGGTTTAACGTTAGTAGAGGTGGCCCAGGATTTTTTTTTCCGAAGCTGAACGAAGTTGTACTGTGCCTTCAAATCAGTTGAAGTACACGCATGAGTACGCGAGGAAACATTGCGAACTTTTCGCTGAGCGTCGGCGTGTTGGTGTTGTGGTAATGGCGAGGAATTTGCGGCGTTGCGCGCGCGACCACAGAGGGCAAAGTACGTATACATGCTGCTGTGACGCGTCACAGAAATGTTTATAGAAAGCAGCTGGCTACGCTCGGGGTGCAGGTGTTCCTCCAGGGTTGGCCAACGCATTTTATGGAAGTTGGGTATAGCAACATGTCTGTGAGAATGCTATGCGCTTCATAAGCAGCACGAGTGTAAATATATTCTGGCGCTACCAAATGTTGAATCATATTTTAGTTACCACGAAACATTTTGAATTATGTGGTGTTAACAAGTTGTACGTTGTGACATGTTTAACGAATTGTGTGCGGGTTTTTACAAGTGGTGTCGTTAATTGTGTACGTGTTGCTACGGACGAAATAAAATCCTTCTTTCAAACTGTTATCGTTTCGGTGACATATTCCTTCAGCTGCTCCTCTATCGGCGCAGCTTTGATCTCTCCTACTTGTCACCTTAATTGTGCTAGATGTTGTAGGAGTAGTGTCAGAGGCGACTCACTAAGTTATCTGACGCTGTATAACGGTAACGGTGCTTTGATAGCTGTAAAAGAAAGCTGAAATTGAGCTGTGAGCGATTGGAAAAAAAGGGTTTAGAGGGACCGTGAAGACAAAATACAATTTCGGGAAAACAATGCAATCGGGAAAACATACTACCCATGCGGCAGCTCATCAGTTACTTTCCGGCGGTTTATCTAGCCTCACGGAATCCTGTTTTTGCGATCCGCCGACGGAAGCCACCGCCGAGAAACATAACTGGACGGTTGTAGAGGGGCCTGTTCCGCTTGATTGTATAACTTGACACATTGATAACTATGTTTGTAGTGCTGGCCCATAAATCGTCATTCCTGCCTATAATACGTCACTGCAGCGCGCAATTTGAAATTTTTGTATTTGTATATATTTTTTTTCGGTTAAAAAGGCTTCTTTCGCGGCCTGAGTGGAGCTGAGCGAGTCGCTATAGTTTTTTTCAAACCGAGAAAAGTTTTGTTTTGCCTTCATGGACAATTAAATGGGACGGTATAAGGGAACGCGGTAAGCCTTACATCGGGGCAGTCGCATGTAGGCCCCCAGTGGACGTCACATCAAGACTGGGTCCAGCTCAGCCCAACAATGCTAATGATATACAGGTTGGTAATGCACATTGTGCCAGCCTCGGGAACTGAAAAGTTGGACCGTGTGAGGTCAACGTCAATCTCCAAGCTCGATGGCATCTCTTTGCCAAGGTTGGGCCCAGCATTTGTTGTCGGCTGTCAGACACCAGCCAATGGCCGGCGTAACGGGGAAGGGGGCAGGGGGGTACAAGGGGGCGCCAAGCCGAGTCCGCCCAACATGTGCCCGAGGGAAAAAATGGCAGTGGGGCGGTGCCGTCGCAGCAGTCGCTGTTGAAGAGTGCTAGTTTAGGCTCGTTGGTACGTAATTGTAACAAAAGTATAGCACTTCGCACGACAAGGACGAAGAGAGGGGGACACACACGGGGCGCTGTGCCGGGGGCGATATTCTTTGTTACAGTGTCGCTGTTCAATGAGTAAAAACTGTTGTGCAGCGCCGTCGTCTATGTGTAAATACTGATGTACGCCCGGATCAAGGAGTTGTGTGTGTGTGTGTGTGCCTGCGTGAATGCATGCACGTGTTTTCATCTGTTCTCGTTTGTATTCCAGCAGCACCGTTCCCATGTGCGTGCAAGCCATAGGCACTTGATAATGATGATGATGATGATGATTAGTGGCTTCCCCTTTGTAACGGGGTTGCACTGCGGCCTTAGTCGCAACGTCACTGTAGAATCATCTCGCCAAAAAATACAAACAAAATAAATAAAAAATAATGTAAAAATAAAAAGAAAATACTTTTACGAAATTTTTGTGCTAGTCTGACTTCTTTGTTCGCATGTCTTCCCAGATTGTTCTCTGCTCTTTTCCCACCAACATTCTAACCTTCTTTTACTAACCTCTACTGCTCTCCAGTTCACTTTTCCGCTAACTTTAAAGCCAAGGGCTTCCGGAAGCTGGATGGCTCCATCACTGAGGACTGGACGGATACTTTTGCACTCTGTTACAATATGTCGCGTGGTTTCCGGCTCCTTTCCGCAGCCTGCGCATAGTTCTTCCTGTACCGGCTCGCGGATAAACGTTTTTGTCCGCAAGTAACCCGCTCGGGCTTCAAAAAGCAATGCACTCCCTTTGGTATTATCGAATAATTTTTCCCTTGTGATCTCCTGCTTCCCGATCCTGTAGATATCTAAGGACTTCTTCGCATCCATCCTCTTTTTCCAGGTCGTTGTCTCTGTTTTCTTTCACTTCATTTTTTATTGCGTTGGTCGTTTCCCCTGCACTTCCAGGTTTCCTATACTTTGTCCTGAGCCTTCTGGTTCTTTTCCTCCATTGTGTGTCCACGCTTTTCATGTAAAGATACCGTAACACTTTGGCCGCCCATCTCTGATCATCCATATTTCTATGTCGTTCTTCAAAACATATTTTGCTCTGTGCTTCTCTCACTTCGAAGGATGCCCATCCCATGTCTCCCTGCACTGCCTCATTTGTTGTTTTACTGTGTTCTCCTAATGCCAATCTACCTACGGCCCTCTGATTTACTTCTGGCCCTGATTGAATCTCTGATTTGACACACACTACTGCGTTTGAAAAGGTGAGTGCTGGTACCATTACTCCCTTCCTGTAAGCTCCCTTCCACTTCCTGTAAGCACCCAGCGCCATCTGCTGGCGGGTGTGGAACACTTGATCTTTTTAGGAACATCTGAAAGAACCGCGCTATGGCTTGGTACACGGGCTTGGTATTCCTTAGGCCGGTCTAAGGTCGTGGCGCGGCGCATCAACACAGTTAATTAACGTTCTGCATTGCACCGGAGATGCCTGCCTGTATACCTCAGAACGGAATATCGCCATTACTATGATTCGAGGACCTTTTATAATCTGGAACCCCCCCCCCCCACAACATTATGTTGCACAAATGGGCCTGAAAGACTGCATTTTCGTCCGTGACTTCAACGTGGATGACTCCAAACCAAACAAGTAGTTCATCCAGTTTACGTAAAAATGGTTTGAATTGTAGGAAGCGGAAACTACTAATATCACGGCGCGTGAAGCCTGTGTTAATCCTTGGCCAATCGCCCAACAAGATTATCGTGCAGAATGCAGCAGGGACTGTCTTTCGACGAAGTTGAAGCGCAGTGTGCTCAAAACCTCTTGGTCTCGTTTCTGCTTCTGCCGTACCTCCCGTGATTTTCTCGGAAGATCTCACCATGTTACTTGGGTCAGACAGATTCCAGCGGTCTTCGCTTGGTGGATTGGAATACAAACCACAATTGAACGTGCATAGATTTGAATTCTCTTACTTCCACCATTACACGCAAGTACGACCGCCATCTTAGCGTTACCCAAATCAAACAAGAGTTATCACTTCAGCCGCTAGATACCCGTCGCACTATCGCGCTATTATGCCTTTTTCATAAATACATAGTTCGCGTCACACCTAACCCGCTTCCTCTTAACGCCCCAGTACGTACGTCACGACGCCTTCGTAATAGTCAGTTTCACGCGCATTTTTGGCAAGACGCTTGCTTTCAATTCATCGGCATTGCCTCGAGCAATCATGCACTGGAATGATCTTCCTGACCAAATTGCATCCATACTTAGTCAAGATAGCTTTACCGAAAATCTGCACCGACATTTTTCTTAGTAATTGTGTAATGATGAATTGCCAGAATCATATTGTTACTGTTTATGGGTGTTTCCCCCCTTGTATTTGAGTGTTTTGTGATGTTTTTGATTCCACAAAAACCTTGTGCGTTTGTGATAATTGTCTGTTAGAAACGTGTATGACGTGTTTCATTTACGTCTGTAAGCCGATTAACCAAACTTTATAATGTGTACTTGTCTTTTCTTCTCTTTCCCCACTATATAT
This sequence comes from Haemaphysalis longicornis, assembly GCA_013339765.2. NCBI lineage: Eukaryota > Metazoa > Arthropoda > Arachnida > Ixodida > Ixodidae > Haemaphysalis > Haemaphysalis longicornis. Next base: position 194,110,356 of record CM023452.1, on the reverse strand, counting down.
TTTTTGATGTTCTTTCAAAAATGTAACCCCCCATACTCAATGCTCTTCAATGGGCCTGTAAGGTATAATAAATAAATAAGAGACTAACGCTACCTGTTTTGTACTCGGCTATTTTTGTTCTCGGGGTGTTTCTTCTTCCTTGTCGATTGTTTGCGGCGGTAGTGGCCGCATCCCAAGAGTTTTTGATTTGTTGAGTCCAGGCGTTAACCTGAGGGGGTGGGGGGGGGGGGGTGTTAACGCTCGGCGCGCTTACCGAAAGTTCTACCAGTTCGGCAAGAAAAAGTCCGTCGTGGGCGGCAGCGCAGTAAGCTTCCTGTTGTCATGCCCGTTAGGAGAGTGAAGTGATCGCTTCCTAATATTAGTGTCGGCACTGGAAGTCTAACAAGCGCGTTTTACGTGATAATTGGGGGTACGTGAGGTGCGTTGATGAGTCACGGTGCACGCATTTCCCTATTAAGGGTGAAACTGAGGGGTCCGACTGCCGATGTGTTTGTGTCAATCCGCAAGTGCCGTAAGGTTGTCATCCCCAGATAGTGGGCGGCGCGTTAAAGTCGCCTACTATGATGAGTGCATGGGGACTATCCTCTGTTTAACGAGGGAGACGCGAAGATTAAAAGTACGTCCTGTTGCCTTGGGTCTGCTGTACACGTCGAGGATTTACAGCCTTTCGTCGCCTCTTTTGGTCAAGGAGAGGGACACCAGATCGTGAAAAACACTGCAGGGATGCCATCGAACTGCTTGCGTTCAGCAGGTATGTTACGATAACTACCACGGCTGTCCAGAGGTTGCCGCTATACCCTGAAATGCTTTATAGCCTGGGTGCAAAACTAATGACATGTGATTACCGTGCATTGGCGGGAAGCGCGAATTAACACGAGGACAAGAGAAGAAAACGATAACATAGACGAGACGAAGCGCTACTATCAACTGAAATTTTATTTTGAAACAACACCTCTTATAAACAACAACATGGTGTCACTGAAACACAAGAAAGATATCAGGGAGCCTAAAAAATAGCCTTAAAAACTATACATTGTCACCTGAAACACTAAGCCATTTTACACCAGTTCGCCACGAGCCGATAGATATTGCAGTTCTTTTGGTGACAATGAAACGGACGGAACGCTGATACAATTGTCATCCAATCTAAGAATTTCCGCGGAATCTATAATTTCTCGGGTAGTCTGCTCTCTGTGTCGGCCTATTACCGTGCATTCTTCAAACAGCGGCCTGCAGCCACACCGGAGGCAATGCGGAGGCCCAGATGGCCACTAGCAAACTTTGCTCTGTGCTGCTTATCGCACCTCTGTGAAGGCTCACTGTTAACTTTTCTGCAAAGCCGCGAAAGCTTGTCGGGGGCAGAAAAATGACACCATCTTCCGGTAGGGGAACCCTGAGTAGTATGCAAAGCAGTCATGGGGTCGATTCAAGTGCCCATTAGTTTTCAGTTCATCGTTTCCGTTAGGTTGAGGTACGCAGCTGCCGTTATATTTACAGTTTGGTTTCAATGGTAACTACCACACTTTTCATTTACCGGAACTACGAAATGGGAAATTGCGTTGAGCCCATGGCTGTTTCGCATACTACTCAGGGTTCCCCTACGGGACGATGGTGTAATTTTATTAGATACGACGGGGCTATGTCCCTCCCTTGTCGTTGTGGCGCCGTCCACACCCCCACTGCGCATGCTCGGCTTGCTGAACGCCCGGTGGTGTCTCACCCTTTAATGGTTCCTGGAGCGACAGTGTTACCGGTGTCTTCCTGGGCCGGCCCGAGATGAGCCGAGCATGCGCAGTGGGGGTGTGGACGGCGCCACAACAAGGGAGGGACATAGCCCCAACGCATGAGATGCTGGAGCGACAGTGTTGCCGGTGTCTTCCTGGGCCGGCGGATGGATGGACGACCGACGACGGACGACGGAGCCGAGAGCAAGAGCTGCTTTGCATCTAAAAACCACTGTCGCTCCTGAATCCTGCGCAATTTTCTTTACTCTGTGCGAGAGCCCATGCATGTATGGAATGACTTATCTTTCTTAATTCTGGTTTCTCTTCCTTGGGATTTGAGTGAGCCGGGCTTTCCTAGTTCCTTGAACATATGCCTCGGGCATCCCACTTCCTCGAGGCGTTGTGTTTGATTTCGGAAGCTCTCTTGTACTGTATCGTGGCAGGATTTCCGAAGGGCATTGTTGTAGCAAGCCTTAATGACAGCTCTCTTCATCAGCTTAGAGTGAGCAGAATCAAAAGGTAATAAAGGTTTGCTGCCCCTCGGCTCATGCGTCCCACAAGTGTGCTCTGAGGAACATGAAATGTTGATATCCAGGAACTTAAGTTGGCCTTGAACTGTAACACGCAGCGGCGTCATGCACGATGTAAACAGGTCAAACACATCGCCTTGTACCGTTTCCAAAGCATCTTGTCTTGCCTCCACAAGCACAAGGTTCCGCGTATCGAAAAATTTTTGGCGATACACCAGTCTTGCATTTCCTGATCTAAAACGCTGTCAATTTTTGCCAGAACTAAGTCACTGAGCATCGGCGCAACGCACGATCCGATGCACACCGCGGTTTCCTGGCGGTACACTTTTTCTTCAAAAGAAGCGTAAGTGGAGTTCAGGTACGTGTTCAGCAGGTCAAGGAAGAACCCTCGCACACTTAAAGCAGAGTCATTTTGAGAACGCACTGCACCATACTCATCCACTGCCTCCTCATCATACGCAGCGACCATATCATGATTATCGGAAGAGGGGAGAGGGGGGGAGGGGGTGTTCCAACGTTTGAGTTACAATTTGCAGGGAGGGTCGCTTTTGGCGATACACTATGCAATTCCACCGCGAAAACTGAGTGGGAGGCGGTATTCCTCGTTCACTGGTGAGGTCATAATTAAGGATGAAGGCCGAGTTGGGGTTGGAGAGGAGTTGTAATGTGCCTGTGTTAGCATGAACTGCACATGTTTAAAAGCGCTGCACAAAGACGAGGGACCGAAACACCAAGAAAACACACAGTGCGCTAATTTTCAAATTTATAGTCACAAAACACGGCCGACGCATATGTACAGTCTTAGTCAAAATTTTGTGGGCCACGGCGACCATGGCCGGAGCAGACGCGCGGCCAAGCAGGGGCGCTGCGCTTGCCGCTGTCGGCTGGTTACGCGGCTAAAAAGAGTGAGGGGAACTTTCGCGCTTCCTTTCGTAGCATAGCTGGCGCGATAAGTGCAGCGGGGACGGTTTCTCCGACCAGGCGCGCTTCGCTTCAGCGCAGCCAGTTTGCGCAGCACTTGTCGATCCGGACACACTACAAAAGCAAAACCAAAAGTTCCTCTCGCTCTCTTTAGCCGCGCAACCAGCCGACAGCGGCAAGCGCAGCGCCCCTGCTTGGCTGCGCGCCTGCTCCGGCCACGGTCGCCGTGGCCCACAAAATTTTGACTAAGACTGTACAAACACTTATCAAGCAGCACGCGCCTAATTCGAATCAACCAAGAAGTAGTCACCATACGGCGTATACAACACCAAGACGAAATGCATAAAAAAAAGTTAAGAACAGAGTCAAGATTTAATAGAAATGTCAGTGAATAAAAAGTAACACAGATAAAAATCAAAGCCCCTTTCTCAATCAAGAGAAATATGGATAAAATGCGAAGCTATCTCTCATGCAAGCTGAGTCATTCAAAGTATAACATCAAAACTGCTTCGATCGTGTCGGATGTGTGTTCCACCAGGCGTTAAAACATTTTTATTTAGATATACACACTGGTACGCTCCCTGTTAAAGCTTCGACGAAAGACCGGGGTTTGTTTATAGCTTGGTCGACAGACTGTCGGCTCTGTTCTCGGCCAGAGACAATGTATCGCTGTTTTGTAGAAGCCAGAGATGCTCTCTTTTTCTGGGACATTTTGCAGCGAACGCTCAGAAAAGACATGGATATCACGCCTTTCTCAATCCGATTCTTTCCATTCAGCTATCCTGGTGTGAGCCACCCTATGACATGTTTGTGTTTATTGCTTTGTACAGTCTGTGGCGATGTCGCTCTGTGATAGGCATGCTGAGCCACCAAGTTCTGCAAAGTCATATTCCCGAGAAACTGTAGCAGTTGTACATAGTGTGTATAATTCGCTTGACCAACCACCTGTCTGGTTCCCCCTCTTGAACGCTTGTGTGTGTTTGCCTGAATTTTGATGTATTTGTGCTTTTCCTAACTTGAGTGTATTCTTACGTTTGCTTGACTACGTGGTCCTTGTACTGTCATGATTGAGCGTATTCTCCAATGTAATCATAAAAAAAAGAATGACGCAGTCGGATAGACATCGGCTTCGTAACAGGAGGGACACAGGTTCGATTCAGACCACAAGAAGCGTTTCTTTTTTTTTTTTTTTTTGTGAGGCCCTTGATGTGACTTTGTGGAAACCCATCATCGTCATACTTTTCCCTCCCATTGCGTAAAGTTGGCTTCCTGCCTTGTGTTGTCACGTGCGGTCGCCATCAGTGAGGCAAGGAACTTTAAAAACCGTTACAGACGCCGATTATCAAATGCTGACGGTGGAAAGGAGACGCGCACGTGCTAGAAGAGACGACACTTTGAGCCGGGGAGAAAAAAAGAAAGGGATTAGCACGGAGATTGGATATGCACGGCTTGCAGGGCTCAGCGAAGACGGGACCGTTCTGTTCGTTGTTCCTTCAGCGCCTGCTTACAGGTGGCCTCAACCTGAGTACTTCGGCGTTTGTCTGATGAAAAAGGAGATACAGAAGAAGGTGAGTGGCCTGAGACCGTTCTGTGCTTAGGAGGTGGAGGGGTGCTGGAACAGGGGTCTTTCTTCCTGCCTAGGGGGTATTCGTGACTTGGGGGCTGATCTTCCCGACGCTGAGGAGAAGGGAGATTTCAGCCCTGATAGCATTGGGCCCCGAAAGAACATTCGGCGAGGGGTCAAAGGGGAGGGGGGCGGATTGGCTGACGAGCAGCGGACATGCGCTTCCGGGCAGCTCACCTGGTTGTCCGAGAGGGCACCTGCAGGCGCTCGCTTATGCTTTGTATTTGGACCTTGCGGTTGCCAGGCAGGTTCCTTGGCTGGGAGCCCAGCTTGATCACTGGGGAGAACATATTGTCGGTGCCCAGTGCGCCTGCAGGCACAGCGCATTCATTATTAAGGCGAAACGGCTTGCATGGGTAGGGCGTAGACCGATACCGAATGCAAAAGAAAACGTTGAAACAGGATCTCGGCTATGTTTGACGAGTTAGACCGCTTTTCGTCCGGAGTGCATGGGGATGTACGGATTGTAGCTGCATATGCTATCGAAAGCTGACTTGCTTGAGCGTGTTGTCTTCATGGGATGTGGAATAGGATGTGCACGATAGTGGTTACTTTCCGACCGAGTACTGTTTCTTTGAACTACGTGGTTTGTGGTTTTGTGTCACTTCTAGCTAGTTTATTTCTGGTTGATCTGTTTAAGAGTGATTATTGTGTCCGTTGGTCTGCATGCGGTGAGAAAACGGTCATTGATGCACCAACTATTCTCGCATCCCATAACTTGCTGTAATGACATCGCTAGTGTGCTCTTTTGCGTGTATTTTTTAGCGTGTTCTCATTTCATAACGCCCTTCAACTATTTTCGCATCTTCAGTTTCATATTGGTAGATTTAAAAATTAGCTCTGATCTATACGATTCTCTAGTATGGATGTAGTCTGTAGCGCCCTCGGATGTGGAGTGTGATTTTTGTTTTTATTTTTCAATACATCCAATCGCCTTTTGTCTAAAATTGTTTTTGGCTAGTACCCATTTTAGTTATTTCGAATTGGTTTACACCTGCGATAGCTGTGATGGTGCGAGTTTTGTCCTCGGATTTTTAAAGTTTTTTTTTAATAATGAAACTTTATTTCTGTTCCATAAACACAGATACAGATACATAAACACAGATACAGAAAAAGGAACCGCGGAAAAAAGCTGTCATAGACAGCTTGACGAGGCCGCAACCCCCTTTTTGCTTTTTTATGTGTTAATCAGAGGACAGGAATTAAATGGGATTAAATGGAATAGGACCCAGTCTATGGTGCTGGCTTGGCTGCCATGTAGGAAGAGGTATGGTATTGCTTCCCGCGTACCATCAAGGTGGTGGTACTTGTGTACGTGCGGGCAAACAATATGCCCAGCCCAGGTGGTGGTAACGCTGCAATCGCGGAGACGCCTTGGTACCGGCCACAGTTTCGCTTTCCGCCGTAGACTGCCGCTTTGCGTTGTAACCAAAACGGTCGAAGGGGTCGGGGAAAGATGTGTGCTGTTAAGAGACTGCAAAAGCCATGATTGCGACGTGAGGGTACGAGACGAATCGTCATGCGAGTCACCGGACCCGTTTTTGCACAAACGTTTCCCGTACTTGAGGCCGATTACTCCGTTGCTAGACTTGAAAGCACGGAAGAAAACTATAACAAGCACAAAAAAAAAAAAATTGGCTGCCTATCTGCTTACTTCACTGCAAATTTCGTCCAAAGGCGATAGTACAGTCAAACCGGCTATAACGAACCCGGATAGATCGAATTATGCTACATATCGAACAAAAATATTTCAGTTACGGAAATACAGTCAAACCCGGTTATAGCAAACTGCCATATGCGCCACGATTAGTTCGATATATCCAATAGTTCGATATAGCCTAAAGCCGAATATAACCAGTTTATTGTTACGAGTTCGCAATACGCATGAATCCCCTTGCCATCCCCGCATGCAGAAATGAACAAAATGAAGTATGTCATTACCATACACAAAACAATCGATTTATTGCAAACAATAAAGATATACTTTCCGCCTTAACGCTTTAACTGCCTAATTCAAAAAAAAAAAAGCGGTAATTTTTGTTTTCTCTTTCGTTTTGGCAGCGTCAACTTGCACAGCGTTCATTACACGAGAAATCGTTCGCACCAGTTTCGAGTCCGTGTCCTTCAATATCGAAGAAATATTGGCGGAGGACATCGACTGCCGAAAGCACTTTATTAAGCGTCGGACGGCTTTCACTCGCGACATCCTCTGCCTCCTCGGTGCTTTTCATCAGCATTACGATGGTGCTACTTACGGTGCCCGCGTCCGAGGGGCTTACAGTGACGGCAACGTCGTTGTCGACACTCAGAAAATCTTCGAAGGACACTCCTTTCGGCACAGCATCGGGAAAGTTGGCGAGCTGCCGTCTTGGTCTGGACTCACTGACTGGGCAGGTTCCGTCACGAGTTCCGTGCGTCAGAAACAGTTACGGAAGGTGTCGGGCGTCATGTCACTCCATACTAGGCGCAATGTCTCAGTCGCGGCCTTTGCTCTGTGGTCGCGGCCAATCAACATCTCAATCGCCACTCCGAGACCATGCATTTTGGTGGCCATTCTAGGCACACTGAATTCGATATATCAGATGGGAAGTTCGTTATAAGGAATATGTTTCCCGTGTATTTCCGTAACTGATTTATTTTTGTTCGATATATAGCATAATTCGCTCTATCCGGGTTCGTTATAGTCGGGTTTGACTGTACATGGAAACATATTCCTTATAACGAAGTTCACATCCGATATATCGAACTCTAGGCGCCTACAATGGCCGCCGAAATGCATGATCTCGGAGCGGCGATTGAGATGTGGATTGGCCGCGACCACTGAGCAAGAGCCGCGACTGAGACATTGCGCCTCGCACGGAGCGACGTGACGCCCAATACTTTCCGTAACTGTTTCCGACGCGCGGGACTCGCGACGGAACCCGCCCAGTCAGCGAGTCCGGACCAAGACAGCAGCATCGGTGAACTGTGGGAAGAGCTCAACAACGTTCCCGATGATGTCGCCGCTGAAATTCGTCTGACGCTTATAATGAAGCGCGTTCGGCAGTCGATGGGCTCCGCCAATGCTTCTTAGATTTCTGACGACGCGGACTCGAACTGGTGCAAACAATGTTTCGTGTAAAGAATGCTATGCTAGTTGAAGCCGCCAAAACTAAATTGAAAACAAAAATCACCGCTTTTTTTTTTGTAACGTTGGCAGTTAAGGTGGAAAGTAGCTTTATTACTTGCAAAAAATGGATTATTTTGGTATGGTAATGGCAACTGTATTGTGTCCGTTTCTGCATACGCGGATGGCGGAGTTGGGGAGGGGGAGGGGGGGGGGCGCTCCCGCGGATTGCGAACTCGTAACAATAAGCTCGTTATAGGCGGGTTCGGCTATATCGAACTATTGGATATATCGAACTAATCGCGGTGTATATTGCAGTTCGCTATAAACGGGTTTGACCGTACTTTGCCATCCCGGCCACGTAAATGCCTCTCTTCTGTTTTCCGCCCACGTCTTACGCTCATCCGATGCGTTATCGCTCCTCCCAGGATAAACACAGTGGATGTTTGCTCAAGTCCATTCAATTTTCCCGTGTGCCACTGCTTGCGCGCATCTACTGTAACCTTTCCTTACTGCTTGACTTCTTGGAATGCCGCCCCGCGGTCCTTGCACGCGATCAAATACTTTTTACATTTTTCGGTCAAAACATTCTAATAAAGGCATATATTTTATTTGCGATTGCAAAAATCAAGCAGCCAGGGATTTGTGCGAAGGAAAGTTTGACATCCACTTGAATGCAGCCATACGGCTATACAAAGGGAAGCTATACAGCCGTATGGCTGCATTCAGGTGGATGTCAAACTTTCCTTCGCAGAAACTTACTCCACCTCGGGGATTTCCCCTAAATCTGGTCGATTACCATAGATTTGTAATTAAAAGAACATTGCAAATACCAGTTACCTATTGATGTCTTTCTTCAAATGTGCCTAATGTATTTTTTGCTGAACAATGTTGACAAGTATGAAGCGTGTTTCTGGATTAAGAGATTTGGAAAAGTTTTGCCTATATAAATTTATCCTTGAGAAGTTCCCTTAAGTCTTGGGCGGGTGACTGAATCGAAAGACAGAGAGACAGACCAAAAAGACAGACCCTGACGAGACCTTGAGTCACCCCTTCTGAATAAAGAATTATAATAATAATGAGTAGCCCAAGAAGAAATAATAAAAGGAAAATCGTTATTTAAGCATATAATTGTTCACTTTGAACGCAGAACTCTTCTTAAACTGCCTCTTCTACCAAAGATGCGCTTGCCAATGAGCAGAAATTTCCCGGGCTTGCAAAAAAATAATCTCAGAAATCATTCTAAACAATTGTGTATGCTCTTCTAGCTCATGCAGGAAGCCCAAGCGTACAAAATTACGCAGCAAAAATAAAACACCGAGTATTTTTGCCTTGGCCTTTTTGTTTTACTGTTTCCAAGCAACAGTAAAACCCTGATCACCGACAAATCCCGGCAGATCGGGCGATACAAGTTGCCCAGCCTCAGGATTTCCTAAACTAAGGAGGTCCCGCCTTAGTCCAAACTATAAAACTATAAAGAATGGGGTCGCACTGAGAGCTATGAAGTTGTCAATCAAAAAACTTCGGCTGCTTTAATATATATATACCGACTTGAAATTTCAGCTTGAACAAAAACCACAGGACTTCGGAAGGAAACACGGACACAATGCTGACTATCAACTGAGTTTACTAACAAAAGGGTAGTAAGTTTGTCGGGCTGATGCATTCACGGCGACCAAGGCAACCACCTGCGTAGGAAACGATCGTATGATTTTGTCTAGAACCCCAAGAATCCTGTGCGGAAAGCGCACCTACGCTCCCTTGGTGGTCCGCTCCCCTCTGCATGGTATGCGTACTGTTATGCAGGGCCTTCATCCACGCGGGTGTTTTGGCGAGCTCGCGCTGCGCGACGCGACGGAGGGTCGCTGCTCGGAACAGAACAAACTAGGGGAATGAATGAATGAATGAATGAATGAATGAATGAATGAATGAATGAATGAATGAATGAAGGGTATGTTGACGGGCCAGTTGGTACATTGTTAAACTAAGAAAAACAGCGCAAACGACGGGACGAAGAAAGGTAAGATCAGATAAGGTAAGGTAAGGTAAGATAAGGTAAGGTAAGGTAAAGGTAAGGTAAGATAATCAGCGCCTGTGTTTAGTCTTACCTTTCTTCGTCCCGTCGTTTGCGCTGTTTTTCTTAGTTTAAGAATGAATGAAGCTTTATTGCAAAACTACCAGCCAGGTTAGGTACCCTCAGTTCAGGGCACCTCTAACAAATTTCTTTACGAAATCTGCAAGGCGGCGCTGGTCGTTTAGGGCTGGTGATTGGAGTGATGCTCTCCCTCCGGGGAACGTGCTGCATGCTTCGAAGATGTGGTTCTGGTTGAGGGCCTTGGAGCACTTTGGGAAGGTGGGGGTTGGCGTTCCGTTGTAGAGGGCCACTCTGGCTGGGGTTCAGAGGGTGCCCATTTGCGCTTGCCTAAAAAGTACTTGTTCGTGTTTCGATAGTTGTGGATGTGGGCGAACGCATGGGTTAGGGTCTAGATCGTGGAGGTCTTGGAGAGTAATGGGTTTCGGGGGGCGTAGGTTCCTGGGGCTGGCTGCGGTGTCAGGGAGCCCGGAGAGCGGTGTCACGGGCGAGCTGGTTGACCCACACTCGGGGAGATTGGGGGGCGAAACCGTAGCCCTGGCTGCTTCGGTTACCTCCATGCAACTAGAGCCGCCGCCCGAAACTAGTGCATGCGCTAACGACTTCAGACTTCTCTCTCTCTCTCTCTCTCTCTCTCTCTCTCTCTCTCTCTCTCTCTCTCTCTCTCTCTCTCTCTCTCTCTCTCTCTCTCTCTCTCTCTCTCTCTCTCTCTCTCTCTCTCTCTCTCTCTCTCTCTCTCCATGTTGCGAATTTACTTTGAATTCGCTGCTGCGGCGCTGCTCATGCGACAAAACGACCTATTCGTCGTTTTGCGTTACGAGCTGCGCCGCAGCAACGAATTCGAAGTAAATTCGCGCTTTCTGTATAAATGTGCACTTTGTCGTCAGTGGCGCTTTTGTTGCCTTGATCAAAATATAATATCGCTTTTTTCACCAAAACTGTACATTTTGACGTATTTTTTGTGTGAATAATTTTGGTGCAATTATCCGCAGTACAAACTGCTCCTACGCAATATATTGGCATAAAAAACACAGTTAAGATTTGTCCCTAACCGTCGAATGTGTGCAAAAATGGAAAAAAAAAAATTCTTGGGTGACAAACCGACAATAAAATAAAACGCCCACCCACTAGTTGTTTTTTCGTGCTTTTCAAGTTTATAACGCCCGCCCAGTGTTTTGTTCGCTTTAGGTGAATCAGTTATTTACTTCCATATTTTTTGCTTCCATGTTTGTTGAGCATATAGTATTGTCACGAAGCCAAGGACGACGCAGTTGTCTTGAAGGAGAAACAAGTTTATTGGAGCGAACTTGTGCTCCACTAACAACTCAAAAGAATACAGAGGCGGCGTAGCAGCGGTCAACAAAGTGACTTGCGTTGGAGAGCGTCGCAGAATCGAATGCCGAGGCGTCTGCTCTGCAGGCTTTTTATCTTTCGGCGCGAGTGTTTCTGGAACCGTCGATTCACATCCAGAACATTGTAGATCACAGAAGAGTATTCTGGGATAGTGACGTTAGTGCGAAACAGTTTGCTTATCTGAATGTGATAGCCCGTGCGGCATAAAAATAAAGAATGGAAGATGCGCTTTGCTTGGAGCGCAGATAACACAGCCGGGCGTGGCCCGGCAGTAAAAACAAACAATAAATAAGCAAGCCCTTACATTGTTCCGGCATTCCCCCCCCCCCCCCCTCTAAGAGTGCATCGACCCGATGCTAAAATAAAAGACAGTCCGAACAAACAAACAAAAAAAAAGTATGTCATCTTGCATAGTAAGGTTTCAAGCGAACCACGTGGACGACTTCGGGCCGCGTGCGTCGTCGTGATGTTCCGGAATCACCATCGGGGATCACCTCGTAGGTAAGTTGGCCGACACGTCGTAGAATTTGTTAGGGTCCGAAATATCGTCGCAGAAGCTTCTCACTGAGTCCGCGTCGTCGGATGGGAGTCCAAACCCAAACACGGTCCCCTGGGTGGTACTCGGCGTCTCGGCGTCGGAGGTTGTAGCACCCGGCATCCACGAGCTGCTGGCGCGTTGTACGAACTCGAGCCAGCTGGCGGGCCTCCTCCGCACGCTTAAGGTATCCTTGGACGTCGGTGTTGAGGTCGTCATCTTCTACGTGCGGAAGCATGCGTCGAGCATCGTAGTTGGCCGTCTTCCGTAGACAAGCTCGAACGGCGTCAGCTGCGTCGTCTCCTGGATAGCCGTGTTGTACGCAAACGTGACATACGGGAGCACTTCGTCCCAAGTCTTATGTTCAACATCAACGTACATTGACAGCATATCTGCGATTGTCTTGTTCAGACGTTCTGTTAGTCCGTTCGTTTGGGGGTGGTACGCCGTCGTTCTTCTGTGATCCGTGTTGCTGTAGCGTAATGTTCCTTGCAACAGCTCCGCAGTAAAGGCCGTTCCGCGGTCCGTGATTAGGACTTCCGGGGCTCCATGTCGCAGCACAACTTGGCTTATGAAGAACTTTGCGACTTCCTGTGCAGTGCCCCTCGGAAGAGCGGCGGTCTCTGCGTAGCGCGTCATGTAGTCTGTCGCCACGACAATCCACTTGTTCTGTGATTGTGACGTAGAGAACGGGCCTAGAAGGTCCATTCCAATCTGTTGAAAGGGCCTCGACGGGACGGCGATCGGTTGCAGAAAGCCGGCGGGCCTTGTCGGCGGTGTTTTTCGTCGCTGGCAGTCACGGCAACTCCGAACGTAGTGGGTGACGTCGGATGTAAGGCGGGGCCAGAAGTACTTCGCCTTGATTTTTGCAATAGTGCAAGCTGTGCTGAGATGTCCGGAAGACGGGTCGTCGTGGCACGCTTCCAAAATTTCGTCACGGAGCTCTGCAGGGATGACAAGTAGGCAATGCGTTCTCGTTCCGGGGCTGAAATTCCTCTTCACGAGGACGGAGTTTTTAGGCTGAATGCTGGCAAGCTCCGCTTGAACGCCCTAGGCACGGCGACATTTCGTCCTTCGAGGTAGTCGATCATGACGCGAAAGTCGGGGTCGGCACGCTGCTGGGCGGCTAGGTCGCTCTCCGTAACGACTCCGAAGAACGCGCTGTCTTCATCGGAGTCTTGTGGTGGCGGGTCGACGGGGGCGCGGGACAGGCAGTCGGCGTCGGAGTGTTTCCTGCCGGATTTGTAGACGATTGTAACGTCGAACTCTTGCAGGCGAAAGGCTCCACCGCCCAAGACGGCCAGAGGGTCCTTCAAATTGGCGAGCCAACACAGCGCATGGTGGTCTGTGACAACCTTGAATGGTCTACCATATACGTATGGGCGAAATTTTGAAATGGCCCACATAATTGCGAGGCACTCTTTTTCAGAGGCTGAGTAATTTTTCTTCTCCTTCGACAGATTACGGCTGGCAAAGGCGATTACTTTTTCGCTACCGCTTTGCTTTTGGACGAGAACGGCACCCAAGCCTATATCGCTGGCGTCGGTGTGCATTTCTGTTTCGGCGTTTTGTCGAAATGAGCGAGCACGGGGGGCTTTGCAGGCGTTTTTGCAGCTCGCAGAATGCCTTTTCTTGGTCGTTTCCCAGCTAAAAGGCGTGCTATCTTTCGTCAACCATGTGAGTGGCTCTGCAATGCGGGCGAAGTTTGCGACGAAGCGCCGGTAGTATGCGCACAGTCCGAGAAATCTTCGCACGCCCTTCTTGTCTTTCGGCCTTGGGAAGTTCGCTATGGCCGAAGTTTTTGCCGGGTAAGGTAGGACTCCCGCGGCGTTGACGACGTGGCCCAAGAACTTCAGCTCCTCATACGCGAAACGACACTTTTCAGGCTTCATCGTTAACCCCGATGTACGAATGGCCTCGAGTACAGACTCCAACCTTGAAAGGTGTTCGTCGAAATTCCGGGCGAATATCACAACGTCGTCGAGGTATACGAGGCAAGTGTGCCACTTCAGGCCATCTAGCACAGTGTCCATGACTCTTTGAAACGTTGCTGGCGCCGTGCACAGCCCGAAAGGCATCACCTTGAACTCGTATAGGCCGTCCGGGGTTATAAACGCAGTCTTCTCTCGGTCTCTCTTGTCCACTTCAATTTGCCAGTAGCCGGTCTTCAAATCCATCGATGAGAAGTACTTGGCATGGCAGAGGTGGTCAAGGGCGTCGTCGATTCGTGGCAGGGGATACACGTCCTTTTTGGTGATTTTGTTTAGTCGCCGGTAGTCAACGCAGAACCTTAATGTGCCGTCTTTTTTCTTTACGAGTACAACCGGCACAGCCCAGGGGCTTTTCGATGGCTGTATAATGTCGTCGCTGAGCATGTCGTCGACTTGAGCCCGGATGGCTTCCCGTTCGTGGGAAGAGGTGCGGTATGGTGACTGTCGGGTAGGTCGGGCTCCATCTTCAGTTATAATACGGTGCTTCGCTAGGGGTGTCTGACGTAATTTGAGTCGACGAAAAACACTCGCTGTAGCGACGCAGCAAAGCCAATAATTTGTTCCGTTTTTTCTTGCGGTAGCGCCGGATTCACGTCGAAGGGCTGCGGAAGCTTGAACTTGTCATCGGGTGTGCGTTCAAAGTCGGCGACCGCGATCACGTCACTTGCTTCTTGCGTTTCTTCGAGGAACGCAATTGCAGCTCCCTTGTTTAAATTAATGCTGGTACTCTTCGGTGAAATTAGTGACCAAAACGTGAGATTGGCGTTGCTTAAAGTGCGCAATGCCTCTTGCGACGGAGGCAACGCGGTCGAGAAGCAACCTTCGATCACTCTCTACGATAGCGTCGATGTCAGAAGCAGCATCCTCACAGTAGACGGCGATCATCAAGCTTGCGCGGGGTGGCAGGGTGATGTGATCGTCGGCGATCCTGACAGCAGCACGGTGATCCGGGTTCGGCTGCGGCGTCGGGGAGTGATCGGAGGAAAAAAAATTCCCGCGCCTTCCCGCGAGGGGAACACGAGTAAATGCAGAGCATTGGGGCCTCAGTACTGACGAAGGCAGTGTTGCTTCCATCGCTTCTTCCGTGATGCTGGAGTAGCAGACACGAGCAAACGTGGGCACGAGCGTCAACTAAGGAAGGAAGGAGCAACGCAGTGACTGAAACACGAGCGACCGCTAGCCGCTATATTTGCAGCGCGCGCAGTAGAGGGAGAGCAGTACGGGGGGGAGAGCGCGCATGCGCAAGCAGCGCGCGCACTTCCACGCCCCACCGCGCTGCTATCACGCACCTGTTACGCCGAGACCGCGACGGAGCGAACGGGCTGACTACGATGCATGCGCGCGCCAGCTGCTGTTGAGAGAGAGGAGGGAAGGAGAGGCGCACCTGCTGCGGACGCGGAACTGTTGACACCGTCCGACGCAGGAACAGGCGAGGCTAAGAAATGCTCTGCATTTAAAAGGAAAAAGGCGCGAGTGTTTCTGGAACCGTCGATTCACATCCAGAACATTGTAGATCACAGAAGAGTATTCTGGGCTAGTGACGTTAGTGCGAAACAGTTTGCTTATCTGAATGTGATAGCCCGTGTGGCATAAAAATAAAGAATGGAAGACGCGCTTTGCTTGGAACGCATATAACACAGCCGGGCGTGGCCCGGCAGTAAAACAAACAATAAATAAGCAAGCCCTTACATTGTTCGCGGCAGTATGTTTGTCCGCATTTCCATGTTTCTTTAAGTGCTATTTCTTCTTATGTAGACAAAACAGATTGATTGTATGGTTTTAACGCGCCGACGCAACGGAGGCGATGAGGCGAGCCGTAGTGGAGGGCTCCGGATTAATTTTTACCACCTGGGGATCTTTTAAGTGCGCCGAAATCTCGTTCACACGGGCGTTTTTGCTTTTCGCCTCCATCAGAAAAGCGGCCGCCGCGGCGGGAAATCGAACCCGCGCCCTCGTGCTCAGCAGCGCAACGCCTTAGCCACTGAGCCACCGCGGCGGGTATGTAGACAAAACAGAAAATTGCAAGCACAATTCTTGAAACGTATACGAATAAATTTTTTGATGAATTATTTTACTTTTCTTGTTCTTGACATTTAAAGGAACCCTGCAACACTTAGCATCGACTACTCGGAATCTATTTTGGGTTAAAGTCTATTGTCCCAGCAATATCCTCTCACGAGAATTAAGAAAATTCGTTCACTATCACTAAAACTACGCGCGATGAGAAATCGCACGTAATTGTTCCCTCTCAACTCGACCGTGGACAACGCGACGAAAGCTGCGCGCTCTCTCTCGGAGAGGAGGGCGGCTGGCGCGTTCTCTTGGGCGCCTTTCGATATAGCACATGCCTGGGAGTTTTCTCATTTTCTTCGCAACGTGGAAGGGCTGTTTCCGGTCTGGTGCACAAGAAAGCAGGCATGGCTGCGTGCTTGCAAGCGTGCGTTCAGGACATATTTTGTCGAGTGGACTCGTTGAAAGGGAAGTATTGAGTTCGTCACTCAAACTCCGCGCGCGCTCAAAACACGAGAGAAACGCCAAAACTGTTCGTGCAGGTTTAGCCATAGAAGAGGTTGGTACACAGCGCCGATGACGGCGGATCGACGCAGAAAATGCGAGAAATAAGCCGCGAAGTTGACCAGCGACAGCCAATAGGAAGCCATGGCCCAAAGGACGTCGTTTAGGCCATGCCAGGGGTGCATAATGAGGAGAAATTAAGAGAGCGCAGTTGGTTTTTCCGCGTCTTTCCCAGCGATTTGCGCGCTTACCGCTTCACGTGCACGTGTAATTTTTGGCTCAGGTATTCCTGGCAGCTAGTGTAATCTAAACGTCCCGCAGATTTACTTGCACTGCACAGAGTGTTGCAGGGTTCCTTTAATAGTTGTGTATTTTCAGTTAACAGTTCTAAATTTCACTTAATAGTTTCAATAGTTATTCATAGTATGAGTTAATAGTTACGTATTTATTATTCATATTTTTAATCACTTGAAAAATCATATGGACGACGTGGAGGTGCACTCAATCCCCCCTCCCCCTCCCAAACAAAATTGGTGGCTACGCCTCTACCATGTATCTCTCGGTCCCCTAACGGCCTGGAGGCCTTCCTTCTATATATAAAGACTGATCATCATCATCATCTGAAACGCGGACCACGGTTAATCCCTCCTCGGTGGTTATGTGTCTCTTGAAGAAGGCCGAGTAAGAAGAAGAGATGCAGGCGGACGACGAGGACTACGACGAAGGGGACGGTGCGCTTCGAGGCTGGACGCCGAGCGCCTGGTACGAAGTGATGCGCTACTGCCTGTGCGGACGGTGGCTGCTACCCAAAGGCGTGCTGCTCCACCTGGCCGCGTCTCGCTGCCCGCTGTCTCGGGCGTCGCTCGTCAGCGTGCACGACTCCGTGGGCCGGTGCCTGGCCGTGCGCCGGGTGGCCGCAGACGGCACCTTCCGCCACCGGGGAGTCCGCTACTGCTGGAACGGCGCCACCTTCCGCGTGAGTTTCAGCTTGTTTCCATCTTTCGTCGGGCTGGGGACGGGCCCCAGCGGAAGGGGTTCCGCCGCCCCCCCCCCCTCTCTCCCTCCCTCCCTCCCTCCCTCCCTCCCTCCCTCTCTAAAAAAATCGATTCAGCCGAATTCGGTACGAGAGCGACTTAAAAACGCCTTCGTCGGCGTCCGTTGATGCAACACGGATTTCCTCGAGCATGCTGCTCAATAACCACTGGCCGGTCTTGCAAAATGAGACTCTGGTAACGTTTAGTACAGGTGCAAGTTGACATCCACCTAAAAACAAGGTTACTCCCATCTCCCTCCCTCCCTCCCTCCCTTGCTTCAATTTCTCCATCAGACACGGTAATGCTATTAGTTAGACAGATTTTACAGATCCATTACTTTTGCAAGATGATCCTTGCAGGGCCGTAACCAGGGGGGGGGGGGGGGGGGGTAGGGGGTTCTGACTTTCCACCCCTTAAATCATTTCTGGTTTCGTCATTTTCAGTGATCCGAAAATATATATAGCCGACTTCCGTTGATACGAAGTCCACGGGGACCGCAAAACACTTCGAATTAAGCGAACTTCCAATTAACCAAAAAGCACAGGAACAGCATTGGTCTTAGTCCGCAACACGTCCCCCCTTCTGATTTCCTTCAGATTATTCACTTTTGTTGCCAAGTTCACTGTACGACACGGGCTGCCGTGAACGTTGATACTTAAGGCTAAAATCGAAGCCTGAAGAGTTTGCCCACACAGTCTGCTCACACGGTGCTGCGCGCAATAAAGATTGTTGAGGACCTCAAAAGAGCGATGCGTACGCTGGCGCGAGTCTCAACTGGACAACTGTGCGCTGTCTCAGTTGCGATGGCTCCGACATCTGCTTAGAACACGGCGCTGTTCTTGCGCTTGGAAATTGTGAATCTATCTATGAATGGTGGTCACCTCGATGCTTTTATTTGAACAAGCTTCCAGTTAACCGATACAATGGGCATAGCTTCGAATTGTCGAGCAGTTTCTGTTATTGGATTGCATGTAAAATTGCCAGAACCAGAGCGCATCACTTTGATTTAACCGAAAATTTTAATTAGGCGACTTCCAATTATCGAAAGTCTACTGTATTAATTTTCAACATGGTCGCCGCTGTACCCCCTTTTCCTCTCCCCCGGAAAACATTTCTTGTTGCGACCCTGGATTCTTGTAAGACATTCGTGCTATATACCCTGTGACGCTGCAATAGCGCATCTACAAGATGTTGGATGCTTAATCGATGTATTAATCTAGTCGATTGTTTGAAGTCCCAGCGGAAGGGGATATTGTTAAGCCAGGTGTGTCGGTATAATTAAGGTAGCTCCGTGGACAAGCCAGCTAGCGATTTTTTCGCGATGAGTACGTTGATCACGAAAACGCAAAGGAAGCGGTAATCTTTCGCGAGGCTGTAAAATAACATTTTCTAAAAAAAGCTCTTCTTCCGTTTGTCGCAAAGATAATTGAGGAAGAATGCGTTGCGACCGGGTCTATTAGGGGCGAAGCCCTTATATATGGCTCGGGCTGTCGGCGTCTCATGTCATAGTATCATGTAGCAACGGTACTAAAGCACCGGGACGCTCGTTTTCCAACGCCTCGCGCTAGAACGTTTAATCTTCGCGGGCAAAGACGCGTACCAAGAGAACACACCCGGACACTCGTTTTTAAACGCCTTGCTAGAACGCTTCGTGCTTCCAAGACAACAGACTTTTACAGCAAAGCTGTATACCTCTACCCCCCAACGGTTTCATCTCCGTGGGCAAAAACGCCAAGGCTCCAAGAATACAGTTGAATACAGTTATCTGCGCCCCCCCCCCCCCCCGGGTTTCGCGTTAGTGGAGATGGCCCGGGATTTTCTTTGTGGCATCTTAGGAGATTCCTGTCGTCTCTGCTGCGTACCACTTAGCCCACTGAATTTAAACTAAAGCTGCGGTGAGACACCACTTGATTCCTGCGCCAATTCATGAGAAAATCCGTGTTGTTCACACCACGGTCGCAGAATTGCAGAATTTTCATTACTGTCGTGGAGGCGGTTTGTTCAGCTTATTATGTACGGTCTAATGAAAAAAACATATCTTAGCTGTGATAATGGCACACAGAGCACGGGATCGTCCTGGCAGAGTACGCCAGAAGCGGACATTAGCTGAGAATTTCTGTCTACGAAGGTCCTGAAAGCGCATGCGCTGTACAGGTACTCAGCATCATCATCAGCCTGTCTACGCCCACTGCAGGGCAAATGCATCTCCCATGGATCTCCAATTATCCCGGTCCTGTGCTAACTGCAACCAATTTATCCCCGCAAACTTCTTGATCTCACCTGCCCACCTAACTTTCTGCCGCCCCCTGCCACGCTTGCCTTCCCTAGGGATCCACTCTGCTGCCCTTGATGACATGTAATGTAATTTCTTCAAGAAATTAGGAAGTACAGGAACTAAACAGTAACAAAATTTTGGTAAATTGCTTATAGATTCAGTTGAGAACGTGAAACGTTCGCTTTTCGCAACGCTATATTTGCAGTACACTTGTCCCAACATTTTTCCCCACAAAGCATTAGCATCAGCATTGGTGAACTCAATTGCTTGAGCTACATGGGATGCTCCATCTTAGCTCAATTTCACCCAAGCAAACTACGCATCCATTCCCCAGCACGCAGAGCGGTAGAAGCCGCGGCGTCCACAGCAACGCACGACGCACAGAACATCAATAGGGTTGTGCGTTTTCGGGTTTTATAGTTGTTTTTGGAATCGGATCGGGTTTTCTGTAAAACCATTCCAAAATTCGGGTTTTTTTCGGGTTAAATCCGCAGATGTACTATGTAATACACTCAGTTTGTTTTATCAGAAGGTAACGCGAGCTTCTAAACTCTAATGCGTTATAATTTGTGTTTGTTTCGAACTGGTAATTGGGGGATTTTAGGGTTTTCTAGGAAATACTCTCGTTTTTTTTAATTAAGCAGTAATTACGAAAGTAAAAAGTATAGATAAGTTCAAAGAACTGAACCATTTTACTCACAAGAAGCTGGTTATCGATTTTTTATACATCCTTCTTTGCATACATTATCATCTGCATGGGCAACATGCCGGTCTTCATTCGAGACCGGTCCGATCGTTGAACGCATCTCAGCCGGGGGGAAGTTCTCTCGACATCACAGCTTCCGTCAGTTGGGTGCAACAACGCCAGTGCATCATTTTCCAGCCTAGGGCAGCGAGCGGCAGAGTCATGCCAATACTCAATGAGTTCGAAAGCTTGGTTTGTGGGGCCTCCTTCCAGCAAGTACTGGTCGGGGACGGCGGACTGTCAGCCCACAAATGTGCAGATCGCTACTTTGAAAATGTCCATTCGGGGAGAAATGGGGTTCAACCCGATTCTCCTGAAACGTGTTCGGGGTGTAAAAACCGGGTAAAACCGAAAACGAACAACCCTAAACATAAACCACCCTGCTTCGCCGGCACAACAGACAGTGTTCTCGCTTATTTGTTCGAAGTACGAGGTTCGAAACCAGGCAGGGGAAGCAGTTATTTTAGCACGAAAGTGTTTTATTCCCGGATACACGAAGATTTCGCTGACGTCATATCCGCCACGGAAGTGACGCCAGTACCACGAAGCAAGTGGCCTGTAAAGGGTGCACCTCTGCACAGAGGCTCTTCTTGCGTGGAAGCAACCTTTTGTACTAAAGAGTATGTTATACTTTGGGGTTCGCTTTCGGGTTTTATATTTTAAGTCTTCATTATGCCGAAATTCTTGGGACAGGAAACTGACTTCGTTATAAGCAATATTTAGTTAAAAGCGATGATTTGCTCTCAATGCATTCAGTGGAGCAGGGCCATCGAGCACTTTGAATAAAGCACTGAACTCGTTACAACGAAGGGTTACTGTATACGTCTTAACATTGCACCAATGGGCATCCTTGATTGACCAGTCCTGGACAGTCCGCGGGAAATCCGGGAACTGCCTTCGGGCTGGAAGTCTAATAGGAACACTTAGGCAATCGAACGCCGGATCGCGTCTTGGGCAGCCCGCGGACTATACGGAACTGATAATCGAGTAGGCCCAACTTTCGATGCAAACCGACCTTCCAACTGGAAGCGAACTGAATGCATGACGGCTACGAGCGTTGAAGGGCGTCGCAACTCGATTGCGTCACGTATAGTGTAAAAAAATGTGGTTGGTCCCTCTTTCATAGGAATCGGCACAACACGAGAGTTAAATGTGCCTTCACACGAGCAGTTGAACATTTATTGTGCATCGATGTGAACTTGCACATTGCTATTTATATTCATCGCTATGGCACCGTTAAACGCATCAACATTAGACACTGGATTACACGCGCCGTAGCATTGCGTAAATCCGTCTGAAACCACAGGTGCTCTCAAACCGTGTGAGCGAAACCGAACTAGTTGTCAGCGGATCGTTTGGTGAGGGCACGGCCCGCTGCAGCGAAAAAAGCATGATTTGCGGGTCGGCAGCTGTCTTGTGGGTGTGCTTGAAGACCGAAGTCCGGCTGGCGGGTCGCTTCGGCAAAGGTGCGACCACCTAGGTCGTGCTCCGTGGCATGTACGGCAGACGGTCGAGTTGGAAGAGCTCAGCTTGTGGAACGCGAAAGGCAGAGTTCACGGCCCGCAGCAGTAGCGCCAACTATCGGCGCTCATTAGCGTCACAACGAACTACTACGCTTCACCTGTCCTAGACGACAGCACCATCTGAATAGAAATTCTTATACGGCGCGTTCGTAGAGCTAAACAAGCGTGAGTTATAGCCCAGTAGGCAGGGCGTCTCCCACCTCGAAACCTAGCGCCATCGCGTCTGTTGGACTTTTTTGGCGATGTCATTTCCGTGACGGATATGAAGTCGGTGAGGTCTAGTCCTACCCTGGAATAAAACACTTTTGTGTTAAAAAAATGCCGCGGCTTGCACCAGTGCACGGTGCAAGGCTGGAGAAACAGCAGAGCTGGCGGTTCCTCTCCCTACGTCGGACACCCGGCCGTTGCACATAGATTTCCCAACTTGCCGCGGAAAGTTCTCCATGACTGGCAGCTATAGCCAGGATCGCTTTGTCCGCAACCTTTCACATCTCTCCCAAAGTTCTAGCACGCGGTAGAACCCGCGGCAACGGCTTCGCGAACTCGGCGTCTGCGCTCCCCACTTCAGGCGAGAACGCACACGAGCTGGCGAGGAGAACTGCACGCTAGAGATCACGCCACGTACGCTATACTCGGTTACAACTCAAGAACGGCACCACCTCATGTAGTGTATCACTCCGCCAAAGCGCCGGACCCGTGACGTCAGTGCGGGCGCGTTTTGAGGAGGAGGAGGTAGCCTTTATTGTGGCAGGAAGACTCTACGTCAAGTGGGGGAAGGGGAAGTAGAAGGTGGGGGGTTTGTAACTTGGGACATCTTAAATGCGTACAGTTGACCCAAAACAGGTGGACTCCTTAATAATGCTGAAGAGGCCGCGTGGGGTGAGGAGAGCAGGCTCACGACTCTAGACTGCTCGCGCTAGACCGCTTTTAAAGGGGTTTGCTATGAATGCGTGATATCGTGTGCCTTGTCTCACGCAGTTTGTCGTCACTGGAGTCGTTTATAAGCATATTAAGTCCAAAAAATCGCGGGAATGGCTCGCGCCATGTTCAAATATTCCCAGTAACGCCCTACTTGCGCCGCACGGAGAAACATCCGGCTACGGTGATAAGGCACAGCGGCAACTTCCGGTGCCGTTCTTAGGTTGTCACCGAGTGTGGCTGCAGAGCGTTCTCGAAGGTCGAGCTGGCCCACGCCGGGCGCTCTTCGCGAGGCGCACGCTCACGTGCGCTTGGTGTTTCCGCTAACGCTGGACGGCGGAACTAAACGGTTAAACAGTTGTGCTGGTAAAAGCACAGCGTAACCGTTATTACTTGTCGCAGGAAGAACGAGGCTTGGACGATGGCCAACTGACCTGCGGGGAGCTGGTCGCCAGTCCTGGCATACGTTCTGAGCGAAGGCGCGCACTACTGCGACGGCACGGCTTGAACGAGCACCGCATCGGTCAACGACGCTCGCATGTCCCAGGCACAAGATGGGTTGTGATAGGAGCGCTGCTCTGGCTCTTACGCAGCTACTACCTCTCCTCCGCTGTCGCCGCCTCCGTGGTCGTCGCCATCTGGCTTGCTCAATATTGCGAAGCTTTCTGCTCTCGGCTTCGCTCCGGTTGTCGTACATGCAAGTCAATCTCAACTCTAGCCCTACCGGCACTCGAGGAGATCGACTCGCGCTCATTGGTTCCCGGAGACGTCCTGGCCTTGGAGCCGGGCGAAAAGGCACCCTGCGATCTTGTCTTGTTATCCGGCCAGTGCGTCGTGGACCAGGAAGAAGTGGCGCTTCCTCGCATGGCGGCGAAGTGGCCGCTGCGAGAGGCGGAGAGCGACCTCTTTTGCGCCCACAGACACAGGGCCAGCGTCATTCTGCACCCTTCCAGAATTGTGTGCTCCAGAGCAGGACCACTGCTTGCTGTAGCCCTGAGGACAGGTGCTGCTACGGAAACTGCCGTGGTACGGTCGCGACCCGAAGTCCAGTACATCCAAGAGGAAGAAGGACTTGGGCCTGTCCAATGGGCGGTTGCAGCCGTTGCGTTCTTGCTGTCTCTGCTATTCTGGCTGGGTCGAGACCGCTTCACCTGGGACGAGGTCCTACTGCGAGCCCTCAGCGTCCATCTGCTGCTGTTCCCACCTCGCGCGCTTCTCTGCAACTGGCTCCTTGAAAAGATTGCTGCATCAGCGATGGTTTCGGCCGGTGCAAACTCTTCGGGAGGCGCCCTCGCGTCGGCCGCGCGCTGGGCCCGAACAACTTCCGTCGCCATTGATTGCCTCGGAGGTTTGTGCGAAAGCGAAGAGAAGCTGACAGGGGTGCTTCCATCGGGATGCCAAGGTTTCGCGCCAGTGATTGTTCGGGGCTTGGCTGAAATTCCTCGAGGACACCCGCTTCGGTGGGCAGCGGCGGCAATAGGTGCTGCGCTGTGGAAGGACGGGGGCTACGCCTTGGGACACCCTCACGACGTGGCAGCATTTGATGCAGCCGGGTCCGGCTACGGGGGAGAAGACGACGGCGACTTCGCCCTGGACACGCCTCCGGAACCAGCTGGCCCTCCGCTGAGACTGAATCCCTTTGTGAACCCGTTCTGGAGCACCAAGCGCCTGGATGAAGACTTGAGGGCAACCAAGGATCCACAAGACCTGATCGCTGTTTGTGCAGTGAAGGAAAGTATAACTTTTGAGCCACCTTGGATCACGGAAGATGACGACAGATGCAGAGGTGACTACGAGCACTGCAATGTCGACAGATGCAGAGGTGACTACGAGCACTGCATGAACGATCGGGTCATGTAGCTCTTGTTCCTCGCAATGCATGGATGAACGGCCACCTTCTACTGAAGTGCCACAAGTGGTTGTTCAAGAACCTGCCAGTCACTTTTCACCCCGGGCTGCTTTACTAGTCGGTCTCGAAGCGTTCTGGCGCCTGTCGGGTCGCGTGACCAACAACTGCCCCATGTGCCCCAAGAAGCAGCCGCCACCCTCGTTACCTTCTATTAAGGCATCGACGTCTAAGTGTGCATCGTTATCGACTGCTAGGGAGGAACCGACACTCGAGCCTATTACTGAGCCCAAGCATCAAGAACGGGCGGCGCCGACTGCTGGAGAGAATCGCCACGTCTTAGAGGCCGTGCTTCGCGAAAGAAGCGATTGCCGAAGGCTGCGCGTTATCGAATGCAGGCCTCGGAGCGCCGGTTGCGACCGCACAACAATACTTTACAGAACAAGACGGCAACACGAGGTCGTCTGCGTCGGTAAACTAGCGGATGTCCTACCACTTTGTAGCGGCGCTCATTCTGCGTCCTCCAACGTCGAAGCAGTGGCGGCGTCCTTCTACGAGCGTGGTTTCGGCGTAGCTGCTGTGGCCTTTCAATGCTGCCCTGAGGAATTGGATGGTAGAGGGCTTGTCTTTGAAGATCACCTCAGCTTTAACGGGCTGTTCCTGTTTGAGCCCGTCGTGAACCCGCGGGCTGCCTCGGCTATGGAGGAGATGCGGCGCATCGAGCTACGCCCCGTGGTTGTCGACGAGATGAACGTGTACCGCTGCGTGGCCGTGGCTCGAGCGACGGGAATCGTGTTGCCCGACGAGCCGGTCTTGCTTGTTGCGGCTCGGAAGACTGCGTTGGGAGGCCCCGCTGTTGACGTTCGAATCCTCCAGACGCCTTCCTTTTTCGAGCTGTCATCACCTCAGGAAGAGGTAAGGAGATCGATCGAAAACAAAAAACGTGTACGGAAAACATAAACAAAATTAAGGCTGGGAGTTTCGTTGGTTAGCGTACGAGGAGGGCATACATACGCAGCATGCAAGTCGAAAAACATCTTTTTATTGAAGTAAGTTACTTTGCAAATCAAAACGTAGTATGACGAGTTCTGCTTCATACTGCGAACCAGCGCGAACAAGACACAGAGGAAAGGAAAAATGCACACGAAACCAACACTGGTTTCCAACACTGGTTCCTTGGTGTGTTTCGCCCGGGTTTTTCAATGTGAAGTCGAGGCAGTTTTATGATGACGCTCCTGCGATGATTTAGTTTGGGAAATTAGTAACAACCACGAGCATTGGTATGTGTGTTCAGTTCAGAGGTATACGTTTCCAGATAACTATAGGCATGGTCGAGACGTATACTGCAACCTAAATTTATGCCACCTATACACACGTCCTGTCTACGTTAGGAGCTAAGAACGCTTGATCCAAATGAGAATACCGAACCTTAGAACTCACCGGTTGTCCCACACAACTCCCAACAGGAGGCAGGCGGACGCCGAACGGAGCGCCTCCACTACGCCCTCAGCTACAGCACACTGGTCGTCCTGCGCAAGCACTTCCCCGGCCTGCTAGCCTCTGTGCGAGGCTCCGTATCCGCGCTGGGTGGCCTGCCCGCCAGCAAAGCCGTATCCGCGATGCGTCTGCTAGGCATCGATTCAGTATGCGCGGGCGGCGCCACGTTAGGCCTAGCAGCCCGCAGGCCCGGTGGCGTTTTGATGGCCGCCACTGAGCACGCTCCACCGTGGCCCCCACTGGTCTGCGGTTCCGTGACGTCACTGCCTCGTGTGGCCGTCGCTGCTCGCCGAGTGGTCAGCTCCCGCGGCCTGGCTCTCGACTACGTGGCGCTCAGCGTGTGCCTGCAGGCCTGCGCTCTGCTGCTGCTCTACGCGCAGCGCGCCACCTTCACGGACCGCATGCACGTCTACTTGGAGGCCGTGGCGTGCGGCGGGCCCACACTCGCCCTGGCGATTCCTGGCAGCGCCCATGACCGGCCCCTCCCGCGCCAGGACACACCGGCGTTCGTGCTGCACGGGCTATGCTGGCTGGCCGCCCAGGTCATTCTGCTGGGACAGCTACATTGCCGGTATGCACATTATATACAGTGGGGCGAGCGAGTGAAAGCCGAAAACTCGGTGATACCCTTTCTAGACAAGCTCAAATGCCCCAGAACCGCATCATTGCTTCCGCATTGCTTCGAAATTGCCCTGGCTCTGGCCTCTCGTCTCTCTGCGTGGTGCACAGCAGGGTGCATGTTGCGCGTTGAGGGGAACAATGACACACTGAGAAATTTTGTGTAGGGTGTTTATCAGCTTCGATTTGTTCCAATTAATTTAGCAGGCATGCCGTGTTCTCCGCAACAGGCCCTGGTACGCGCAACTGACGGAGCGGTATCAGCGACGCCTGGACGCCAGCGTGCTGTTCCTTCTGGCTTCGTACCAGCTGCCCCTGCTCTGCCTGCAGCTGGCGGCTTTCCGCGGCGGCGTCAGACTCGGGCCCGTGCTGGCAGCCTGTGCGCTGCCCCTGGCCACAACCACGGCCCTCATGCTTCCTTGGGCCACTCCGGCCTCGCTCGCCCTGGGCCTACCTCGCTGGCCCAGGGGAGACAAGGGAACCGTGCTGCTCCGGATAGGCATCGCCCTTGCTGCGACGCTCAGTCTGCTCGCCGACTGCCTCGCCCAGACGTTCGTGGCGCCAAAGTTCCGCGGTGTCGGAAGCGCCGAGCCTGCCGAAACGAGGCGCGTGCCCGTAGCAGAGACTCATTTTGGACATATGCCTCACGGCACAGCCCTCGGACAGGATGCGCGGGCTGTCCCGCAAATAGTGACCAGATGTTGAAGAGTTTGGCGCGCGTGTATTTAGATATATTATTGCAAATACAATTCGTTGACATGCTCGTCGTCACTGCCTTGACAGTGGAGCCAGTGAGCTTTGGCTTTCATTCTCCGACCATCTTAGCAGCGCGGCAGTATTAGGCCGGCACTTTTCACTCGCTTCTCTGCTAAGCTTGGGCAGACACAGGGTTCCGTAAGGACTCTGCAGCCGATAAAACATATAAGCCTCACCGCTCGGGAGGAGTATTGCAGCAACTGAACTTCACCTTGAGTTATGGCAAGCCCCACCCACTACGAAAGTATCACTATATACAAAAAAAAAAGAGCTGACTGCAGCTTTTAGTTCGCAGCACTTAAGCGTCCGCTACTGTGGTTTGCCGGCTTAGTCTGCCTCGTAACCGAGCGAACGAAAGAACACTGAAGACAGAAGGAAAACGGAGGATAAGAGTGGGGCGAAAGTGTGAGGGTGTGGGCGGTATGCCGAGGTGGCGCCACAGAAGCCCAGCACGCGCTGCGTGATGAACGCGTCATAGGTCCTCCGGCGTCGTCCTCGTTGCTCCGTTCTCTTCCAAATAAAGCAACTCTCTCTAACCTCCTCGTTGCGTGGCTCGTACGAACCACGTGAAATTTGCGCGGGAGGTTATCAAACCCATTTACAAGAACATGCTCGGCGGCGGCGACGCACTGTGAGATAACGGCAGAGTCATGCGTTCGCTGATCCCTTCATGGGACGAAGCAGCTGTGCGCCGTGCAGAAGACTGCAGTTCGCGTTGCGCAAACATTCGCAATATGGAGTATAGTAATCGCTTCGCCATTCGTGGCGTGCGCGCTGAAGTAGAGCAACCACACCCATCGCGTGTAAGTGAACTGTGTATTAACAGCTACAGCGCGCGCGCGTCTCCCCGCGCCCAGGGTTGCCAGGAGGGGCAGACCGCTGCGCTGTGTCTAGGTTGTGGTAGTGGTGTTAGCGATTTATAAATAAAGGAGGGAAGAGAAAAGAACTGGGGATATTATTGAACTCAAATGGAAGTGCACCGTCATACTACCCAGTCCTGAGAAGGGGAGGGGGGTTTCAAATGATAGGAAGAGAGAGGTGGAAGAAAGGAGAGAGGGAGATAGTGGGACAGTTTATGTCGCGTTCGTGTCGTCCATGGCTCGGCGGCTACAAAGGCTGCGTTTGTCCTGTGACGACCAGGAAGTTGAGTAGGTGCTGGAAGACCTCCCGTCGGATGGCGTCCGGTCCAGTGGGGAACAGGAATCTTCCAGCTTGTGGCTTGGTGCACCGAGTCGCTGGAGTGCGGCCCGGAGTTCCTCCCTCGCGTGTCATGCTGGAGGCAAGAGCACAGTAAGTACTCGAGTGGGTCCCCGGGTGTCACATCCTCCTTTCTCTTTAGGTCACGTTGTCTGCGAAGTGTGCCAGTGGCCGGCGCGTCCTCGCGGTTCTTCGAGGAAGTGGATCGGCTTCTTGTGGCGCGTAGTGTGGCGATACCTGCACCTGGACAGTGACCACACACAGGTGCTTCGTTTGCCTTGAAGGTACACGGCTCGAAGGGTTCGGAAGTCTTCATGAGATGCTGGCGGTTCCTTCAGTGGTGCTGACCTCCTTCGGTGCAGACAATGTATGACCGAGGACCAATGGAGCTCTCAGCCATGGCTTTAGGGTCCCATACTTTGTCGTTTCGTATCCTAACAGTGTCTCCTCGGGGGAGTGGTGTGAGAGAGTGACCCTTGCTGAGGCTTTGTGTGTGCTGCTTGACCAACCGCGTTGCATTTGCTGAGAAGTCTGGGAGCCTTCCCCTGAGCGACCGTCCCATAAGGAGTTGGTTAGGGGAACGTTCATCCACCAGGGGCGACACTCGGTAATTGAGCAGAGCCACCCAAAAGTCCTCAGCAGCGTGGTTTTTTTTTTTTTTTCAGCAAGCGTTTTACGATTTGAACACCTTTTTTTTTCGTTAGCCCATTTGCCCTGGAGAATTTCGGGCTAGAGATGGCATGAGCGGCGTCACATTTAGCGCCAAACTGAATTCGCGATATGTGAATTGCGGCCCTCCGTCTCTGCAGACCTTTGTAGGTATTCCGCGGCGGGCGAACATCACCGCTAGCTTGTCCACTACGTGGCTCAGTGACTAAGGCGTTGCGCTGCTGAGCACGAGGTCGCGGGTTCAATTCACGGCCGCGGCTGCCGCTTTTCTGATGGAGGCGAAAAGCAAAAACGCCCGTGTGGACGAGATTTCGGCGCACGTTAAAGATCCCCAGGTGGTCAAAATTAATCCGGAGCCCTCCACTACGGCGCGCCTCATCGCCTGCGTTGCGTCGGCGCGTTAAACCCCACTATCAATCAAATCAAGCTTGTCCACTACCACTTGACTGGTCGCCTGAGGCAAACGTTCCACTTCTGGGTAGTTAGAGTATACGCGCAGTAGGCGACCAAGTAACACTTGCTCCCGTACTAGGTCGACGCCAATTTGCTGTCACGGCTGAGCTAGCACCTGCCTCGGCGAGAAAGGCTCCCGAGGTTGTCGGTAGGCGAACAGACGGCACGTAGCACATTGGCCAACAAGTGATGTTATATCAGTGTTCACTCCAGGCCAATACATTAGAAGGCGTGTTCTAGCCTTGCATTTGTTGAGCCCTAAATGGCCTTCATGTATAGGCGCCGTCGCATGTCTTTTCGAAGACACTTCGGGATGACCACCCTGCTGCCTCGTAGAAGCGCACCGTCAAGATATGACAGTTCCGATGGGAATGGTGCGAGTTGTCCCAAGGACGGTCGCCCTTCCTGGAAGGACACTACTTGGCTGAGGTACGGATCATCTCGGGAGGCGGAAGCCAGTTAAGTCTTCGTGTTCTCACTATGCTGACCAGTATGCTGGTCTCATGGATGGACACGTCTTCTTCACACTCTGGGCTGCACGGTTGAGTCCCCTGAATCCTTGACAGTGTGTCTACCAAGAGCAGCTGCTACCCAGAAACATACTGTAACGTGATATCAAGGGCATAAGTCTAAAAAAATACCGTTGCAAGCGCGTGGGTGCATATAACTCAAGTTCTTCTGTGAAATGGCAAGCAAAGGTCGGTGGTCCGTTTCGACAATCGGAAGGAGCAGCGGAGAACTGGAAGAAGGTCCGCCAGAGTATGGAACTCTACTTCAGGGCTACCACGCCGAACAAAGAACGACCGTCAGCACAGAAGGCTGCCATTTTTCTTCACGTCGCTGGGCAAGAAGCATTTGACGTTTTTAACGCATTCGCATTATCGGCAGAGCAACGAGAGGATTACGATGCCATCGTCAAGGCTTTGGAAGAGTACTGCACGCCGCGGCGGTGCAACGAGACCGAGCGGTACGCACTGCGCTCTAGGCAACAAGATGGCGGACCATTGGAACAGTTTTTGCGCGACGTACAATCGGAAGCACAGTCTTGTAATTTTGGCGAACTAAGGGACTCCATGGTCAGAGATCAAATAGTGTGTTGAATTGCCGACAAAAAGTTGCGCGCACGTCTGCTGCCCGAGAAGGACCTAAATTTGGAATCGGCAATCGAGTTCTGCAAAGCAGCGGAATTGGCGGCCGCACAGAACCGCTCCAAAGCGAAGCGAGACTGCAGACGGTTGAAAAACGACAAACGCTGCTGGATAATCTCACGCGCGGGCGGGAACCGTCGATGCTGCGGCTAATGTGGCAGGAGTCACGAACCGAGACTGTGACAGTGCCCAGCTTGGGGGAAAACACGCACGCTCTGCAATAAAAGGATTAGCTTTGTCTTGCTGCAGGAGCAGAAGGGGCGTACATGAGGTAGGCGCAGCTATAACGGCAGAGTCATCGGAGCAGACTTAGGACGTTTCGGATAAGAATTTCCAAATCCTAGCCGTACAAATCGGCAACGTTTCATGAAGCCAAAACTGGACCGTGAGCTAGACCTAGCCGGGCACGCAACAGGAATGAAAGTCGACACAGGGACACAGGCGAATGTCCTGCCGTACTCGTATTTTCGCAGGATGCGTATTCAGAGCCGCTTGCAGCCGTCGAGTACAGTACTTACGAGCTACGAAGGGAGTATACGATACTCCAAGTCGGCACCATTACCTTGCCGCTGCGAAAAGGAGACAAGCAAAAAGACGCAGTTTTTTTGTCGTGAAGAAAGGCAAACAAGCCTTTCTCGGGTTGGATTCGTGCGAGCGCGTCGGGTTGATTGCATGAGTACACGACGAGGCGCCGTCGGTGATCTCAACTGGTGACCCTGACTTCGTGACAGAGTTCCCAGAACTGTTCAAGAGACCAGGTTGCATCCGGAAACCGTAGTCTTGCAATGAAGGACGACGCCCCGCCCCCCGTTATGCCACCGAGAAAAGTGCCGCAAGCGCCTCGGCGCCCACTTCGGGAGGAGCTGGCCCCGATGGACACCGAAGGAATCATATGCAGAATGGAAGAGGCTTCAGATTGGGTGAGCCCCACAGGCGGAAAGTTGCCATTCATGTTCCCAGGGGAAGGGTGCTGCCCCCCCCCCGACCCGATTCTCCTGTGCGTATATATAATAATCATCATCATCATGAGCTTGTTTGTATCCACTGCAGGACGAAAGCCTCTCCCAAAGATTTCCAGCCATGCCTATCGAGTGCCAGCTGTGTCCATGTTTCCCCCCCAAATATTCGTAGCTGATCTCGCCAACGAGTTCTTGGCCGGCCCCTATCACGTTTGCGGTCTATTGGTCCTCCTGTTGTCCCTCATTCGCATCACGTGACCAGTCCAGGTCCACTTCCTTCGCTCAATTTGCACCTAGAATGCCCTCCACCTCGGACTGTTCCCTAATCTGTGCGGCTGTTTTCCTGTCCCTCAACGTGACCCCTAGCATTCGGCGTGCCGTGGCCCGTTGTGCCGATCGAAGTTTGGTTTCAAGTTGTTTAGCGAGACCCCAAGTTTCTGCCCCATAAGTCATTACTGGAAGAACGGATTAATTAAATACAAGCTTCTTGAGTGACAGGCGAAGCTTACCAGTGAGGATGTCGGAGTTCTTACCAAACGCAGCCCACCCCATGCTTATTCTGCGGGTAATTTCCCGTTCATGGTTTGGATCTGCAGCTATGACTTGCTTAAGATATACGTATTCGGTGACTGTTTCCAAGACCTCATTGCCTACCTGGAAGTGATGTACCTTGGCGTGTCGATTCGACATTACCTTGGAATTTTCTGTGTTTATTTTTAAGCCTGAAATCATACTTGCTGAGCGCAATTGGCAAAGCATGTGCTGCAAATCGGTTCTGCTCTGACTGAACAGGACAATGTCATCTGCAAATCGTATGTGGCTGAGATATTCCCCATTAATTCTCATCCCTGTTTTCCTCCACCTAAGCTTTCGGAGCACACCCTCCAGACAGGCTGTAAATAACTGTGGTGATATTGTATCCCCTTTCCCCTTGCCGGACCCCCTTTTATATATATATGTACACACACACAGCACGCACGCACACACATATATGTAACCAATCAGAATGGGAAAATAAGGGGCTCGTTGAAATAAGACAAATAAGAATTGGCCGTCAAGAAAACCTTGGAAAGCACAGGGGAGAATGCGTTAGGTCACAGAAACAGATGTAGAATTTTTTGGGACAGAAAGAAAGTGGTGAAAAAAGAAAAAAATGCCTGTTGGGTGGGAACCGAACCCACGACCTCCAGAATACGCATCTGGTGCGATGAACGCGCACTACGCTACCGACGGGGCTGTTTCCCCACCGCTTTCTCAGGTATTTATTTATATACACACACGCACACACACACACACACACACACACACACACACACACACACACACACACACACACACACACACACAGTTTATATCTGTATGTGCTTGGAGCATTTTTAAGACAGTATACAGCAAAAAACAGATTTCTTTTATGAACCTTGCGAATCGCATACTTTATCCGCCGCGGAAAGCGAACTGAAAGATAAGATCCCTGGTCAAGCAGATACAAAATAAACATGATGAATAAAGGTTCGCGATTCATCTCGCTAACATTTTGCTGTCGACAGCGCGGCATCCTGTGATTGTGCTTCACACACGCTGCATTCGGCGACGGCATTCACAAGCCGCTAGTCTCATCGTATATAGACGATAAAGCACAAAACAAAAATAAAACAAAACATTCCTCGCAAGTATTTATCAGGAGGCGAGGAGCACTTGCGCCAAAGCCGGTGCAATCGTCACATTATATAGGCAGCAAATGCGCAATCGGGATGAAAGGAATGCTACAAAGGCGTCGCTGTGCGGTGCTTTTGTGACCATCACAACACCGCTGCAGGAAGCGAGAAAATCAGCGTGCCTGCGAGCGAAAAAGGACGCGCATGCACGCCGGTCTCGACAGCAGGCGCCAAGCCTCGAGAGTGCGCATCGGTGGCCTTTTCCGGAGTATTAAGTCCCCGCCCGTACATTTGCAGTCGTAGTTGACATCAAGCAACGGATGTACAAAGGATATATAGTTCCGTATGTCCGAAGGACATCCGCCCGTGGACGTACAAAGTTATTGAGGAGCATCAGATAATGGCGTAAATTGAATATAAAAGCAAAGAGCTACTTTTTTAGTTAAAAAGATTTTGCATATCAACACAGACTTTTATATTGCACGTTTTATCAGTATACAGTAGCCCACCGATTTTTCGGACCTGGAGGGTAACGAAAAATAGTTCGAATAAAAGAGCAGTCCCAAAAATCTGCCAGTCATTATTCCTATGGGACAACTGTCAGTTCCTTGGGAAAATTCCAATTTTTGGAGTCCAAAAAAACAGTCTGCTACTGTATTACTAAAATTAAGCCCAATTTTAACCTTTTTTGAGCAGTTCACCGACAACAACGATCTCTTTGGGACAGGGTATATAACGATTGAGAACCGCAAGAATGTGTGAAGCAAGTTTACTGTGTTCGAGTACACTTGTCTGCCCGGGCACGGCCGCTGGATGGAAACAAGGTCCTTGTTTCCATCGAGCGGCCGTCACCCGGGTGTTCTGTGGTGTAGGAACATATGCTTTTCGTTGGAACATTTGTTACTCTTTCAATTTTTACTGGATATAACCAAAATGTGCAGTGCGGCAAGAAAAGCAAGAGAGGAGACCAGCCGGATTAAGAAACAAGCAGAAACAGGAATTGAAAAGAATGTCTTCGGGATTTAAGTTTCCCCAATTCAAAAAGGTAGGCATTTCTGCAATAGTGGGAAAAATTCAAACTACTACGGATAACTCAGTCATCCCGTGACACAAATAAATTTTGTTCAAGACTTCAGAGTAGCAAGAACACAAGTTGGGAAAAAAAAAAAAAACCCTCAATCTTCCAGTGTTACAGCTGTACCTATTGCACTCCTTTCATTGTATGGTCACTGCTGTCAGGG
Source organism: Haemaphysalis longicornis (assembly GCA_013339765.2). Classification (NCBI taxonomy): domain Eukaryota; kingdom Metazoa; phylum Arthropoda; class Arachnida; order Ixodida; family Ixodidae; genus Haemaphysalis; species Haemaphysalis longicornis. Next base: position 194,075,432 of record CM023452.1, on the reverse strand, counting down.
CTTGCCTGTAGTACGTTGCTTGCCAATCCAGCCTGCAATACTATGCTGGTACAGGAAAAGCTATAGAATGAAATTACCACACATCATTATATAACAGTTTTCACCCATTTCAAAGCAATGATTTATTCTCCAAATCCTGTTGAAAACACAAGATGAAGTTGAAGTACACACACACACACACACACACACACACACACACACACACACACACACAAAAAGCGTCTTTAAACACAACACACAAACAAGATAACCTGTCTCTCTCCAATATTCAAGTTCTGATGATGTATTGTGCACAGGCATGCAACATTTCTATGGTGTGAAACAATTTAAATTTAGACCTTGCGCCACACCTTACGGTATGTGGTAACCTGAAGACACCTGCCCCTTAAAGAAATAAAGAGCAGTGTAAACATAACTTATTCTTGATGTCGGCTTTACGAGTGTCGCAGAAACACTACTTTTAGGCCCTGAACACGTCAGGGTGCCAAGCGATTGGCAGTGAGAGGTTGCGGCCATCTTGGGAGCTTAATTAGGGCATGGAGATCTTTATTGTACGTTTCCCGTATAAACCTGAGATCTTTGGAAAAGTCTGCATCTTGTGGAGGGGGGGGAAATGCAACTGTTTGCATTAACTGGATACAGTGAAAAAGATGTGAATGCATACAAGTATGGTGAAGAAAACGAAGCAAACACGATGAATCTATGATGACAAAAATCATGACGCTGCCACTTCATTCACTCTGCTTCATTCCTTTTCGCGACGCTGAGGGGGAGGAGGGGGAGGTCGCTTGCCGCCAAAGCTTCCGCCGACTCCACTGCGTTCCGGCTTCTTTGGTTCTGGAAAGAAAAAAAAAATTATTTCTTCTGCACCACATGCACAATATAATAACAGGAAAAAAAAAAAAAAATGTGTTCGCTACTGAGCCAGACCTTTGTCTTTGCGGAGAATGTCCAGCATCCGGCCTCGGGTCATCTCGCGGGCTGCAACGGAGCAATAAGGCTCTTTAATTGGCCACTCCGACAGTCATTCATCACCCACTGGACAGAAAATAACCTACATTCTTTCTACAGCTAAGCACTAGTCATCGCTTTGCTATCCACAGGATCAAAAAAAAAAAAAAGAATGTGTAGTGTAAGTGCATTTTTCCTTGTTAAGGGGGGACACTGGTCTTGAGGACCAAAAATTTGCCAAAAAATCAATTTTCTGTATTAATTTGCAGTCTATAGGTCCCAAAGAATGTACCTGCAAAATATTACAGCTGTAACATAAGTATTTATAAAGCTGTCACTATTTGAAGTTAGTTAATGGCCATTTTCCCCTGCATTTCCCAACTTCGTGCCTTGTTTTCTCAAAACCAGTTTTTTCCCACGAGGTCAACTGTTGGGTACAATATCTTGGGATGTACTGGTCAGATTTGCGTCACTATTGCTGCATTTGAAAGCTTAAGAACTTAACAGTGAAATAAAACCAGAAAAATATAAAATTTCTTTGTACTAGTACAATTTTTTATGCATTTTGTTTTACGAAAACATTGATAATTGATGACCTGACATTTGATAAGTTCAGAGCAATTGCAGAAACAGTGATAAAATTACTGCAGTGGTATAGTTGCACTCCCTGGTCCTTTGAGAGCACAAAGGAACAAAAATTATTCAAGTATATCATAAGCAGATAATTAAAAAATTGCCCGAAATGGAATGACATAACAGGTTGCACAACTCTGAACTTAGACTATATAGATGAAAACTGACTGCATATTTGTGCTCAGGATGTTAAAACACACTTAATGTGCAAATTTTAAGGAGATTGGTTTAAAAATAACAAAAATGTCTTCAAGGCCAGTGCCCCCCCTTAAATAAATTTGCAGATAGAACTCAAGTTGACCAAGGAGCTTCCCAGAATACGAATTGAGGAGTTGTAAATGTCTTGAAAATTAAACCGAATAACAAGTAATAACATTTATTTGAGGTTCAAGCTAAATGAAGCTTAACGCCAAGGAACATCTGTTGATTCCTTTCGTGAGGAGTGGTGAGGAGGTCACCCCATTACTGACTAACACATGTGCCCCAGCAATTTAGACAGCCACCAAGCAATCAATGCTAAGAAAAAAGAAAAAGGACAAATTAAGTACTTTAAATTGCCATGCAGAAAAACAAGACCTTCTACAACCCCCCCCTCCCCTTTTACGGTGTTACATTACCACAGAACTTGCAAATCCCCACCTTTGCACTCGCGGCTCGAGCGGTAAGGTGCCTTAACCATTTCAGTCCAAATGTTCACCCCTTTGTGAATCTCCTGGCCCAAAACTTTCCCACCACTTTTGGGCACTGAGAAAGTAACTACTGTATTTTCCGGCGAATAAGCCATGTTTTTTTCCCTGAAATTTTCGTTGGTGCATCTTATGTATGGAATAAATTTGATACGTGGTGACCGCGCAAGGTCCGCACTCGAAAAGGTGCTGTGTGCTGCGTGATGTCAGCGCACATTAAGAGACACAGCTCTATAGTCTAAATGAATGAATTATTTGTTAGCGAGTCGGAGGAAGAAAGCTTCGATGGTTCAGCCTAAATGCCCTCTGTAAGTACGTGCCATCTGTGCGTATCAATAAACCGTTTTTGAGAAGTTAGTCCTGTCTAGACTTCGGACAGTAGATGCACGTGTCTAGCACTGCTTACCGGAGAATGCGTTCAAAGGCGGCGGCCGCAACCATGTACTTTCGCCACACTTTCTAATGAACTGACCCTCTATGAGTTTACCTGATTAACAAGTGCGTTTTGTACACTGGTGCGTCTTACATACATTTTTTTTTCCCTGAAAAACTGCCATTTTGAGGGGGGAGAGACTTATACAAAAGTGCAACTTAAAGACCGGAAAATACGGTAACTGTACAGGAACTGGGGAGTGTTAATTTCCGGTTTCCCTTTCTGTGTTTGTCTTTCAATTATAGTTGGGCAGAGTGCGTTACTGCTCCAAGCCATCCACTGGGTGCAGTCAGATTCTGACTTGGAGAATAGGCAAGAAAATCTACGCCTATTTGCCAATCACGGCAGTGAAATTTTTCGTGTGCCTACAGACTGAATCCAATGAACGTGAGGAGTGACAGGTGGAACAAAAGTGATGCGGCAAATAAAATGCTTATCATGTTCAAGGGATTTCCTAAGTCGCAAGTGACACAGAACAGAACTAACAGGTGAAGAAGAGCATGGCAAGTTGTTTTCGGGGGTGCTTCCCGCTCCCCACATTGAATTTCCCTGTAGACCAAGCATGCAAGCAGGAGGAGCTTAAGCCACAAAACTAAAAAAAAAATACAGCAGCAACGTAATGCATGATTGAGGCAATATAAGGTGAGATTCGTATTAAAAGAGTGATACTGTTGCCTTCAACCTGCACAACAGGACATGAAGCATGCAAATGTGCCATCTCGACAACTTTTTGTTGGTTTGTTGCAAGAAGTACAGTTTTTCATGACAGCAGTTCCAGAAGATACTAGCTGAGACCTAACAAAAACTTGCAGCAAGTCAAACAGATTCAAACATTTCGCTGACGTGTTTTGCACTTATGCAACTGAAATGGCACTCTCAGTTAATTCAAATTTCCAGGGGTGAGACAGCTGAATCAGATTTGGGAGCAGTTTTTGGGGAAGCGAAATCTCGATTTTGGAGCAGAAGAACCTTGATTTGGAGCAGAAGAACGACATTTATTATGCCACCTTAGAAGCCTAAAAAAATCAAATTCTTGGCAACTCGGAGGGGAAAAGTGCTCTCCTTTATCGGTTTTGAACGTACATAACACCGAAGCAGCCTTTCATTAAAGTTTTTCTACCATAGTATCACAAGGTACGAACTTAATTAGGCTCTAGATAGCGTAGAGTTCTAGAGAGAATATCGAATTGAAAAACTAAGCAATCGAAAGGCAGTTTTATTATCATCTGAATGCCGAAATTATTATTTTTGTAATCCCAGACTCGGCTTTATGCACGAGTGTAGAGCCACAGCAAAAGTTGCACCAAGGGAGGTGAAAGTCCCCCCCCCCACAGCCCTCCCATTTCAATCCCCACGGTGCACGTTCACTACGATCGTAATTTGAGTAACGTTGATATGCTTAGCCACATCCTTTTTGGCCTTAGATTTCACTTCAGATAAGTGAACCATTATTACTAGCGTACAATAATAGCCCATCCCGCTATCGGACACTGCTTGAACATTTTGCGGCGATGTAGCCTGCGCCACCACTTCTGCGGTGTCGATCGTCCCATTCCCGCCGCTCGCAAGCTCGCTGTGAAAGGCAGGAATAACTCAGCATTTTATGACACTGCAATGAATCCGAAATTCCAATTTAACTGCGCACCGTGCCCCACACTCAAGGCCAAAACACGGCGAATTCGTGGGCACCATGTTGTTTTTGTGAACTCCTGTCTTTAGTCGTGCAACTTGCCGCAACAGATCAAACGACTAAATGTAAACCCAGCCACCCCCATGACCAAAACCAAGCTAAAAATCGGCGAAGAGCACTCTGCCTGAACCACAAGCAAGTGCTTCGCCCAGTGGCCATGTTTTCCAATCTGCACCGCGAGATGGGGGCGCCCACTAATGTCGTTCCGGAGATATGGTGCTCCAAAAATTGCCGTTCTTTTCTCAACTTGCGCAAGTAGTTACTTTGCAATGGTTTTTGACGGGAAAACTTTAAAAAACGCACAGAATATAACATGTGCAACCCGACATTGTGACTTTCGAAAAAACTATCTCGGGGACAATTTATGCAGGTTTTTTATTGAATCCGATCAACCAATTAAACCTTTACAAACAGCATCACTTTGGAAGGGCTGGAAAATTATGCCGCCAGTAAGCATTTTCCCCCACTGGAACTGACGGTAGCGTTAAAATCCTTGAATCCCAGACTGTTTTGGAGCAGTTTGGCGCAATTTTTGCAATTTTCAAGCTTTCAGAGCAGCCTGGCGCAGGAAAGCAAATTGGTATCATAACTGCACAATATGCGCAGCTGTCTCACCCCTGAATTTCTTGCTTATTGATGGTCAATATTACTGAATAACGATAAAAAAAAAAAAGAAACGCTAAGTACTTTAACACATTCCCCGGACATTAAAAGCGAAACAAGCCCGCCCATAATGCTTGAAAATGATGCGTGTGCCTGGCAAGCTCATGGAGTACTCACACCGTCCTAGTGCACTGCACGGGCCCGGGCCGGCCCGAAAGCCCGAGCCCGGCCCGGCCTGCGGGCCGGGCTCGGGCCGGGTAGCACACATTTTCTCGGGCCCGGGCCGGGCTGCGGGCTTGAACGAAAAATGTTTCGGGCCTTGCCGGCCCTAGGCCGGCCCGAGCAGTGCCTGAGGCACGGCAGTGGTGTGACGCTAATTCTAAATTGTTGATAGCAAGAAGCTTTCCCATTGATATTTGAGGTTAAGTGAAAAGAAAAAAAAAAAAGCCAAGTGCAATGTCACTATGGCGCCATTAAAAAACATGATAAATAGCCGCTTCGCTCAGAAAGCCTTCACATCAATTATAAAACAGACAGTCTGGGCAGCATAGTGGGAGAGAGCAGGCCAGACGAGGGCACTCCAGACACAAACAATACAACATGACCTGTCCGTTTATTTCTGCTTTTTTGAAATAAAACAAACAGAACAAAAGGCGACATAGACTTCGCACTGTCTACTGTTGCCACCATCTCCGGTGGTAGCAAGCGGCTCCTCTGTCACGATGCGTGGCCCTGCATTCCAAACGCCTGGGCCTCCACAAGAAGCGGGAGACTGAAGAATGGGAGTACAGCTCTTTATTTTGAGTGCACACGTCGAATACACTGCTGTGCACAGGATGGGGGTTGGTGGAATAGGCACGAGAGAGGAGACGCGTGGAGAAGCAGTCATTCACAAAACAACACAAACACATCCCCTGAGGCTGGGAGCCGTAAAGATTCCGTCGCCGGGGTCCGCCTCACAGAAGTTCCACGAAGGGTCGTGCGGCCCGCGTCGTCGCTTTGTCTCGAACGGTTACCGGAACCCCCCCGGTGGTGGCGGGCTGGCTCGAAGTCGTCGTCGAACAAAATAAATGGGTCAGTCACAGCGCACATGCGCGGCCGCAGCGTCGTCGGGATGCAACGGGTCCGTGGACGGCGAAACCAAACCCTACTCAAGCGGTTCCTCCACTTCTGAAAGCAAGCTGTCACCAAAAAATGCCGAGGCAAGGCAGACAAGATTTGCTGCCATCAGCTGCTGCCTTCAAGGTCCGCACATCCCCATTCTTTTGCCGAAAGTAGGAACGCCGGACGCCCACCATGTTTTCGTATGGGGCGGTAGTCACAACCGTGAATAGTTCGGGGACCAATTTTCGAAGCAGAGCCAATGTTTCGGATAAAACGTTTTAAAACCATGATTCAAGGCAGAAAAGAAAACAAACGCAGACAAAATAATGCTTCCTTCATCACTGAAGGGAAAGACAGAAATGAAGTCATGAAAACCGACACGTCATCTGCTCAAATTTCAGGCGCGTTCGTGTATGGACCCGAATTGAACCTGTGGCGCAATCTCCGAGTTCCTCTTAGTCAACAGATAGTAAAAGCAAATGCTGTCAAAATATTCCAGCAGTGAATGTACCGTAAACTTAGTTTGTTGAGTCAACACTAACAAAATCCTAATTATATTATTGTGATCACAGTATCTTCCATTCATTGCTTTATGTAGTCGCCTTATGCTTACGCTTTTAGGTTAAAAACAGCAAACGTTTTCGGGCTCATGTTGTATAGCCTTTTGGACTCGGGCTGATACTTAAGTCGGCGGGCACGGACTTATTTCATTTAAATTCTACCGGACTCGGGTCGGGCTCGGGCTGATATTTTAAATTTTTGTCGGGCTCGGGCCGGGCTTGGGCTCACATTTTAAAAATTTGTCGGGCTCGGGCCGGGCTCGGGCTCCCGTTTTAAAAATTTGTCGGGCCTGGGCCGGGCCCGGGCCGTGTCTCTACCGGGCCGGGTCGGGCCGGGCCTAGAAATTCCGGCCCGTGCAGTGCTCTACACCGTCCAAAAGGCTCAAGGTGACACAGCAGGGACAGCCTTTTCTTCTTCTTCTTCTTTTTTTTTTTGCATTTCCAAACCACAGAAAATTCCACCACTTTCCCGCAAGTCCCCCTCCCCCCCTGCATTGCTTATTGCAAATCTAATCGTTTTGGGCCTCGGGCAATGCAGTCTTACTAGAGCAGGATAAGATACCGTTCTTAAGCATAGATGGGACACCTGAACAGACACAGTAAACTAAGTAGGACGCACCCCACCTACATTGGGATACATGTATGCACACGTTGAATAAATAAAAGGACCAGCAGATTTCAACTGTGCGTGGCAAAGTTTTACGCCGCAGCTCCTGCATTTTTCAATCCAACCTTATTTCTTTTATGCTTCCTCCAACACAACTCCCCAGGCTAAGCGTAAATGCCTACCTACAAAGAAGCATAAAGAAATTGAATCATGCCGTAACTAATGTAAAACAATAAATAACAGCATGAAGAACAAACTCAAGGCTGAAAACTGGCGTTGTGCACGTATCTATCCATGCTACTTTTTGCTACATTACATGAGTGCACTCTGCTGATAATTCAAACTTCTGATCGCTCAGATAAAGACCCGTGGACCCTTAGAGATTGAGTTAGCGTGAAGCCTACAACACAAAGGAAAGAGCATGAGCGCTGTCACACACCAAGTTACACGCACAGCAAGGAGAGGCTCGTCTCACCTTCTTCGACGCCCAGTTTGTAGGCCAGGTTCTGAAGATCCTTGACTTTCTCAAGCAGGGCCGATGCGGTCAGGCTTCCGAGCTCTGCACAAGTGAAGGTAGTATAACTTCAGCTTGGAAATTTAAAGAAAGAACAGGATTGTCTTGAAATTATGCTGTGTCCCTTTCTTGAAAGTCTGGACGTGTCCTTAGGCACTACACAGCGTGAAGAAAACATTCATTTGCCACTGGCATTTCCGCTAAAAGTGTTCTGTAAATTTTGGGGACGCCTGGCAGAAGTGTAAACCTGGAGTGTTGAAGCCTAGAAGAGTCCCCTTTTTTTCCCAGCATATGTAAAACTTCCCTGCAGTGGTGTCACGTAATGATATTAAGCTGGAATTTACGGTGCCCAAACTATTCCCCCGTTTTGAGACATTGTGCATCGACAAACAAGTCAAGTTTAGCCGCTAGGGACAGCCGCACTTGTTGGCATTTTTTTTTCATTTGCAACGATTTCTAGCCAGGCTATTTTGTCTCAGCTGTGTCAACAGTCAAATAAACTGTCCGTCCATTGTGCTGTCACTGACAATGTGCTGAAACTAAACATTTCGTAGCCTGCATTGGTGTGTGTGTGTGTATGGAACATTTTTTCATTTCCAGAGCTTCAAAAGCCGTGGCATATATGACAATGTATACACACTAACCCAATCGCATGATTTGCACTAATTCACAGCGGCAAATCAGTACGAAAAGCACCATGCTGCGAGTTAGTTTTGCCTACAATTTCCCACACATTAAAGTTGCCAAATTCTTAATACTACACCTCAATCAGTGAGATGGCTCGAATGTTTCATCCCCTGTGTGAAGCAAAAGTCAATGCAAAAAGCAAGCATTTCTCTATGGTGTGCAGAAACACTAGAGTGACTGGCTTTTGGTGCACACTGAGTAACTCAAGTGGCTTAAAGTAACCCACACTTTTTCTCCTCGCAGGAAGGCTTTGAACAACACGAAATTTGATATTAGAAATTTTGTTCATCCAGGCCAGATTTTGTCAAAAGCTGTTAAGATGTCTTATATTTGCCTTAAGTGACACATGACCACATGGTTATATACTTTAAAGGGACAGACAACCAATTTTTGTCGCGTATATGTTCTCTAGCTCATATGAAAGCCAGCGTTTTATACAGCCCGGTAACCACAAGCAATTTCTAAACAAATCGGCGGAAATAATTTTAATTTGGCAGCAAACTTCCTGAAATCGGAAGGGTGGCGGTTCGTAGTGTCGAAACTTGGCACTGCAATATGTGTCCCTGTCACGTGACCTACAAATCTAGCAGCTACTGTAACTGCTGAAACGTTTATTTACGTATTGAAAGCCTTTTAACACAAGTATTTGTACAAGGTTAAATTGTGTATGCATTTCTAAACATTATTTTGAAAATTCTAAAGACACGCCGCCTGCCACCGCTGGGTTGCTCTCAGTGTGACTAACTGAGCCACCATGCCCAGAATCAATGGCAGCGTTCAGTAAACAGACCTACCGAAGGAGCTTTGACGATTCTGCCTGAGGCAGAGGCGTTTGTTCTGCCAAAATAATTGATTTCAGTTTCCAAATACGCCAACGGCAGCTTAAAAAAAAAAACGGTGCGCCCGGGGAGAATCGAACTTCCCACCTCCACAACGTGAAGCCAGATTCTACCTATCGTCTATCCCAACAGATGGCGCATTCGTCCACAATAGACCGTTGCATTAAAAAACACATAACGGAACAGGAAAGCCTGCGATTCAAACTTTTTTAGCTGGGGACAAGTTTTTTAAATATCGTTTTTCGTTTCGCATACAGACAAAAGTATGTTGCCGAGCTACTCTATGTCATGGTTGCCAGCATCATTTTTGAGAGGGACACATACGGCACGCAGATCTAAAAATTTCGATTTAAAAAGTTCTAGGGCATTATCAGCAAAACCGTTTCTCGTCAAGGTGCTTTAAGTGATGCCCTTTCATTTGGGATAGAGAATGTATACTCGACAAAAATCGGTTGTCTGTCCCTTTAAGGTTAACTCAAAGGTAACTCGGGATACTGCTTTGAAGACTTGGTACAGTTGTCTGCCGACACAATGTACTTCAGAGGTGAATTCACAAGCACAGATTATTTTATGAATGTGAGAAAAGAGCTTGGCAAGTTCACTCCACACCTCTTTAGGAGGGAGCATTATTACTCTTCCCAATTACACTCCCACTTAATTTTTACCGCATTGTAAAAGCCTACCTGTTCAACAAGAGAACCCTTCCACACATCATCTGTGCACATGGTATTGTCACCTTTGACCACAACTTTTTCTTTGTTTTTGCATTACAGATCTGATATGTAAGCAGCCACAGTTGCATTAGTAACACAGAAAACTGTATACAGGGTGTTACATAGATAAATGGAACAGTTTAAATTTTTTTCCCTGGCCGAACCACTGCTCCGTTCACACTCAAACCTTCACAAGAAGGTAGCATTTCCAGGTCTATTTTGCTTGAAACCGGAAAAAACGGCGGTGTTACCTGTTTATTCAGAAAATAAGTAAAAACGATTTTTGCCTGTGGGAAAATTGCGGCCAATGTGGATGTGCAAAACGAAACGCGCTATGCCGATTCACGTCAGGAAGGGGCCAAATGAGGTAGCAGGTGATCAGCAAACCTTTTTTGCTTGCTGCACATCAACTATGATATCATCTACTCCTGTTTGTTCCCTCATCCAGGAAGCTCGTTTCCTTTCCCTAAGCGTTACTCCTGTCATTATTCGTTCCATGGCCCGTTGAGCCGACCTAAGTTTGCTTTCTGGTAGAATGGAAAGGCGCCAAGTTTCTGCTCCATATGTCATTACTGGAAGGACACATTGGCTGTATATTCTTCTTTTGAGTGATAGAGGTAGCGTACTTTTCATTATTTGGGAGTGCTAGCCATATGCGCACCTATCCTACGCCGGATTTCTTTCTCGTGGTTTAGGTCTGTACTGACGTGTCGTAGGCAGTTGCACTCTTCTACTTGTTCCAGTGTTGCATTTCCCAAGCTGAAGAGGGCACTTTCGGCATATTTGTTTGCCATTAATTTATAGATCCATTCATGTTTATTTGTAGCTCCACGGCCAAGCTTTTCGGTTGTAGTTCCCCAATAATTTTTCACAGCTGCTCCGCAGACCCACTGAGCAAGGGTATGTCATCTGCAAACCTCAAATTGCTCAAGCATTCTTCATTTATCTGTAATCCTGCGTTGTTCCAGTCAAGCTACCTAAAAATCCCCCCTAGACAAGCTGTGACTTGTTTTGGAGAGATGGTATGTCCCTGTCGTACACCTTTTCTGATCGGGAATTTGTTGCTTTTCTTGTGAAGGATTTTCCTACTCGCACATCCCTTATATAAGTCATCTAGGGGTTTTCTGTAGGTCTCCGCTATTCCTTGGTCTTTCAATTCTTCAAGCACAGCTGCGGTGTTTGCCAAATCAAACACTTTTTCATAGTCTATATATAAACATTAAAAGAAGCTGGAAGTGGAGGGGGTGGAGCAGTGAGAACAGTCTTATTTTTTCCTATAAAAAGTCCACGCAGTGCAAAATGAATGTGTTTAAGCACTTGCAAACACAACTATTCTTGTAACTGCCTGCAGTGTGACTGGCAGAGGATTTCAGTTTGCACCACATCAGGTACAGGGTACCCTCACAAATGCAAGTTTGTGAACAAAAAGGAACTCTTTAAAACAAAACTGTGTTACAATGTGGTTGTTCAGTTTGGAAGTGCTTTCCTAACCACCATAGCGTGAGCAGGACCACACATGGTAGGAGACATTCACTAAAATTCCCCAGTGCATTTTAATTTTGATGGAATTAGTGATTGATTGTAGGGATTAACGCGCCGACACAACGCAGACGACGAGATGCGCCGTAGTGGAGGGCTCCGGATTAATTTTGACCACCTGGGGATCTTTAACATGCGCCGAAATCTCGTACACACGGGCATTTTTGCTTTTCGCCTCCATCAGAAAAGCAGCCGCCGCATCTGGGAATCGAACCCGCGGCCCTGCGCTCAGCAGCGCAACTTGATGGAATTCGTGCCTACCTGCTTACCTCCCGAGTTGCACAAATAGGCACCCGTCCTCCAGGTATAGCTTAGTTATCGTCCGAGAGTTCTCAAAATTCAGAACCCTCTGCCAGCAACACCCTCAAGTTTGCCAAAAGGGCCAGCTCACCTTGCAGCATGACTAGGCCATCCTCATCCAGATTCCACTTGGGAATGGACTTTCGGCTATGCTGGGGCTTTGAGGTTGAAAAAAGAAGGGATAACTGTTCAGTGCACTGTTATGAAGACAGACTGCAACACTTGAACATTAACAAACTCAAATACTATGCAATTATCATTCTTTAAGGTGCAAAAACATTGCATTGTATTTGAGGTCCCACATCATGTTTTTACGTGCAGAGCACTTTAGGCGCTCGCCTTGTTGTCGTAGCTCGCTCGCTGGACCCAAGTAGAGCCACACGGCGTTCCGTCGTTGCGGCTAACCCAGAGGCTTTGAAAGCCAACCGGTTTATATAGTCATAAGTGTTCGAAACTCGTGAACCGCTGGCGCTTGTCATTCATCTCCTCGTTGTTTAGCGCAAAGAAAACTGCAGGTACGTTTGAGGCAAAATATACGTAACTAACCGGCAGCGACTGCGTTCATTTGGTTAGGAACGCTCGCTCGGTTGGTTTTTGCGATAGTAATTGAAAAACAAGCGGCAGTGCAACGCCGGCACATGCGGGAGGAAAAGCAAGCACAAAAAGAACAGACCTCCCACTGGCGCAGTTTCAGGCCGGGGGTGCGCGAGCACTGCGAAGGCGGGAAATTTGAATTGCATTGGGTAGTAGCCGTCGGCGGATAACGGCGCTACAGCCCATTATGGCGAATCACTGCTCTGCACTTCCGACAGCTTTCACATTGAAAGTAACAACTTTATTTTTTTTTTCAGGAGTGTTTCCCTTATATTTTTCTTTCTTTCTTTCATGTAGGGTCAGCGTTTTTCAGTGCCTGATATCAATGTCAGAAATAAATCGGCACCTACTATGAAGCAAATGCATGCCTACGAAAATGTTATGAACAACAACTACTACAGCAAGTATCACTTAACTGACGTGACACCCCTTTAATAAAAACATGCCAACCCAATTCACACAAAAGATGAGCTATTAATATAACGCCCAACTCTTTCAGGATCTCCCTTTTGTGCTTAGCATATTGAAACACGTGAACATGCACATTGTTCCTTACACTGCATGCTCCTTATGGTTCAGAGAGTGTGTCACATTGGTTTCTAGACGCAGAGTCTACGCTGGTTGTGTGTAGTTCACACCACATTTTCTGAGGCTTTATACCTGTGAAGACAAACCCCAGCTCTTAAAAAAAAGTAAGAAAATTATTGCTCACCGAAAAAAGTCCAGCGAATTCCGTGACACCAGGTACTGCAAAAGAAATCCAAATTGAGTAAAGCGTGTGGACACTAATCGTGTGAATGCATACCAGTGTTTTGCAGCATTGGGCAACGTAAAGGGGACAAAAAAAAGACTCACTTGGCTCAGGCCACAGCTCGGGGGATGAGCGGCCATCGAGTCGCTCTTCGCTCAACAGAGTCAGGGCAGGGTCCGGTCGACCGGGGTCACCTAAGAGTGGGCAGTGGTCAGGATACATGGCTGTTTCCAATCACAACAAGCACAGCTGTGCTAATAAGCTAACAATGCATTTGGGACCTGTAGTAAAGCAATCGGGGATACCCAAAAAGCACAAGACTGGTCCAGCTTGCAAACCTGTCATAGGCAAGCTGGAGCAGGTTCTGGGTTTCCCGCTTATTTAATTTGTATTGTTTTATGGGGAAACATAATTTATTGGTTTAATGATGGGCCAGGCTGAGAGAGCGAGGTACCGTATTTACTCGCGTAATGATCACACTTTTTTTTTCTCCAAAAATATGATACAAATTTAGAGGTGCATTTATTACGCGAGGTAAATTTTTTGCCAAAAAAGTTTCAGCGCAGAAAACGCAAGCAAGTTGCAGCTCAGAATTTTTACGATAGGTCTCATGAACATAATAAACATAATGAATAAAAATGTAATGAAAACTCCACGGACCACTGCCAACTGCGTTGCTAAGCGACGCGAAACACGGCGTTTTCATGAATTGCGGAACGCGCCGGAAAGACTTTGCTGCGAGGTGAGAAAAGGTCGACCAATAGCGGCTGCTGCTGTCACAGTGCAGGACATCAAAACAAGACACGGCTGCCGACGCAGCAAGCTGAGCATGTTTTTTTCTATGTCTTGTGAGTACACTATGTGCATTCAGTGAGAGTTTCTTCCGCACCAATAATGAACTCATGCTTGCCGATATCGCTGATATCGGCAGGCCTGCGGCAAGAACGTAGCCATGTCCGCGTTGAAAGAGGAGGAAACAGGCAAGCACGACCATCGTCAGCTAGATTTGGCACACATACGACATATGGCCACGGCAAGTTCAAGGTGCATTCCTTGCGCGGGAAATAAAAATAAGTCGCATTTTGATGACGAACTTCAGGGGTGCGATCATTACGTGAGTGCGATCATTATGCGAGTAAATACGGTAGTTTTTTTTGCAGGTCTGGGTATGGCTGGGACGGAAAATCATAGGCCTAGCCCTATCATCAATTACATCCGCGTTTAGTTGGGGATTGTGGAGTTGGGAGGGGGGGGGGGGGGGCAGCTATGTAGGAGAAATGAGTGTAGCATAGGGGCCACCGATGCCTTTTTTTTTTTTTGAGCAATTTTGGGACAAGCAAGTGTAGGGGTGAAACCGCAACAACAATCTAAATTTCCTTTTCCCTTGTACTAAAACACTTAGCAAGTACGGATTCTCTTGTAGGCAAATTCTCTGATACACATTATGCCGGAGCTCCATCCACAGTAACTCGGTCAATTTCAGCGGTTTTCGAGGATAGCTATTCCACACAACTCTTGTCTTCCGTGCACCGGTTTAGAAAATGTTGAGGTTGGCTACTGCCTGAATGTGCTTTGACTGAATATGCGCTTTGAATATGTGATGACCACCTCCTGCCATTTATACAGGAATGTTGTTTAGAAGTCCAATGGTTGGTTTTCAATTGCCATAGAAGACTTCCAGTTGCCATAAGACAGCGACACAAGGATTCATACAAAAAACCGAATCAACACACATGCACAAGCATGCATTGCTGGACCTTGCAGAACAGTAATATGAGCAAAGTGCGTGAATTACTGACATCATACAGAAAGTAGAACACAAGGACAGGTGCAGTCCTTGTACACTTCAAATATTGCTAACACGGGGACAAAGAAAGGACGAAACAGGCACTGTTCGAAGTATGCAACCTAACCAACTAGCTCGGCTTTCTTTACTGCTGCAGTCCTTGCGTCCTCTCTGTGTGATGTCAGTAGTTCGTGCAGTTTACTTGTATTATTAACTTGCATCAATTTGCCCAACAGCAAGCCCTCATAAACTATATGTTGCCAAACAAGTTGAGTTCCTTCACACGAGCCCATTAGCGTGTCCCAGACTGCATACATGCCCTTGAGGCCGATGTCCTAGCGAGGGCGGCAATGGCAATCAACGCAGTTTGACTGATAAGGGTAGTTGTGTACAGTGTTTTATTTGGTAGTGTTTTGCTACCCTTCATTTTATTGTTTGATTTTGGGCAATGCAGTCACCTAAGAAGCCACTTGAAACCAAAGTGAAGGACGCGCGGTCATATTACAGATGTTCTCGGTGTTAGAAGATCAAAGGTGTCTCTTGCCCTGAAGTGCAGTACATCGCCGATAACAAATAACGGTTTGATGTCCAAACTTTGGGAACTCCCATCGCAGGGAATGTTAGCATTTTCAGACGACTCAACCACAGCTCAAGTCGGTTAGCATACGACAGCACAATGTCAGCCACTTTTTGTACATTTGTTTCAAATTCCAGTTTCGGGCACAGTCGCAAGAATAAGCAAAAAATACGCAAAGTGATTGGTGCTTGGGTCAAATAGGCAAGCCTGCCCTTTAGCTCTTCATGCCAGGCAGGTGCAGTGTGTGTTCTTGCGAACCTTTAGCCACAAACATGTTATAAAAAATGTGGGCTCGAGTACAAACGCAGACCCTGGCCTGACCAAAATTGGCGGGCCAGTCGGGGCTGGCATGGGCACAGACGGGTTTTGGCGGGAAAGGCCCTGTTCCAGGCTTCAGGACAAGTGCCGAAGCTCAGCCCGGACAAATAAATTAGGCCGGCGTTGTCCTCTCACAAGTAGTACAGTTGGCGCAGTCGGTACGGTACCGAGTCGAACAGCACTACCTAGGTCAGTCAGCGTTCCATTCAACTTGCGCGGCCACAGTAAATATTCACAAGCAAGCTGAGGAATACATTACTCATAAAGGCGTTGCATCTACGGTAAATACACGCAGTTTTACACGCCGGACAAAACTCATATTTGCACGACATGGTCAAGAAGAGTACAAATTTACCTCCGTTGCTGCTTGACGCCATGGTCAGGTGCACAACCACAGAATCGGAACCAAAAATCGGTGTTCTCCAATCCAAAGTCTACCTTGGAAGGCGCCGCTCAACGTGCACACCAGAGCGCGCCACCAACAGCAACGATGTTCGGCGGGCTCCTTTTTTTTCTGCTAAATTTGGCGCAAGAAGTTATTGAGGAGAGTTCCGGTATGCAGGAAATTACCCGTCGAAACGCCTACTCAAGGTCGTGACCACGGTAGGTCGTCACGCGCAACTAGTTTTCCTTTTGTCTTGCCAGCTTTATTGGTGGCCTGACGCAACGCTGGAAAATATGAACGAAATATCTGTTCGACGCGGCGAGCGTACAGCTGCGTAGTACAGCGGTACAGCCCAGTCGGCCCAGTACAGCTGGTACAGCGCCGACGCGCGTTTCCAACTATCATTTGCGACTGCAGAACTGCTCCAAAGCAGCTTGCTTTACTTACCCATGGAATATTTATCGCGAGAGCAGTTTTAGACTGCCGAGAAACTGCTTAAAACCGCTTTGGGCAATCAGTTTTCAACCTAGCCGCGCGTGGCGTATGCTTAGTTTCCTTCAATGTGCCGCGATTCAGCGATTATTGTATGCTTTTAACAAGGTAGCAGTACTAACAGCGAAGCTATTGTTCCTGGCCGTAATACTGTGTGCGGCGTCATCAAAAAACTACGGGTCATAGTTACTCCCACAGTTTACCGCACATGTGAGCACTCATTTTACGAAGAGCGGCCGGCTTTGTCAAGGCTTGCGCGTGGTGCTCGAAAAAAAAATACCACGGAAACAGTTTACGTCGTTGGGTGCAGTTGAGGTCATAATGTGTCCCTCCGTACGAAAGAATGCCCATCGCTACTGCTGCACAGGATGGACCCCCGGCGCCGCCCTTCTCGGACCACCCCTGGCCCAACTGCCCTGCCGATGACCCCACTCTCGCTCCCGCAATCAGGCTCCGTAGATTCAGGCAATTGAAACAACAACGTCTCAAGGCACTCACCCCTTCAGGCCACCTCACCTCCTTCCCCACCCTGACCCGAGCAAAAGAAATCTTCTTGAACAAGTTCCTCACCAACACCTGTACGGCACCAGAGACCATTTGACAATCGTATTATCCCCAGCACGCCCCCCGATGTCCCTACAGCCACCACTCCGTCACAGCCGATCTCCACCACCTCATCTGGCACTGTCCCAAGTTTTCTCGCTTTCGCACATTCACTCCCCCTCACCACGACACCTCAACTTACATCGACCCAACATCCCTCTCACACGAAACACTCTTCGAAATCACCATTTATGCCACAAAAAGCGGCCCAGTATTGGCAATTTAGCCGTGGTCTGCACGACTTCTGAAGAGAGCCCTTGAAGACGGTGTCATAAGGACTGTGCTCCGCCCTCCCCGTTCCCTTCCTCCCCCCCACCTGGCCTTTGGCCTTCCTTTCTAATAAAGTTTACAACAACAACAGTTTACGCGCGTCCGCGCCTCAAGCGGGGAGCACTAGACAGCTCGCGCTCAGACGCCCAGTTCGCAAAGCTGATTGTCGCCGTTTTGAGAGCGTGTGTTGCCGCGTTTCACTTTGAGAGAAATGTGAAAGCCTGAACGAGGAAGACGACGACGGAACATGTAAATTTCAAACAATGCAATGCATGGTTGTGTTTGAAGTGCTCACAGAAAGAAATCCTCCATCTTTGTTATGGTTCAAGCCTAGCGCGACTTAGTGCAAGCTTCGCCATTTCTTTTTTTTTAAGTTCTTAACAAACTTTACTTCACAAAGTAGTTTTCTTACAACTGAATGAAAAATTGCCACGTATCCCAGGTATGACTTGAACATCCTGAATTCCCACTAAACTGTCAATGTGACTCCAGTTTTCTGGCTAAAGATTTTGCCAATTCCGGAAGAACCATACGTAGCACACACATCCCAAGCATCGATGCACGTTTTTACAACTGTGCAATACATCACACTTTTGGGCCAAAATGGCAATGCAGTAATAATTTTGGTGTTAAAGTTAAGCCAGGTGCCAGCACTGTTTCTGTTGAAACGTTTATTAAAGGTGAGGAAAGAAAAAGGCAGCATCTCCACTCCGTGGATGATGGCGAGGGTGCGGAGTACAGGGACTCGAAATGACATCCAAGTTTCACCCCGACCGTCATTCGATTTGAGCCGTGAGTTGCACCTTGATTATTCCCTAAATGAAACTGCAACTCGCGGCTCAAATCGAATTTCACTTGATGGTGGTGTGCGCACGGATGGACGCGGACGGACATTGGGAGGTCCCAAGGTACACTGCACCGTTACAGGCGAGGGAGTAAGCCGTTTCACTATCGGGTACTAACTCGCGGACGTCGCCCAATGGGTAAGACGACTGACACTAACTCTGTATCTTCTACCAGACACAGGCTCGAATCCTACCGGTGCCCGTGATTTTTTGCAATTGTAAATGCTATGCGCACGGACGCAGACGGACATTGTGCGGCCCTAAGGTATTTTGCACCTAAAATCGATAGCTGGATTAAAATTGGAGAGGGCGTTTAGATTCGTCTTTGAGTGGAATGGAATAAGCGAGTAGAGCACATGTAGATTGGCCCCTGCAATTCGTAGAAGACAACTCAGAAGAGGCGCTCTGCACTGGAAGACGGCTTCACATGCGTTGCTTGTCTTCTCTCGTGGCAGGGTAAGCATTCTCCACAGTGAAATGACGCGAGGATTGCAGCGACATTTGGCAGACTCCACGATAGATGGTAAATTTCAACGCCTCCGTATCACGCGTTGTTCGTCATTATCCTGTTGACCGATCTTGCGTCGTGTCACAGACGCCAGATTTTCTGCAACACACTAGTGCTTTACCCAAACCCAGGGAACAATTATTCCAACGCGATTTGTGTTTCAAGAAATCGGAATGTAGTGCCGATACTTTTAAATACTACAGGGTGCCACCCAATAAATGACCCTAAAAAATATGCACAGCTGGCTTGATTGCATTTAAAATCTGCACAAAAGTCGCACTTTGCGGTCCAGTTCCTCTGTGATAAAATACAAGCAATTGTATTGCTCTTTTTTTTTTTTCATGTTCTTCTATGGGTGCAAACTAAGCCTTTTGTTTTTTTACAAGTACCCACTTAAAAAAAAAAAAAACACCATTCTGCCTTTTTCTAATAGGTGGAAACTAGTTCTTATTCGATTGCTAGAAATCAGTGCACTCTGCTGTGGGGGTTATTTGTCAACTAAATAAGATCATACATTGAGACCTTCGTGCAAATTTTCAGAGCGAAAGGCTTAGCTGTTCATACATTAGTATAAAGCGTACTGAGCGGCGAGATTGACGGCAAGCTGAAAGCTGTAATCAAAGGCAAATTTTTACTTAAATTCCTTCATCACAATGTCTCTCATACGTGAACAATGCCTCACCTTTTCCCACCAGGGCAGGCGAACGACGGAGAAGGCAGAACTGAGGACGCGAGTAAGCCACACGGCACGCACGGATGGAGTAATGGTGTACATAAGAAACATATTTGATCTCTTCTCAGCAATAGTACATGTAAAAGCGATACTGGAATGATTGCCAGCACGTATATAGAAGAAGCCTCTGTAAAAGTCTCATGACAATGAAGTATAACAGTAACAAGGAACAACAAACACGGGGGGGCCCTACAAGGCAGCGGCGGCGGCGGCAACCTCGCTATATATAACTTAGCGGCGCAGGAGGAACTGGGCAGGTGGGGGGTTCGAGGCAGGCGCAGACGGGCAGCAGCAGGCCCGGCTAGTTCAGGAACCGGATGCTCATCTTCTCCTCGACGTCCGTCTTGTCGAGCGTCGCGCAGAACTCCTCGAATGAGATCATGTTGTCGCCGTCCTTGTCTGCCTCCATTATGGTCCGGTCGGCAATGCTTGCCAGCTGCAAGTCAAAGGACGAGGACCATTAAGACCACCGCTAATAAGGCTGCAGACCTACTTCACAGCAACAGTCGTAAAAAATGCACCGGCATATGTAGCAGCTACAAAATCAAAATTGGTGGTGACGCATTAGGCTACATCTGGGCCATGAGGCACGCCTTAGTGAAGGACCCTACATTAATTTAGACCATGGTTTCTCAAAGTGGGTTCCGCGGAACCTAGGGCGTTCCGCAGGCCCCTCCTCAGGGTTCCGCGAGCCACAGATAAATTTTCCCTGGTTCCGCAGTCGCAAAGTCTTATAAGGTGAACTTGAGGTGCGATTGATCTAGGGAACCTCCATTACTCACGCCCGAGTGTCAGTAAGCACATCTCGGCGCATAACAAAAACGCGCGAGCTGCGCAATAAATCTCGCCAGCAGCTTGTAGCCAGCCAGACTCCAAAAACGGGCCACGTGGTTAAACTATTACACTTGAATCTCGGTCTTATATTACCCCCCATGCGCATTTCTTCTGTTTGGAGATAGGTGCCGCTAGCGTACGCATTCGCGTAAAGTCGACAGGGGAAAAAACGATACCCTTGCTTGCTTTTGAATTTATTGCAGGGTAATGTAGCATGAACGGAATGAAAACTGGCTAGAGTGGAGGGGGGGGGGGGGGGGGGAAGGGGGGTTCCTTGGCACTTAACGGAACTTAGCAGGGTTCCCTGGGACCAACATGCTTGAGAACCCCTGATTTAGACCATCTGGGGATCTTTTACGTGCGCCGAAACCTTGACACCTGGGTGCTTTTGTTTTTCACCTACACCAGAAAAATGGCTGCCGTGGCCAGGAACTAGGTAGTGACCATGGACATTGGCAGGGGGGTGCAAACAGGACACTTGCCTCCCCTTAAGCCACACTAGAACATTGCCCTTTCCCCCTGCCATCACCCCCCTCCACCCACAATGCAATGCGTTTGCGCCCCCTCAAGAAAAAATCCTGCCGATGATCATGGTAGTGACTAATGTCAAAGTAACAAAAATGCACATCACAAAAATAAGCCACAACAAAAGGACGGTAACTGAGTCGCAGATAGCGGTGGTATATAACCACTCATTGTAACCACCAGCCCACCACTACGGACTATCACTTGGGTTCACAATGACTGTGGCCATTCTCTTGCCTTACCTGTATGAACCCCTGTTAGCCCGTCAATGATATATTACTCGTTTTGCTAAAACGCCCCCTCCACACTGCAAGCATTCAGGAGTATATTTTTGCCTGCTATTTTTTGTGTTGCAGCTTTCCTAGCTTTTACAACCTCCCACTAAATTAAGTGTTGGTTGCCCTTATGCCAGGCCCAATGAAAATCTCGACTGCTTTAATGACACCACCACCAATGCACAGTATAGCTACCTCATAGCACTCCTGCTCACAATAAAGTTTTGAATACAATATATGCAATTGAATTTCTGCTTCTGCCCTATTTTTTTTTAATTACAGCATGACTTGAGCCTCCTGTTCACAAAAAGAAATGCCAAACATGTACTACGCAGTGATTTATCAAGTAAAATCATAGTGCAATAATGAGAGGTACGTGCTCATGAAAGAAATGACTTGCACCTTCATGGTCCAACAATGAAACAGGACGTCCTGTCATTAGTAAATGTAACGCGATACGTAAACACACAAATACAAGCACTGAAAAGCTGCTTTGGAGCTGATATGTAGTGATGAGTATGATGACTCGAAATTTTCTTGAAACATGCATAATTAGACTGAGAGAAAATAGAAAAAGTTACACCCAGTTCCACCCACTGTGAAATTCGCTGGAACAGTGGAGTTGTGGATCTCTTGCGTCAGCTAGAGTGTATAATAGAGAGCACCGCTGCCAAGAAAATTCTACGGTTTGCGCAAAATAATCGGCAGCTAATCGGCTGCAGTGCGAGCCTCCCTCCCCTATCGGAAAGGAGAAGAACCTGCCTCTGCGAGACTACTACTGCCCTCTATCAGTGGGCTTGGCAACCTTCAACATTTTCTTTTATTACCAAACTCCTGAACTTGCTTGCGACTCCAATTGTCACCATACTTTTTCTTTTTCTGATTTTTCCCTCTTTTTATCTTCCTTCTATGCTTTTTATTTTTTCTTTTCTTGTTTTTTTTTTCTTTTCTCAATCGTTTCATTTTTCACCTGACGTAGACATGTCAGGCTCTTTGCTGGACAAACCTCATCAGTATCATTAATCCATTCTCTCTCTTGGCAACCTGCTTCTACCCCTGCAAGACACACGATGTACAGCGGACGGATGAAACGGCTCGCCCTACTCCGCTGTTAAAAAGGAAGACCGACACCTCTAATGACAACAACATCGCTAAATTTTAGGTAAGCGCAAATGAGGAATCAGGGTGACATTATGCCAGTGAAACAAGCACCTCATAAAAATGGCAAATGGACCTTTCCCTGTAGCAATCTGAGCATGCACACGCGCTGCCGGTCCGCCATTATGAACACTCGCCCCCCGGCAATACAAATAAAAAGGAGCATTGTGGCGGCATCTGCAGCCTGCTGCTTGGGGAGCAGTTGTGCTTCTTAACGCTGCACATTTTTAGTCCCACTTTTTCGACAGCTGGTAGTGAGTTTGTGTGTGCACATGCACACACACAAAAAGGTTAAAAAAAAAAGTGGCAAACACATTTGAGTCGGGCCATGCTGCGACTACCAGTGAAGGAGTAACAAAGAGAAAAAAAAAGAAAAAAAGAGAGAGAAAGGAGCTTCGCCAACTGCAGGTTAGTCTCGGGGATGTGCACCTGCTTTCGTGGCTTTCATGTGGAAGGAAGGAATGATGGATGGGTGCGGGAGGGATTGAGCGACGAGACCATTCCGTGCGCGACCTGCCATTTTTTAGTTCGCCGCGGTGGCCGCTAAGAGGACCGGTACTGGAAAAAGATCCGTTGCACAAGGCACAACAATAACCATAATATTTGGGGCACCATCAAAACAGTCCCTCGGAACGAAACTAGGAAGTTGCCTTTATGTACATTTTCAGTTTTCATTTAAAATGAAACTGAAGCTGAAATAAATCTGAAAATTAAAAAGTGCTATCAAAGTGCAAGGCAAATCAGGAGTTGCAGCACATCTATGATGTTCCGAAACCCGCAAATTAAAATGATGCAACACCTAGCTACTCCTGACATCGTCTTGTCACAATTTTTTATTTTATAGACGCATCTTTAACCTATTAAGTGGTGCTCAGACTTCTTTCAAACGTGACCGGGGGGCAGCTTTGGACAAATGTTCAGGTATTGTGACACAGGCCAGACCAATTTCTTGTAGCTGAAATCTAAAAAAAGTGACTTTTTTAAATGCTGTTAGGGTTTTCTGCACCCAAGAACTGCATTATGAGGTCTATTTTCAGGCTTTCGTCAGCTAACAGCTTCTTTAGGTCACACCAAGTTAGTTGCGAATAGTTCTTGGTTAGTTACCCAGCTAGAAACAACATTGGAATGGACATCTTGACCCCCCAATGCCCAGTTACAGAAATTGATTGATTGTAGGGTTTAACGTGCCGACGCAATGCAGGCGATGAGGCATGCGCCGCAGTGGAGGGCTCCGGATTAATTCTGACCACCTGGGGATCTTTTACGTGCACCGAAATCTCGTACACACTGGCGTTTTTGCTTTTCGCCTCCATCAGAGAAGCAGCTGCCACGGCCGGGAATCAAACCCGCGTCCTCGTGCTCAGCAGCACAAAGCCTTAGCCACTGTGCCACCGCGGCGGATCATTCACAGAAAAAAGAAGTTGCCCATAGAAAACTGATAACCTCGGGCCGAATTCTCTGAAACGACGGAGTAGCGCCTTGCAAATGCACGCGTTCTCCGTGTGGGGCCGTCGCTTTGCGGGGTGTTCTGCTAGGAGAATCAGTCGCCACAGTGCTTTTCTGTGGCTCATTCTCCTGGCAGAACACCCCTCAAAGCGACGGCCCCACACATGCATTTGCAAGATGCTACCCCATTGTTTCAGAGAATTCGGCCCCTGATGCAAATGCACTCATTGAAGGCAAGCTATAACAGTGCCTAAAAGCTATCTCAGGTGACCTGAAACCGCAAGTTTGATCAGAATCGAAAGTTTTGCTCTGAAACCGGATTCAATTTATGCATGAATGTCACTGTGAGGCCATTTAGGAAGTTTTGAATACCAAACACGATGGTACGCACAAAGGACAGTGTGTTGCAATTTAACAGTGACAACAAACATGCACGAGTTTAGGCACAAACAAACAACTTGTGCTATATTAAAAATTTTGGCACGCTTTTCTAATCATCGTGAATACTGGCGCTGCACTGGCATTTAACGCTGCTAGAGTTGAATAAGCTACTCGTACTGTTCTTAGAATTAAATCACTTTTGTCAGGATAGTACAAAGATTACTCACAATGCTTTAATTTCAAGCTGCAATGCGTTCCCAATGACATGCCAGCATGGGTGTTGAGCTAATATTGTCACGGGACATAAATGTGGGCAGTACTCCACAGCGCTAGCTTTCTCATTGCTGCCATGCGAATAATGTAGATAGATTGTTCGCCTTCTGCATGGCCGATATCCTCTCTGCCGCCACGTAACAATATGCTTCCCTCTAAAGGGATCATAAAAAGTTTGCAGACCATGCGTAGCGGCCTTTCACCAGCACAGTAAACAAGCAAGCTACCGTAAGCTTTTGGTGTGTCAATAATGCATTTGCAACATGATGTAAGCACTTTTTCTTCTTACAGATGCTAGCATTCCACAGGCATCTGTTTTCTTTAGCCTGAATTTTCTTTTTTAGCATTGCTGGTGCCAGTGAAGTTGCTGTTGAAGAAGTGACAACACGGCTAGTTGGAATTGTATTTGGAACACCTTGATGGTAGCGCACTTACCCATGGACACTACGAAAGGAGACGACAAACCACAGCACTGACTTGCAACTGACTTTTTATTAGAACAGACACACATTTAAATACTTCAATTCAAAACCCATGTGATCACGCATCATATATTTAGGGTTGTTCGTTTTCGGGTTTTATATTTTTTCAAATTCGGGGGGTAAAAATCGGGCGGTATTTTTCAAACTGATATTCGGGGGAAAATCGGTTTTTTTTCGAAACCATTCCTTACTTCGGGTTTTTTCGGGTTAAATATACGGTTGTACTTATCAGAACTTACACTGAGCTTATCAAAACGTATCACGGGCTTTTTAAGTATAACACGTTAAATTTGGTGTTTCAAGCTGGTAATTGGGACAGACACCAGAGTATTATAGCAAATACAGTATACTACCCGAAATTTTGTGTTTGTTTGAAAATGAATCAGTGGTGTTTGAAAATGAATGAATCAGTAAACATTGACTCTTAGAAATTATACATTTATTCTCGAAAATCTGTCATCGATTTTTTACACGTCCTTGTTGACATACATTATCATCTGCATGCGCAACATGTCAGTCTTCATTCGAGATCTGTCCGGTCGTTGAACATATCTCAGCTGGGAGAAAGTTCTCTCAAATCACAGCTACCATTAGCTAGGCACACAATGTCAGTGCAGCTTTTGCAAGCCTTGGGTAGCGAGAAGTAGAGTCATATGCCAATACTCGATTAGTTCGACAGCTGGGGTTGTGGGCTCGCTTCCAGCAAATACTGGTTGAACTCGTCATTAAGGGAATCTACATTGTCGGTTACGGACATGAACAGAGGTCGGTAGTCCTCAAATGACTGCCCCAGCAGACGCTTCTGAAACGGATCAAGGACGGCTCCCAACTTCCACAAAGTTAGCTGGTTTTCCTCTTTTTCTGAGACGTTCCGTCCAAGAGTGCAGCGCCATTTTGTGGCGAGTTTCGTGCAGAACTCTTCAGAACATGTTTTTACTAAATTAGCGCTGCGCTTGGGTAACATAGACAAAACAGCTTTGGCCTGATCGCTTTTACCGATCATCGCCGAAAGCTCCCCGACAATCTGCTGCAGCTTCACGTTTACCAGGTGATCAAAGCTGGGCATCAAAGCTTCCCACTTTCAAGCGTTTTCTGGGCTTCCAAAAGGGGCCGAGGGGGGGGGAAGGGAGGAGGAGGGAATGTAAAGATTAGAGAGGAGAAAGGGGTGACAAAGGAGACAGGTAGTGGTGAGAAGAGAAGGGGAAGAGCATCAACACGAGTTAGCAGCAACTCACGATTGTGCAGATCGCTACAGGGAGGTTTATTCGGGAAGAAATCGGGTTTAACCCGATTCTCCTGAAACTTGTTCGGGGTGCAAGAATCGGGTAAAATCGGGTTTTACCCGAAAACGAACAACCCTACATATATTGCGTTTGTCGTCTCCTTTCTTAGTGTCCGTGTGTAAGTGCGCTTCCATCAAAATGTTGCAGACGCTGTTACCAGGGAACAACAACAACAACAACAACAACAAAACATTAAAAAAGCTGGGCAGGCCTTGTTTGTCACCTCATGCTTTCCTTTACCATGTAATGCCCAAACAATGAAAACAATAAATATTCTGATGATTTAAATACGTTATAATTTGCGACTCAACAAAGAAACGCGAAGAAAAGTTTTATCACCTGAGGTTACACAATTACATAATGTATCATATACAGTGGGCATTAAGGCAAGTTAGCAGTGAAAATTAAAAAAGCAATTACGGCCTTTGTTGGCACATAAAAATATGTGTATGCAGCTCTTCCGTACTAAAACTTGTTTTCAAATGCCAGGCAAATCTTGCAGCATTTCCTCCTCTTAGATAGTATGGGTAGGTGACGACTCAGTGTTTCACCACTTGTACCTGCTGAACTTTCATTTTTCACGCATAATACCAGCATATGTTATGTAGGAACGGCCACTAGCGCCACATGTTTACCTTGGAGGTGGTCAGCACAACAGCACGGCGCCGCCCCCTCTATGTAGTTTGCTCCCCGAGTGCGCAAACCGCTGTGCAGCGGAACCCATGTAATGTAACTTGATATGTATGACACACCAGTCTACGTCAAAAGACATAACAGCCGGTACAGTGGTCCTCCGTACTGTGCTTTCCTCTGTTTTCAGAAGGCCGCAGGTGACATTGCAATAAAAGGTCAAAGCTCTGTTGGTGTCACGAAAAGTTGCTCTAATGTACGACAGCACTGCCCACTGTATCACGTATGTAGGGTTGTTCGTTACCCGATTTTACCTGATTTTTGCACCCCGACCCCATGTTTCAGGACAATCGGGTTCGATTTCTCCTCGAATGGACCTTTTCAAAGTAACTATTTGCAACAACACAAATGTGGGCTTACGGTATGCCGTTCTCAAGCAGTACTTCATGGAAGCAAGCCCTACCAAAACAGCTTTCGAATTCATTAAGTATTAGAAGGACTCTATCACTCGCTACAATAGGCGGGCAAAAGCTGCACTAACATTGTTGTGCCTAGAACTTTCTCTTAGCTGAGGTATGTTTACCGATCGGAGAGGTCTCAAATGGAGACTGACATGTTTCGCATGCAGACGATAATGTATGCAAACAAGGATGTTCAAAAAATCGATGACTAGCTTCTCGCGAATAAAATGTTTCTGTTCTTTGAAATTATCAATGGTCTTTACTGTCCTCATCACCGATTAATTTCCAAAAGAACACCAAATTTATGACAGCATTTGCTAGAGAACCCTAATGTACCGCACCGATTACCAACTTGAAACAAACACCAATTTTAACGCATTAGAGTTACGAAGCTTGTGATTCCTTCTGATCGTGGGTATCGTGATAAATAAATAAATAAAAATTTGGTGTATTACTTAGTACATCTTAGAACCCAAAAAACCTGAATTTCAAAATTATTTTACAGAAATCTCGATTTCTCCAAAATTATCATTTTGAAAAATAGCACCCAATTTTTACCCCCAGACTTTAAAAATGGGTAAAACTAAAACGAACAGCCATACATATGACATACATTCAAAGATACTTTTAATGCCCACTGTATCATATATGATATATAAAGTCAATTTTGATCAAAGAAAAGCGTCACGCCTGAGAGCCTGGCCTCGTAAAAATTCGTCGTGTACAGTCATCAGAAGTGTTAGCAACAACAAAGAACAAGGTGCCAGCATATGCACAGGTAGGCAGCTTGCTGCACCTGTATCAAAGGTGCGCATGCGCTAGAGCTGCCGACTGCAGAAAGTCAGCACCGGGGCACCATTACAGCCGCCAAGATGCGCCGCCGGCTATCGTAACCTGCCGCTCCGTGCATGGGCTGGCACCCACTTTTCGTTATTGTTAACACTTTTGACGACAGTACCTTCCATGTAACACGTAGAGTCCGGCCGAAATGTTACATGCACACAGTTACTTTGCGATGAAGTTCTGCACCCATTAAGACCTGCCGGGTGTGCTTATAATGGA
The DNA here is from genome assembly GCA_013339765.2 of Haemaphysalis longicornis. Classification (NCBI taxonomy): domain Eukaryota; kingdom Metazoa; phylum Arthropoda; class Arachnida; order Ixodida; family Ixodidae; genus Haemaphysalis; species Haemaphysalis longicornis. The sequence continues at coordinate 194,046,901 of CM023452.1, read as the reverse complement.
GGAAGCCATCTTGCGAACTGTATGTGGGACTCCATATGGCCAGTTATAGCTTTTGAAAAATGCTAAGGAGGCATATCAGAAATGATACAGTAGGCATTTCTTGGCGGTCGAAAGGCCCAGGTGCGAGTAAAAAAACCTAAAGATTGCTTATCTTATATGACACACTGGGCATTACAGGGTTAAATGAAGGCTGGAGATAAGCGATAATGAACACATTCCTTATCCCCTTTATTGCTCGTATATTGCCCCAGCCTGCTGTAACCGAGGTCATATTTTCAGAGATAAGGTTGTGATGAAAGAAAGAGGAGACCAGTGTCGTCACTCTGCGTGGTGCCAGCCAGCTGTGACGATGCGAGACACTACAATTTCATTAAAACACCTTCACTCCTGCTTCATTGCCATGCTCATGTGACAACCATGAAGACTGTTTCATGTAAATGTGCATCTATCTCTATTTCACCTTAATGCCAAGCACAAAAAAACGATGTAGGTAGACATACCTGCTCGTCGGAGATGTTGGCGCCCACCATCATGTGGAGAACAGCCAGCAGCTCGTCCCTTGAGATCTTGTTGTCGTCGTCCAGGTCGTACATTTTAAAGGCGACTGGAAAGGGTTTCAACACACACAAACATATTGAAAGACAACAACCATGCAAAGAAGCTGCAAATCTCAATTTCGGCTCACATTATTCATTTCATCAGCTACTCTATTTGTTTTTACGCTCTGTACAATCGCGCTTACTACTAGGCATGTTCTACTTAGCCGGCAGAGTTGATAGATGACTGCAAAGGGGTGCTGCAAATTTATGTGTTAGGTAAAGTTATTCCTCACTGAAACTTTTCCTCGACTGAAGTTGCCGATTGAAATTTCCTGGTTGATAACACTTATAGTTGAGCAGCTGCTTACTTGAGCCTTGGACAATCTCTTCAGTGGGCAAGTTTCGGGAATGAAAAATTGGCCGCGTATCTGCTTCCCCTGCGTTGCAAATGTCGACAAATGACGATAGCCACCTGGCGCCCCTGCCAAGTAAATACCTCCCATCTCTTTCCCGCTCACCTCTCATGCCGTTCCTCTCCCGTCTCACTCCTCCCAAGAAAACATGCTAGAGGTTTGCTCAAGGCAATTTAAATTTACCCGCATTCCCCTTCCGCCGGCCGGGGTGCTTGGGGCCAGCCCTGCCGTATGGCAGAGACGCCGTGAATCGAGGCCCCTCACTACAACACTTATAGAACCACGTTGCCCTACTCCATGTGCGTTCCAAGCGAGAACGTGGAATCTATACTAGTGGAACCTTTCATTGCTGTTGCGTTGATTTCTAAAATGCCACCAGGAGCCTATAGTAGCGCAGGCACAGCAGGCCGCAGGAGTAAAATTTTTTTTCTGCAATGGATGTAGGATTTCATAACATCAAGCATCCATGAATTTTTTAATAAAGGAACACTGCAAATATCACTTCTGTATTGATTTTCTGCCTCATATTTGCGTAATGTATTGTTCTTGTTCAGCAATGTTGACAAGTATGAATATTGTCACCGGACTTTGGCATGACTGACACGGCCAAACCAGCTTTTTCTATGGCAACACTTCCACGACTGGTTGTGCATTTTTTTTGGGCGTATGAGTGGAACATCTTACCTCACTTCGCAAAAAGTGCGTCTAACCTTTATTCTTTCAAAAGTAGCTTGCATGCACATATCCAGCAGATTTTGTTTGCGTTCTTTACTGTAACAGCCGTGCCACAAGTACACAAAAATGACATTTAGTTAAGTGCTTAATGCCTTAACTTTTAATGCCATTAATTCGCTGCTACACACAAAAATCTAATGCCATTCGCTCCAATGTCCTTTGGGTTTAAGGAGTTCCGCACAACTCATGTACCTTCACGAACACCTTAAATCTGCCTACCTTCGAACGCGATGAGCACCAAATGAAACCAACGAAACTCTCAGCACCAGAGTGTTGACGCGGAAACGTAGCTGAACTTCGAAATAAAGCGATTTTTTGTGCACCCTTGGTGCCGAAGTTTTGAAGAAGACGAAGTTCACTAAAGCAGCGGCAAAAAACAAAAGATCGCATCACTCGTCGTGCTAAACTTTTCGGATTTGGCTACCACTGGCAGGTGATGGCAGCTGATGAAGCCACTTTTAGAAATGGCTTACACCACTTTTAAGAAAACATTGTTTCTCATAACGTTTTCTTTCACAAAAAAACATTTGTAACCCTTGTAAGATGTTTTCCTCTACGTTAAAGACTTCTAAAATATGAGTGAATTTCTCTTTTTGGTCATGATCACCATCATCCTAACACATTTAATGCCTTTGCGGTTTCGCGTGTAGCACGGCCCGACCAGTTAATGTCATTTGGCATCTTAAGGCCTTCAGCACTTAATGCCATTTTTTGTGTACGTGTGGCACGGGTATCAGTGTATTACTGTGACCACTGCTTGTTAAACCCGTCATTTTGAAATTCTTGTTTCTAGGAGGCGGCTCCTGCAGTCTCGGACTTTGGGACTTCCTTCCATGCACAGCACTGTTTTTTTTTTTATTAGTGGATAATAAATCAATATTGAGTTGAAACATGTAAGCTACGCCGTTGTATGAATTGGATTCCCGAACTTTGTTTACCTTCCCTAACCTTGCTGCTCTCACTGAAGGAATTGGTAGGGAGAGGTCAAGAAAAGGGTTCCGTCGACTGGGCCCCACTCACAGTGCAGCTTCTCCTCGCGGCTGTTGAGCTTGTTCTCCTTGTTCTTCTTGAGGGGCCGGAAGCGGGAGAGCACCCGCACAAACTGCCGGAAATTGATGCGGTCGTCGTAGGCGTCCATGAAGAACGCGTGCACGATGCGGTCGCCCAGCGGATTGATGGCCAGCTCCGGGATCCGCAGGAAGTCCTCACGGCTGCATTGCAGGCACACGGCGCCATCAGCGAATTACAACTTAAAGATTTTCAAGCATGCCTTCGTATTTGGTGAGCTCGGCAATCGGAACGATTCATTCATCTGGCCTTTGCAGCCGCCAGCCTGGGGAGAGAGTTTATATGTTTTTTTTAAACAAGATGACCAAAAAATGACAGCGCTGGTTACTCCTTCTCACGCTAATTATACTGGGGCTCTTCGATTTACAGTCTCGGACTCACCGCGGACTCCCCGAGAAGCAGTCCGGCATTCGATTTTCCCATGTATCCCTATGGCTTCGGGGAATCCTTGGACTACCCACGGACTCTGCGCGGTGAGTCCGAAAGTGTAAATCGAAGAGCCCCACTGCGTCAAGAGTATACACTACTCTCACTTACTTTTCGGATTTGCCTATCTCACTGGCTCAATCGCCCACTCCATTGAATGCAAACATGAGACACAGTTTCTGAGTTGCTACCGACAATGTTGTGCTTGCATTGCAAGACATTGAAGTCAGACACCGGAAGACACCCTTCTGATACTGCAGTCTTCCCTCCTACGGCTATCCACAGGTAAACAGCAGAACATTTTGACTCACTCTGTGCATTCAGATGTTCAATGTGAGGTTTATAAGCACACAGGCCCGACTCTGCCTTGAGTTTTAAATAGCGAATGATTTAAATCCAACAGCGTCGGCCGAATGACAGCTCTTCAACACCTATATCATGCACAACCAACATGAAACCTAAAATTCATGAACAATGAGGAAGTCGACGTCATTATTGCAAGGTGAAGTGAGCTTGCTTCAACGGTAATCAATTGCTAGAACAGCAGCTTCATACACAACAACAAAAAAAGCCAGCTGTGCTAGCCGTACCAAACTCATACGTAATATGCCAGGTAATGCTTAACAGAACTCAAAACTCGGGGTATCGCGCTCTGAACAAGCTCCTCGGTTATGTGTCCTTAAACATTTTGAAACTCCTTTACGTAAATAAGCACTTTATGATTCAGTTTCGTAAGCAATAGAAGCCGCGCAGCGGGGCATCAAACGTGCGACTTCATAATTAGCGTCAGACAACCTTCGTCAACGACGCCACGGAGCGTAGTCAAGGATACCGGATAGTGAGAAAGTTAAAAGATGACAGATCATTCATTCTCTTTTGTTGACACTGCAGGGGCATCGCGGCATCAATCAAGCAGTCGACCGAAGAATACTAAGACTAAAAACAAAAACAAAAGCTTGCGACGATGACATTTAACTCCATCCGCTTGTCAGCGGAGCAGTAGCATTAGTTCTCGGAGCTCGGGCCATCCTGTCAAGCGAAACAAATCGCGCACTTCACTGGCAACCCGATAGCGTGATGACAGTGTCCGCTTGCCAACAAACCGCTTGCATCGTACCCCCCCAACAACTGCGAATATTCAGAACTGTCCGCACGTTTGGTACGGAGACTGAAGCGGGCACGTTTCCAAATGGTTTCGAACATCGAACGCCGCTCGTGCACGCGAGATTGCTTACCTCAGGGTTCCATTGTCAGTCTTATCCAGACTTGTGAACCTGCTGTAGAGCCGCTCGATCTGGTTGGACGAAACTGCAAGGGCGACCTTGGTGAATACTTTTCCAAGACAGCGACAACGGAAAGCTCAAACGGTGGGAAGGAGTTGGAAAGCGCTTACAGCCAGTCTCCTGCTGGATCTCCTGGATTTCTTCCTCCTGAAGCATTAACGACGATTTGGTGCCCATGGCGGTAAGCGAGGCAGTTCACCCGGCTCAACAATGGTGCGGACGGAGTCGCGAACGTGGGGAAACCCAAAGTGGAATTGCTGTGATACACGTACGAAATAGGTCGAGGTGGCCTCCAAGAAGTTGACGACGGGAGGGCTGAAGGAGCGTAGTAGAAGCAGTACACGTCCACCACAAAAATGTCCTCCGCTTAAAAGTAGTGGCGCTAGCAGCGCAAAAGATTATTACGGCCTTTGAACAAGGCTTTGAACAATTTGTTACAATAAATATGCCTCGACAGAAGTCGTCACTGAAATAGTTCAAACAAAATTGTCATTAGCTTTTATAATAGTTTATAGCCAAGTAGCGAGCGCGGCACGTTCCGTGTTGTGCGCAGGACGACAGCGCAGTGCTTCATTTTTCTGTAGTCAGGTAGCGCCACCATTCAAAGCACTGGCTCTGTTTTTATTTTCTTTATGAATAACCAAAGAGTACTGTTACCAATTTGAACAATAAAAATAAACCATGAAATGTGCATTTTGTACGCTGTTCGACATCAACAACCTTTAATTTATTGTTTTCAGTGATTGCCTGGTGCCGCGGCTTCCCGCATTTTGGTGACCATCGTGGTTTAGCGTAGCAGACGACGTGGCGGTCATGGTAGCAGACGACGCGGTTTCGTCCAACGGCTGCCTAGAACGAACGTTAATGTTAATTGTAGTTTCTCCCCGAAAAAATGGCGCACTTTGACCAGGCACAATATGCAGTGGACCCAAGCTAATGGTATAAACAACACAGACATACGAAATGGCCGTCGAAAGGAGATGGTGATGCGACCATAGAGATGAAACGATATGGTTGTGACCCGACGCTTCATATTATGGCGTATGTGCGGCAAATTTACACTCAGATAACAAGGGTAGGTGGTCAAATATTGGTTACTTCAAGAAAACTGGTATTAGGGCTCCAGTCATATCAGTTGGCTGTTCGCAGCTGTCGTAAGCAAGCAGGTAGCTTATTTTTCATTCGACCATTTGAATATCTAGGTGTTGGAGTAACTTTATCAAACATGTGTGAAAGTAAGACGTGATAATACTGAGGACAAACTCTGATTTTTGTCAGCTCTGTTGAGTACAAAGCGCCTCGATCTTTGAAGTCGCTTATAACCCATAACAACTTATGACGCTGAACAATTATGTTAAAACGGCATCGGCCAATGACCATTTGGAATGGGGTGGAATTGTTTCAAGTCGTAACGTGGTTCCGGAGCTCCGGTTGTCGGACCTCTGAAACGCACAGAAGTCAACACCCCGCTATGGTGGTTACAAGAGCCCTGATGTCGTCGAGGAAAGATGCCCCGACTTGCTTTCTGCGTCACTTTCGTGCTGTTTGCATTCAGCCAATCAGCTCTCGCTCGAAGTGCACTAAATGAAACGGAAGGAACTCAGAATTCCGCCCCCGGGAAATGCGTTTTTACACAATAGAAAAATAGTGCGAGAGGTCAGTATGACTAGCGGAGTAGCTTATGAAAAGGCACTTTTCGTTGTATATCCAGAACTGTGGGTGCGACCCTGATGCTAATGAAACAAAAGTGCTAACTGGACGACGTGTGTGGTGGCGAGGGATTTCATGCTAAATGGCTCAGGTTCAGCACTTCTAAACCTATAGTTATTACCAGCGGAAGCAAAGACTATGACAATGTTTCGTGAAAGTTCGCTTTTGCTGGAGATTTCGCGACCTGCCATCTAGCTATACTATCTACTAGGGCGGAATCCTCAGTTCTGCCCATTTTAAGTCCGTTTAAGTCAAAGTGTCCACTTTGAGCTAATACTAATTGGCTGAAGCAAACCACCGGAGTGTGACGCAGCACAAGCACGGCGATGTCAATGGTCAGATGCCTCGCCAGTGCACTTACGTCATGACTGAAGCTAACGCAAAATGGACAGGACACAAATAAAAATTCCGCCCCTGGTAAATATGGTTCTTGTTTTCATAGCGTTGAGAGGCACACAGACAGACCAGCCGGCGATGCATTGGTGGCGAGGCTGAAGGGGGTCGCTTGCACTGAAGTGCACGCACATGCGGCCCAGCCAACGTTGGCCCAGCCGGCGCTGAGCGATCAAGAGCAGGCGAAGCAGCCGTTTTGCTCTCGTCTGGTCAAGTGGTACCGCTGCAGCGAGGCTCCAAGAGAGCGAAGCGATAAGAAAGAAAGGCGGAGCTTGCGCGCACGCGACAAAAGGCCACTTGCGACGCGATGAATGATCTTGAAAGATATAGCCAGAGTCCTTCAATGCTTTACTGGTCACGAAACTGCTCCGTAACTCAATGGGAGAGCTTCATATGCTGCGTTTGGCCGCCGCGCGGTGGCGCCACCCTCTCACTGAGGTCACTCCTCGGGCGGCGTTGCGCTGGCTCGAACGGTGGAGCCGCGGCGAGTTGTGTTGGTTTTGTGCGGGGGAAAAAAAATGTAACGTGCATCTCGCGCTCTTGTGATGCGACTTAAGTTGCTTAAGTAGTGCAACGACGATGCCTAACATGTGTTGCGTCCCGGGATGCCGTTCCTTGTACAACGATACCACAGAAAATGTTTCCTTGTTCTGTTGACCGAGCGACGGGGAGAGAGAAATGGAGGCGCGCCACTCCAAGGCAAGAAACGGGAGATTTCAGCTTCTATTATAAGTGTGTGACAGTGCGTGGAAATGCACTATGTGTGAGAATGGAAAAAGCAATGTACCCTTTTGAGAGCATCGTGCACCTAGAATTGTACAAGGCTAACTTAAAGCCGGGTTTTTGTCATATCAGTCAGGTTGAAGCGGTGCTTCATTACCTGTTTGCAAACTTGTATTACCTTGCGCTCAGGCTCGCGTGTAAAAAAGCTTTGGGATGTCCTTGTGCTTTTACTTTTCATATTTCCGCGAATTATCCCTTAGGGTTCGTCTTGTTTGTTTTGTAACCGCGCGTGGCCGATTCCGGTTTCTTATCTGGCGTTTGAACCGGAGCGCCCGTTTTTTTTTTGTCGTACGTCCCGTCAGGCAATATTGTTTGATATGAAAAGGGTGCCACCTTGTCGCCAACTTGATTTTTTGTTTCTTCGACAATGTTCTCGATCCCGTTTCCATGGATCTGAAATTAATAACGTTCCGAGAGTAATGCATGCATAGCAAACGCCGCGCAACTCACTTTACTGACGTTCATCAGTGCACGTCACACTGCGGACTGCTTCTTCGACGTTTGTGTTTCATTTAGTCTTCTGTAGAACAGGAGCTCGCTAGCTCGCTGCGTTCAGAAAAGATTTGCGTCGTTCTTGGCTACGTGGCAATATTCTGTTTCCTCCGTGTGCTCCACATCGCAGCGTGAAAAAATAAATTTTGTACGCTGGACCACGCTCTTTTGTCTCCCTTCGTAACATTGATTTTTGTTGCGTGTGATAAAATCAGTTTATTGTTCTTTTTTCGCGTCCTGTTTTTGCAAGGATTGCAAAGCGTGGAAGCGGAAAGACACATGGTGCAACATATATCTCTTCGTGTTTTGATCCTTCGCGTTTCTGCAGCGTTTTTAGATTAGATGTTCTCAAGTATGTACCCACTCATTGAAACGACAATACTATTGGGCTATCTCTTTTAGTGTTCTGTGCATTCCAGAGCAATAAACGGATTCATTAAGGCGTAGTCTGAACGACGCGTACTTGGTTCTTCAGTTTTTTTTATTGTATTATCGATAGCCGCAGCAGTCCGTGACTTACGCAGCTACCCGTATGTGTGGTTATTTACAACTTTTGCTGTAAGAAAAGAAGAAATAGAGATTTAAAAATCCGAAAACACAACGCGCGCAGCGCTTGTGCCAGAACCCGCAGAAGCCGTTGCCGTTCTGCGGCCGAAGTCTACGGTAATATTACTAGAAAAATAAACCCCATTGAGGCAGGTGATGACTGGTACTATTCATTGCTAACTACTACGAAAAAAAAAACACACACTTAATCAGCGCGCAGACACCAAAAGCAGCGAGCGTTGCCACTGACAAGAGAGGGCCAATATGCCGGGAAAGAGGCGGCTGGATGACCTTCGTGCGGCGTGGCGCCTGTAGTGGCCGCGCGCGATCCCCTATATGAAACGAAGCGCCGAAGTTTCGTGACCAGTAAAGCATTGAAGGACTCTCATATAGCGTAGCATTGCTTTCGCTCTAAAATGCTGTACGCAGATCAGCCATTAATTACACTGAGCGGAAAATAAATGAAGTTTTTAAACAAGACTCCAGATCCTTCTCTTAGCTGGTCGCTGGTTTTCTATGATTCGGAGCAAAAAAAAAAAAAAAAAGCCCTGTATTGCCCGGTTTTTAACGGTCTCCTGCTATGTGTAGCTCGGTCTGTGTTAGTTTACAGCCCATCTATAATTCAGTAAAATTTTAGTTGTGAGTCAGCGTCCGTCCTGTTGCTTCTTCGTCTCTCTTTTGTGCGCGATGTTAGAACTTAGTAGCCATGATGCCATGAACCAACTAGCTCAGCCGTCTGTTCATTCTGTTGAATAGGAATAACGACGAAGGTGGGACATTAATTGATTAAGTTAATTTACATTTTACCAAGCTTTGTGGGGTTTGATAACAACTGTTTTAGAAGGCAATTTGTTGGCCGTGTCGGATATCAGAGGCGTTATGTAATAGCAGAAGTGGGCTCGTGGTGGTAATTTCAAACCCTTATTTTTCAAAGTGATTTTTTTGTCTTCGTTCTTCTAAAGCTACGGTATACTCGCCGCCTGTTTTAACTATTTTTATTATCTGTGAGGTGACCCAAGGCTTCTTATGGTTTTAACCCCATGAGAATGTTTACTTGGCATGTAAATCTCTACAAGTTTCATTACTTTGCTTGTACATGCACTCCACAAGCCTTGAATGGTAGAATAATCGGCAAGGCGTTCGGGAAGAGGCAAATCATAGAAAGCGCCTGTCACATAGCAGAGTAATCGTGTTTTTTTTCTAAAAGACACATTCCTTGTGGGTTTGTTCTTCGACCTGTTCTTTTCAAGCTTAAGTGTCGCGTCGACAGCGGTGTGATCACTATATGCCTGGAACGTTATCTACGGAATTGACAACAGTGGAGGCATTACAGAACATCAAGTATATGATGTTGTCATTCCGGGTTGGCTGATACACACACTGGTAGAGCCCAAACTATTGGCAATGTTGTTCATCTCGCTGTTTGCCCGACTACCACTTTTGCAAGTGCACGCACTGCCGCCCCAAAGCAGGTCTGGTAGGTTAACGTCGCCAGCTAGAAGAAATATTTACCCAGAATCCTCGGATATAGTTCCATATGAATTGTAATGAACTAATATCGGATGCAGGCGGTCGATAAAACGCCCCGATGACAAAAAAATTATCTTCTAATCTAACTGAGCACCAAACTGATTCCAACTTCTCATCTTCTCATGTTCAATATCAAGCGCCGATGAATGGAACGAAGATTGAATGAGCACAAATACCAAACTACCGAGCGGCCAAAACCTGTACGAAACAAAAGTGCCGCGTGTCGGCAAGAGTGCCTACTCCAAACGTCTACGGACCACGCAGACATGTCTTGCCTGCGGACCACGTAGCAAAGAAGGAAGTCAAGAAAGCTTCTATTCGCAGATTTTCGTCGAATCACGTTTATTGTATCTTCGGACCTTCGTTTCACGCGTCAACACCAGGAGAACGAACCTCAATTATTACTTACAGGAGTGCACACTGTGCCATGTATCTAAGCGTATGAGCTGTAACAGATCACGCACCAGCGAGAGGGATAGGAAATTGTTTATCGATCACTCAGATGAGGAAGGGAATGCTGGATTGGACGCTCCGCATTTCGTCAATACCCCCAAAGTTATTTTTTTTAATGATTTGCTGTACCCGACAGCCGTTGCTAATCTACGTTTATTGTTTTATGCCGAAAAAGTGCGGCATCATCAGCTTTACTAACAGGCGTGTAATCTCCTTAAAAAAACAAAAAACAAACGAGGGTCGCCGTCAGAAGACACGGAGGAAAAAGAAAACGGAGCGCGTTCACCGCATTGCAGACATCCACAATGGGATTCGACGACTTACCTCCTGAGGTGATCCTCAAAATATTTTCCTATCTACCTCAGGCGTTTCTTGAGGTTATCGCCCGGGTGTCACAGCGATGGAGGCAGCTGGCTTTTGACCCGTCTCTGTACAAGGTGGTGTGCATCCCCTCCGGACACGGCGACGGCCCGCAGCAAGCGCAAGAGACCCTTGAACGCGCCTCAATGCTGATCACTCTACAAAATCACCCCAGGAGCTGCGGACTTCGACATCGGGTCTCCAGCGCCGGCAGGATTGCGGAATTTGAGGCACCTGGTGATTCCGGGCAGCGTCATCTCTCGCAGAGCCATGTCGGGTGTTGTCGAGCACTGCAAGTCCCTCAGGGCCATCGTGCTCTACGGCCGGCACAGGCTCGCTGCGACCGACGTCCACATGTTGGAGGCGCTGCCCTCTCTGAGGAGGCTCATAGCGTCGGACGGCGTGGAGGTTGACGACGACGCTCTGCAGCAGCTGTGCCGAAGCTGCCCTCGACTTGAGATCCTGGAAATTGACTCGCAGCACATTTGCCGCAGCGAAAGCTGGGACTACCTCGGTGGCCTCCAACAACTCCGCATTCTAGCCGTGAACGTAATCTCCACCGTCGGCTTGTTGCGCGTCGCAGAGAGCTGCCCACGCCTGGAGACACTCGAAATCGAGGTCGTGGTGAACGAAAACGACATCAGCGTGGCCGAGGCCCTCCAGGGTTTCCAGGCGCTCCGGTCGCTGTGCGTGATTCTACAGTGCGGGCAAGGGTGGCTGGACGGGCAGTTCGGTTCGCCCCCGTTACTTCACTGCCTCAAGGTGCCGCGCCTTGTCCTCGAGGAAGCGCAATTCCTTCAGCTCATCGTAAGCTTCTACGAGAGACTTCAGCACGTCGAAATCGACGTCAGCATGATTCCGGACGAGTGCCTTTACCCGCTGTCATTTTGCACGGAGGTTAAATGCTTGCACCTGTACGGCTTGACGGGCAAAACCGTTGCTTATTGGATTGTGTGTCAGCTCCCCAGCCTTACGCGCGCCTCCCTCTACATCATGGCACACCCGGACGATGCCGTCTTCGAGTTGACGTCGATTGTGGACCCGCTCGACAGGTCACCGCGAGGCAAGACGCGGCTGGTGTGCAACGTGCTCTCGTCGTCGCCCGAAGCGCAAGACAACATAATGGGCGCGGCGACCGCGTTCACAGACTACCTTGCGCTGCACACGTCCATGGCCATGGAGCACATCATGGATTTCAAGAGGCAGTGCGTGAGGTGCAACCAAGTTACCGGGCCTCCGTGGAAAGTGGAGACCTCGTTCCCGACTATCAGCTCTTCTCTGCAGTACCTGACCCTGGACCTTGACGGTGTGTGATCGGGACGACTTATTGGACGACCTGTGACTCATTTAGTGAGGAAAATTGACCATTTCGGGTGACATTCTGCGTGAAAAAAAGGGTTGCGGTTTTTCTTGACTAAAGGTTTCTATTGGGCTATAGTTCGCATTGTTAAATGTCTCAGTGAAAATAGCACTTAATCTACACGGGAAAGCATTAAAAAATAAATGGATTGAATAGGGTGAAACTAGAAATACAAATTAAATTTTGAATCCTATGAGGGATTTCAAGCGCATGCACCATACTTAATTACTTCTAAAATAAAGTGCTGTCTTTAGTCAATAAAGAAATCAAAGGCGTGCTCACTCACTGACCTGCGTGTCCACGTAATATTAACAGGACTGAAGAAAGAGACACATTTTTCAATAACGAAGTGTTTGATAATGCTTTCTACAGTCAGAGAAGGTAAGCCCCGGGGAACCTTGCTATGGTCTACGTTGATTTGATGAGGAAGTTTTTTCTCGTGGCCAATCCCTACGAGTGGCTATTCGCAAATATCTCCACCATCAGCATGCATGATCGCCCGCACGGAACGTAAAACACGCTCCAAATTTCGCACAAAAGAAGATTTGGCTTTACTTTTCCTTCCAACTTCTCGCAACTATCGAACTTCTCTTCAACCCGAGCAGTAAGAACGACGGGTCTATTCCTCTAATGACACCCACAAGACTCCTCTGCCGTCCTCATGACGAGACCAAGAGCCGCGCAATTCTAGAGCCCACTTGAGCTTCCCCCAACAAGCCTTGATCCCGCCTTGCCTCCAATAAAAGTTTCCCTCCCCCTCCCTCCCTTCCTCTTTCCCTCCCTCCTGGGTGCTATTTTTCAGACTGATCGGGTACTGCTTTTCGCACCGATAACCGTGGATACATCGGGCCTTTTCTAAAACCACTCCGAAAATCGGAGTTTTTCGGGTTAAATCTACTGATGTATGATTGGATATACCTATTTTGTTTTATCAGAAGGTATCACGAGCTTCTTGAGTCTAACGCATTCAAGTTGGCGTTCATTTCAAGCTGGCAATCTGTCGACATCCGGTTTTCTAGCAAAACCTCTCGGAAATATGGAATTCTTCGCAAATGAATCAGTAATGATGACAGTGAAGAGCGTTGATAACTTCTAAGAAATGAGACATCTTATTCGCAAAAGTATGGTCATCGATTTTTTTACACATCCTTGTTTACATACATTATCATCTGCATGCGCAAAATGTTGATCTCCATTCGAGACCAGTCCAATAATCGTTGAATGTTAGGGTTGCCACCTTTCCCCGAAAAAAGAAACCTGCCCTTCGGGGGGGGGGGAGGGGGAGTGGGGGGGGGGGGGGGCGTGGTATATAGAATATTTAATTTGTGTTAAAAAAAAGACTCCATGTTTTTAACATGCAGTGCCATTTATTGCAGCGTTTTCTTAGAGAGAAATGAACATAGCCTTTGTGCTGAAAGTGATTGAAAGCTTGGTTATTGCTCTGTATGTGCTTCACTGAAAAGTAACCGCAATTGCTGACTGCGGCGGAAGCATTTCGTTGTTTTGTTCCTATCTTAGGTCCCCCTCCATCGCAGGCAGCGCGCTCGCCCGCGTATTTTCTCTGCTCGCGTGTCTTTGTGCAGCTTGTCGACACATATTTATCGCCTTAGTTGTTGAAATGACGCTTATAAAGCGCCAAAACGGACATAATCACGGCACGAGGGCCAAAAAAACCGGCCAATGACGGCCGGTTTTAAGTATGGACCGGCAACCGGCTCGCTGTTTAAAAAACCGGTCGGGCCGGTCCAAAACCGGCCAGGTGGCAACCCTATTGAATGTAGACCTCTGTTGGGAGAAAGTTCTCTACACATCACACAGCTTTCGTTAGCTATAGGCACAACGTCATCAGTGCAGCATTGCCAGCCTGAGGTAGCGAGCGGCAGTGTCATGCGATGAGTTCGACAGCTGTGTTTGTGGGGCCTGCTTCCAGCAAGTACTGGTTGAGAACGGCGGGGGGGGGGGAGAGAGAAGGAGAGAAGAGAAGAGAGAGAGAGAGAGAGAGAGAGAGAGAGAGAGAGAGATCAGAGAAGAGAGAGAGAGCCCGGGGGGGGGAAAAGCAGATGAGAGAGAAGAGAGAGAGAGAGAGAAACGTTTTATTCGAGCTTTCTAAAGTGGGAGTGGTTCCCTAGTCCAGGAATCCATCAAGTGAGCAGAAGACCGCCAGCCCACAATTGTGCAGATCGCCAAATTGAAAAGTCCATTCGGGGAGAAGTTGGGTTTAACCCGATTCTCCTGTAACGTGTTCGGGGTGTAAAGTAAAAGTCGGATAAAGTCGGGTTTTGCCCTACAACGAACAACCCTACTTATATTGCTCCTAAAAAAATGCCTTCCCGCTAATGCGTCTGTACGTAGTAGTACAGTTTACTGTAAAGGGACTCGTTGTATAGCCCTTAATTCATACGCATACATGGGGCCTTATGGAAGTGTCTGATTAATGATCGTAAGACCTTCGTACGTTAATATCAGACTGCTTATATTTACCCTGGAGAAATGTTCTCCCAGCAATGCGTTCGTTTATAGCAGTGCAGCCAACTTTAAGGGCTCGGTGCATAGCACTGTTTTGTTTTTTCATCATGTTGCGCGCTTGCGCCAGAGCACCGGTAGACTGTTTTTTTATTCCTTCTTGTTTTGATGTCCCGTTGAGTGGCATGTCTTTGACAGTGTTTCTAAACGCGAGTTTTTTTTGTTTTTGTTTTGCAGTGTCTGTTATGCCGGCAGGGTAAGGAACGGCTTGCCAAAATTATGCCTGCATTCACCTCTCATTGGCTTGTAAAACCACGTGACATTTTCCTTGAAGGTTGGTTGAAAAGTTGGCCCGGCACCGTCGCAAAAAAGGCAAAGCGGCGATCGGGGAATCTCATGTGTCTCCTGGTGCTTTTGCTTGCATGGCCGATCGCTATGCTGTTATTGCAGGCCCTCATATCCTCATCCGGTCATTCCATTGAAATATTGTGCAGTTTGAGGCTTGCGCTCAAAACTTGCCGATTTTCGTCAACTCGTACAGACATATCAATTCCCGTTTATTGTAATCTCAGAGTCCCGCGTTGGCCATCAATTTTGTCTCAAAAATTACTATTTTCTGCATTCGCACCGCTTGACTGGCGTCAGCCGTCTGCTGATAGGTTTTCGCAAAGATATACAGGCTGCAGCAGTTCCCGTGCCACCTCATGAGAGTGAGGAATATGTGTGTGCCAATACTGTTATTGGTACTCAACGGTTTACGTTTATTACCGCCTACCTGGAACCAGGTGCAGCCTTTGATGTTCGCAGGCTTGAAAACGTTATCGCTAGTACATCCCCACCACATATAATCTGTGGAGACTTCAACGCCCACAATGAAATATGGGGAAGTGCACGAACAAATTCTAGTGGAGCAAGGCTTGCGGAACTACTTATAAAAATGGGTATTGAACCACTAAATGACGGCAGTATTACTTATCTGAAAAATCCCACACTCAGCAGCTGCATTGACCTTTCGTTTGCCTCCAACAGCTTCATCCCAAAGTTTACTTGGTGTACTGACCTGGAGACAAGAGGCAGCGATCACTTCCCAATTTTAATATCTTACCAAGACGTAGCTGTATCTAGACGTGAAATAAAATTCACGCGCACAGACTGGGAAGTTTTCAAAAACCGCGTCGACGAGGATATCACCGCCGCAACTTCCGACAAGGACCTAATACCAACTATGGCTAGTTGTCTGAAAGAGTCCTCGAGCGTCGTGAGGAGGCGCTTAGATGTCAAAAAAGACGAAGAATACGAACGGCTGCGTGCTATCCGTAGGCGCGCTGAGCGGAAGGCTCGCCGTACAAAAGAAATAGAGGATCTGAGGCAGGCTCGCAAAGCTCAAAGACTCGTGAGACGCTACTTGGAAAAGTTAAGTCGACAACGGTGGCGCGATTTCTGCACTAAATAAGATGTGCACCAGCCTCTCTCCCGGATATGGCGGGTCCTAAAGGGCATGCGGAAAGACAGCCAGCAGCTACATCCCTTCAGGGCGTTGTCATTACACGAGGGAATTTCTCAGAAAGAAGCGGCTGAAGGGTATTGTAGGCTCCTGTCTACGATTTCTACGCCTCAAGTGTCTCCGCAGCGTGTTCCTGACGCAGCGCCACCAACCTCTCTGCCCGCCCTGGACCTTCCATTTTCGATAGGCGAGTTGAACGCGACCATCTCAAACGTGAAAAAACGGTCCTCACCAGGTTACGACGGCATAACATATGAAGCAGTTTCCCACCTCTCTCATCACTCGCGCTTACGCCTTCTGGAGTATTACAACGCAACCTGGCTGCGTGGTACTGTACCTGCAGAATGGAAAACAGCCAAAATTACAGCCATCTTAAAACCCGGAAAACAACCTACTCGATACGAATCTTTTCATCCCATAGCCCTACTAAGCTGTATAGGAAAACTTATGGAAAAAAATGATATTTAAAAGAATGAACTGGTACATCGAAAGCAGGAAGCTTTATCCGCCTGAGATGAATGGCTTCCGTCAAAACCGGTCTGCCATCGATAGCATCCTTGCTCTTGTGGCGTCACTAGAACAAGAATTACACCGCGGGCACATACCAACTGTGGTCTTTTTAGACATAAAGGCGGCATTTGATTCGGTTTTTCATACAGCCATTCTTGAGTCCCTTGCTGGTATTGGTTTTGGTGGGAGACTGTATGCATGGGTATCAAGCTACCTGGAACGACGACAACTTTTTATGAGCACACCGGAAGGCCCTACTTCGTGTCACATTATCGAGAAAGAAGTACCGCAAGGAGCAGTTTTGAGCCCTCTGCTGTTCAACATTGTGCTAATCAACTTAAAGCGTGCCCTGCCTCCTGGCGTGAAATTAACAATTTACGCCGATGACATTTGCATTTGGAGTGCAGCAAGTTCTCGTCGCCATACACAAAAGAGGCCCCAGAAAGCTCTAAAAAATATATCTGACTACCTTGCGCCCAAGGGTCTCCGTCTATCGCCTGAAAAAAGCGTAGCCATGGCATTCACCCGCAAGCGGATGACTCAATTCCCGTTAATCCATGGGAGTCATCGACTGAATTATGTGCGCACCCAAAGATACCTCGAGATAACTCTGGACAGGAACCTCTCGTGGGCCCCTGAGGTCCACAGACTACGTACTCGAGTTTCTGCAGTGTCGCAAGTTATTGGGTACCTTGCCGGCAGTCGCTGGGGCAGTGACTGTCGATCGATGGTGCTGCTCTGCAAGGCTTATGTCGACGGCTTGCTACGTTACAGCCTACCAGTTTTACAGCGGCTGTCGACTTCAAGCAAAAAGCAGCTTGACGGAGCAAGAAATAATTGTCTGCGCGCCTGTCTTGGTCTGCCTAAGGGCACTTCGTGCACTGGTACAGTTGCGGAGGCTGGTTGCTTGCCCTTGGATGTTCTCCGGCTGCAGGAAACAGTTCGAATATACCTGAGGCATCAGTTGCACTCACAAAGCAATGTCTTGGCCCGTAATGTACAGCGCAACGAAAATTCCAGCTTCGCAGAAGCGATAAACTCTATAAACATTTCTGTACCCCCTCAAGCACGACAAACCATGCCGTCTAAATTTTCCCCCCCTGGACTCTCTCACCCCTTTGCATAAACATTAGCATACCTGGTCTCAACTCCAAGAAAACTCTGCCACAATTTTGCCTCCTACAACTCGCGCTTGCCCACATCAATGCCCGATATTCACATATGGCCCACATTTTTACTGACGGCTCAACTACGCCTCACGGTAGTTCTTCTGGCGTCTTCATTTCGTCGACCGGCAAAGCCTTGTCCTACCGCCTGGAACGAACAACCTCATCCACGTCTGCCGAGCTCCATGCACTTAAACAAGCCCTCGCTACATTCTTCGTCAGCCACCAGCCGAATGGGCTATATTCACGGACTCGAAGGCGGCGTTGCAAACCTTACGGCGTGCCAGCTGCTTCAGCCTTCACGAGCATGTATCCCGTGACGTCACGTACCTGCCCCATCTCGCCTACGTCGCCGGTCACCGAGTGACCCTACAATGGATGCCTGCACATTGCGGCATTCTCGGCAACGAGAAAGCGGATGAGGCAGCTCGCAGAGCGAAGGAGCTTGCCTTAGCGGAGCGAAACCGCCTCTGGTCTTGTCCTGAAACTCGGCACCCTTTCCTGCACCATATAGACCCTGGACTCAGAATGAGGCTACCAGAGCGGATTCCACGTAAGCTTGAAACCCTTTACCACCGGTTGCGTCTCAACGCAGCGCTCACGAACTCTTACCATTACCGCCATCGCCTCGGTCTAACTGCAAACCCCTATTGCTATAATTGTGGATTGCCCGCAACAGTAGAGCACGTCCTTCTAGAGTGTCCGGCATACATCCAAGAAAGAACTCACCTCGCAGAAAAGATTGAGTGCCTCAACAACGCATCTATATCTTTGAAAGGTCTCCTTGGACCCTGGCCCTCTCCATCGTCCCATAGAAAAGTGTTGGTTACTTTATTTGACTATATTTACACGGAATTGGCCTCGCAGAGACAATTTAGAACTTTACGTGTGAGATCGTGTGGACTTTTAAGTCACCACGCAAAGATTCGTGTTCACTTTTTCTTTTAATCTCTTCTTTTTTCCCCTTTCTTCTGCCCTACTTCTTTTAGGGCCTTTACTCCCTTCTCCCCATCCCCGCAGAGTAGCATGCAGGCGGGAACATGCCGGCAAACCTCTCTGCTTTCATCTAATAAAGAGCTCTCTCTCCTCTCTCTCTCTCTCTCTCTCTCTCTCTCTCTCTCTCCTCTCTCTCATCCGGTACAGGCGACAGTGCAACAAGGATGGTTCACGCATTACGCGCCGTAAGCACAAACGCCACAAACAGCCGCACTACCGTCACTGGCCCTGGACAAAACAACATGGACACTGACATGAACATTTCAAAGCCACCGAAGAACACATCTTCATCGCCAGCTGGAACAACCGATGCCACATTTCCTATTTCTCTGAACCTGACTGTTCCATAGAAGTACCTGGTACAGCCAGTCACACCGGCTCCGCACTACCTTCGTATCCGGAGCCTATGCCTGGAGAGTACGTCATCAAGGCACTGAAAGGTAAGTGTCTGCTGGCAGGAGTTTGGCGCATGCTAACTCACATCTAAGCACTGTCGCATGCAGGGGCGGATCCAGGTTTTTTCTGAGAGGGGTGTCAGCTTCCATCGGTGACGATTTATGATGCAGGAGAACGGGGAGGGGAAGGAGGCTTTTTTTATTCACCGATATTTCGGAAAAGTAAAAATTCAAGAAATAGGAAAAATCGTCAACCAGACTTTTCCTACGATCTGAGGGGTCATCGTCTTGGGGGTATATATTCAGAAATTAAGGGTGGGGTCAGGACATCCGGACGCCCCCTCTGGATCCGCCAATGGTCGCATGCGCAAAAGCCCTCAAGTGTATGTCCCCGAGGGGCGTATATAAGGAGGGTTTTGTAGCGTAAGCTACACTGGCCGAGGCTGAGCAGTTTCGCGTGGGCCGTGAAGGGCCGTACTGCGCAAGCTCGAAGAGCATGAGATTGGATTGGAATTGCATTAGCTTGCCTTGGATTGGATTGGATTTGGATTGAATTGAATTGGATTGGATTGGATTAAATTGGATTGTATTGGAAATCCAATCCAATTGTAGTACGGTTGTGTAGAGAATGGGGTCTCCACATTCGCCAGTCTGCGCATTCCAGAGGAGTGACGTCATAGCCGTGGAAGACGCACGGGAGCCGGCGCGTGCCCAGCTGTCGGCTCCGTTGCGCAGTAGCCAAGTCTGTCACTGCGCCGGAGCCGCTTGATAGCTGTTTCACGTAGCTCTCGGAGAGCCGTGCTGCTCATGCGGGAGGAGCAGTACCTGGACTGGACTGGGCTGGATTCGATTGGATTCGAAATCGTTTTAGCAGCAGTAAGCATGATAATCAGCTAATCCCAGACAACCAGGAAACCTAAGAATAACCATCTGAACCTTACGTATATCCTGGCCCTGGCATAGCCGAGCTACGCCACTGCTAATTTTTTTTCTATGTAAGCTTGAGACGCTGCGTCGGTGCGCTTGCGGTTTGTGACCAGGACTGTCGACCATCCGCTGGCTTGTGACTCGGAAGCCGAGGTACGTGCCTTATTACCAGCAGTGTATCAGAGCCCACCAGAGCATACCCAGTCACCATGGAGATTTGCCTCCTGGAAGATAACATTAACCGTTCCCGGCATCCAGAGCAAAGCTAAGTTGCTTCTGCGTGCTCTTAAATTATGTTAATTGGAGCACATTGCTACTATACTCGGTTACAACTCAAGAACGGCACCACCTCATGTAGTGTATCACTCCACCAAAGCGCCGGACCCGTGACGTCAGTGCGCGCGCGTTTTGAAAGGGGTTTGCTATGAATGCGTGATATCGTCTGCCGTGCCTCACGCAGTTTGTTTGTCGTCACTGGAGTCGTTTATAAGCATATTAAGTCCAAAAAATCACGGGAACGGCTCACGCCATGTTCAAATTATTCCCAGTAACGCCCTACTTGCGCCGCGCGGAGAAACATCCGGCTACGGTGATAAGGCACAGCGGCAACTTCCGGTGCCGTTCTTAAGTTGTCACCGAGTATACCTACCAAAATTACACTCACATTTTCACGGATGGATCAGTGATGGATACGTCATCTGCCATCGGAATATGGATCCCATCAACCCACACAAAAATTACCGCAAAACTAGGTCACAAAACTTCGTCGATGGTTACTGAACTCACGGCCCTACGTGCTGCATTGGAACACATTTTAACTGCTCCAGTTCAGGCATGGGCAATCTTCACCGACTCTCGAGCAACCCTTCAGCACCTCATGGTGCTGCCACGAGAGCAGCTTGCTCAAGAAATTAATGGCCTGCACACGCAGGCAATAAACAACCACCACGTCGTTGTTCTGCAGTGGCTTCCATCTCACTGCGGTGTGGCTGGCAACGACGAAGCCGACAGAGCTGCTGCATCAGCGCATTCCAGCCCAATAATTACGCCAGTGCCTTTCACAAGGCGAGACGGAGCGACTCTGGCGTCAGCGCTTGCCAAGAGTTCTCAGCGATTGCTGTGGACCGACCCAAATAATACCTATGATCCGTTGCACACAATAGACCCAGAGTGTCGATTTCGGATGGCAAGCGGCCTGTGCAAGCGAGATGAAGCTGTCCTGCATCGAATACGACTGAATGTGGCGTACACTAAGCATTTCCTTTTTAAACTACGTCGAGTTTCCTCACCTCTGTGCCCTACCTGTACAGTTCGCGAGGACCTGAAACACGTTCTCTGCGCATGTCCTCGCTACGAACTTGAGCGTACCACGGCAAAGCTTTCCCTGGGCCTGCCCGCGTCCGCCCAGATCTCTTCGAGTCACCTCCTTGGGCCCTGGCTTACAACCGGCATGGCAAGTCGCGCAAAAACAGTGCTCCTAACGTTCCTCCGGAGCACTGGACTTGTCAGTGAGCTATGAATTCTCAGACAAATCACTATATCGCCTGATTGTGTGTGTGCTTTTTGTGTGCGTCTGTGTGTTTGAGTATTCATGTGTAAGTGAGAGTTTTCATTAATCTTCATCACACCTTCACCCCCATTTGGTGTAGCAAGTCGGGCGCCCCGCCTGGCTGACCTCACTTGTTCATTAATGTTTCTCTCTCTCTCTCGGTGAATCGTATCTGCATCCTACCCCAATCCTTCGTGGCGGACTTCGTTCAGTGCTGCGAATGGTACTGCATATGGATCACATTATAATCCACATACTACCGCGAGTACAAGAATACAAGAAGCACAGTTGTGAAGGCCGCCGAATAATAAAGGCGCAGGTTATCGCGTCATTCTTGGCCTAAAATAAAGTCCACTGCGGCACCAAGGAATCTTACATAGAATTGCAACAGCGCCTGTCCTGAGTTTTCACATCGTTTCTTGCCCTCTAATTTTGATCTAATTCGTCCATCTATCGGATTCCTTTTTTTTCTTTTGTAGTTCCTATAAGCAGTGGCGTAACTAAGGGGGAGGCAAGGGGGTACAAGTGCCCCGGGCGCCACTTGGGAGGGGGCGCCGAGCCGAGCCGAGCCGAGTCCTCCCAACATGTGCCCGAGGGCAAAAAGCGGCAGCGGGTGACCGTATGTCACCTCAGCGGGGCGGCACTGCCGCAAAAGTCGCTGTTGAAGAGAGCGCCAGTTTGGGCTTGTTGGCACGACATTGCAGCAAAAGAATAGTGCTGAGGAAGACAAGGACGACAAGAGGGGGTCACACATGGGGCGCAATACCGGGGGATGCACACGGGGTGCTAGCGCCGCGCGCACTTCCCGGCATAGGGCCCCGTATATGACCCCCTCTGTCCATCCTTGTCTTCCTCGGCACTTTTCTTTTGCTGCAATGTGGCTATTCAAGCAGTTTCTTTCCTTTTCACGAAGCGGGCGCCACCGGTACGAAGTCCAGGAGGCAACCCCAGATGATATCCAGTGTGTGTGTGCATGCTGCATGTATGCATGTGCTTTCTGTTTTCGTTTGTATTCCAGAAGCGGGCGGTGGGGTGGGTGGTGCTTTTAAAATGTGCACCCTTAAAATTAGATTAATCCTCTCCGGGTATTCTTAAAACGCGAGGTGAACCAGGTGCAGTGGCTTTTAGGGATCCTCTTTTATATTCATACCAAACCATTATGGTCGTGTTCCGCGAATGCTCAGTGGAAGGCGTTGCGCTCCTGAGCTTGCGCGGTTACGTTCTATTTCCTGCCGCAGCGGTTCTATTTCATGCCGCAGCCCCAAGGTAGCACACTATAGGTACCAATTTCGTCAAACGAATGATCCACTTGTGGTCCGTCACCCATATTACATAACCAAGAAAACGACAACGGAAAGCCACGACGTCAAATTTATGTTATATAGTTCTATTTTTAGCTATGGCATGAACGAAACCTTCGAAACAACGTAATTGCTAGAAGGGGCGTTGGATGTATCAGCAGAGAGAGAGAGAGAACAAGACTTTATTGAGAATATCCGGCGTGCGGGTGCGGATCAGGCCACGCAGGGCTTCTCCGCACCCTATCTAGCTCGTGGCTATGTAGACCTCGAGGGTGGGCCTGCGCCGCGACGTCGGCTACTAGGTGAGTCCGCTCCCGCGGGAGGGTCCCCCGTTCGCTCTTGCCGGGCCAGGGCTGTTGCGACTGGCCACCCGAGCGCAGTCACCGGTGTAGCGATGTTGCCTTGCTCCGTCCGCTATCGACGCGGCGCAGAGCAGAGCGACGAAGTCCTCGAGCCGACGAAGAGTTGAAGTAACATTTACATACAGTATTTACAGGGTAAGCAAACGTTACATCATTCGCACAAAGGCGACAGCACCCTTTCACTCGGTGCTTCCGAAGAGACTGGTGCCGGAGAGAAGCCGCCGAGGAATGCCGACGAGAGAGCCTCCGGGCTTCTTTTATGGCCCGGGAAGTTCGTTGTGGCCCCGAGAAGTTCGAATAGCTCCAATCAGAGCTCTCGCTGCCTGAAGTTTGAATTCCGACGAACGGTAGCGAAGCGGTGAGTCAGCTGCGCCGCCGATGGGGAAAGGGAGGGCGACGCCACCGCCGTCTGCGTGACCTCGCCTCCGGGCGTAGCGACATGCCCTTGTTTGGTCCATGGAGGAAGAGTTTGGTCGTTCTCCGATGTGGGATTCGGCCGCGCCGCAGCGACGAAAGGGAGAGGCGTGACTCAGCCTCGCTGTCGGCGCGTCGCCTCGTGCAACGCCTTTGGGCCAGGCGCTCTGGCACAACAGGGCGTCCTCGAGCCGCTGGATGGCGAGCAGCTGCGCCGCAGAGTCGGGCGAGCTGATGTAGTCCACAATGTCTGGCGGTAGTGAGTCCGGCTCGGCGCCGTCTTGCTGCACTTCACAGCCCCACATGATGTGGGCTAGAGTTGCTGGTTCACGCGCACAAACACTGCACTGCACTTGCACATAGTATCCGGGGCACACGTGTCGGGCGAGGGCCGGCGTGAGCACCGTGCGGGTTTGCAGTTGTCGGAGAAGGACGCCTTCGCGTCTGCCCACCCTGGGGTGAGGCGGAGCCAGCGCTCAGCGCCCCTCTCGGTACTACGACAGGATGTCGCCGTACGTGGTCAGCGGTTCCGCTTGGAGGTCGACGTCTTCCGCGGTCGAGGCGCAGGGGGGCGCCGCACGGTGCGCGAGCTCGCGTGCGACGGCGTCTGCTGTCTCGTTGCGGTTGGCCGCTCCTCCGGCGATGGGTCCGACGTGTGCCGGGAACGATCTGATGGTGGTTGTGGCCGACTTGCGCGTGGGGAGCAGGCCGGCTGCCGTTTCCCCGATGCTGCTTCTGGCGAAGTTGGTGATGGCCGAGCGGGAGTCGCTCAGGATGGTTGTGGTGTCGGGGTCGCTTCGTAGCGCCAGTGCGATGGCAACCTCTTCTGCTTGCTCGGCGCCGGGGGCGCGGAGGCTGCAGGCGTTCAGGATGCTTCCGTCCGTGGCGCGGATCACTACGGCCACGAAGGTGTGGGGTCTGTCCGGGAGTTGGGCGACGTCCACGTATACCGCCGTGTTGTCTGTAGCGTACGTCTCTGTATGTAGCGTGTTGTATGTAGCGTACGGGACGACCAGTTGTCTGGCAATGTCGTTGGGTATCTTCCTGTGTTCGTGGGTGTCTTCCGAGAGCGGCTCCGTCCGTAGCGGGCGGAGGCCGGCCCGTTGCAGGATCAGGCGACCCGTTTTGGTAGTACCGAGACGGGCGAGCTGCGCGGAGCGCTGGGCTTCGCACACCACTTCCAGTGTGTTGTGTACGCCGAGGGACGCAAGGGCCCGGTTGCTTGTGCTGTGGAGAAGCCCCAGTGCCGTCTTGTGGGACTTGCGGATGGCTGCGTTGATCTTGTCCCGCTCGTGCTGCAGCCATCGGTGAAACGCGCCGACGTACGAGACGTGGCTCATCACGAACGACTGCAGCAGTCGCAGGAGGTTGGGCTCTCGCATGCCGTCGCGGCGTGTGGAAATCCTCCCGATGAGACGGGTCGCGATGCCCATCCTCGTGAGTAGTTTGTCCAGGGGCCGTGTGGTTGGTGTTGCCCGAGTCGATGTGGAGGCCGAGCACTCTGAGGCTGCGGACGTGCGGTATGGTCGTGCCGTTCTCGGTGCGGAGGGTTGATGTTGCCGGCTTCGCGTTCGGCTTCCTTCCTGCGGTGGCCGGGGGGTGGCAGTATAAGCAGCTCCGACTTTTGCGGGGAGCAACCGGAGGCCCGGGTTCTTCAGGCAGGCCTCGATTTCACAGATCGCCTCTTGCAGCGATTCCTCGATGTGGCCGTTGGTGCCGCGCGACACCCAGAGCGCGGATGGTCGTCGGCGTAGATCGTGTGGTGGACGTGCGCAGGCGGGCGAGGCGCTCGGCCACCGGGATCATGACGATGCTGAACAGGAAGGGAAAGATTGACGGACCCTTGCGGTGTGCCGACGCTGCCCAGCTCCCTTTCGTCTAGTTGTAGGTGACCGACGTGGATGCAATGCCGTCCTGTGGGACAAGGAACGCTCGAATGTAGTTTGTAACGTTCGTTCTCCCAGCCCCAGTCGGTTGACTTGTGCCCAGGATGGCGGAGTGGAGCACGTTGTCAAATGCGCTCTTGAGGTCGGAGGCCGAGCACTGCCCTGCAGTCGGTTCTGCTGGGGGACTCGAGCAGGTCGTGTTGCAGGAGGAGCATGGCGTCTTGTGTGCTGAGCTTCGCTCGGAAGCCGAGCATCGGTGCCGGGTAGATGTTGTGCTCTTCGAGGTAACTCTGCCAGCGTTGTTGAGAACGTGCTCGAGCACCTTGCCCGCGCAACGACGTCAGGGAGATCGGGCGCAGGTTCTCGATGCCGGTGTCTTGTTGGGCTTTGGTATGAGGATCGTTCGGGGGGGCCGTCTTCCATTGTTTGGGGAGCGAGCCCGAGCGCCAGCAGTCGTTGTAGTACCGGTGTGAGAGCCGTTATGGCGGTGTCGTTCAGGTTTCCGGAGAGCCTTGTTGTGTACGTTGTCCGGCCCGGCCGCCGACTTGCAGTTGAGGTCCTGCACCGCTCGGCGGACTTCCCACTCCTCGATGTCGCCGTCTAGCTCGGGGTTGGCCGCCCCTCGGTAGTCCGGATGCTCGACGCTCGAGGTGATGGGCAGGTACTGGTCGTTCAGGCGCTTGCAGAGCTCCTCTGTGCCGAGGGTCTTAGACGCCGTGTGTAGTATCTGGGACAGGCGGTGTTGTTGGTAGGACTTGCTCTGGGTTTCGTCTTTGAGGTGGCGAAGCAGCTTCCATGTTCGGCTCGCGTGGAGTTGTCCGTCGGCCTCGTTGCAGATCGCGTGCCACTGCTGGGTACAGAGCTGTCGGCTGTATTGCTCGATCTCGCGACCGAGGCGGGCGATCCGCTTGCGTAAATTGCCGTGGTGGCGGTGTTTCTTCCATCGCCGCTGTAGGGACCGGCGCGCCTCGATCATGGCCTCCTCGCTGCTCGGCCGCACTCCACGGGCTGCTCCCTGATTCTCGGGCCCATGTTGTCGTCCCCACGCAACTCTAAATAAATGTAGGCCCTGCCGCACCGCCTCACCGGCCGCCTACAAACGCGTTGGGTAGCCACCTAAAAGAGGAAGCCACAAAAGCAAAGCAGAAACGGAAAGCGTATCTGCTGCGAGAAGCCAATCGCCCAGTGCCGCTCCGTGCTGGCGATAGCTCTCGCAATGCATCCAGGAGCGAATGAAAGTGTGAAAGCGTTTATCGGAAGTGTTGCAGAGTCCCTTTCTGTTTCGATACCCGTTCAAGACTTCAGGTTAACGTTGCTCGAAGATGGTGCGACTCCTACAGGAGCGGACATAAATGCCGTGTTACGAACCAGCGCGCCGCTGTGCTGCAAGCTTCGGGCAGCGCTCTTCTGCTTTGTGGTGGAGTCTCCACTACGTCCACCTTTCGAATGGGCGCCTCTGCGTCGGTGACTCAGGCTTGCAGCCAACGGATCCCAACACGCCGCAACGCGCCTGGGAAAAGCCGGATCGCTGGCGCCTCGCTGTCTGCGTGATTCAATTATAGAGGCTAGAAGGAAAACCTTTCTAGCCTCTATAATTCAATCTTCGGCGGCGGCAACCCGACGTGTGGCTACATTCCCGAAGGACGCGGACACCATTGTGGAGACGCCCTCTCTCCCCTCTTCCGGACTTAGCTTGCGCCGCAACTACCGACCCCTCACGAGATCTGGAAAGAGAGTTGTGTGTGCCTGTACCATGTCACGCCGTGGGCAAAACCCAGAGAGAACGCGTTTGACCATTAGCGCTTTGGGTATAAATAAGAGCCCCTAAGCGCCGAAGTTTCAAGATCATTCCTGTTGGAGCAGTGAATCAATGCTGTAACTCTGCTCGAGTCCTGTACTGTAACCTCGCCCGCCGGGGCATTGTTCTTGTCTTGCTTTGGCTCATCTCTCGCCACGCAGGAAACAAGTTAAGTTCGCCTTCAGCTTCTTGTCGTCATCTTCAAGGCAGCAACATTGGCTGGTCGCTCGCTTCACCACGCTACCACACGCATGTCGGAGGCGACGGAGCTCGGATCGGGGAAGCCTTATAGAATGCAGCAAGCGTAACTCCCGTGAAAGGGAACAAGTTCTTGGTTGTGTATTCTGGAGAAGTCATAGCCAAGGGCAAAAGCTACAGACTCGCGATGGCGCACGAGTATTTGGCCATCGAGTCTGACATTTCCCTCATGATTTCCCCAAATGGGGGAGTATAAACAAAACATTCCAAGGTATCCTGGTAACTCGCGTGAAACCATGACGGCGAAGCTTGCCTAATGCAGGCAGAGACTGCGCGTACCAACAGGGTACATGAGGTCATAACGGTCATAATTGAAAAATGCGCTAACAGGACGGGACTGAGGGAAGGAAACACAAAACAGCGCAGACTAGCAACTGAGTTTATTGACCACAGCATATATACTACCACTTATCGCACGTGGGCAATCAACAAGGAAAGATAAAACACACATCACTAAAGCCACAGGCCGCCCCACATGTCGGTCAATAGTCCCAGGAACGCGATTCTTTGGTCGATAGGGAATATCGACGCAACGCTTATGCATTTGATCACCCGCATGCGCAATTTCTCGTGCTTCTATAATCTCCCGCCGCGTGAGCGAGTCACGGCTCTTTGGCAATCACCTCGGTTTTTGTTAAAACAAGGGGTGCAATTTCTACAATCACGGCAATGAATAGCTAGATGCCCATTGTTAGAGTTCCGGACGTTATTTCTATGTTCTCGTAGCCTATCGTTAATGCATCTGCCGGTTTGGCCGATGTATACTTTTTTACAAAAAAGAGGAATCTTGTACACTACTCCTTCGATGCAGTCCACAAACATGGTGCCGTGCCTAGTGCGACAGTCACTCTCCTTCTTGGGTCCGCAATTAATCTTCCGACGAAGCTTGGACAGCTTGTCAGGCGCTGAAAAGGCTACTTTGCCGCCGGTGCGCATGGCAATCCGTTTCAAGTTGTGGCTTAGCTGATGGATGTAGGGGATCACTGCGGTTCTTGTTTGCGTGCAGGATCCGCCCGTACCAGCTGTGCACGTGACACCACGCGCTGCCAGCTTAGCCTCCTTGAGTGCCTTTCTGCCACCGCCACAACAAGGTGTGAGGGGTAACCCTGCCTCGGATAACCGCTCTGCCTGAGCAGTTAGGCTTGCCGTCATCTTGTGCGGACAAGATTGGAGAGGGCGTTTTTAATGCACAGGAGGCGATGCCTCTCTTCACCAGTTTCGAGTGGGCCGACCCAAACGGGAGGAGCGGTTATTGCCCGAGGGCATAGGACCAACAAACATGATTGCTTGGCGAATTGGAGATCCAAGTCTAAAAAACGAATGTGGGCATCGTGGGGTAATTCGCTAGTGATACCTAAGGGCTGGAGGTGATTACGAAAAAGCGCAATGGCTCGCTCAGCGGGGTTTGTGCAATTGGGGCCAGGAGGGTCTAAAATCAAGAGGTAGTCATCTACGTACCTGAACACTTTAAGCACATTCGTGTCAGCAAGGCATTCGTCAATTTCTCTGTCCAAATGTGCGAGGAATAGGTCACTTAATATAGGCGCTAAGCAAGAGCCGATGCAAACTCCGTTCCTTTGTATGAAAGTTTCATCATTAAAACAAACAAATGTGGATTTTAGGTACATGGACAGAAGTTCTAAAAAACTCCCGGCCGTCGTCCCTGCATTATTTAAAAAGGCAACACCATGTTGGTCCATACATTCCCGAACGCAGGAAAGCAGAGCGTCGTGGGGTAAAGAGTAGTAGAGGTCTTTTATGTCAATTGAGCAGGCAAAGAGGCCCCTGTCGGAGTTAAGTTTAAGAAAATCAGTAATAGTTTTTGCCAGGTATCGATTTCTGGAACTATCGCCCTAAAGGGCCGGTCCACCTTATGGGTTTTAACGCTAAAAAAGACCTCGAGGTTAAGCTTCTTCACTTTGTCTAAAGAACACCCTAGTTTTTCCAGACCAATAGAAAGGCATAGCAGGACCTCATCTTGACGAGACAACCCGCCAGGGAGATCTGTACCGCGCGGGGGTATGAGAGCGCGCGCGGTGCGCCGTAGACGTTCTTTTGCACTGGCAAGGCGAACACCGTTTGACGAAGGTGCAAGAGGAGCTGGATAGTGCACACGCACGGGGTGTGTTCCGGCATCTGCAGCCTGCATTGCGGGGTGGCTATTCCGTTGGCGCCTTGACACGCGCACACGACATGGATAAGTGTCCATTATGTCCTGGATTTCTAGCAGAAGTTCGTTGGACGTGAGAGTTTTACGAAGCTCTCGAACAGCTGCCGACGAATCAGTGTAAATTGCTGGGGTCGCGTGATTGATGACGTCGATGTTGGGGGTTGTTGCCAGGCGAAGGCGCCTGGTTCGGCCAAGAACGGATTTCCGGAGAAGCTGTGACAGCATGGCGGCGCGCAGGGGATCCAGGGCGGTGTTGAGTATAGTGAACTAGAATACTTGGGTATTCTAGTTCACTATAGTGTTGAGGACGGAGGGGGAGGTCCGGTCACGGGCAGTGTATCCAAGGCGGGAGGGGCGGCGGCAGGTAGCCACGACACGATTGCCTGGAAGCAGAGCAGAAACTTGAACATTGTGCTTGTGGCGGTGTCGAGCCCCCCAACTCTGTCATTACTTTTTTTCTCACGAATTAGAAGTGCCACAAATACAAGCACGTACGAGCTCCAAGGAAGCGGTATACAGTACAGCTGAGATGACTTGTAAAAAATCCCGGGCCGTCTCCACTAACGTGAAACCTCGGGAGGGGCGAGTCATGCAGTGTATAGGTCTATTCTTGGCGCCTTGGCGTTTTTGCCAACGGAGGTGAAACCGTTGGGAGGTACAGGTATACAGCTTTGCTGCAAAAGTCTGTTGTCTTTGAAGCACGAAGCTCTCTAGCGCGAGGCGTAAACGAGTGTACCGGTGTTTTTTTAGTACGCGTTGCGTTCTAGCGCGAGGCGTAAACGAGTTTCCCGTTGTTTCGGTACCGTGACTACATGAGACGACGATTACGACGACGACAGGAGACGCCAGCAGCCCCAGCCCCTGAGGGGCTTCACCCAAAAAAGAGAACAATGCAGCGACATTATTCTTATCCTTTTTTCTTGTAGAACTACTGGATGGATGCACAACACAAGCGACCATTTGATGCAGGAAAGACGTAATACGCGTTTCCTCGTTACCATTGGTGCCTGTAATATTGAAATGCGTGGCTAAAGCTAAGGCGTGACTAATGGGCCAAGCATGCAGTGTATAGGTCTATTCTTGGCGCCTTGGCGTTTTTGCCAACGGAGGTGAAAGCGTTGGGAGGTACAGGTATATAGCTTTGCTGCAAAAGTCTGTTGTCTTTGAAGCACGAAGCTCTCTAGCGCGAGGCGTAAACGAGTGTACCGGTGTTTTTTTAGTACGCGTTGCGTTCTAGCGCGAGGCGTAAACGAGTTTCCCGTTGTTTCGGTACCGTAACTACATGAGACGACGATTACGACGACGACAGGAGACGCCAACAGCACCAGCCCCTCAGGGGCTTCACCCAAAAAAGAAAACAATGCAGCGACATTATTCTTATCCTTCTTTCTCATATAACTACTGGACGGATGCACAACACATGCGACCATTTGATGCAGGAAAGTCGTAATACGCGTTTCCTCGTTACCATTGGTGCCTGTAATATTTAAATGCGTGGCTAAGGCTCTTAATGTTTGCCTGCAATGTGTCTATACAACATCGTGAAAAAAATAGCGCGTGGCAGCAGCCGTTCACCGCTATTTTTGTCCGATGTTTTTTGCCTCTTGTTATATTTAGTGACTTCGTATTCAGCCTTTGTAAGTGTTCAGAAGATATTCCTATTGGGTAAATGTTGTTCGGTTGAATAAACACTTTCCCATTTAGCGTGCATAAACACTCTCCCAAAGCGTAATATAAGTTATGATTCATTTCCCTGAAAGAGAAATTAGAATGTTTAAAGAGTAAATGTATGTGTGACGGGAATTACTCGTCCGGGCACAGTGCAGTTCAGTTCAAAGGTATAGTCGTGCGGAACTTTTCTATTTGCAGGGTGACAAGGTCTTCACGAGCTGTGGCACCAAAGTCGGCTATGGCAGAAACGCAGGCTTCAAAAGGCCCAAGGACGAATTGATCGCCCATGCGACCTAATTTGTTATAGTAATCGCGCGCAAAATAAAGGACTGGATATTTTCCTTACGTGCCTTGATATAAGCACGTACAGAGGGCAACACACTTGTCTATAACACCGGTTTCGTACTTATAGCCTTATCTTGCCTCGGCCGAAAAGCACTTGAAGAAAACTATTGTGTCATTCTGAAGTCTTATCCGTATATTTTGACCTCAGCGTTTTTTGTAGCAAATTTGAGTCCGCAGTTTTGAGAGGTAACTAGTTGAAGTTGAACTCAGTGTTATAGACAAGGGTGTTGCCCACCGTACGTGAGTGAGGTGTAGTAAGTAAAGCGATGAAGTAGCTTTTCTTGTTGTTCTGTCCGAAAGGTAATACTTAGAACCGTTGTCGACTGACACCGCCCAGGAGTTTGCACTAGCTGTACTGCCTGCAATAGAAAACAGTGGCTTCTTTTTATGCGATTTCCAATAAATGTTTCGATTCATGCTAAGTACTGCTATACTCAAAATACCCGTCCGAATTTTCGTGCGCGTATTTGGTACACGTATTTCGCCGCCCCAATGCTTATTACGGAAAATACGAAAGCATGTATCGTAAAATGAATCCTTCGTCTTTGCGATGCAAAGTACGTATTGTGAACATGTCAATGCAAAATATTTTATTGGTGTTTTATGCACTGAAAATACACGTGGGCTAATATAAAGCGTAATAGACAGCTGCGAATTTATATTTCGGACTTGTGCCTGAATTGCGTCAAGATTTCAACACACCGGTGTTGTAACCACGCGTACGTGATGAAAGCAGCATTCGATTCTGACAATAGAACTCTATGCACGTGTTGTTGCGTTGAGAATATCTTATCTTAGCAACAGAAAAGATATTTTCCTTTGATGAATGACATCATGCGCGGCGAATCGACACGTTGGCTTGCTCGAATGAGGTTCAGTGGAATTACTGTAGTTCAATTCCACAAGCTTCCTCATCTTGATTCGATTGTAGGGTTTAACGCGCCGACGCAACGCAGGCGATGAGGCGCGCCGTAGTGGAGGGCTCCGGATTAATTTTGACCACCTGGGGATCTTTAACGTGCGCCGAAATCTCGTACACACGAGCGTTTTTGCTTTTCGCCTCCATCAGAAAAGCGGCCGCCACGGCCGGGAATCGAACCCGCGACCTCGTGCTCAGCAGCGCGACGCCTTAGCCACTAAGCCACCGCGGCGGGTAAGCTTCCTCATCTTATCAAAATGTATAGATTACGTCGGCGTTGGTCTGTGCGGGAGCCAACCTTATCCAAAAAAAGATTGTGAATGGTGACAAAATATTACAGCGAATTCTGGATATCTGCCCAAAGCGAGAAAGCGCTCATTTCGCCAATCTGACCTCTATGTTCAGCCAAGGTCAAGCCAGCGCCTCGTGCGGTTGCGCACTGAAAGCCTCTAACCGCTCGTTTTCTTTCCAGGCGAGGGAATTGCAGAGGGGGATAGAGTGGAAGAGTAGGGAGCGTACCATGAGATAATTATACAAGAAGGCGCACGGTGCATCCAAGCTTACTGCGCGTTCACGCCTACAGCGCCGACTGCGATGAGCGCTCTGCCACGGTACGAAATTTTATCGGAGGTTCCTAAGTTCCGGTTTCTTCACCACCGCGTCCAGTCAGTACTCCTACTGCCAGTTTATGGCTGCTCTCCCAAGCACGTCACAGAACCTTTGACACGTCATGCTAATGATCAGTGAACGAGTAATTTGAAATCCATCCTAGAGAGAGAGAGAGAGAGAGAGAGAGAGAGAGAGAGAGAGAGAGAGAGAGAGAGAGAGAGAGAGAGAGAGAGAGAGAGAGAGAGAGAGAGAGAGAAATTTAAGCTCTTTATTAAAGAAGAAAGCCGAGAGGTTGTGGGCATTCTGTATCCTTAATCCTTGACATTAGCATTAAGGAACAGAATAGAGTAATAGAATAACGCGCCGTCGTTATTCTCACTGCTCTCGCGCAGCACCGAACTGCCCTGCCGAGAGACTCTGCCCACAACGGGTTCGAGAGCGAGCCACGACTCTCGCCGCGAGGGTACGTTGTCAGACACTTCACATGGAAACGATACATTTCATAGTACAGGGGTTTATTACGCGGACAACCACGATACAAACACTACACTGCACTACGCACCTAGCCCCTGGGGCATACACCCGTCAGCGTGTGCCCAGCCCGTAGTCGGGCAGCAGTTAGCGTCCGCCGGCGTTGGCCGGCCGCAACGCTCGCTGACGTAGGGGAAGGGGGCTCTCTGTGGCCGCTACACATTTCAAGCCACTGGACTCGACCGGGCGGCATAGGCGCTCGTCCGCTGACCTCAGACGGCGCAAGCCGTCACATCGCGGACGCGGGGGCAACCCACCAATGAGTGGAATATGCCCGCGGAGACTCGCCGGACATCCTAGATAAACGCACTGACGCAAATCAAGGCATGCGCAAATCGACACGGTGGGTGCCGTGACCCACGGAAGTGGGAAACAACGGCCAATGCAAGAAACGGCCAAAAGTGGCCGAAGGGCATTTACGTACCGTGCGATCGCTGCGCGTCCCAAGGGCGGTCTCTCCGGGGAGTCTCCTGCGCGCATCCCCCGTCGCCTCGTAGGGAGAGGAGGGAGGCGCGTGATGATCGCCCTCGCCCCACCAAGGAGGAGGACGTCGCTAGCGCCTCCTCGTCCCGATTTGAGGGACTTGGCCCCCACAAGGTTTGACAGAATCTCATCGCTGACATGCTGCTCGGCGGGGGAAAGGGTAGGGGAGGGTAGCAAAGGCCCTATAGATAACAGGGCGGAAAGAACGAGGAGAAAAGAAGTAAACAAAAGCAGACATCGCGGAGTTTATGGAACAGTTCGGTGACCATCACAATCTCAGTACTATTTTAACTCAGTTCCGTGACGCCGACCTCGTCCAGGTATTCAAATAACGCCGCTAGTGCTTTGCGTTGAGCTGAAGGGGAAGGCCATGGACCGAGGTGTACTTTTAGGCTAATTGGTCCTGGGAATCGGTGCTTGATCTCCTGCACCAAATGGCACCTTGCGAGCACGTAAGCGGGTCACTCTAACAGTACGTGTTCCACGGTTTCCGGCGATCCGCAGTTATCGCAGTAAGGATTCGAGGTTGCACCGAGTCGAAACAGGTATGTTTTCGTAAGCGCTGCATTGAGGCGTAATCGGTGGTATAAAGTTTCAAGTCGGCGCGGAAGTCGCTAAGAACGTTGGCTTTAATCGTGAGCTCGGGGTCTACGTAATGCAAGAGGACATAACGGTGCTCTGGAAGAGACCAGAAGTGCCTTCGTCATAGCTGAGGCATCATGCTCGGTGAAGAAGACCTTTCTCATATTATGCATTTGAAAGCCCCTGCGAGCTGCTTCATCTGCCTTCTCGTTCCCTGGAACACCACAGTGGCCTGGAAGCCACTGAAATGTCACTTGGTGCCCAATGGCTAGGTGGTGCAAGTAAGTTATTTCACGAGAGGCGTGTTCGTGAATGCTGAAGCAGTCATTGCGCAGTATACTTTGGAGGGCTGCCCTGGAATTGGTGAAGATGGTCCATTGCCCCGGCGGTTGGCGGAGAATGTACCGGATGGCTTCCCTGGCGGCGTGAAGCTCGGCTGACATTGATGACGTCGCCCGATCAAGGCGATGAGAGAACATTTGTCCAGTGTACGAGATATAGATCCCAGAGGAACTGTGATCAAGCGTACACAAGCCGTCTGTAAAAAATTGGTTTGTGTCTGAGGTTTGTTTGGTTTGTGGTTGGTTTGGTTTGTGTCTGTGGCCGAGGGTCAACTGTAACAAGCCGCTTTGAGGCATATTCTTTTTAGAGCCAATTCCCGCGAGGGTGCATCTAATTTGCAATGGCGAAAGGGTCCAGGGCAGTAAATAAGACGGCATCGATTTTGGTGTCTGGGAGGGAATGGAAAGATGGAATGTCTTCAATGTTCGACCAAAGCTTGAGTTGCCATTTTCTATCATGCACGTTATTGTACGAGTTTTGGCGTGCATCCGATGTCGCAGATGTATCCGCACGGTTTCTTGGAGCCTAATTACCTCCAAGGGCAGACAGCCAGCTTCAGCGACAGTACCCAAGCACGACGACCCTCTGGGAAGTCCGAGGCAGATACAAAGGCCATTGTTTCTTGCCGCATCTAGCTGCTTTCTGCTTGTGGGTGACAGATTTTGGAGGACAGCGAGACTGTAGCGCAGTGCGCCGTCGATATAAGCTTTACTGAGTAGTATTATCGAGCGACAGTCACTTCCCCATCGACTACCGGCAAGATACCCGACGATCTTTGACATCGCCGATATTCGCGTACAGAGCCTTTTAAGCTCCGGAGTCCACGAAAGATTACGGTCTATTAGGATTCCGAGGAATATTTGAGTACGTACATACTACAGCCTCAGGGTACGGCCTCCGAGGACTAAGGGATACTGCTTCATGTTCTTGCGAGTAAAAGCCATCGAAACACTTGCGAGCTAACTAGAGTTGTTGTACACGCGAGTATAAACATTTGCGCGACTTTTGCCTCACTAGCTGAGTGAACCAAAATCAGCCTTGCTCGTGGTAACAAATACATCCTCACAATTATCGGCCGTCGTCTTCGCGAAGTGCCAAAGATGCAGATGCAGTCCTATGGGTGAAAGGTGTATACTGATATGTTCGCGAGAGCTTTCTGCAGTCTTTGTTCTGTGGTGCGACGTGATCGCGCTGCACTCCAAATGCAGATGTCCGCATTGAGTGTGAAGTGTACGCCATACGGGAGGACGATTTAGGCGAATGAGTGTCAGGTTGAACAGGAGATGGCTCAAGACGGCCCCTTGAGGCACCCCTTTTTGAATAGCGTAGTAGGACGTTGGGCCTTCCAGAGTGCACATGAAGAGTTCTCGCCCCTGTAGGTAGCTTGATACACACGCGTAAAGTTTTCCCCCGAAGCCAAGAGCAGCAAGGGGATGCTAGGATTGCATCATGGAAAACTGAATCGAATTCCAATTTGATGCCCAACAATATTGCAGTGGGGATGTATCCGTTATGCAATTGGTCTTCTAGAGACGAAACCACTGAAATTACGCTGTCGATGGCTGCTCTATCCTCACTAAAACCGTTCATCTGAGGTGGATAAAGTTTTTTGCCCTCAAGGTAACTAGGTGATTCTACTGAATATCATTTTTTCCATAATTTTACCGACAAAGGTTAGCAAAGCTATCGGTCGGAAAAAATCATAACTCGTCGGTGCTTTTCCAGGCTTCAGGATGGCCGCGAGCTTTGCTAGTTTCCATTCAGAAGGTACGCTGCCAGTGAGCCAAATTGAGTTGTAGTATTCTAGAAGACGTAATCGAGAGTGGTGGGACAGATAGGATATGGCCTCATAGGTGATTTTGTCTTGACCAGACGAAGAACTTTTGTTGGCACGTTGAGTTCTTGCACGAAAAAGGGGAGGTCCATGGCGGTGCAAGCAGTTGGCGGTACTTCGGAGGAGCCACTTCTAGGGCATGCTGGAGGTACTGGTCTTGTGTACAGGAGCCTACAGTACTCTTCAGCTGCCTTTTTCGGGGAAATGCCGTTGTGCAATGATAGCGCTCTGAATTGTTGTGCATTCCCTTAACAACGCGCCAAATGCGCGACAGAGGTTTGCGGACCTATTAACCACTAACATTTGCCTGATGGCAGCAACGCTTTCCTTCGAGCTAATATGTGGTGAGGTGTCAGCTGCTCTGTTTTAGAAATAAAGCGTCGTTATTAGTTGTCTTTAAGATCCCTTTAAAGAATAATTCTTTGGCTTGGGGGGAGGGAAGAATCACAGATAAAGAAGGATCCTTGGATCTTTGTAGTTCCAGCATGTGATGAGAGCATGCTTCGATGATAATGACAATGATGATGATTGCTATTGGTTTCCCCTTTGAAGCGGGGTGATGACATGTCATCTTACCAAAAAGGACTAATATACCCCAGTTAACTTCCTCTGTGATACCCTTGAATCCTAGGGCTTCTAGAAGCCGAATATTCCCTTCATGTAGATTTGCATGGATACCCTCACATTCTAACACTATGTGCCGCATAGTTTTTTTTTTCGCAGACCACGCATACCCCATCATTTTGTGAATACTTCCCCACAAAGCTATTAGTTCGCAAGCAACCTGCTGTAGCCTAAAAAAGCAAAGCACTGCCCTGGGAATTATCGTGGAAATTTTCCTTTCTGATGTCCAATTTCTCGGCCCTGTAGATCCCTAACGACGTTTTAGCTTCCATTTTTTCCCTCCATTTATTCGTTCCTATCTGCCTTGCATCTTTTTTGATTACCTTGGCTGTTTTGGATTCCCCACTGTTCTTCCCATATTTCATCGTTAGTTTTCTAGTCTTCCTTAATAACCACTGCGTGTCCACGCTTTTGAAGTATAGGTACTGAAAAGCTTAGCTGTACACTTACGTTGATCCATTGCTCTCAACCTCCTCTCAAAACACATTTTACTCTGCGCTTTTCGGACTTCAAACGATGCCCAGCCCATATCTCCCTGCACTGCTTCGTTAGTTGTTTTTCCATGCGCTCCTAAGGCCACACGGCTTGCTGTTCTCTGGTTCACTTCAAGGCCTGATAGAACGTCTGATTTTAAGCAGAGTACATCATTCGAAAATGCGAGGCCCGGAATCATTACTCCTTTCCACATTCCTCTCACTACTTCATATTTGTTATACCCCCACAGAGCTCGGTGCTTCATTATGGCAAAGATTGCTTCGCGTTATTGCTAAGGTTGGCTTCACTGCTATAAGTGCGGTGGTGCACCCTTTACAGGCAAATTGTGAGAAGGGTGTTGACAGGTCTGAATTTTCTGGCTGATCCGGGTAAAAATGATGCAGAGATGCCATAATTTAAGCGGTGCCTTTAACAAGGAATACTATTGTCTCAAATACCCTTGGTGGTTTTCAGTTAAACTCTCTATCAGTAATTAGGCTACCGTTAGCTCTCGCGACTCCCCTTGGAAGATGGCGAAGACGACGAGCTGATCGAAGGTGCTTCGCATCGGCTGTGGTTGAAGGATCGAACTCTGGCGGAAATCAACCTCAGTGTTCTGAAACAACACTACTATCGTGTTCCTTAAGTCCCCAGGGGCCCGTCGATACCCAACCCGGTGCCATAAGTGCATTGTTTTGCCACTTGCGGCCATTCAAACTACTGAATCGGCGGCCGCCTCGCTAAGCCTGACGCGCTAGCGGTGCGGCTTATCCCGGACCTGAACAGTCACGTCGTACCAGATGGCGAGTGCGTCATCCTGCGCCGTCTCTGAAGAAGCCCACCTGTCATCACACGACGGCTCATCAACCCGCGACAACCCAAGATGCCACCCCACCTTCGGAGGAAGACGCAACAGCTACTGCGCCCTGGATTCTCGTCGCCCGCCGCGCCAAGCGCCGCCGAGACCAGCGACTCCTTACCGCTCGACGGCAGTTGGCCCAAACGTCGGAGAAGCCCACCTTTCGCAAAAGACGGCCCGCAGCGCGTAGGCCCCGACCGCCTCCACTCTCTGCTGAAGATCTGAAGCTGGTATTTCGGCCACGAAATGTTCTCCGCCATGCCAGGGTGAACCCAGAAAAATTACTAATGGCTTTAGCCACTGAAGCAAAGCTGCCAGTTGAAGCAGTCAACATCAAGATGAGGGTAGACGGGGACCAAAACGTCCTTGTCGCGAGTATTGCTTGTGAAACTACAGCTACGAAGCTAAGCAACATCAAGAAATTAACCGTTGATGGGAACTCCTACGAGGTTGCGTCATACGCTCCATCTCCAGACCATTCCTGTAAAGGGGTCACTCATAACATCGGCCTTGGTACAACCCCCGACACAGTCCTTAAACGCATCGAGGATCCAAGTTATGAAGTTCTAACATGTAGAAGGCTTGGGAACACGGAAACGATTGTTATCACATTCTGCGGAAAACGCGTTCCCTATTATGTCAACTGCAGTGGTATCCCAGTTCGCTGCTGCCTCTACAAAAGAACGGTACCTTATTGCCGCAAATGCAACGAGACTGGTCACAGGGAGGATGTGTGCCCAGAAGCCCCTAAAACGCCGAGGTGCGGATAATGTGGGCTTTCTTTAACAACGAAACCGCATTAGTTCAGTTGGAAGTCAGCGCTCGTCCCGTGTGCCTCAGCTTAAGCCTTTGTTTCTGCTGCACTGTATTGTTAAGATGATATCGAGGGCCCGTTTTCCTCGGAAGTGTGGGCCTAGGAAATGCTTGGAAGTCCTAATAATTTGATTCAATGAATGCCCCGCAGCTGTTAGCATCTAACCCTCTTTTTCCGCGTTTATTTGTGAATTTACAATCAATAGCCAGGTTTTGTAATGAATCTCAACAACCATGAACAAAAACCGTACCAAACCTATACCAACCCTGTCATATTGGAGTGCCAAAACGAAAGAAGAAGAAGAAG
Organism: Haemaphysalis longicornis; assembly: GCA_013339765.2. Lineage (NCBI taxonomy): Eukaryota > Metazoa > Arthropoda > Arachnida > Ixodida > Ixodidae > Haemaphysalis > Haemaphysalis longicornis. The sequence goes on along the minus strand of CM023452.1, from coordinate 194,006,718 downwards.
GAGAAGATGGAGAAGAAGAAGAAGAAGGATAACGAGAACATCAAATAGAGACAATGGATCTCAGCCTAGAAAAAGCGCTGAAGGAAAGGGGAATATCTTTTGAACGACCAGACAATGCGCCTACCTCGCCGGTGCACCACTCGTTCTCTTCAGCAATTGTGAGTTTACCCAATGAGGTGGTCTATTAGGAGAAGATCGCGCCACTAGAGATATAAGCCGGAGTGAACACCGCGGCTAAGCACTCTCGACTGCGGAATGTTTTCGTTTTTCAGGGCTTACTTTAGTTTACTTTACTCGGAGACCTTGAGCACAACTCAACAATATTGTGTAGGTTCACATAGTGGAAAGCGTTGTGATAAATTAGCAACTCAAAAGAGCCATACATGGCAGTACCAATACACACTTATACCACCTGTAGAAAAAGTCGAATGAATGTAAAACTAAAAACTACCGTTGACGTGCCTTTGTCGTGAAAAAAAATTCGCAGGATGCTTAGGATATTCGTAGTGCGAAAGCAAAATCCTAGTTAACAGAGCAATCACCAATAACATGGACGTACTGAACTAGAGTGCGAGGCTGGACGAGTTATTACAGATCCATGGGAAAAATAGCGCAAAGAACAAGACAAAAAAATAAGCAATGACGGGCACTGTCAGCGTTTGTCTGTTTACTTTGATACAGCTCATCACGCCGTATTTTCGTAGTAAAGTTAAACGTCTGCACTCGATCTTAACACAAAGAAATCAGCGGCTTGCGGCTGGCCTCTACTAACGTCACTGGAACTTGGAAGGTGGTCTTTTTCTCTCCGCCGCCGCGCGAATCCACTCAGTCCATTGGCCCGTTTCGGTCACGTGGTCGGTGGCAACCACTTTCCGTCCAACTACTCGGATCTCCCCGTGAGCGGCGGCTGGGACCGTACGACGATCGGATTGCATCGTCGCTTTCATAGTTTTTTCCATTACATTGTGTGCTACAACGATATGTAAAGAAAAAAAAATGGCGGCGTATCTGCTCCTTTCATTGCAAATGTCGTCAAAAGACGATAGTCTTTATCGACTTTTGCCAAGTAAATGCCTCCCTTCGCTTTCCCGCTCACCTCTCATGTTGTTCCTCTCCCGTCACGCTCCTCCCAAGGTAAAGACGCCAAAGGTTTGCTTAAATCATTTTAAATTTCCCGCGTTCCACTGCTCCACAACCGGGTGTCTCGATGCCAACGTTGCCGTACGGCGAAGACGCGCGTGAATCGAGGCGCCCTACTTCAACGTTTATAGAACCGCGTTTCCCTACTCCACGTGCGTTGCAAGCAGAACGTGGAACCTATCTAGTGGAACCTTTCGTAACTGTTGCCGGTTGCTTCTTAAAATGGCACCAGAAGCTATAGTAACGCGGGCGACAGCAGGCGACGGCGGAGGAATTTTGTTTTTCTGCAGTTCATGAAGTATTTAATTTCGCAAAAGTCAAGCATGCATGATTTTTGATAGAGGAACACTGCAAATATCACTTCTGTATTAATTTGTTGTCTTATATTTGCGTAATGCCTTGTTCTTCTTCAACAATGTTGACAAGTATGAACATTACACCGGACTTAGACGGGCAGATTTAGCTGTGACTAGTAAGACTATTGCGCAGGCATTGTTTTGCTTTGGCCGGGTGGCTGAATCGAGACACAGACAGAGACAGACGGACAGACAGGCATACAGACAGACAGACAGACCAAAATTTCTGGCTTTAAGTAGCCCAAGAAAGACTATCGTTTTTAAACAAAGAATATCAGGGTGCTGTGCTTTTGGCTGCAGCACAGCAGGGAGTCTGGAAAGGCACTTTTTTTCTATTCCAAGCGGCAAGGCATATGCGAAGCGACGAGCGAAATGATTGATTGATTGTTTGATTGTAGGGTTTAACGCGCCAACGCAACGCAGGCGATGAGGCGCGCCGTAGTGGAGGGCTCCGGATTAATTTTGACCACCTTCTCGCTTTGCTTCTCGCCTCCATGAAACTAGCGAAATGGATACACTGCAGGATGCGCCTGAGCGAATGCGTCCCCACAGGAGATACCAGACTGTGCGACGACTTTACAGAGAGCTTTACAATTGTTTCTTTTGGTATTTATATCAAGTTAGACCGAGATGGGTGTTTGTGACAAAACGGGATGGTATAAGCGATCAAGGGCGAAAAAGTTGCAGTTGTACGCAGTCAGACTGCGAAGCTTACGGCAGTTATGGCGCTTTAAAGGGACCGTGCAACACTTTCGATAAACCCTTTCACTCTTTCCTTCGCGTCTGGAAGCACTGCGAAAGCTGTAGTTATCGCCAGCACGGAGCGGCACTGCGTGATTTGCTCGTCGCACCAGATACGTCCTTCATTTCTGCTTCGATTTTGTGGCTTTATTTTAAAGTTGCTATCGAAAAGCGTTCATTGCTGCAACTGAAGGAAAACCGGCCAACGGCCACTACATGGCCTCAGTGACGTAATTCCAGTGGTCAAAGAAGGCCAAGACCGGGAAAGAGGGAAAAATATTTTGAGCGAGTTTCCAACTTATCTGATAGGCATAGAGCAGTAATTTTTGGCTGAGGTAACTTTGCGACAGTACCCTTTAATCTAAGTACTGGGTGTGTTGTGTGACTACGTTCTGCAAGCATTATAAGATCTAAAAAAAAAGCTGAAGAAAGTGTCGCAGGGTCCCTTTAAAAACATTGAACCCATTTTTCTAGTTTTTGGACGCTTCATTCAATCCCTGTTCCTTTTTTTGTGTTCTGGACGCCGCAGTACTTCCCAGAAAATGACGCAAACGCATTATATTCGGTGCGTGTACTTTTTCAAAGGGAACTTTTTAGTGTAGCTGCTCTAAACCTAAGGGGCGGCACGATGAAAGGGCTTGTAAATTGGAAGGTCGAATGAGCATAGGCTCCTTACTAATGCCAATTACGAAAGCAAGCACCTCTTGCAACAATTTCACAAAGCACGCGCTGGGTAAATCAGGAGGCTGAATGCATCTTGCAACATGAGCGGATAGAAATTTTGATGACTATTTAAAGCTAATATTGTTACGGGAAGCGCAAGTGGGCGCTGGTGCATAGCTCCTTGGGGCACTTGCGACGACGACGAAGCAGTGGATAGCACGGACCCGTGGCTCGAGGGAGCATGGCCGCTTGTACATAGATCGCATCGCTCTGCGGCACGATCACATCTTCAATGCTTCGTCTCATTCGCCTTGCTGCCACGTAACAATATGAATAAGCTGGAACATCTTGCGATGCACGCTAAATAAACTATAAATACGCTCCGCTTAATTGGCGTATTCATGGGAGGTTGTGGCCGTTACTACACCAGGGTGGCCAATCCTGCTCTGGTGAGGGAGTACGCTACCGGCAATGGTCGCCGGGGTCAGGCCGCACCCCAAGCACCATTCTGCAATTCCATCAATACGCGGATTTTTTTTAATTTGGTGGGAATTGTCCGGCACCGGGATACGAACCACGGACCTTCTGCACGTGAGGTGGCTGCCTCTACGCCACCGCTGCCTCACCGCGCGACTCAGCGGACAATGGAACGGAAGATGACGGGTGTAACATTAAGGGACAAGAAGAGAACGGAGTGGGTCGGGGAACAAACGCGTGCTAAGGACATATTAGTAGAAATCAAGAAGAAATGGACGTGGGCAGGGCATGTAATGCGAAGGCAAGATAACCGTTGGTCATGAAGGGTAAAACAGTGGATCCCTAGAGAAGGCAAGCGTTGCAGGGGCCGGCAGAAAGTTGGATGGGCAGATGAGATCAAGAAGTTTGCGGGGATAAATTGGTCGCAGTTAGCACAGGACCGGGGTAATTGGAGATCTATGGGAGAGGCCTTTGCCCTGCAGTGGGCGTAGATAGGCTGATGATGATGATGATGATGACGACGACGACGCTCCGCTTACGTGTATGGGAAACGCAGGCGCCCCCCCCCCCCCCCCCCCCCCCTCCGCTTCCCCACCTAATTGTTCTCTAACGGAGTGTTATTTAGCTGGATCGAAGCCTACCAAAGGTGTCAATGATGTGTATAACCTCTTTAAAGTTTTGAACATTAAAATTTCTTTTGAATTGTTACGTTTGCTCCCCTAATGTTCTTACATTTTTCGGAGCCGCTCTTGTCCTGAAAATAAATTCAGGGTGCGCCACTGGCGCATACTCATTACCCGTGTTATCTGTTTACGCGATAGTACCGTTTTTGTGTATAAATACGTGTTTTCTTTCTAATAACCTTTCAGTTGCGAGTCAGCGCTGTGCGTCGTCCCCTCTTCTTTTTGTCCCTGCGTTTCTTGCGCGGTTTTTTCACCGTGAACCTGAATCTGCACCAACTAGCGCAACATGCCATCTTACTTCATAACAAAAATGTTCGTTGATATGCGCCCGGAAATTCGGAACAAAATTTCGTGTACGCCAATGGTGCATATGTTCGCTGATATGCTACCCCCAACCCGCTGCGGTGGCTTTTGAGTGACCACAAATACCCCTTCTTATAGTTTTGGTTTACAACCGGACAGGGCAGAACCAGTGACGCGATTGATTCCCCGTCGAAGGAGATACGGTTATGGATTATCTAAAAGCCTTTCGGTTGTTGACGCCCCGTTTGGGATGAGCGGGCCGTCGGGAGCGGAGCGGACCGTCAAAAATGGTCAGCCAAAGCTCTCTAATGTGTCGAGCCGTCTCGGTTCACCGCCCTCCCCCTCAAACTTTCGCCATACTTTCCGCCGCTTTCTTTCTCCGTCCATCTCGATTGTTTTCCGTGTCCCCTTCGTTCGCTCGGATATATTCGGGAACAAGTTAAGAACAGCAATAGCTCACGTACGATACCGTTCCGCCTAAGCGACGGACCCGGATGTCAACGGGCGCGCGCCTTTTGAAAGGAGATTGCTATGAACGCGTGATATCGTCTGCCTTTTCTCGCGTAGTTTGTTTGTCGTCGCTGCAGACGTTTGTAAGTATATTAAGCCCAAAAAATCACGGAAACTGCTCGTGCTATGTTCAAATATTCCCTGTAACGCACTACTTGCGCCACGCGGAATAACATCCGGCTGCGGTGATGAGGCACAGTGGCAACTTCCGTTGCCGTTCTTAACTTGTACCCGAGTATTCTAGCCACTGTACCGAGTATACGAGGGACGCCGGCGCCGTGAAACCACCAGAGCGCGCGCGTAAGTGCTGCGTCAGTAAACAGCAGGAGAGTAACGCACAGTTTCTACCCTATTTGATTACAGGCGACACCAGAAGGAGTGTCTGAGAGTTCTCTGAGGTTGGTGGAAGCCACCACGTCGCCACAGCAGCAGGCATCAGCGGCGAATGGGGAATCGCTCTTGGGGCCGTCTTTGTTGGCCTCTTGATCGTCTCCGTGGTCGTCCTGGTGCACTTCAGAAATAGCGGGACCGGACGCGGCAAGCCAGCTGCCTTCAATGTGTGCTCCTCCGAGCCGTGCCACGCATATGCTACAATTCTACGGGCTTCACTCAGCGACAGCGTTAGCCCCTGTGATGATTTCTACGCCTACGTATGCCAGGACATCCGGCGGCGTGGGGGCAGTTCAACTCTGCCGTTCCTGACGCAGCGGCAGCTGCTTAACGACACCGTGGGAACATGGCTGCGTAGTAACAGCTGGTCAAATGATCCCGAACCCACCGAGAATGCGCCATTAGTGAGGCAGCTGTTGCGAAAGTGCATAAGTAGCCACGAGTCACCCGATGGTTCTTTAGAAGATCTGCAAAATTTCCTAAGATCCATGAACCTCACGTGGCCCCCAAATTGAGACGACAGGTTCGAAAAGTCCAGACACGTTGGAAACACTCACCCGGCTTTCGCTGCTGTGGAACGTAGACGTATGGTTCTCGCTCAAAGTTTATCACGTCGATTCTCTCACAGGAAAGCCAGTTTTCGAGCTACGGAGCAGTCAGAGTTACCTTGACTGGGTTTTGAAGCGAAAGCTACTCCTCAAGAATGGTGCCTACCGCCCATTTCTGGTATCATATGTGAGAGCGTTCGGTGTTGTACAAGGAATAGGAAACATCATAAGCAGTCTGAATGAGCTTGAAGAGAGTGTGTTAGCCATCTTGGGATCATCGCTGAACCCAGGTCACCGACCAAAGTTCGTAGCAGTGCGCGTAAAGAGCATGGCACTAAATGACTCAGACGCACCGCCGCTTAACTGGGCCTCGTCGATAGCACGTAGTTTCAACGTAAGTGCTTCTTGGTTTGATAGCGACAACGTGTGGGTCGAGCAGCTGACATTTCTCAGCAGCATCAACAACCTTCTAAAAGCGGAGGTTGAAAGGAGGAACCTGTACGGTCTCGCTATCGCTTGGAGTGTGGTGAGAGACCTGGGACGCTTCGTGGACGGTGGTCTGAGTCAATTATACGGCATGAACACCCCAGACGCCATCGTCTACTGCGTCCGTAAAATAGAGCAGGTGAGTCTATCTCCTTGACACATTTTCTCGACGTGAACCGCGTTTAGCTGTTGGTCTGTATGCTTCCATTGATGCTGTTCTGGTACGTCCACAATATCCAATGGTGTCAAATAATAGGGCTGAGTGCTCTTTACGCACTTATACACGTAAACGAAAAGCGCTATCACAGTTTTATTTACTAACCTAAACTTCCAAGAAACAATCACTTGGCCTACTTTTTGCAATTACAAAATATGGGATTTGTTCCTAGAACACCCAGCGTATACACCAAGTAACTCTGGCGTATACCGCGGCTGGAAGTAAGAATACCCATAACGAGTCAAAAATAAAGAATATTGCCTCAAGCGAAGATTTTTTGCTCGTTGTATGTACATATAGTAATAAAATTCCTCTGCTTTTTTTTACAGCAGTGCGAGCGGAGTAGTTCAGGTTTTACAGTAGAAACTGAAGCTTTCCGCAGTCTCACAGACGCACCTCAGTAAAGTCAGACTGCTTAACAGTGCCTCCCTGTCTTCAAATTTTGTTGTGAGCGACAAAGGCAACCTAAAAAATACACAGAATAAATACTTATTTTCTTGGAGTGCATGGTCCATGGAATTGATAACTTTATTGTTCATATAATTGCCTGTTTAGTAGAACTGGGCATTATCATTTCCACCCTCCTCATTTTTTGGTTTACTAGATAAATAATGAAGCCGGACTTGTGCATTACAGCTTTAAAACGTTAACTGCAGTCAGATGGCTTAAACGTTTGTCGTAAGACTCGTGAAGGGTTGGTCTCTTAAACCACTGGTAGCTAGAAAGAGAGAGTTAGAGAGAGAACGATTATTGAAAAAAAAAAAAAAAGAAACGGGTACGGTAGGGGAGAAAACGTGTTCGGAGCGGTGGGTGGCCATCCCAGTCCGGTAGGCCACGTGCCGCGGCTGCCATCCTCGCCCGAGAGATCAGGGCCTCCTGGTCTTCGAGCTGGCAGCTCTACCAGGACGCAAAAAATATTAATCTGAAGCAGTTTGATTGATTGATTGATTGTAGTGTTCAACGCGACGCAAAAAATATTAATCTGAAGCAGTTTGATTGATTGATTGGTTGATTGTAGTGTTCAACGCGCCGACGCAACGCAGGCGATGAGGCGCGCCGTAGTGGAGGGTTCCGGATTAATTTTGACCACCTGGGAACCTTTAACGTGCGCCGAAATCCCGTACACACGGGCGTTTTTGCTCTTCGCCTCCATCAGAAAAGCGGCCGCCGCGGCGGGGAATCGAGCCCGCGACCTCGTGCTCAGCAGCACAACGCCTTAGCCACTGAGCCACCACAGCTGGTCTGAAGCAGTTTGTCACATGCTGATTCTCTTCAGGTAACGAGGCCAGCTTTAACCCTCCCGCTGTACGACAAGCCAAAAACGGACAGACTGTTCCTCCATGTGAGTAGGATATTCCGGTACGTGCAACTCGCCACATCAGAGGTCGTTACTTCGAACATCTGGATGGACAGTGGAACAAAGCAGCGCACCCTGTCCGCTGCACGCCGCCTCGCCCTCCGCTTTCCTTTGCCGGTCAACTCGAGAACGGGCAACTGGAACCAAAGGCTATCCCCGCTTGGCAACAACCGCAGCTTCTTCGAGGAGTGGAAGGCTGCGCAGGGCTGGATGCAAGAGGTAAGACATCTACTAGAGTGGCACTTTGTGTTTACCCTCCCTTTCCTCGCTTTCAGCGAAGCTGTACATGGGTAAGATTCAGTGTATTTGTCTACTTCGTTAAGAAAACACTCTGTGCCTTCTGTTTGTTGGCAGTGTAATTTTGATTCTGACTATTTTTTTTCTGGCCACCTGAGGCGACGCCATAGATTTTCATACTGATATACACTAGAGGGAAATCTGGCGCCACTGTCTACGGGAGCCGCGATTCGGCGAGCGTTCCGTCATGTACCGGGCAGGCACGTTCCACTTGTCCTTGGCATGGCTCATGAACAGGCTGAAAAGTTGGCTCTGGCTGCAAAAAGCAACAATATTAGTGAAGGTTCATCAAATTTGTTTTGTTATTATAAAATTGAACCTCCATAAAAATTATTTTCTCAGTGATTATGTAGAAGCTTCATGCACGATCAGCAAGAAAAAATGTTACCCTTTTTTGCTGATTTTGACTTCGAGACAAAAAAGAAGCCATATGGCTATATAAGTAGGCGAGGAACGTCGCTAGCGGCAATGGCGCCGCCCACGGCGGCCCCCGACTGCAGCGACAGATTTCCCCTCTAGTATATATTAGTATGAAACTCTATGGCCGACGCTAGTCTTCCACACTAGAGCACAGTCCCGAAGCATCACGTCCCTATGAAGCGCAAGACGTTTCATATAGCGAGGCATTCGCCTTTGTGCGTTTGTTGGTTTGTTTGCGTGCTTGTGTTTACTTTGGTGCCCACAGTTTCAATGAAGCTATGAAGACGAAATGCAAGTTTACTTCACTAAAGAACGACTTCCTCCAGATAACAATGATAGCAAGAGAAACTGGACGCAACTATTTTGTCAGCTGCTTACACTTGACGCACAACAGACATTCGGTATTAAAGGACTCGTTTTCGGTGTTCAGAAAAATGAACAACCGCAAAAATTGCGGGAAGATGAGTTTAGTGGCTGCGACAATCCGAAGCAGTGTTATCTATTGCAACTAGCATTTAATTGCAAGCTTGGTTGTCGACCGCTTCTATATCCGTCAAAGGCCGCATTGACACCGGAAATTATTTGCCAACGAGCGTGAATTTTCAGCACGTGAGCAGAAGCTACCAAGATAGAAAATTCCTCACTTGGACTTCTCTATATATTATATAAATAGAGAGAATCTGCCAAATGGTTCGAATCCGATGCATGGTGCCGGCACGATTTCGAACTAAACTGGATGGGCGTATGAACTAGGACATTCCGAGCCAATTTCACTTTTAATATGCAATACCATAAAGAGACTTGGACAGAGACAGAAAGAAAGAGACAGAAACTTGGAGGCTCACTAAGAGGGTTCAACTTAAATTGAGAACGACTAAGCGGGCAATGGAGCGGAAGACGATAGGCGTAACATTAAGGGGCAAGAAGAGAGCGGAGTGGGTCAGGGAACAAACGCGTGTTAAGGACATATTAGTGGAAATTACGAAGAAGAAATGGACGTGGGCAGGGCATGTAATGTGAAGGCAAGATAACCGTTGGTCATTAAGGGTAACAGAGTGGATCCCTAGAGAAGGCAAGCGTTGCAGGGGGCGGCAGAAAGTTAGATGGGCAGATGAGATCAAGAAGTTTTCGGGGATAAATTGATCGCAGTTAGCACAGGACCGGGGTAATTGGAGATTAATGGGAGAGGCGTTGCCCTGAAGTGTGCGTAGATAGGCTGGTGATGATGATGATGACAATAAAGAGGAACTGCTCCATAAAAGCCAAAGGATTACTTACTCGCGCGATATTTCCCGCATGTTGGTGGATACCAGAGGCTGTTGCTTCCGGACAGCGCCAGCCAGGCGGAGGATACCCTTGAGGAACCGCGAGCAGCCCTGGACCACGCAAAAGCGTCTGTCGGGCTCAACCTGGCGACTCTACAACCGCCACTGTTCGCGCCATCGTTGCCGGTGGCCGTAAGGTTCGGCGGACTTGGACGGATGTTGGCGCACGAGCTGATGCACGCTTTGTTCGGGGAACTTACTGCGGGCAACGTGTCGAAGCCGGCTGACTCCTGGCCTCCCAATGCTGACGAGTGAGTGCGCCTCCCAGGCCTGTTTCATTTTAACACGGCAATCTTAGTTATCTCGTTTTTGAAGGTAAGTTTGCGCTTTATGTGAACACAGAGACGGACACGGGAAAAAAACGCATACTTTCACGAGAAGACGGCGTACCGAGGTAACGTGAAGAAGTTACCTCGGTACGTCAAAAAACTTTCGTCCCTGAAATCTAAAATTTTGTACAAAATGGCGGACGAATCACAGAATAAAAGCAGACAAGAGGTTCGTGGAGTAGACTCAAGTTTCCCAGACACGTCTCAGCAAACAAAAAGAAGCAATTGAGTTAAAAAAATTAACTGGGTGATATTAAGGGCGATGCCCCTTAGGGGCTGGGGCTGTTAGCGTCTCCTGTCGTCGTCATCGTAATCGTCGTCTCGTGTATTAACGGTGCTAAAACACCAGGAAACTCGTTTACGCCTCGCTCTAGAACGTAAGTTGTACTAAAAAAACACCGGGACACTTAGTACCGCCTCGCGCTGGAGCGCTTCGTAACGCGTACTAAAAAAAACAAAAAACACCCTGGACACTCGTTTACCCCTCGCACTAGATAGCTTCGGGCTTCAAAGACAAGAGACGTTCACAGTAAAGCTGTATACGTCTTCCTCTCAACGATTTCACCTCCGTTGGCAAAAACGCCAAGGCGCCAAGAATACACCTATACACTGCATGCTTCGGCCCTCACCAGGTTTCACGTAAGTGGATGTGGCACGGGATTTCTTGGTCTATGTAAGACTTACACCAGTGCCCAGCAGAATGCCCTGAGAACGTACTTTGGTGACTCAAACTGACGAAATTAGAAACTACGCGACCTGCAACGTAAGTTCCCCATAAATGTCCTCCTTCCTTGACGATACGAAGCAGGTATGGGCCGTCACATAGTAACAGAGTCCAGCAAAAGGTGCAAATTCAAAAGAATAAAGGTTGACATAGTGAATGCATTCTAGCCTTCGGCTTAAGAGACATGCGTACGGCACCGGTATACTAAGACCCGCATGAGTAATCTAAAGACGCTAATTGCGGAACTAGTAATTAGTGTTGTGCCAATGTGTCTTTTTGCGAAATGTCTTCCTTGATTGCTGATACGAACTTGAGTTGGCGCCGATACATCGTAACCGAGAAAAAATGCGGAAAAGAAGAATGATAATAATAAGACACGCTAGGCTATTGGACACTGATGCTGTTGCAATCATTACATCGTAACAAGTCAAGGGGTTTTCTGTATTATTTTTAGAATATTATGGTGCCCGAGGCATCGCGAATGAATCATTCAATCACGCCCGATAATACTTTCAAAGGTAAAAAATATTTATAAGTAGCCTAAAGCAGAGGTGAAGCAACCTTTTGAGGCTGAGGGACGGTTTCTTGTAGCCGACACTGCGGGGGCCGGCGAAAAAATTGGGGCGGGGGAAGGGGTGTCGGCTTGCAGGTAAATAGGAACAAATCGGCGAATTCACAATAATACACCAAACTGGAATACGAGTCATGTTTATTTTCAGCATAGAATGTCACAAGGATGCAATTTACAAATATAGGTTACGAGCATAACAAGAACTCTTTCATGCGACTTTAGGCGCTGAACATTCTGAGCTTGCCCGCAATGAATTACATCAAACTTGCAAGTCGGGGAGGTCTTCATCGGTTAATCGAGAACGAAGGTTTAAGTTGATGAACTTCGTTATTCGTATGCCGTATTTCCCCCTTCCCACATTCAAAAAAAGGTTCAGTGCATGCGTTGCGTGCTTGATTCAGGAGGCCCTAGAGTTAGAACCTCGCGGGAACTTTTTTTTTGTGATCAAATTTGTGAGTTTGGAACCATTTTTTGGACCCGTCGAAAGGAAGAAAAATGTAGACGTTATGTGGCGCAGTGTGAAGATGGGGACAATGCCAGCTGGAAGCGTCTTTGTTCCCGGCCTAACCCCATTTTATGTCAAAACTGCCATGTCGGCCCAGCAATGGATCTGCACCTGCATAGCCCTTATGGTCACTTGCTTTGGCGTAGTAAGAACGAGCAAGGGATTAAAAAAAAACTGTGGTTGGTTCCTCTATCTTAGGAATCGGTAAAAGATGAAAATGAAATGTGCAGCGAAATATGCAGCTCAGCATGATTTGTGGGTCGGCGGCTGTCTTGTGGGTGTGCTTGGCGAGCGACGTCCTGCTGGCGGGTCGCCTCGGCAAAGGTGTACCGGCGTCATTTCCCTGACAGATATGACGTCAGTGAAATCTTGGTTTATCCCGGCATAAAACACTTTCGCGTTAAAATATCAAACCAGAAAACGAACAACACTAAGTATAACGTACTCTTTAGTACTAAACGTTGCTTCCCCACAAGAAGACCCCGTGTGCAGGGGTGCTGCACCATTTACAGGCCACTTGCTTCGTTGTACTGGCGTCATTTCCGTGACGGATATGACGTCAGTGAAATCGCCGTGTATCCCGAAATAAAACACTTTCCTGTTAAAATAAGAAACAATACGCGATCCAAAAAAACTGCAGCAGTCCGGCAAAACTCGCATCGTGCGCACCGTGCAGCGCACCAGGAGACCGCCTTCCGGGACAAGCGGTGGAACTTCCGGTGGGTTCAAGAGCTCCCGTTCTGGATAGCGCCGGTGCACCATCCAGCAAAACCTAGTAGAGATGAGTGAGCCAGCCTCTATATACGATATGGCAGGGGGAGAGGGCGGGCGACGTCGTGACGGAGGCCGCCTAATACTGTCGTGCGCCGCAGGTTTCCTACGCCTGGTCTAAAACAAGTACCTGTCTGCAGTATCAAGTTTCAAACATTAACATCATACTTCATCTAAGGCACAATCATTCGGAATCCAACCTCAAGCACTCAGTGTTCTTACCGAAAAATAAAGTATTATTTCACAGCAAAGATACATAGAACCTCATTATGAGACAGGGTACTCTAATATTTTGACAAGATATTCTATAAAAGGTGCGTACGGATGCCTCGCCTCGCTCTTGTTTCCGATTAATGTTATGCAACTATGAGTTAAAACAGAGCAATCATTTCCTACTCTAGGACTTATCATATGGGTTAAGTTCTACCTCAATAACGTAATTTAGAGGACCTCAATAACTTATCTTCCAGTAGATATAATGCCTTCTATTTGGCGTTTTATAACATTTTAAAGTACGCATATTCTCTTGACAGCTACTGTCTTTTCGCGCTTCGAACAGAGCCTTCCAAGGGGTCTGGATCATTAATTATGGTGGGACCTTAGTTTAACTCACTCATTTATGTACACTTTAATTGAATACCTCTCATAATGATTCAAAGATTGGCCCCTGAAGCGAATATGTGAGATTGTGATTTCACATTGAGGGGCCTTGTACCCTTAATTCCAAGTGATATACCTGAGAATTCCCTTTTTCAACCTTGAGATTTTCACGGTGACAGAAATGGCGCTGCGAAACTGAACACCAAAATTCACGACTGGAAACGATGGCAAATCATCTTCTACTTTACTTCAACTATATTAACCATACCTGGTCAAAGCTGCGAAACTGACCGGCATTATTGAACACTCTGCGCGGAAGATTATCACTTGAAACAACAGGAGAAAGCATGGACCTAAATTGTTTGGTCTGGAATGTGTGGACGCGTCACTCCACTTTTACTTGTAAAAAGTGTTTAAAGTTTGGTCAAAAACCACCAGAAAGCGCCACAGTTTGGCTTACGATTTACGGAATGTAACACAGAGGCATGGCTACTCACCTTTCAGGCGACCAAACGATGCTTGTAAGTGTGAGGTTTGCTTTCTTTGAGGAAATCCTGCACTAAGGCTATTTTTCCCTTGTGCCAATGCAGGCACTACGAGGGGCGCTTAGCATGCTTTGCGCGGTCCTACGGACGCTACCACGTGACCCCTGGGAGGATCCCCTTGGACCCCGAGCGCTTCTCCGACGTCGCCTCTGCGCCGGTGCTATGGGATGCTTTCCGACAACAATATCCACCGTCATCCTCATCGGCCCCAGCATCCGAGGACTTCCGGCTCCCAGGCATGGAAGCAGTTGACGGCAGGAAGCTCTTTTTTCTCGCCTACTGCCTGACCCTCTGCACCGAAGATGAAGATGTAGGCTCTAAGTCGCCAGGGGACTTTGACCACATGCCTACGCCACAGCAGCGCTGCAACGTGCCGCTGATGCACTTGGAGCAGTTTTCCAGTGCCTTCAGTTGCAGCAAAGATGACAAAATGAACCCGGCGTCGAAGTGCTCATTCTGGTGAATACGCCATGATGGACAGCCGAGGCAATGAACGTCTGTACTGCAAAGTGATGTTTATGATTTTGTGTACTTATGTTTAGGCATTTATTTGCACGAATTTCGTGTCAGCTCGGGGGGCTGAATATAAACTCGTCGTGAATTAGCTTGCTTCAGCGTCCATAGATTGCTCCTGGCATGAGGCCTTTACGTACACGTGGTTTCTGTTATCCACGCCAAAAAGCTTTAGCAATCAACAATATCTAGAGTTGTTTGGCTGACGAGCTAGTTTGACATCATAGGTTACAGCATCAAGGTTTTGACGTGATGGGTGATACATCATGGGTGACATCACGGGTGATACGTGCCCACTCACACGTTAGTTTTCAGTCTGTGACAAACAGCTTGCCTTAGCGGCGTATGTTTCATTTTAATTCAGGACTGTCCCTTCTACCACCTATACAACACGTGAAAAATCTGAAACAGGAAAAATTAAAAATTTAAAAAGAATGGCGAAATGTAGAAGAAAAAAAAAACAAAGCAAGAAACATACTGAACTCTTCAGGATGACGCAGATATTATTTCTGCGTCCAGTTTTCCAACATGAAATGGTAAATCGTGCGTCACCTTTGTAAAAGTACATTGAAACCACATAGGATTGGCGTACACCCTGCGGGGGAAGAATAATTCCTGGTAGTCATCATTTCACGATAAATAACTTGTTCGCACTGTTAATCCGTCTCCCTCTTCTGGGGCACAGATTTTGGAAAGCCTCCTCACTCCATTCGCCCCGTGTGTGCTACTATGGCTTCAGGGCACAACAAGCGTTGCGCCATCTGCATGCGTTCTCCGTGTTACACCGCAATCTTTGAAGGTTTATTTCTGCAAACAATTGTGTACAAACTAACAATGAAACCTGTGTGGCCTGTGTTTACGTGAGGATAAATTATATTTTGCTTGCTGCTTGCTGCAACGTCTGCCCATCAGGACGAACCAGCCTAAAGGATGTCGGCAACCCCACCACGGGACGTTGAAAGGACGCAAAAAACGCGCAGCAGAAGGAACGCGTAGCACGGGGCATTCATTCTGCATTGCGGGTAAGCCTGTTGACGAATATATGTACCCTGTCTCGCCCCGCACAAAAAAGAAAACTAAGCGTCATGAATGGGAGTTTTACGTAAATTCAACGAGTGGTAGCGTATCCATAGGAGCAGCTCGAAATTCCAAGCAATCACCAATTGCTTGAAGCTTTTCAGTGCCTGCCACCCTATACGACACCAGTTCCAACGAAACGCAGGCCGACTCAGCGCTGTATTTACCAAGCTTTGTATTTACAATCAATGCTTGAAAATGGCGTATGATTGCTTCCTTGTGTGCAAACTGCTTGTTTGCGGGGACGTCGAAGCAAACCCTGGTCCCGGTCCTTCGAATGAAGACATCTTAGAAACGTTGCTCGTTGGTCAAGCTATCCAAGCAGAAATATCTGGCATTAAGACAGAACTGGCCACCCACAATTAGCATACTAACGGATTTGAAAAACATGTACACGCAACTTGACAAAGATTTCTGAACTTTCATCGTCTCTAGATACCACGGAACAAGTACAATCAAGCCTTCTTTTTCAACTTTTGAGAGCTCTTTGTATTGTTAGAGCTGCGTAACACAAAAATCACGCACCGTCCGTCTAACGACGACGATGGTTGAACGCGAAGCTCTCTCATGAGGGATTCCTTGGTTGTCGTCTGAATTTGGGACTTATGACTGGCAGACTTTGGACTTTTGACTTGGGCAGATTTTGGACTTTATAATCGCTGCGGACTTTGACTTTGACCCTTCTCCATCTGATTTTGCACGAATAAAGCTTCACGTGCAACTATTGTTGGTCATTAGACGAATGGAGCGCATAATTTCCTGTCTAATTTTGCACGTTCATGCACCCCTGTCCAAATCCAAATTGATTCGACCGTGTCGGAATGGCGCACAATAAAGAAAAAAAAAGTGACGGAACGGCGCAATTGGATAGACGTTGGCTTTCATAACGCGAGGGACCCACGTTCAATTCCGACAAAGGGAAGCGTTTTTTTAGGTACTTCCAAGATCATCATCATCGCAAGAGAAAGTTGGCTTTCCTCTAGTGCGTTTTCGGCGCTCACGGACGAATCAGTGAGACATAGAAAGCTTCGCTTTAAATAATTGCCGTAGTTGACCGCGGTTAAACCCAGTTTGTCGAGCGATGGCTCGGTGCTGGCGACGAGAGCGCGCAGTGAGCAAGCACAGAACTGCACCGCAAGATAAACATAAACGCTGCTTGGCGCAGTCGGCACTGTAGGCGCGAACACGCGGTGAACTTGGATGATGCATACAGTGCCTCCTTGTATCATTTTCTGATAGCACGCACGCTTTCTCTTTCCCCTTATCCCCTCCTCTACACCCCCCTTCGCTTGGAATAAACGAGCGATTAGACGTTTTCACTCCGCAACCGTACGAGGCGTTCGCTTGACCTTGGCTTAGCCTGAAGGTCAGATTGACGTTACGAGTCGTTGATGGAGCGATGCGTTTTCGGGAGTTGTACCTGAAGTAATACAGCTTTCGCTCTAAAAGTTCAACACGGGGTTTTAAAGGTCGCAGCCATACTTTGGCTATAAGACGCAGCGTCGTAGCGGAGGGCTACGGCTTATATATTTTGCACACCACCTAGGAATCTTGAACGTGTGCTGAGATCTATAGTGAGCTGGATTGTTTTTGTGTTCCCCGTCCACCAGGAAAACCATGGCAAGTAGGAGACATTGTGGCAAGTACGAACTGTGTTTTTGAGTTCTAGCTTTTTTAGGCCGGCCGACCAGAACCTGCCACAGCTAGGAGATCCCGGTTGATTTCTTGGCGCGCGAAGGTTCGCCGCGCTTAGTAGAGGTTGGGGAACAGAGAAAAACACGGACAAACCAGGTAATGTGAGCTACCGTTGTTTTAATGAAATAAATAATAAATGAATACAGAGATGCAACCGTAAGGATCCCGTTCAAAACATCCACATGTAAGACGAATGTTTGTGCTGGTGACGCTCGCGAAGAAAGGGACGGGGAAAATGATGACACCGCTTCATAATCATCATCCTCATCATCATAATCTTCAGAAGCCTACTTACCCGTGCGAGAAATCCCCGGGCTGTAACAAACCACTCCTTTTGTCACGCCGCAGGCGATATAAAGTAATCTTTGCCGCACTACAGCTCAATTCGTACTCAACCACCCAGGGCGCACGATTACGACCCAGCTCTGCTCAGAAGCTCGCTTCGCTTCGTGCTAATGATTTCGGCCCTCTGAAGTATTCGTTTCGTTTGGCACAGATCCCATTTTTCCGGAACATACTGTTCTGGAATCGCCTCTCACCTTGTGTTTCTTAGGCTGAATGTATAAACGCGCCTTGTAGATGTTTAACGACTGAGCTGCCACCACGCTTCAAGGTGAAGCACCCAAAAGATGAATAGTAACGAAGGAAAAGGGGGGAAAACACATTAGCTGCCATTCTTTCCAACGGTTTGCGGGAGCATGAATGATTGCGTATTTCTCTCGTTTGCAATTTCATAGCAGTGTTCCGTTGTCGCAGGTTTCGCAAGTCGAACGACCACAACTGAAGCTGAAAACGACGCACAGCGTTATACGTTAACCCTGTTTAAACTGCGCTCAACACGTCTTACCCGGAGCAGTCTGAGTAGAGTCAGAGTCCCTCAATGCTTGGAGGGACTCTGGTAGAGTGAAGAGATATGCTCCCTTTCCCTAACTCAGGATAGTCCTGCTGACAGTCTCGTGACGGAAACCAACACCAGTGCACTTTTCCCTCCTGCTTAATGGCGCATGCACAGTTCTTTCTTTACCAACTTCCCATGCACGTAACAAGAAAGATCAACTGACAAAATCCTCATGTTCATCAGTTCCTGTTTCGTACGGAGTTCACGAGACTCTCCACCGCTAGAACAATCCTGTTCATCGGTTCGTTGTTTGTACGATTTTCAATGAGGGAGACGTCAGTGACCAAAACCGGCCTCGGGGCGCGGGGCGCCACCTCTGGACGGAGCGTTGAGCCAATGCTCGTTGCTCCATGACGTCACAGACGTGAGATCACGGAGGCTGTTACGTGAATGCGTGACGTCACAGCACCGTGATGCGCTCTCCAAAGAGCTTAGCGGGAGATTCGCGACAATGTTCTCAGCCTCGGCTCCGGGCAGCTTGCTTTTAGGGCAAGCGGGATTCTTGTAAACGTTGACACAGCTTTTCGCAGTGCGCGTGCGCAGCTTAATACGGACTATGGAGAAGCTAAACGTATTGCAGTGGGGATAAAAGGTCTCTCGATCTTGACGTGGTTAAGGATCTTTTCTGCAGATTTCGCCTCTTTTCTTTCTCCACATCTTAAATTTGAAGTTTTTTTTGTAAGAGTATTTTGGTTTCTTCGAATGCAAGTGATGCGATGGTACTAGCCGAGTTGTCTGAACGAATAACTTCGAAGGAACAAGAATGCAAAAAAAGCAGAGAGAAAATCTTACCCAAAAACTTGATTGGACGTTAACATTTTTTTTCTTACTGAAAATGTGATCCAAAATGAAAATGAGGACTTGAAGGACCAATCAACATTTCTTTTCCTCTGGTGTAAATGATAGTCGGTGGGACGTGGGTTGTTCCGTTCGAATTGCAGATAATTATACATGTCGTGATGTGTTTCTGTCCTACGAATAGACACGGTGGCTGGCGATATCATTGCCTTCCAATGAGCTGTTAGATACACAGAATTAATACGGCGCCTGGTTAATCGGCCTATAGTGACGGACGAATGTGACCGCAATAATCTTAAAGGCTTATGAATATGGTTATCAATTAATACTGCCCTTCATGAATATGTTGTTCGGCTGGGGTTTAGTTATTGATCAGTTACTGACTGTGCTTGCAGTTTATTTAAATGCCATCTATTACAAAATAAGTTATTCTGCAAGTAGCCAGAAAACTTGCTGATAAAATTGATTGATTGATTGACTGATTGAAGTACTACTGTTTAATTAACTGACTGACCGAATGGCTCACTGATTGACTGACTGACTGACTGACGGACTGACTGACCGAATGGCTCACTGAGTGACTGACTGACTGACTGAATGAATGACTCACTAATTAATTGATTGATTGATTGGTTGATTTATCCAATGGTTGGACCAATGTGCTGATTGGCTGATCGGCTGCTTCGATGGAGTGAGTGATGAATCGATCTGTAGATCTTCTAGAAGGTCGCACTGATTAGTCGGCCGGGAGAGACAGACCGGTGCCGCTGTATTTACAAGAACACTTCCGCAATAAATAAATAAAGAACGATGCTGCGCCGTCCGAGTCACGTGCTACCGCGTGGCGCGCTTCTTCTCCGTGTAGGTGCAGTTGGTGGCGGCTACTGCTGGTCCCTTGGCGTCGGTCCCCTGGGGATGAGGAGCGGGCACAGGCACTTGAACCCTCCGTCCGGCAGGTCGACGCAGGTGGCGCCCTCTGCACACGGCGGCGGAGACTTCTGGGACTCGCAGGCGGACAGGGGCTTGTCGCAGAGCATGCCTCCCCAGCCGGGCTCGCAGGCGCATTCCCAGGGCTTGCCGCAACTGCCGTGCCTGCATCCCGGGTACGGACAGCACTGGCTGCAGTTCTCGCCCATCCAGCCGACGCGGCAGCGGCACTCGTTGGGCCGCGCGCAGTAACCGTGCTCCGCGTGGCACTTTGGAGAACAGACGGCTGCGGAGAAGGAGAAGAAACAAAGAAAGAGACATTTCTCATTAAAAAAAACTGTCATCGACGCTCTCTTCTTTATTGAGTGGCCCATGTGGCCCTATGTGGCTCATATCGGCAAAAAATTAGCAGTGGCTTAGCTCGGCTATGCCAGGATATACGTAGCGTGGGCTAAGGTTCAGCTGGTTATTCTTAGCTTTCCTGGCTGTCTAGGATTAGCTTGATGATCATGCTTACTGCTGCTTCAATAAGGCACATACACACACGGTATACGCATTATGGGACACATGTATATTTATCAAGCGGCTCCGGCACAGCGTCACCAATCACCCCAGAGCTACGCTGGTTCTACAGACGCACGCCGGTGTTGCTGCGACGCACGAGCCATCGGTTCCACACCCGGCCACCCCTCGCATGATCGCCAAGTGGACCGGGCCGCCACGTGCGGAACGGAGGTGACGAAGACGCTGGCGCGTGGGGTGTGTGAGAGACGCCGGGCAGCGAGCAGCGTTCTGTGCGCGTGTGGCGTCACTGCTCCTCACGCATGCGCAGCACGGCTCTCCAGGAGCCACGCGAAACTGCTCAACCTCGGCCAGTGTAGCCCACGCAACAAAATTTGCGCCGTAGACAGAGCGGCAGAAGAACAGAGAACGACAGGGCGTGTGCGGAAAGAGGTGACGTAAAGCCGAGCTGACGGCAGCGGTGGCGCTGTTTTCGCGCAACTGCCGGTCTAGCTCGGGAGACGGCAGGCTTCTCGCCGCTTAGCTCCAGTTGCCCGACGTCCCGGCGAAAAATGGAGTGTGACGCGAGTGCACGGCCGTGTAGGTGGCTAAAGAGGATGGAATTGGATTGGAGTCGACGAAATGCCGATACTGGTAGAGGACAAACGAAGCGACTAGACAGCCAATGCGGCTGCTAATGCGAGCAAAACGCGACCTCTAAAACGGTTAGAAGCGCAAAGTATGTTTGCCATTGTGTACGAGGGACATGTGTGAAGCTTCTAAAGTAGGAACAAGACATGCGAATAGGACGAAGCTTCTTGCCGGCGAGGGAGAGGTAATAGGTTCTAACGTTCTTCAACATCCACCAATAAATCTTCAATTACTTTTGTTTTATATAAAACTCCTTCCATTGGCCAGCCCGGAACAGTCCTCAAGGCCACCTTCAGTCTCCGCAACATACAGGAAGTTTAACAGCGATGAACGCGAAAAGGGTGTTGCATACGGGAAGGTGTACCCGAGCCGAGCTCCGTCGCCTCCGACATGCGTGTGGTAGCGTGGTGAAGCGAGCGGCCAGCCAATGTTGCTGCCTCGAAGAAGACCAGAAGTCGAAGGCAAACTTAACTTGTTTACTTCATGGCAAAAGATGAGCCGAAGCCAAAGAAGAATGCCCCGACGGGCGAGCTTACAGTACAGGACTCGAGCAGAGTGACAGCATTGATTCAATGCTCAAACAGGAATGAACTACAGCGCTTGGGGGGTCTTATTTATACCGAAAGCGCCAACGGTAAAACAAGCGTTCCCTCTAGATTGTGCACACGACACGAACGGCACAGACACACACAACACTCTTTCCAGAGTTCGTGAGCAGTCGGCTGTAGCGGCGCAAGGTGAAGCCGAGAGAGGGGAGAGAGGAGGTCTCTGCAGCGGCTTCCGCGTCCTTCGGACAAGTCCCTGCGTGTTGCGTCGGCAGCCACCGAAGTTTGAATTACGCCGATAGCGAGGCGCCTGCGATCCAGACGTGTAGCAGCTTGTTTGAATCGGTCGGATGCAAGTGTGAGTCACCTACAGAAAGGACCTGCTTGAAAAGCGCACGTAGTGGAGGCTTCGCCACACAGCCGAGGAGTGCTGCACAAAGCCCCGCGGCGGGCTTATTCGTAACAAAGGACATCGGATTGGGCCCCGGAGGGCCTAGTACAGTAGCAACCGAAAAGACCCGTAACCTACGTGAGTACTTAATTAGAGGCACGGACAATGAGCTTTAGAGAAACAAGCTGTTAAGGGATTCATTTCATTAGTATCCTGCCGTGCACGTCACATCGCCTGTTCTCTATGCCTCGTCGCCTAAACGCAGCAAGCGCCGCTCTTGCTTCAATAAAAGCAAACTATAGGCCTAAAAAGCGCCACATGCCGACGTGTCATTTAGGACAGTCATTGTGACTGTGAGGTCGCCATCACGTGCCTCGGAGGACCAACGTCTGAGGACCAGCGCGGGGCCAGCTACGCTCAGAGACCAGAAGAAGTGATTGCAGACACGCAGCGACCGAACAAAATTCTCAATCATCAGTGCGCGTGCGCCAGGCGAGCTCAAATGAGCCGCTCTGTCGGTCATTTGATGTCACTGCAACTGACATCACACACTTCACTTAGACACTTCCTTCCTCCACACACACACACACACACAGTACGCTACGGCAGTGGCGCAGTGAACAGAGAGACAATGACACAAGCTAGGATGCAGGACTTAATTTCTCAAACATATTTACAGAAACAGGTTCTGCTGCTGTCAACTATACATTCGTTTTCCATCTGCGAGGTCGCGACGGAGCATTGAGTAATCGCATCAAGTTAACGTAATCGTCTGGTCACCTTATTACAGCGGCAAACTTCCATTGCCACAGTTTGTGAGGTCGTTTCCAGCACACTTTATGTGGATCGCAGCTGTTATGGTAACGAGGGGAGCGAGTGCCGTTGCTATGGAAACGAAGAGCGAGCAGATGCTATTGGGGCGGCAGTACAAATCCCCGTACGCGTTGGAGATGGAGACGAGAGAGTATGGTTACAACAAAAGCGCACGCCGGGATTGCTGTTTAATGAGTTCTCATGGCTTGTTCTTAGACATGTTTTTCTGAAGTGCTAGGCGTAGAGCTCCAAAAATAAAGAATATTTGGGTGTCAACGCACAAACGAGAAGATGTCACAGCAACGTTTGGATGGGTTGAGCTAAGATGTATATAGCGCGACGTCGTGGCAACATAGGCGTAATCGACTAATCTGCCGCCATTTATCGCATCATCAGCTCATGTAATCGTCTTTTAATTTCTATTCTTATTATTGGGACAATTCACGCCGTTCTCTCTGAATCCCGTTATGACCGGCCGTCCGCCTTATTTCACTGCCATCGTTCTTCCTGTCGCCTGTCGTGCGTGACAGCCAGCTATTTTATGAAGCGAAGCCCCTTAGGGGCTGGGCGGTGTTGGCGGTTCCTGTCATCGTCATCCCGTCGTCGTAATCGTCCGTTCGCTTCTCATGTAGTCCACGGTACTGAAACACCGGCAAAACTCGTTTGACGCCTGGGCTCTAGAACGTAACGCGCACTATAAAAGGCTGTTAAAGCTGTTGTCCTTTTAAAGCTGTTGTCCTTCGCTTCAAGCCTCCTGTCGAAACACTGCACAGTTCAGTCATTGCAAACAATGGGCATCTTCGACTGACCAGCCCTGGATAGCCCGCGGGCAGTCCTCGGACTGCTCCTGGGCACTGAAGGCTCCGTAAGAATACATTGGATAAGCGAGCGCCGGATCGCGTCCAGGGAAGCCCGCGGACGGTCCGGGACTGATAATCGAATGAATGCAATTTTCTTGCTTATCATGCGTTCAAACAGTGCCCGGTTTTCTTCATTGCACGATATTGCAGAGTACGAGATGAACCAGCGATAAAACTATTGGTGGCCTTTCCTAACGTAGTTGCTAATATACCGTGTTGCATGGCGATAGCTGAGCCCACATTACACGAACAGCATGAAATATTTCTTGCGGAGTGTATACAGTAATCCCTCGTTATAACGAAGTCAGCGGGACGGCCGAAAAATGTTCATTATAAGCAGTATTTAGATATAAGCGACCACTCGGAAAAGCTAAAGCAGTTGAGCTTTAATTGCACCCCTAACTGCAAGGAAAGAAACAATGTATTCAGTGAAGCAAAGTTTTATTCAGGTGCAAAAAAGGCAGTAAGGTTTGGATGCTTCAACTTCTTGCCGGGAAAGGGCAACCCCTGTTCCATTGAACCAAACATACCATGAGTTCATGGTCACGCCCATAAAAGTGGCAGTGGCTGTGGCCAATTTACAGGAGGGCGTGTGGGCGTCACGGAACGCTACGTAAGTTTGCGCCGCAAATGCCGTTGGCTGCAGTCTGAGGTGGTGTTTGTGGCGCCCAAAAAACGATTAACCGCTCCATCTGGGTACTCAGCGAATCATGAAAACTGACCTGTTTTCACTAGGGTGCTTTGCATGATCTCTGGGAAATTTTTCCCCGAGGTGTGCAGCAGTGAAGTTTGCAAAACAAGAGTTTTTCGGCGCCCCGTTGTCGACGACACTGCTAATTCTACGGTTCGAGTGTCGGTGTTCGCGCAGCGTCGTGTCCACGCCCATTGACCAATGTCTAGGAAGAAATTCAATGATCCTACTACGCATTCTGACCGTTTGTCTAAAGTCGGATGGCGGCGAATCGAGCATGGCCGGCTCGAGAAAATCACCGGGGAAGACCAGCTTGCGTTGACCCGCCATGTTGGCAGCCTGACTCGCCGCCGGGTCCGCCGCCGCTCGGCCATGCCTCCGCTCGCCACTTCGCTATAAGCGGGTCAAGCTCTTCGTGTACTTCGAGTAATGCGGCCTAAAATGCATGCGTTTGGGTTGGGACCAGAATAAATTTCGAATAAAGCGATATTTCGAGTAAAGCGATTTCGTTATAACGAGGGATTACTTAGTTTTCTATCTGTGCTTTTCTACCGAAGTGGATACAGACACAGTTATATAAAGAGCGTATGCTTGCAGTCAAATGTAAGGTGCCGGTCGTCGGTAATTTAGAAAGGTTCAAATTTGATTCGAAGCGAATTGAGATGCTGTTCGGACAATGTCGTAGCTAACAGTTCGGATACCAATGTTAATACCTAGTATATCACCGAAGTATTATAGAAGAGTAAATACCGCGAATAATATGTGCATGGACAAATGTAGTGTTTTAAAGCAGGTTATACTTACATGCCCCCAATCTGCATATCATAGGACATAGCTGCCCCTTAGTAATGCGTCTGTTAGGAGAACTGCCAAACTTTAATGGTGGCCGTTTGTACAGTAAGGTGCCTATTTACAAGCGAAGGCTGTACATGGGAAGCTGTGCTGTATTCTGTTGCGCGTGCGGTGGTGCTCCGGAGGCGCATTGCGGCAAAGAATACCCTAAAGAGGAAGCTAACTTTGAAGCAAAGCCAACAATGTTCACCAGTGCAAAGGATGACATGATGTAGATGTACTGGATGTGCCCGTAACCAACGTGCACCGACCCTGAGTTGCCGTATGGAAGCTACTGCAAGATAATGGCGCGATCACTGGATTGAAAAGTGTACACTCGTGGACAAGTCGGTGTGGCGGCGAGTGTGAAAGCACAGCCACTAATGACGTCGCCATAAGTGGTGCCACCGACAATACTGTAACGGCAGGGACGTCGTCGAAAGTGAGCACGTTATTCCCGGCGACATCAACGCAATGCTGTGAGGCATGCGGAATTAACTAGTGCATCTCGCGGCTTAGGAAGAGGCTAAACGGAGATAGAAAGCCGCGAAATCCATTTATTAAACAGTTTTCATGAAGTCACAAACGAGCTTGTTAAGATTTTTCAACCTGTTTTTTTTGTGCGATACTATAAGTAATTCAACGCCAGTGCTTCAAACAGCGGTTCTGCTGCTTGAGGGTGCGGTCAACTCCCGTAAACGCGTGAGGACCATAAACAAAGCCAATTACCCTGCAAGGAGTTTCGCCACTGCTAAAGGACCGCGCTATTTTCTTTCCAAACTACAAACCGGAAATCTTTTTCAGTAGCCCGCGTGTTCGTGCATATGCCGTCGGCGCTCTTATCGGATTTTTCCGTTCGAAGGTCACACGCGGTCGTGCGCCGCGTGAGACGGCCGTAGCGGAGAGGAAGGTGGGGAACGAAACGCTAGACGGCTTCTTCAGATAACGGGCGCTGTGCCGCAGGAAGCGAGAAGACACCTATTTTACGACCGAGGCATGATGCGCGGATGGGAACGAACTTTTGAGTGGGAAATGGTACGGCCGACGGAGTTGGCGCATGTCGAGCGCAAAGAAGCGGTGCTGGAGCCCATTTCCGCGTTTCCCGACGCATTGCGACAGCACTGGTGACGATGGTGATTGTGCCGCCTTAATCGGTCCAGGAGTTTTAAAAGGTGCGGAACAATTCGGAAACTCCTCTCGCCGGATTTTGGAGCATCGAATGACGGAGCATCGAATCACAATTTTGGAGCATCGAATAACGGGTATCCTAGAACACGTGATAAAGTGGTCGAGACAAACATTGCATAGAGTATTTTTCGAAATAATGTAAAAAACAACAACAAAAAACAAACAAACAACAACAACAACAACGAATATTTGACGATGCAAACAACACCTTTATTCCTGCATTACACAAATTAAAATCTCGCTGTCACCGTAGAGTAAGGTTGTGTGTTCTAGAACATAAATGTTTTCTACAAAAATTGATATTTAAAAATTTAACAATAACGCGGAGATTGTTGCTAGCCGTGCTTCTCACTGTAGAAGACTTGATACGTACTATTGGCTACATTTGGTCCATTACAGCGAAGGTGTATACGTCATCAAGTTTGATACTTAATCCCAAGTAATCACGACTAGTACTCCTTGTTGGTCTTAACAGTGCTAGGCAGTCATTACCGGATTGCCCTTAAACTGGATCGTTTAACGCTTTCAGCAACGCATACGCTTTCACGTTCGCATCGGTACACTCACGTATGTGGCAGAAGATCCCCGTCCAGCCCGGCTCGCAGATGCACTCGAGCGGCTTGGTGCAGTGTCCGTGCAGGCAGCCCGGCAGAGGTTTGCACTCGTCACACTTGGCGCCCTGCCAGCCGAAGCGGCAGCTGCAAGATAGTGCACGGAGGAACGACGATAAGAAATCGCCACGACGTCCTCATCGGTGCAAGCTCAGTGCAACGACCATGCGTGCGCTAGTCAACTGGAGCGACCTTGTGCAACTGCGCACAGGAAACCACTGATGACCAATATTTTCGATATTTAGGGAAAGGCGATTGTAGAACTCTTAAGAGAAGAAAATGGCCGCGTATCTTCGCCTGCAAAGGTCGCAAAAAGACAATGGTCTTTAGATTTCCCTCTATATAGTTCCGGCAGGGAGCTCTATCACGGAAATCTAATAGTCTTCTGCTGCATCTGCCACGTAACTGCATCTCTGTCTTCCTCCCCCCTCCCCCCCCAGCCCACCTCTCACATTGTTCCTCTCCTGTTTCGGTCCTCCTATGATAAACGCAGTCGAGGTTTGTCACCGATTCCACGCCAGATTAGCACACCTACAAAAAAAAAAGGAAAAACTGCTTGATTCCTCTGTCATAGGAACGGTAAAACACGAAAGTGAAATGTGCAGCGAAATCTGCAGCGAAATGAGCATGATTTGCGGGTCGGCGGCTGTCTTGTGGATGTGCTTGGCGAGCGACGTCCTGCTGGCGGGTCGCTACGGCAAAGCTGTACTGGCGCCATTTCGTGACGGATATGACGTCAGGGAAATCTTGGTGTATCCCGGCATAAAACAGCCTTCGTGCTTAAAATATAAAACCCGAAAAGCGAACAGCCCTAAGTATAACGTACTCATTAGTACTAAAGGTTGCTTCCCCACAAGAAGACCCTGTGTGCAGGGGTGCACCCTTTACAGGCGCTCGCTTTGTTGCACTGGCGTCATTTCCGTGACGGATATGACGTCATGGAAATCTTTGTATATCCCGGAATAAAACTTTCGTGTTAAAAACTATTGAAGTCCACGCCCTTGAACTCGCCCGAATCCGATGGGGACAACTCTGCGGTCAAACACGCGGCAGTCCTGGGTATGCGCCGTACCTGGTTCCTCCTCCGACACCTACTGGACCCTGGTTCCTCCCGAACCCAAACCCAATCAGGACTCACTCAGCTTGCCCACAAAAATGCCGGCACTAACACCCAACTCATAGATTATCTCCAAGTTACACGCATCGCACATGGTCCCACTTCTGTCGTGCTCCCCTACTCTGGACCCCAAACCCTGATTGAGATCAAGAAATTACACAAGTTGAGGTGCACGCGACGCTCCTCACAATCCGCATCAACACAGCTTCCCGGCCTGGACGGCATAACGAATAAATTTCTACGAAACCTCAATGATACTTCTAGCCTCCAGTATCACCAAGTGTTAATGATACCTCTAGTATCACCAAGTACTATAATCACTTCTGGATTGCCGACACTCTCCCTCCGGAATAACAACACGCTAATAAAAATTCATACCTAAACCTGGCAAACCCCTAGCCCGTAAACTCCTCCTACCTATATCTCCCACTTTATGCGTAGGCAGAATCCTTGAGCATATTATTCACGCCCTTCTTACCCAATACCTGGACGATTCAAGCGTATATCCCCCACCATGACTGGCTTCCGCTCGCGGCTATCAGTCCAAAATATCCACGTTCTTTTTTATGGCATCATTACGCCTCCCTCCCGAGGGGACACGGCCGCCATAATAGCTTTTTTTCGCTCATCTTCAAAAAGCTTTTGACCAAGTTTCCCATACAACAATCCTGAGCAACCTTAAAACACGCGAAGTAGGCGACCGGGCCTCTAATTACATTCGTTCTTTTTTAACCAACCATACCGTGGAGCTTCACCTAGAAGTTGTCGCATCCACACCAATAAGAATATCATCCATAGGAACCCCTCAGGAGCGGTCTTGTCACCCTTGCTCTTCAACAAAGCCTTCCTCCAACTCCACAACAGCTTTCCCAAATACCACACCTTCGACACAGTTTGTACGCCGACGACATTACCCTCTGGACTACAGGAGGTGGCGATGTCCAGATCAAAGAAACACTTTAAACGGGTGCCGACGTGCTCCTCTCTGTTGCGGCTTAAGCAGGGCTGCACTTGTTCCACAGCGAAATCCGAGCTAGTCATTCTCCCCCCGCCTCGCGGTAAAGCCCCCAGCCCTCTTACCATCACTATAACCCTCGGCCAGAGCAAACTCCCTACGGGGCCCCAAATACATGTACTAGGGCTCTCATATACAACAAAATCGCGCGATCTTCTAATACCTCACTAATCTAAACGCCCAAATCACGCAAATCATTGGCCTGCTCCGACGTATCGCCCCCCGGCATCAGGGCTTCAAGGAGGCAGAACGCCTACGCTTCATTCAAGTGTTCATTATCAGTCGACTATCCTACTCCCTCCCGTACCTCAATCCCACCCGTGCAGAACTTGACAAAGGAAACCGCCTGTTGCGTAAAGTCTACCGAGTCATCCTGCAGGTACCTCACAGCACTCCCACTGCCAAAGTGGAACAACTTGGAATCCACAATGCCGGTGAGGAACTTGCTGAGGCCCACCTAATGAGTCAGTACTCGCGCCTAGCATCCTCCCCGGCGGGCTCATAATCCTCCCCCGGTTACACATCCGCATACCCATCTTCACTAATTCTGCCACCCTCTTATCCGACACCATATCCTAACCCGGCCGCTACCCCGCAACATGCACCGACCGAAGTCGCTCGTAGGGAACAACGCGCACGTTACCTGGCGGAAAAATTCCCCATCAAATCCACAACCCACTATGTGAATGCCGCTAGTTACCGAAACCACACAGTCTATTCCCTGGCGGTCATTAACGCCCCTAACTCCCCCTTTACTCACATCTCTCACCATCCGCACCAACTTACCTAGTGTGGCGTTCGAGCCCTCTCTCAGAGCCCTGCGACAAAAGTCTTGTCCGATTCTCAAACTGCTATACGGAACTTTGCGCGAGGGCACATATCAGCCAAATCTCTCAAAAGTCTTCAGCGCAATCCCCCCAAAGTGCCAGTGGAGCTCGTGTGTGGACAACTGCCTACACCGGCTTAGGAGGTATTGGGGAGGCCCACACAGCAGCTCGAGATCTTACTGCCAGAGCAGGCCCTTCTGTTACCCCTAACCACGAAGTGCAATCCACTCGAGATAGCCTTATTGCGTACACGGCTACCTCCACGCACTACCTCCCAGCCCCGCTCCTCACATTCAGAACGGAAGAACGCTTGTGGCGGTTCCTTCAAACTAACACGTTCCGTGTCGCAAACACCTTCATCGAATATACTCTGATCCATACCCATCACCACACCTATGCCCCCTCTGCGGAGACGCCGATACCATACTGCCACACTGTACGCGCGTCCCCAAAACCCATTACCACTAATCCCCTCTATTCATCTACGGGATGCGGCGTTAGGCGGCTCGACTTCCGGGTCCAAAAAAGCCCTGGTGGAACGTGCTCCCGATGTCAATGGTTGGCTGCACCAAGGGACACCACCCCGCCCCTAAATTACATACTGCAAACAAAGTTTATTCCGGCCGTACCCGCAGGCTAGGTCAATCCGTTACTAAACATCATCATCATCATCACCCACCACCACTATTCCTCCTCCTCCCATTCAATTTTCCAGCGTTCGCTTGGCTGGCGCGCCATATGTTGGGAGCTTTTGTTCTTGATTGGCTTGGCAATCGTGCCACGAGCGCGAGGCTCGAGCTGGAGCCCTTTTATATTTTGGGGTTAAAATATTGTTTCTAACGCGATTGTTCAGTTTGCTATCGCAGAAATTACACCCACGTCTTTTTTTTGTTAAAAGAACACTGCAAGCATCACTTATGTATTCATGCTTTGCCTCAAATACGCTTAACGTTGTCTTTTCAATAAAAAATGTTGACAAGTATGCAGTATGCTCCCAGATGTTGTGGTTTGGAATTGTTCTGCCCGTATAAATGTCTTACTCAACAGTTCTTTTAACTTTTGGCCGGGCGGCTGAGGCGGATGGACAGACGGGTACGACTGGACGACGGACAGACAGACAGACAGACAGACAGACAGACAGACAGACAGACAGACAGACAGACAGACAACAACGCGAAGAAAGCGTACCTGCATTGTCCCGGTTTTTCGCAGTATCCGCGGGTGGCGTGGCAACCTTGGCCACACATGGCTGTTGGAAGAAAAGACACCTTTAGGTTAGCCCCTCATTTGGCGTTACACAGGCTACTGGCGTACGAAAGGGGGGGGGGGGGGCAAGAAAAAGGGGCCCGGCTCTTCCGAAATTTTTGACCTTGGGGAAGGGATGGGGGGGGGGGGTGGTTTGATGGACGATGCTACTAATTCGTCTGTCATCAAATAAAGGCTACTGATAATTATGATTCGGTCGCAAGCTTCGCACTAAGCTTACACGGCTCGGATGCCTGCTCTCACCCCGACGGCCAGCCATTTTGCGATGCCCCTAAAGAAAACAAGGATGAACAACACAATCCGGAGGCCATATAAAGTACTTTCACAGAATTTTGAAACTTTTTATTTTGAATTCTGAATTGATTCCTTCTTAGACATTTTGTAGGTTGCCTTGTTTTCTGTTGGTATTTTTACCTTTTTTTCATTTCGGGTCCTGCTCTCTTTTTCTTTCAATGTCCGCCTTTGCGGTACTTTTGACGAATTGAAAACTTGCCACCTGCGACATTAAGCTAGAAATAGTTGTCAGTAACCTTTGTTACTTGTATTGACGCAGCACGGAGGTGTACCACGCTTCCCTACTTTAGCCAGCCCATATATCCGACGCCGCCCATGGTAAATGTGCACTTCATGAGGCAAGGTGTACGGCGACATACTCGGAGACAGGCACAAAAGTAGCGAAACAGCGACATGTACATAAAAATCTACCAGTCCCTTCCTAAATACAGTTGAGAGAAGCGAGAAAGCGAACGATTTTCGCGGATTAAGTAAAGTAAACGCATCAACGAACGAGCTAAATGTACACCGTGTGGTTATTATGAGATAAAGGTATGCCATTGCACTACTTCATGCTCGATGCGATGCAGCGTATTCTTTCAACCATAACCGTTTCTTTTTTGGCGATTTCCAACTGACCGTTTTAAACGAAATAGAAGCCAGATTTCACGCGTGTAGAGTCGTCTTAGCGGGTAATTGTCATGTAATTTGTTTCCGGAGACTTTGATAACTCAAGAGTTCAA
This sequence comes from Haemaphysalis longicornis, assembly GCA_013339765.2. NCBI lineage: Eukaryota > Metazoa > Arthropoda > Arachnida > Ixodida > Ixodidae > Haemaphysalis > Haemaphysalis longicornis. The sequence continues at coordinate 193,974,529 of CM023452.1, read as the reverse complement.
ACCGTTTTCTGTAATCACACTCCCTCCGTAGATGACCAGCTTCACTGCAGAACAGGCAATGTGGGAAAGCCAGATTACAAAAAAAAAAAAAAAAAGGGCGCATTGATATCCCCGAAATTTGGCTTCACCTCTAAACACATATGCAATGCCAAATAGACATTTTTACAGGAGCACTTGGAGCACTTTCAGTCGTCTCATATAACTATGAAGACCCTAGGACCTTTTTTATTTTTTATAAGAGCTCTTTGGTCGGCCAACCAGTCTATGGGGAAATGCATTAGGTTTTTGACAGGACGCCTTCGGTCCCACTAAAAAAAAGCTTTCGCTTTAAAAGACGCACGTTTATGACGGTACGTACGGCGGTTGCAGAAGAATCCCGTCCCAGCCAGGTCAGGCAGTTGCACTCGAAGCTGGCGTTGCACGATCCGTGCACGCACCCGGGCATCGGCGTGCACCGGTCGCAGCGGCTACCTTCCCAGCCCATGCGGCACAGGCACTCTCCCGGCCGCTCGCAGAACCCCGTGCTCCGGGTCGCAGCCCTCGGCGCACACGGGCTGCTCGCACTCTGCCCCCCGCCACCCCTCCATGCACTGCTTGGCTCCCCCGCTGCCTTCGAGACAGCGGAAGCGGGCGCCCTTCTCGGCCGGGCTCGGGCAGCGCTCGCTGCAGTTGGAGCCCGCGTATCCGTCGGCGCACAGCACGCGGTAGTCGAGTTCGAGGCCCGGAAGGCGTCGGTGGTGCCAAAGAGAGCCCACGGTCAGGAACTCCTGCAGGGTGAATCGCCGCACCAGGGAGCCCAGCTCCGGGAAGCGCCGGTCGTCAGTGCGTCGCTGTATCCACCGCTCGGGGATGTCCAGGACCCGGCTGGCCAGGTCCAGGAACCACTCGGAGGCGCCCATGCTCCGGAACCGGTCCACCAGGGGACGCCGCGTTCGGTGTTCCCGCCGGAAGGCTGCACCGAACGCGAAAAGGGTCGCGGTTATAGGGACACCCTGCACTTTCCGAACCAGTTCACGATTAGTTCAGTGTAGGTGCCGCCACTGCAGAAACGGTCCTGCACTTTCTTCGTCTGCTTCTGCACTTCTTTTTATGGGAGTGCGGGGAAAGTTGTGAATTCATCCTGCACTCTCTGCACCGTCGAGGAATCGACGAGAAAAGTGCAGGCACCGCGCGCTGCACTCGAACATCGATGACGCGAGTGCAGGCCAAATCAGACACCAGATGAGGCGTTCGAGTAAGGTACAAGTTTATCAGCGAGCCATAATCCTTGGGGTCCAGATGGGACTTTCCGTTTATTAAAGGCAGGGCGCTACTTTCCCTTCATTGTATTAGTGAATGACTGGGAAAACACTGTCATCCGGAGAAAAAAGTCCCCCGGAGCCAACACGCATTTTAATGCTGACGCGGGAAAGTGTGAATATTCACTTATACAATACAGGAAGGAACAGAAGGCTGTTGCTTAAAAAAATGGAGGTTGCGGCTGGGTCGCAAATGTTAACCGCCTTCTTTCCTCCCGTTTGAATCTTCCTGGAATCGACAACGCCGCCTTTGTTACCGAACACGTCCTTCGCTGCCGTTATAGTCTGCACGTTCGCCCCGGCGGTCTGAGGCTACTGGTGAGAGAAAACCTCCGGAGATTCCTGAAGCGGCGCATCGCTATCAGCCGCGTACGTGCCGAAGCATATTGAAAATTTTATTCCCACATCCTGAACTCCTTGGCCACCATATTAAGCGCCACCATCTGAAAGAAACTCCTTCATACGTCTAAGTACGAAGCGTACACAAACTCGCGATGTGATCTGTTGTATGCCCTTGTACTCTTCGCTAAGCAATTACGGCGATAAGAACCAGACTCGCGTGCTGCATGCAAATTTTGTTGGCCCTTGCGAGAACAACGCTTTCGTCACGGTCAACGCGCGCACATTTGCTTTTTCACTGACCGCGGGGTCAGTACCTGCCGAGCACTGACCTGCACTTATGGACGTCGATTCACTGACTCACACGTGCTGAGGCAATCAAACTCGCACCAAGCTGGGCTCGGCAGCAGAGAGCAGCTACAAAATTAGGAAAAAGCGACAATTGTGAAAGATGAAAGCAAACAATGAAAGCAGCGAAAGCGGGCGAAGTCGTTCTCTGGCAGAAATGGCTGCAGACTCGTGAGCTTTTTATAACGGTGGAAGAAGTACCAACGTTTGGAGAGTACGGGCGTCACCGTCTGGCGTGACCGTTGCGCCAGACTCTAGCCGGTCAGCGGGTGGCACGATGAGCCGCCGCAATGGCCGCATCTCGTATCACGGCGGGCGTGAAATTCATGTACGGATCCCGACGTCTACGCTGCCTGAACGACCTCTCGGCGGGTCGCCACCGGCGCAAGACGGCCGCCCTGGACGCCTGAGGTGCGTCCAGCGCAGCGAAGACAATCGTGGCGCCGTGGCGGCGGCCCTTGTCCGATTCTCGCGCACGACGGAGCACGCCGTGTTACCGCTGAGGGGGAAAAGGAGGAACAGTAAGAGGCGAAGCGGGTGATTCAGCTTTCGCCTTCCACATTAACGGTTCCTTTCCGTTCTGGGCACGGGGAACGCCATTGCGCGCTGGACCGTGGGACGTGTTACAAAGCGTGGCCAGGAACGCGGAACATCCCGACCTGTCTTTTTTAGTTCGGCGGATGGTGGAAGTACAACACGGGGAGAACTGAGGCCGAAAAGGCAGTCTGAAAACGATTACAAGCGGCTTCACCACTGTCGTTAGTGCAAGCGCTTGCGCGGAAATGAGCGTCTTCTTCGCGGGTGACCACCAGCGTGATGCGCCAGGATGGGGAACGTTGCTTCTGTCGTTACCGTTATGACGACAGTTGCGCGAAGCTTGCCGCGAAGCATGAATAATTCCCGTGCGGCAGACGAAGTGTGCCTTCATCAACAATATATACACAAAACCACTCAGTTGTATGCGACATATGAGTGCGAGACGGAAGGAACTGACCTTGTTCTTTGAGCTGAACATGCCAAGTCGTGCACCTATGGACTTGGATAGAAAATGACTTGTTGCGTGTGCAATCATAGTTATATGCGACAGATGTCCCTCTTCAAATTTGGGCCGTTACAGAGGGCTGAAGTATTATGGGTCGTTTCTCAACTGAGAATCTACTGTGGCATACTGATGTATTTTTCTTCCTATCTCTTCATATAGCCATCCTCTTAAAACGTGTGACTAAGCGTTTTAAAACTACGTCCATTAATAAATGGTCCATTGAGCAAGAAAGCCGCGTCGGTGTCGGCATTGCCCGGCGGCTCCTGCGGCCCGGAAATGCCATTGGCTGCGACGCGTTCCATAGGGCGAGCATGTGCCCCGGAAACTAAAAAAAAAAAAAAGAGAGAGAAAACACCAGAGCGTGCACCCGCTGCTTAGGAACGCCAGGGCAAACCTGGCGCAGAAGAGATTGGAGAGGTGGGGAGAGAGGAGAGAGAGAGAGATGTTAGTAGAGAGAGAGAGAGAGAGAGAGAGTAGAGGTTAGAGAGAGAGAGAGAGAGAGAGAGAGAGTCGTTCAACGCCCGGTAGCAGCGACACGCGGTTGCGGCTCTCATCCGTCCACGCCAGTGCACCATTACTGTCATTTACAATTCATAAGCAGTGCTCAGATATCCTCGTATTTTAACAGCAGAGCTGGTTTAGGCCGACACAAATCCGTCCGTCGCACGAAAAAACCCAGAAGCCTCAGCAAAAAAAAAATTGTGGTTATAGAGGTCCCGGGAATCGAACCAAGGACCTTTACGAAGTGACACCGGTAACCTCCATCCTCCCCAAAAAGGCCCCAAAAATTACTGTCTTTTACACCGCGGTGCTCAATTCCTCCGATTCAAAACAGAAAAGCTCTTTGGTCGGAATGAAATGGGTACGTCGCGAATATGAAACCGGCCCGTAGCATAAAAAATTTTGAGCTTATCGATCCAGGCAGTCAACAGGACCTTTACGGTTCACACCGGGGGGTAGCCTAACCACTTGGCCGGGGCCAAGGCGCAAGCATGCGGAATTTAAAAAGCCGCGGGGCGCAAATTTCCCGGGGTTGCCAGTCAAAAGAGAACTTTCCGGGTTTGGGGAATAAAGGGTGATGCGCGAATATGAACCCGGGGAAATCGGCGCTTTGCAAACCTGAAAGCAACCTTTGGGTTCAACGGGGCCTTGGACTCGAGGTCTGGTGTCGGAGAAAACTTGGGGACGGAAACCGAGCTTCCGGGTCAGGGAGAAACTGGGGAAGTTGGGATATCATATGTGATGCGACGACAAGGGGGAAATGGCGTTTGGGGGCTAAACCAAACGAACTAGGTCGAAAGGGAACAATTGATGGAAAACCTTACCAGGGGTTTGGACAGGGGAACACCGAGAGAGGGTTTAGAAAAAGAAAGGCCTTGGGTTTGGACGTAATAGGAAATTTGACAATTAAATGGACTCCGAGGGGCGGGGACAGGAGGGGGTTGAAGGTCGGGGAAGGCCTTCTCTGATGGACCTAGTAGGATTGTGATGATGATATGATTGATGCAACAGCCAGGTCTCCGACGAAGGAGGAGGGGCCGCCAGCTTTGCTGTTTCTCCAGCCTTGCACCATCAGTGCAAGCTGCGCCAATTTTCGAACAACGGAGCTGGTTGTATCTGGCCGTAATGTGTGGCGCGTAACGCGTAATGGCGTTCGAAATCCAAGAAAAGGTGAAGCTCTCGTGAGAGCGTGCCTTGCGGCGGCCGCCCCAGCGTCCCCGGACACGCGCAGTGGCCTTTAGCAAAAAACAAAACAGCAAGAACTGGCGAAAGCCCCGAGGAACTAGAAATGCGAGCGCTCGTGAGCGTGTGCCTCGCATCGCGGCGCAGTGTGCCTAAGCCAAAAAAAAAAAAAACTGGTGAAAACCCGAGGAGCTGGCCCTCGCGTTGTCTATAGCAAACCAACAACGCCACAACGGGGCGCAACACCTGCTCCACGAAACCTCGACGCGACTCCAGGAACGCCGCGCATGCGTCGTGCACGTACGCGCCGCCGCTGCGCCCCAGCTGTCGTCAAACGCTACCGCGCATGCAATGCTTGGCATGAGCAGCACGACGATGTCGATAGGTATGACGATGACTACTACTAGCGCAGTGCAAAGGGAAGACGGAACACGTAAATAAACAATTTCAAACTTTTACAAATGCGTGGTGATGTGTCGATTGATTGTAGGGTTTAACGCGCCGACGCAACGCAGGCGATGAGGCGCGCCGTGGTGGAGGGCTCCGGGTTAATTTTGACCAACCTGGGGATCTTTAACGTGCGCCGAAATCTCGTACACACACGGGCGTTCTTGCTTTTAGCTTCCTTCAGAAAAGCGGCCGCAGCGGCCGGGAACCGAACCCGCGTCCTCGTGCTCAGCAGCGAACGCCTAAGCCACTGAGCCACTGCGGCGGGTGCGTGGTGATGTGTCCTTGACGGCTCACGCAGAAAGAAATCCTGCAACTTCGCCATGGTTCAAGCCCTGGGCGACTTAGTGCATGCTTCGCCAGTTTTTTTTATTAGTGTCAACATCAACTCTCCCTTCCTTCTAGGGTGCCATGCCATGGGCGTAGAGTGACCTCCCAGATGCAGTGAGTCTTAGCGTTGACACGAATAAGCTATGTGAGCGCCTTTTTGCTGCTAAACGTTTTTTGTAAGGAGGGGAACTGTTCCGCATGTTCTATTTTTTTTGCTACCCGTTAATCAGCATCTTTCACGAAAAGCGCTCAACAAACACTGAAAGTTTCCGAATGATACAAGTTTCGAGCATCTCGCAGCGTATTTACTCGTGTGTTTCGTGGCGTGTTTTTAAATATTAATAAAAAAGGACGCATTGCAATCACGAGCAAGTAATGAAGCAGTGTCTTCCTTATTTAATCTTTGTTCTGAAGGGGCGTCGCGTAGAATCTGGTGAAGTCTGGTTGTGCCTGCTCGTCCAGCACTAATATGGCAGCGATGTTACCGCAATTATTGCAGTAGTTCGGTGTCGAAAAGTCGATTAGCTCCACCCTTCTGGAAGTGCCACTGTAACCCAGCCATGACAATCTCGAACGCGGCGGAAGATAAATCATTACACTTTGACGCCACGTCACTGCCAAACACATAGCCCGTACTTTTCAGGCTCGCAGGGTAACCCCGTTCCTTCAGGTTCGACCGGAGAAGGTCGCACATGGTACCCGGCGTTCGACGACTCCTGCGAGCGCCGAATGGTGCGTGTCTGGTCGAGAGTGTCGATGGGTGGCGACAAACCGCCGTGAACGCAGAAAACCCTGGCGTTGACAGAGGCAGAGAGGGGGGAGGAGTCGAACACGTTGGTGCAGGAGCGCCCGACTGCAGAACAGCGGTGTTTGCTGAAACACACCGTCGTAAAATCCGAACAACCGCTTAGAGTGCCGGCTTTGGTGGTTGCCCTTAGGTGTTATTCGGGTCGGGTAGCGGACTTTGGGCGCGAGCAGTAGGAGAAACGCCTCGGCGTAGAATCCACGGTCTGCGTAGACACCCATGGAGACGTAGTCCGGCAAGTCTGTGCTCACGAAGTCGGAGTGCTGCCCATAAATATCACCGTTGGGGTGACAGGTGACTGCTCTGGGTGAACGTTGCTTTCCACGGCGAGGATTTCTCGAGCTTTGGTAGAGAGCGACTTCCCCAAGAAAAAATGGCTGACCGGCACCAGCAGGTGAGCGGGGGGCACGCACTTTTACACCGTCGTCTTCGAGCAGCTATCGGCTGTCAGGGATGCATGGCACGCACCCCTCACGGGGAGATTGCATCATTGAGAGGGAGTGATTGCCGGTCTCCATGGAACATACCTCGAACAGGAGTTATGTGGATTAACAGGTGTCCACGCAAAAAAATTCCTCGGGACAATTAGGTCAGCTACGTGCTCTGAAGGTGAAAGCGTGGCGATGCTTATTAACTTGTTTACTGCTACATCGCATTTGTCTATCTTTATTCGCTTTCGTCTATTCGTCTTACGGCGACAATTACGTCAGCAAGCGGACAGGCATACGTACGCACAGCTTCCCTCGAATCACGGTTCTGGGCGGTTGGTGTGCGTCAGTTATACTTTCGTTCCATAACGTTCAGGATGGTTGGTTGTGGTTGGTTGCCTGCGAACATGACAAATACCCTCGCCGGGGATTGGCCAAGAAGATTTGTACCTAATCAGGATGAACCTGTATTATTTTAGGTCCCAAAATTTAGAAAAGAAATACAGAACAGAAAATATTTTTATAATATGAAAGTAGAGTCAGGAAGAAAAATTAAATAAATGTGACTGCTTAGTTGGCTAGCAGGGAAACCGGCCTGTCGCCGCAAATAAGAGTGAAGGGCGGACACAACATCCCTGCGGCAAATTCCTACGGCGGAAGCGCATGACAGAACCTCGGAAGTAGATAGCGGAAGGTGGAGCCGCTTAAAGGACCAGTGCGTGCGTCGCATTGGGGAGAAGCTGCGGCAATTGAAAAGAAAATGTTCTATATTTTCCAGTTCATCGCAGAAAGGGCATTGCGGAGATGGAGCCAGACCAGATTCAGGTGCTAAGGCGGAACGCGCTATTCTGCAACTTTTGCGTCTTCAATCCATAGCTTTGTCAATTTTGCGAAGCTGGCACATTATCCCCTCAAGGCTTCCTATTCCTAACCGATCCCCTTAGTGGGTATATTTCGAGAAGAAAAGAAAAACAACAACAACAACAAAGTTTGTTCTACGTTGGCAACGTGGGCATACAGAGCAGTGGTAGAGCCCTGGGCTGCTACTGTGCAGACCGGGGTTTAAATCCCATCATATACCACATGTGTTTTAAGTGCAGAGCACTTTAAAGGCTCGCCTTGTCGTCGTATAGCTCGCTCGCTGGACCCAAGTAGAGCCACACGGCGTTCTGTCGTCGCGGCTGTCGTCGCGGCGGAACCGCGGAACCCAGAGGCTTCGAAAGACAAGCGGCTTATGTAGTCATAAGCATTCGAAACTCGTGAACCGCTGGCGCTTGTCATACATCTCCCCGTTGTTTAGCGCAGAGAAAACTGCAGGTACATTTGAGGCAAAGTATACGTAACTAACCGGCAGCGCCCGTGTTCCTTTAGTTCGGGACGCTGGTTGGGTCGGTTTTTACACTAGTAAGCGAAAAAAAGTGGAAGTGGAATGCCGGACGTGCGGGGGGAAAGCAAGCACAAAAAAAGCAGAACTCCCGCTGGCGCAGTTTCAGGAAGGGGGCGCGCGAGCACTGCGAAGGCGGGAAATTTGAATTGCGTTGGAAGAACCTCCGTTGAATTCATCAAGAGAGGAATGAGACAGGGCGGCGAAGAGCGTGATGGGTGGTAAGAGTGAGTGGATAACGGCGCCACAGCCCATTATGGCGAATCACTGCTCTGCACTTCCGACAGCTTTCACATTGAGTGGAACGGCTTTAATTGTTATTTACCCTTTGCGGCAAAGGCTATTTTCTTGACCCAACTACTATACTACTACGACGACGACGCTCTTTCGCAGAATGAGGCACTTAACGAGTTTTACCTTAAAATGCATAATTCCGAAGGTTAACAGATTTAATCGTTATGCTTGTGTACTTTTAGACCACTGGTAAAAACAAAGAACAACAAAAATGTAAGCAAAAAGACGCAAAGTCGGCCAATATAGCCCAGTGAAGCCAAACGTAAACAGAAACGACAAAAAGTCGCCAAATTAGGCTGCTCATAACCGAATCCGGCGATATAAAAAAAAACTCAGTATACATACAAGCGGCTTTAAAATACTGACGTATTTACGTACATTCGTCTGTATTACTGTGCATCTTTGGCGATAAGGTTTCTTCTAACACCTCAACCTAAGAGCTATTCAACGACAAACAAATGTTGGTGCCCGAAGAAGTAATGAAGCGTTGCTTTCCACGTTTTAATCCTTGTGCCCTTATAGGGTTCTTTTCTACTAATAAAATGACGCGCTATAGTGTCAAAGGAAGTAATGAAGCAATGGCTTCCTCTTTTAATCTATCCTCCTTGGGTGTCGCGTCAAATATGGTGAAGTCTGGTTGTGCAGGTTAGTGCAGCTCCAAGATGGCAGCGACATCACCACAGTTCGTCGTCGAGAAGTCGGTGAGCACGCTCTTCTTGAAGTTCCGCTCGAACCGAGCCACGACAAACTCGTGGGTACGGCAGATGAAGTCGATGTTGTTGGTGAATTTGAACTTGGACACGACATCGCTGCCGTACACATTGCCTGCACCTCTCGAGCGCGCACTTCAGCCCTCTGGTTCTCCAGGGAAGGACCAGCCTGAGAAGGTCGCACATGGTCCCGTTGTCGGACACCTCCGGTGTGCGCTGAACGCTGCGTGTCTGGTCGAGAGTTTGGATGGATTGCGACAGGCCACCGTGACCGCAAAAAAATCAGGCGTAGACAAAAGCCGAGAGGGGGAGGACGTCTAACACGCCACTGCAGTAGCGCCAGACTGCAAAAGAACGGTACTCGCCGAAGTTATCGTCGTGAAAACCAAACACCTGCGTAGTGGGCCGGCGTTGATGGTTGCCCCTAATCAGCGTTATGCGGGTCGGGTAGCGGACTTTTAGGGCGGAGAAACGGAGGAACGTCTCGGCGATGAGGAGTCTGCGGTCTTCGCAGTCTCCCATGAAAACGTGGTCCGTTCAGGGAACGTCTCGGCCAACAAGGTCAGAGAACTGTCCACATATATCGACGTTTATGGTGGCGGGTGGCTGCACTCGATGAACGTTGCTTTCGAGTATTTCTCGAGCTCTGGTAAAGAGCGACTTTGCCTGAAAGAAGGGCTGACCGACTCAGGCAGGCGAGCAGAGGGCACGCACTTTTGCGCCGTCGTCTTCGAGCTATTGGCCGTCAGCAATTCACGGCACTTATCCCTAGCTGGGAAATTGCACACCTACGAGGGAGCGATTGGCGGTATTCTCGACACATACCTCAAACTTGATATTGCACGGCTTAGCAGATGCCTTCGCAACAATATTGATAATGTAGTTTATTGTAACAGGATAATTCTAGCGCGTTGCGGCTCCCTCCTTTTTTTTTGTAGCAAAATCATGTGCTCGTTTCTGCCTAAATTAATCAAATTGGATCTACGTAAGTGCCACCGCCATACTTGAGTTATCGACTACCACTTTTATCACGCGCCATGCCACCGACCACCATTAAAAACTCCTCAGGGCACTTAAATGTGCGTACGTGTTTTAAAGACGAAAGCCTGGTGAATCTTGTCAAGTATCACTAGGCATATGCTAGTGAGTCAACTTCTTCACCGCTGCGTCGTGTTTGGGTCTTTTTAACACGAATGTGTTTTACTCCGAGATTCACAAAGATTTCACTGGCGTCATATCCATCACGGAAATGACGCCAGTAAACGAAGCAAGCGGCCTGTAAAGGGTGCACCCCTGCACACAGGGTCTTCTTGCGGGGAAGCAACCTTAGTACTAAAGAGTACGTTATACTTAGGGTTGTTCGTTTTCGGGTTTGATATTTTAACACGAAAGTGTTTTATGTCGGGATACACCAAGATTTCACTGACGTCACATCCGTCATGGAAATGACGCCAGTACGCCTTCGCAGAAGCGACCCGGCAGCAGGACGTCGCTCGCCAAGCACACCCACAAGGCAGCCGCCGACCCGCAAATCACGTTCAGCTGCAGATTTCACTGCACATTTCACTTTCGTGTTTTACCGATTCCTATGACAGAGAATCAACCACAATTTTTTCTTCTCCTCGTTTCATTCGTCTTACGACGCAAATTACGCCAGCAAGCAGACTGACACACGGCCGAGCTTCCCTAGAACCAGGATTCTACGCTGCTAATGGGCACCTGTTCTACTCACGTGCAATCAGGTGTCACGCAGCACGCACCATTCTACAACTTTTACGTTTCCCATTCATAGCTTCACCAACTTTGTGAAGCCGGCACATTTGCTCCTCATTAATGGCCAGTCCCCAGTGGGTATGTTGCATGAATAAAGCAATAACAAAGAAAAAACGACGGCAAGAAATTTTATGCTGGCACCATGTGGAGATAGAGCAGTGGTAGAGCGCTTGGCAGCTAGCAGTATCACTCTCTAACTTCTCCTCCTTTCCATTAATTGTGTTGCATGCACGTGAGCTCTCTGCCGACCTCAATAATATCCCCGATAAACTTCCCTTCCTTTTAGTTTCCCTGAAACCATGAACAACTTATCACTCGTTTTTTTTTTCATTTGCTCTTTACAGCGGCCCCGATTTCCATTACGGGCCAACAATTATATACTATTACTACAGCGAAAATTTAGCGCAGAATGAGGCACTTTAGGACTTCGCCTTAAAATGCATAATTCACAAGGTTCATACATTTAATAGTTATGGTTGTGTAAATGTAGTTCATTGGTACAAACAAAACAATGTAATCAAACAAAACGCAGTCGCCCAATGTAGCCAAATATAGGCGAACGCTAATACAAAACGACAAAAATTGAGGCCAATTGAGCTCATCATAACCAAATCTGGCTGTAAAAAATTCACAATACATACAAGCCGCTTAAGAACGAACGCTGCCGCATTCGTAGAAGCTTTCCGACTTTCTGCACATTTTTTCGTTTTAAAGTTTTTTCGCAAATTGTATACCATAAGAGCTATAATTAGAATCGTAAACGAATACTGTCGTAAAAAAAATGAAGCGTGGGCTCCCTGGTTTTAATCTGTGTCTTCGTGGGGTGCATTTATATTTAAAATAAAAAGGCGCATTGCGTCAGAGCGAGTAATGAAGCAGTGGCTGTCTTATTTAATCTTTGTCCTGAAGAGACGTCGCGCCGAATCTGGTGAAGTATGGTTGTGCCTGCTCGTCCAGCTCCAACATGGCAGCGATATTATCGCAATTATTGCCGTAGCTTGGTTTCCCTTAGAAGTCGGATACTCCACTCTTCTGGAAGGTGCCACTGGAACCTAGCAATGACAATCTCGAACGCGCGGAAGATGAAGTCGATGTTGTTGTTGGAGTTAAACTTGCACACGAATTCGCTGCCGATTCCATAGCCCGCACATTTCCGATTCACACTGCAGTCCTCTTTTTGTTCAGGGTCGAACCAGAGCAGGACGCGTACGGTTCCGGCGTGGGACACCTCTTGCGTACGCCGAGTGGTCGCGAATTCCGATGGGAGGTGGCAGGCCACCGTGACCGCAGAAAACCCTGTCGTCGAGACGAGAGTAGGAGGAAGTCGAACACGTCGGTGCCGTAGCGCCCGGCGGCGAAGGAGCGGTGCTTGCTGAAGCACTCGTCGTAAAATCCAACCGCCTGCGCAGTAGGCCGGCTCTGATGGCTGTTTCTTATCAGTTTTATGCGGGTCGGGTAGCGGACTTAGAGCACGAACTGAAGAAGGAAGGTCTCGACGTTGTGCTATCATTGGTCTACGTATTCTGCCATGAAAGCGCGATTTGTTCCAGGCACATCTCTGCTCACGACGTCGGAGAAGTCTTCATAAATATCACCGCTGGGGTGACAGGTGACTGCGCTGGATTTACGTCGCTTTCTACGGCTAGGGCTTCGCGAGATTTCGTACAAAGAGACCTCACTAGAAAGAAAAAGGCTGACCAATCGAGTGAAGCGAGCGGGGGGCACGCACTTTCGCGCCGTCTTCTTCGCGCTATCGCCGTCAACGATACACGGAACGTGTCTCTCGCAGAGAGATTGCGCAACTCAGAGGGGGCGATTGCCGGTTTAGCAGGTATTCACGAAACAAAATTCCTCGTGCAAATTAGGTCTGTCTGCTTACTTGTTCTGAAGGGGAAAGTGTGGAGATACTTAGAACTTTCGTACTGTTTCGTCGTATACTTGCGTCTCTTTCTTCGCTTCAGGTTTTGCGTCTTGCGGCGTGAATTACGTCAGCAGGTAGACTGGTACAAGCCACAAACTACCGAGAATCAGGGGTTAAGTGGCTGATGTGCCCCTCCTCTACTTTCGTGCCATCACCTTTGCGTTTCCAACTCATACTTTTATTAATTTTGTGAAGCTGGTACATTAGCACCCGATTCCTGGCCGATCCCTCTAGTGGGTGCGCACCAAGCAGAAAGGAACAACGACAAGAACTCCTATGCTGGCAGCTTTAATCATATGGAACTTTCGTTTCACCGCCTGGTTTTTTCTGGAAATAAATGACTATTTTAGAGCCCTACCGAAGTACAATCAGTGATTTAGCCCTTGCCAATCCGACCTTGCGGGTACGTGCTAAAATATTGAGGGCGACGGGGATATATATATATATATATATATATATATATATATATATATATATATATATATATATATATATATATATAGCGGTGGTAGAGCACTGGGATGCTGCTGTGAGTACCGGGTCTTAAATCCCATCGGATCACACATCTGTTTTTAACAGCAGAGCAGTTTAGGCCGACACAAATCTTCCGGCGTAGACAGAAAACCCGAGCGCACGTAAGCGCGTGCCTCGCGGCGACCCTCCGGCATCGTCCAGGCTTGCGCGTGGGCTTACACCACATGAGGAGATCCCGCCTTCACCGTCGTGTAGCGACCGGTGCGCCCCGGGTCCGCGGCGCCGAAGACGATGACGACGAATTTGTCAAGCCATCCCTTCACAATCCCCACGAGGGGACGGCCACCGTACCAGCTGACGAAGAAGTGGAGGTCTACCGGGGTGAGGACGCGCTACAAGAGGATTTGCCCTATACGCGGCTGTGCCGTCGGAAGAAGACAACGAAAGGGTTGACGACGATTGATATGCAGTAAAAACACTGTACATAATTTAATGGTCTTTGCTGCAGAGTGCCGTTCAAAACGGCTTTGTACTGCTCCTGCTGTCCCCTCTCTCCTGGGATTGATTTATTGATTAGAGGGTTTAACGCACCGATGCTACACAGGCGATGAGGCGCGCCGTAGTGGAGGACTCCGGATTAATTTTGCCCACATCAGGTTCTTTAACGCCTCCTAGGATCCGCTGTCAGTGTGGGGAAAAGCTAGGTCGACCCTCAGCTCTGCTGTTTCTCGAGCATTGACCACTAGTGCACGCTGCGCCAATTTTTATTTCCCCTTTACAGCGGAGGCCATTTTATTGACCGAACAACTATACTGCAACAGCGCTTTTTCACAGAATGGGGTACTTAAGGTTTTCGCCTCGAAATGCATAATTCATCGTGATTGTGCAAATGTCAATCACTAATAAAAACAACGAAATACACAAATGTAACTGAACAAAATGAGAAGTAACCCAATATACCCTAAGAATGCCAAACGTGAACAGAAACTACGAAAAGTCGCCAAGTGTGGCTACTTATAATCAAATATGGCTATAAAAACTCACTATACCTACAAACGGCTTTAAAATACTTACGCGTATGCGTACAGTTGCCCGAATTCCTCTGCATTTTGGCGTCAAGGTTTCTTTTCACACCAGTGAGGCTATTTTTACAACACTAAACAAATGCTGGCGCGAAACGAAGTAATAACGCGTTGCTTTCGTTGTTTTTTTTAATACTAATACTAATAAAAATAGACAATGGCGTCAGAGAAATTTATGAAGCGGTGACTTCCTGCTTCCTATTTAATCCTTGTCCTCACGAGGCGCCGCGTCGAACACGGGGAGGCCTGGTTGTGCGTGCTTGTCCAGCTCCAATATGGTAGCGATATTACCGCAACTATTGCGGTAGTTCGGCGTCGAGAAGCCGGTGACCCAGCTCTTCTCAAAGTGTCCCTGGAACCCAGCCGTGATGAACTCGTTGGTGCGGAAGACGTTGGTAAAGTTAAACTTGGACACGGTGTAGACGCTGGACTTGGAGACGCTGCCGAGTCCATAGCCCGCACCTTTCCGGCTCGCACTGCAGTCCCGAATTTGTTCAGCGTCGGACCAGAAAAGGTCGCACATGGGTCCAATGTGGGGAACGTTCTCTATGTGCTAAACGGTACGTGTCTGGGCTCAGAGTTTAGATGGGTGGCAGCAGGTCGGCGTGACCGTCAACAAGATCCGAGAGGGGGAGGAAGTCGAACACGTCGGTGCAGTAGCGACAGCCGGCATGAGTGCGGTTGTTGCTGAAGCACTCGTCGTGAAATCCCACCACCGGCGTAATGTGCTGGCTTCGATGGTTGCCCCCAATCAGCGTTATGCGGGTCGGGTAGCGGACTTTGAGGGCGAGCAGCAGGCGAAACGTCTCGGCGATGAGGAGCCTTCGGTCTGCGTAGTCTCCCATGAAAACGACGTTCGTTCCAGGCCCGTCCCCGCCCACAAGGTCGGAGAACTGTCCTTGAATATCAACGTTTACGGTGGCGTGTGGCCGGACTCGATGAACGTTGCTTTTGAGATTTTCTCCAGCTCTGGTGCAAGGCGACTTCACAGAAAAAAAAAGGACTGACCAACACGGGTAGGCGAGCGGGGGGCACGCACTTTTACACCGTCGTCTTCGAGCTGTCTGCCGTCCGCGATAGACGGCACGTATCCCTCGCGAGGAAATTGCACAACCCAGAGGGAGCGATTGTCGGTATCCTCGACACATGACTCGAACACGACATTGCACGGCCTAGCAATTATCCACGCAGATGTGAAAGCTGTTACATATATGTTAAAATATACGTAACATTACATTTATTATCTAACAGGCTGTGTCTCGTGCGCCGTGGCTCCACTCTTCTTTGTAAAAAGCACCACGTGCTTTTAGGGGCTAAGCCCCTTAGTGGCTTGGGCTGTCGGCGTCTCCTGTCGTCGTCGTCGTCATTTCATGTAGCCGCGATACTAAAACACCGGGACACTCGTTTTCCAACGCCTCGCGCTAGAAAGTTTCATCGCCGTGGGCAAAAAGGCGTACTAAAAGAACACAGCGGAACGCTCGTTTTCCAACGCCTGGCGCTTGAAGGCTTCGTGCTTCAAAGACACGAGGCTTTTACAGCAAAGCTGTATACCTCTGCCTCCCAACGGTTTCATCTTCATGGACAAAAACGCCAGGGCGCCAAGAATACATTATACACTGCATGCTTCGCCCTCCCCAGGTTTCACGTTAGTGGAAATGGCCCGGATTTTTTTCGCTGCCTCTGTTCATAAAATAGAATCTACGTGAACATCACCGTCATGCTTGAGTTATCGACTGCCACTAAGGTAACAATGTGATAACAAAAGCTGTAAGAAAATAATGACTTGGTTAAGTCACCACGTTTGTACACATAGAAAGTGTCAGTAGTTAAGAAGTTTTTTATTGAAGAAAAAGAAAAGGGAAGGCCGAGCATATGGTTTCAAATCAAACCACATGAAGACTTGACAAAAAAGGCTATGTTCGTAGACTTGGAAATTTTCTACTAATGAGCAAGCATTCTTACGCCGCTTATCTTTTTTAAGAACATTATGTATTTTTGGCACAGATTTTGTTTGTTAATATGCAAGTCTTTTTAATTGAGGTAATCGCGTGAGAGCGCTAGGTTATATACACTTTCGCGTTTTTGTTAATTCGTTTTCAGTTTTTCTTATAGCCAGATCGCGAAGCGAGTAGTGAAATTAGGCGACTTCTTGGCGTTTTTAGTTCACGTTAGGCTGTATTGGGTGATATTGGAAACTGTTCGCTCGTTTGGTTATCCCTTGCATGTTCTTTTTTTTTCATTGTTTGTTTCCAACAATCTGCATTCACGCAATTATCACGACTGAAATTACCAACTTCGCCAGTTATGCATATATTGCGGGCACAAGGCATTCCACGATTGGTTCTTTTTGACGATTTTTTTATGTTCCTGTTTGTTTTTCGGTTTTCTCAAAATATGCGTCAGTACTTCATGCATTGTGCCTGAGCGTTGATTAAGGAGTATTTTCACAAAATACAGCCTTACACCCGACAGCCGGTGACTTGGAACAAATGATCTTAGGACTACAATCTTATTGGCAGGCAGCACTTACGCGCTTCGCCATATGACCTGTACAACCAATTCATTGAATGACTCGCTTCGCCTAATGCCGCTGGCAGATCACCAAATTTTTATTCGAACCTGCACTCGGCACGTTGCTGTACTACAGCTAAACACACACAGCAGTAAGAAATAATTGGAAAAGACACACGCTTCTCAGTTTTCTTTTTGTTACTACTGCCTATGGGGTTAGCAAGGGCGTATCAGGGGGGGTGAGTTCTGTGTCAGAAGACTCAGAACACCCCCCGAAATTTTATGTGGCGCATCCCCCTTTCCTTTCGGCTTTTCTTCCGCGCATGTTTTTTACACATGTGCACTCCAAATGTAAAAAGGAGAATAAGGTAGGAAAAAAAAAATATAGTGTTTGGGCGCAGACTATCATTTTTAATTTTTTTCCCCTCGGCGGGTCATAAGTTAGAACACACCGAGAAAAATATTTCTGGTTACGCCACTGGCGGTCAGTGCTGCAATAATGAAGCCGCTCTGACTTGCCCAGTTTTCTTTTTCCCTCGCTGAGCTGATGCGTACGTCGAATCTACTCCTTTGGTTGCATTTATTGCTTATGCGGGTGTGTAAAGGTGAAGCAAACGCTTGGGAAATTTTAAACTTTTAGAGAAGAGGACGTGTTTGAGCTAGCACACCGTAGCTGCCGTACACTTTGCAAACGGTATATCGCGCATGTAGTATGCTGGCCATATTGAAACTTACAGGAAATAAATTTTCTGGCTTCTGTCTGCACCAGATGCGGGGTTAAAATCTCCACATCAAAGAGAGAAGAGAGAGAGAGAGAGAGAGAGAGAGAGAGAGGAGAGAGAGAGAGAGAGAGAGAGAGAGAGAGAGAGAGAGAGGAGAGAGAAGAGAGAGAGAGAGAGAGAGAGAAGAGAGAGAGAGAGAGAGAGAGAGAGAGTATTTTTGAGCCTGCTGTCAAAAGGACTCTTGGATCTCGGCAAACTCACAAAGACTAAAAATCACGGTGCGTTTGGAAATTGGGATATGAGTTTGCAATGGAGTATACGGGTTTGACTGCGCAGAGACGGAGGCAGCAAACAAGCAAACATCGTGACCAATTTGTTACACTACGCTCTCTATGCTTGACTTCACCGAAGCTGACGAGCGTTGCACGGTTCGTTGAATCTATGTGTGCAAGCCAGCGAACCGTCAGAGTAGCGGTTCATTTGGCGTCCCAAGAAAGTGCTTGTAGCACTCGTCTGAAGAATGCGCACGGGGCAGCGATGCAGAGAGTCCGTATACATTCCTTCCGCCATTCTTGCCAACCCCCCGTAAGCGTTCTCCGAGATAACGTGAACCGCGACTGCGTGTGAAAACACTTGCATGAACTAACCGTGAGAAAACGAGAAAACACCCCCCCCCCCCCCGAAATATGAAGGCGAGGGAAGCAATCAGAACAAAAGGTGTGATCTCCAAAGGAGTTCGTGTTTTACTTAGTGTGAGACAAATTTTATAGCACCAAGGCGCCGAATTTAGGACGAATACAGACCGGACGCTCCACAGATGTTTTGCAGGTCGCGCTGTCCCTAAAGTACAGCTTACTTTAGTCTCACCTTCAGTTCTTGTCTTGCTGAAACAACCTCGTGCTCAGTATTTACGCCAGCGTAACAAAGAACGCATTATGCACAAATGGTAACAAATTTTATTAAATCATCTGAACCCGACCGGAAAAGATTATTTTATCGAGATTATTAAAACTACTCATTTTATATAATTCAAGCAAATAACGTAATGAGGGGTAGAACACGCCGCGTTAAATTGTTGTCTCTTGATAGCAAGCTGACACTAGTTTTTTACCTCTACCCTCCAAGGGTTCTGTCGCGCCCGTTGGTGTCAACAGAAAACTCCCGCGAACAAATAAAAGAGGTTACTGGCACCACCGAGAATCGAACGTGGGACGAATAGAAAAACGTAGCGAGAGCCCGTTGTCTTAGCGATTCAGCTACGACCCCACGCGGAGACGGGAGAGACAGACAGTGCACTCACCGAGCACATCTGCGGGTTTACCCCTGCATTCTCGCTGAATGTCACGTGATAGCCTCACGCGACCTCTCGCGCCGCTGTGCGAGAGGCCCACGGCACGTGTAGCGGCGTGTTTGCGCCTTTCGCATGCCCTAGGAGTTAGTAAAAATAAAGGAAGCTGCCGCCGATAAAGGAAGCTGCCGCCGGAATCCGCCGATCTCGTCGGCTCCGTCGGCGGCGGCAGAGACGAGGAGAAGTGAGATCGTCTAACAGCGTGTTTGAGCTTCCTTTAATTTTATCAAACGAGTTTCCACTCATGTGCTTCACCAACACAACTCAACCATCCACTATTAATGGATCATGCATTGATTAAACCTTAGCAAGGTATCATCTCTTTGAAGTAATAAGGGTGTGCATGGTTAAGTGCATTTCACTTGTCTCTAGTTTACTCTTTGTAGAGCCACGTGTGTGAATTTCAAGTGACGTCGTATGGGTAATCGTTGGGGGTGTTGTTTGCAGCTTAGCTTTCCAACCACCTTTCACACGGTGGATTGGCGCGCATTTTTTTTTCTTATTGTAGCTTTCCAGCGTTGTACCAAGGCTTGAGAAACCTAGAAGAGCCATTGGGAACTGTCGTGAATTTCAAATAGCGTTGGTCGTAATCTTCGTAACTCACCACCTTCAGGGGGCACGGCGCCATTCTGTGTGTGCCAGGCCTCGACGGTGAGCTTGAAGCGACCCTGCGAAGACAAAATTTACCCGTCAGATTGGTGCAACTCTATTTCCCTCGCTTTTGAAGACAGGATAGTGAGTAGCAGCTTCTAGCAGCGAGCCTGGCTTGCTTCTCCGCATGGGAAGGATAAAACGTGAACTTAAGCGAAAACATGTAATCAGACAAGAACGTGAAGAAACAAGGGTTTATGTCTGAATGAAAATACGGTAAGCCAGGCACACCGAACAATCTAGACTCCCTATCATCAAAGTGCTGAGTCGCACAGTACAATTATAGCAACTCCAGCGTCATTCGGAGACGTGAACTCCGGCGTCGGCAGTGCAACCCAGAACCTCGCAAGAGCCGATTTATATAGTCGTACGCAGCAGGAGAATGTCTCAGCACGGCGTATGATCGTGGCTTAGTTTCCGAACTAGCGGAAACCGTAAAACTCAATACTTGCTCACGAATGGATGCACGGACCAGACATCTCGTGCTGGCCGGAACGGTACCATTTTTGAGGCGCGAAAACGGGCCTTATTTTTTCAGTTCTGTAGAAATCAACACCAAAGTTACATTACAACATTGCGCATTACATCAGCTCCAATTTTCTGTTTTCCCCCGCGTTTTGATTACCTCATTTTTAACCCGATTTGTTCGAGGACTCTTGCTTGCAGGTTTTGACTTGTACTGTCCGATACCCGTTATTGCTACAAACACGAGTCATCCGTAAATAGCAAGTTGGCGGTCCTTTCTTAAACTCGTATCCTTCTGCCGCCGACGATCGAAGTAAAAGGAACAGGAGCTCTAAGAATGTTTTACGTTTCTTCGGAGATATCACCTATCCCCGCTTTGAAGACCCTCTAAACAGGAACTGTCTGAGTCTTGGTTGATTGTAGGGATTTAACGCGCCCGACGCAAATGCAGGCGATGAGGCGCGCTGTAGTGGAGGGCTCCGGATTAATTTTCACCACCTGCAGGGGATCTTTAACGTGCGCCGAAATCTCGTACACACGGGCGTTTTCAATTGCTTTCCACCTCCATCAGAAAAGCGGCCGCCGCGGCCGGGAATCGAACCCGAACTTCTGACTATTCTGAATTGAAATGCAAATACTTATATTTATTCGTCTGCGAACATGCCTGCGAGCAACAGATTGTTTCGCGCTGAAGTTTCGCCAGATATGTAGTCACCCTACCGAACCTCAATGTTTAACAACGTTTATGGGGCGTTAAGCGATGTCACGTAGTGATAACCTTCGCAAATGGTTTAAAGCTCGTCTTTTGCTAGTCGATCTCAAGCGTCTACCAAATACGCCAGTGTGCAAAAACACATTAGCCAGCATATGTGATAAGACCAGTGAGGGACAATCGGCTCTGGCTCAATCTGAGGCGCCTTACCGGAAAGACAGAGGGCGCTCGAAGCGAGGCGAGTTAATCTGAGACGACCAGCGAAGCACGAATAAACCGTCGGAGGCTAAAAATATAAAATGAATAACTTGAACTTTGTAATGACTTGTGGTTATAACAGCCTCTGTACCTCACACGCTCTAATGCAGCGTTAAATTATGTGGCCTCCAGAAACGCCAAAGGCACTCCGCATTTTCTCCAGACCAAGGCTCAGCGGAAAAACCCCACGCCACAACTCTTGACCAGTTGCGCTTTCTTTCTAAATCTGCAAGGGCGTCCTTAAATACGGGTAGTGTGAATGTTAACCTCCACTTCTTCGCAAGCACTTGAAGCAAGTCTGTATAAGAAGCGCGGGGTGTTAGAATCTCCGCTGCCCCACCATTCAATCGCAATATCGGTCGAGCGAGCAGCCCCCATTAACGCGTATTTTATTCAGCAAGCACGCTGTCGTCGTAATGACGGCGCTACACACAGCAGGGCCGCCAAGATGACAACACTTGAGCTCAGCGGGACGCTTCTTAACATGGAGCCCACACCACACGGAGGCTCTTCCGCCATTTACACTCCCCCTTCACATTCATTCCCAATGGTGCACGCGAGAGAACGAATGTCACTCACACGAATGCGCATGAGCGGAAGTACGCCTACGAATTTCACGCCGAATAGTTCAATTAGCATGCTCGCACGTGTGCACACCAACGCATAGATGACTGAATTTGTTAGCTGGCGTTCTTCAGAACACTTACAGGAAAGCTTTACCGCGTCTTTAGCTATCCTCAAGCTTTCCAAGGTGCCGCGTACGAACAGTGTAGCTTCGATACGAATGCGCAGAGCGTTACGATATTCCGTACTACTACATGCGACGGTAGCTTCCCAAGTACGTTTTTTTGTTTTCTCATCAAGTTTATCAATCTCTCCATCTATCACTTCTAAATAATTTATACTAATTTAGAACAGATTTTTAGGCAGCGGAGATGCTACCACCATTCATGACAACATTGGCTGCGGTAAAAAAAAAAATTTCAGGTGCTATATACAGACTAAACATTTCCAGAAATAACGCCCCAAGATGTTTAATTAAGCAGAGGCCGGTAAATAATGGCGACACGCTCTTCTCGGAAGCTCATTCGCGGAGAACCGTGGCGTCGATCGAGCACTCACCGGCCAGGGCAGGGTGAAGGTGAAGTTGTGCGCCAGCGCGAATCCCTCGGGCATGCTGTTGTTGGCCACCACGGGCGACACGAGCAGGCCGAAGGGACAGGCCGGGGGGCCGCCGTCTCGCGTCCTCGCTAGGCAGCTCCGCATGAACACGTGGCAGGCGCCGGGGCAGAGCCCGCCGCAGCACTCGCCCTTGGCATCGGTGCCGTCGGTCGAGAAGCGCCGCAGACGCAGCTCGAACCGGGCCGCCCCTTCAACCTGAATGGAAAGTGAAAGTCGTGTTTTTACGCGAATAGATTGGTTGACTGACTTACTGACTGACTGACTGACTGATAATTAATTGATCGATCGATTGATCGATTGATTGATTGATTGATTGATTGATTCCTCCATCGATCTATCGATTGATCGATTGATATATTATTCATTCATTGATGAAAACCTTTGTTTCATGAGTGTGTCGCAGTCAACTGTGATGATGATGGTTGGATTTTTGTGGCGCAAGGCCAGCTACGGCAAAGAACGCCAAGAAACACTTGCTAAAAGCGTAGTCAACTTTCATGGTGATAAACTAACCCCTAATATTATAGGGAGAGCTGAAAAAGAAATAGCAAGAGAGGGCGAGAAGTACTAGGTGCGCCTGCCATTTTGAGTCACAAAATGAGATAAGTTAGTTAGGCTAATCATCATCGTCAACACAATGAGATAAGTTAGTGTAAACCGGAATGTAAATTCACATACTGAAATAATAACTGGCTCTGTCATGTCGCTAATCAGATGGCTGTCTTATTCTGCTCAAAATATTTCGCCGCTTAGTTCAGACATGGAGCTATCTGACGTGATGTGCCGTTTTGTTTGGTTTGAATGTGTATTGAACTACGTGTCTTTTTCATTACAGTAAGTTAAAAATCAGCACTTGTTTGTGGCCCTTTTCTCTGTCCGTTGTCTGCATTTTGAGCGGCGGGCATAATAAATTAAAATTAATTAACATTTATTTATTTATTAATTTATTTATTTATTTATTATGTCCCAAGAGCAAGCACACGTGTGCGCGCAAACTATACTCCCTGGCTAACAGCTCCTGTTGTCTACAGCGCTTGAATTTACCAAAGTTCATTTTAACAAAGGCCTGGACAGTACGCCAAAAATTTAAAGGAAGAGAAAAGGAAGCGAAAAAAAGGTGAGTAAGTAAGGGAAGAAGGGGAATGTGAAAAACGAAGATGGCAAGGAAAGTAAGGTACGTCAACTAGTGGGAAAACACGTCTATAGGAAAGCCTGAAGTACAGTTTCATGCAGAAACTTAAGTTAAGTCTTTTATTACGTGTTGTCGTGCATCGAGCGGCCGTAGTCCTCCGGTTTATCCCACTTAGAAGGACTTCATACTTCAAGGTCAAGTTATGCTAGTATATCCCTCCGCGTCACTTTGGACTTCCAGTCGTGGTTACAGCGGACGTCCTAAGTGGGGCCAGAGTCCCTTTATTAAAGCATTGAAGGACTCTGGTGGAGCTAAGACTTGGTGCGCTACCCTTTTTCTGCCTTCGTGTACACAAAGAAAAACATTGCACCTAAGGTTACGTCAAAATAAGGACAGCATGGCGAATTCTATGGATGGCTGAAATTGTTGCGAGACGTGGAATACAAAAATTTGCACAAACTCCCAAGCGGAAATTGTCAAATAGACGCGTAAGCCGCACTGCAATACAAAACGCCTCTTGCAAGCGAATTTCACAACTACACACAAATGAATTGCTGGGAAGACATTTTTAGCGGCTCTATAAGCAGTCTGATACCAAAGTGTAATGACCGTAGTGCCTTTTCCTAGATAACTTATGTATTTGTGTATTTTATTTGTGTGAAGTGTATTTGTGTGAAGTGCTGTACGTCAAGCCCCCTTAATGACGGCTTCATTACATTACACCGATGTATTGGTGGGTAAACTTTTGTCTAAAAGCAGCATAAACAGTCTTAGAGCAGCGACAGAATGCCCTAGCGCCTTCTATTATGTACCTCCATGAGATTCCACGTAACCCCTACGGAGTGGTCTACACCGGGCCCTTTAACATTCACTTCGCATCTTTGCACAGATGCATTTGTGGGAGAACATTCTTTAGGAGCAATATTACCGGTCTTTTATGAACATATGGAGGCCCCAGCGCCATTTATTAACAGCATTCTCTTTAAGCGGCGAAAGCGTGACGCATGAAGCGTTAAAGACGGACAGCCGAGTTTGCTCTCTGAGTCTACATACAGATGCTTGAACATTAAAAAGAACTGTTACACACTTGCCAAATTTTGCATGCTAGGTGTTGCTTGCAAAGTGCTGCGGACTAACACAGCCATGTCTTGTGGTTGGCGCAGTAGACTGGCCGAGTTAATGCTCATGTATAATAGGGGAACGCACACCCTCAATCAAGTTTTCAGGAAAGATACAACTTTACGCACCTAATCATTCCATCGACAGCCGAAGGAACGGCATAAAAGGTTGGACGCCTACAAACTCGAACGCCCTGCGGTACGCGAAACGATGTGCCGGTTCTTACGTAGAACTTGACCTATCTGAAGATATGGGGCACAGGGAAAGGAGAACAAGACGATGAATCAAGCCCACGGTGACAGCTAGGTCCTGAACCAAATACCCCAGGACTGAAGATGACACCCATCGATTACGCCTTTCGATTCAGACTGGAAACCATAGTGTAGCGGATTACTCTACTGGAGCTGTGAATGGCTGGCACTCCGTTCCGTCTATCGACACATACCATCATGCACCGGTGAGCTCGTGAATAAAGATGTTCATTCTCTGCTTCTCTCTCTCTTTATACCGACTAGCGTTTCGCGCTCTCAAAGCACACACATTCGATTCGTGTTGATTTTTGGTAGTTACTTGCACCAGGCAGTCCCACAGTTTAGACAAACATCCTGTCCAGACCACAGCTTTTTTTTTTTTTTCAAATTTCAAATTTTGCCCTTAACAAAAGGTGTTTGATTGTCAGAGTGCAAATAAAAAAGCATATACTCAAAACACGCGCACGGTAAACGTTAGCAAACAAATTTGTTGCAGCTCGTTGGAAGGGGAAAAAAACATGCTTGAGCACACCATTGTAGACTTCCCTGCGAAGAATTTTAACACGCTTATTCAGCCACTTTTGTTATTTTTTCAGAAAATAGTCACGCAATACGAACGGAGCCGAGGCTATGGAACTGTCAGTAACTCGGGGTCCTGGACTGAGAAAAACAATACCAGACATAGCTGTGACTTCACATTATCGCCATGACGTTTCGTTATTGTCTCCGTGTCAGACTCTTGCCCTATGTCACGCAGAGTAAAGAGACGTTGTCTTTGCGAGCATAAAAACCACGTGACACACGCAAGAAACTTTATCTGTGATCCAGGGCCAATGTTTAAAAATGGGTCCTTTGTGTCATCACTCATCGATGTTTTTTTTTTTACGGATCTCAGTTCGGCTGTCTGCAGGCTAGACTTCGAATCGAACGGGAGCCATACGTCATTTTTTTTCACGTCCCTTCCAATAAGTTTTGATGGCGCTAAAAATTTGAACGCTTTAGTTATTGGCAATGGTTAGCACTCTGGAAAAGGAAGGGGAGATTCGCCCAGAGTTCTAGCCAACATTGTGGGTTAAATCTTTCAGAAAGAGAATGATAGGTTAAGCATTGCTGAAAACTGGGCATGTTGGGTTATGAGTTGAAAAAATTAAAAACAGCTAAAAAGACTCAGACACGAGAACCGAGTAGGCAGGTTGCAGACAAATCCCTCAGTGATGAACAGGCCTGTTGTTGCTATTTTACACACGAGAAAACAAAGCGCAATGCTGGATTCACGTTGGCGTTTGTGGCGTGCTCCAAGGAAGCGTTCTTTCTCCAACTCTTTTTATTACAAAACATACGCTGCCGTAGTGCCCATTTCGAAGAAAATCTGCAGTAATGGTGAATGAACTGTCCTTCGCTAAGCGCTACCGGCAACCGGATGCTGCTTATTTCGTCTGTCGAAGCCAACATTACTGCGCCCTGCTCGCATTTCTAGGCCAAGTGCACGGCCAACGGCAGCAGCAACATGCCAATAGAAGCAGCGCTCACCGGTTCCGTCGCGAGAGCTGCCAGGAGCACAAGGAGGAGCGGCAGCAGCAGGTCAGCGGCGGAGGCTGCGTGGAGGCGCGACCATCCTGATGCCATGGTGGCCGAGTGCCGCAGCTCCCGGAGGGGGCCCGCGAGCGCGCCGCGGCGGAGGAGGAAGAGACGCGGGCGAGAGGGCGGCGCGGATGCAAGTTCAAGTTCCGCCTGGCGGTGACCCGGCTGGGTCAGCCGCCGGCGAGCGGACCAAGACGACGACGGACGACCACGCTTCCTGTTCGGCTTGGTCCCCCGCCCGTTGGCCCGGTGAAAGCACCGTTACACGCGGCGCGCGAGCCGCGTAGCGGACTTCTCGTCACGCGCGCTGCGGCCAGAAAACGACAGTGATCAACGGCACGGCTGGGGGTCGGCTTTGACACCTCGTCGCTTCTTCCCTCACGCGTCCCGCGAGCCTGCTAGCTTGTAATGATACCGGGGATGAGGGAGGAACTCGAATTGCTGCCGGCTAGACGGTGATGTGTATTGCGGAAGGCAAGAAAGGCGCCCAGGGAGGGGACAAAGGACGGGCATGCCCTTCCTCCCCTTTCACATTTCGTAATCGAGATTTCGTGTAGCAGTTATTTACAGCCACCTTCGGAGATGCGTGCAGGCCTATAAAAGCTGAGAGGCTGCGTCTCTTACGGAAGCTAGGTCATGAAGAGGCGCCTTTTTAAGTGCCCAGTATAAAGGACTGTACCAGGCGATGACTGGCGGCTGAAGGGCGGAAGAAAATATACCCCGTCTACGGGCCTTCTCTTCAGAGGTGACAGCTACGCCCGCAGGTCGCCGTTACGGGACGGCCATAGAAATCGGATCAGGGAATTATTGTCAGCCGCCCACTGGCAGGAGGTTGACTGACGCGAACTCAACAACCGGTATGACTGCGTCCACTCGAAATGGCCGTGCTGGTAGAAGCCGCTGACGACGTCACTTTTGACAGGCTCATGACTAGACTACAGTAGTACAGCGTCTTCTAGCAGCGGCTAGTAATGCAACGTTTTCAGATAAACGCAACGTTTCTCGAGACGCGGCTTTCCGGTACGCGTAAACGTACGTTTTCGCTTTCCTTTGGCTTCGAGGGAATACACCCGCTCAGCGTGTTATTTCAGGACATTCTCAAGAAATTACGCGCACATGTGTAATTATTATTAACAGAAATATTAACAACAGTTGCAAGTAAGATTAAACAATATGCTGCAACCATGCTAAAATTCTTTCTAGCACAGAAGCAGCACACTCTCATTAGAACAGTATATTACCACCCTGGTGTAGTATTCGGCTTCGTCCGGCACAGTGGACATGAATAGGCTGATGAATAGGCTGATGAATGAATGAATGAATGAATGAATGAATGAATGAATGAATGAAGCGTCTATGTTTTGGCACCCGTTGAGCAGCCTAAATTAGTAGAAGCATCTAGGTTTAACCATTTTAGATGCAACGCATCTCTTTAACTCGCCTTGTCCGGCGTTGTCGCGGCGTAGTCCGCATCCCTCCCCCATTCTCATCGCCGCGGCAGCTGCGCGCTCCGCCGCTCTCACCGCACCGCCATATTTGCGTAATCGCGGTCAGCGCGCAGCTTGCGCTCTGCTGCGCTCGTTCCCGTCGCCGTGCCAGCTGTGCGTTAGCGCGCAGCTTGCGCTCGGTTAAAACGCAACGGCAACCCCCGATGCCTCACATCTACCCCATGGTTCCCCTCGCGGGAAGATGGTGTAATTTTTTGACGTGAAACGTTTTTAGCCTGCTTGTCGATTATTTAGTGGTGTAGGTGATGTTTTCCCTTCTTTTTTAGCACGTAACCCCGTAGGGAATTCGCCAAGAAATTGTTACTTTAAAGGGAACATGAAGACAAAATTCGTTTGATTCATTAATTAGACTGCTTTGTCCGGAAAAAATGACATCAATTTTATAGCAAACCAAACTAAACATGGAGGTATTACGGTAGACATATGAAGAAGTGACGATTTTTCAGACAATTGCCGGTGACCCCTCTATGGCGTCATAAGAATTCAGGGAAGTTTGCACGCATGCGCAAGACTTAAATGGCGAAGCTTTTGTAGATGATCATTGACGGACACAAAGTTGAGCTTTAGTATCGCTGTGGTGTCGGGGTTGACATCGGCGGCATCGAATTTCGATGACCTTATATTGAGAAAGGCCAGACTGAGCGCGTCGTTTTGCTCGACGCTTTCGTACGCCACTCTACAGGCGCTACTTACCCTCTCTAGCTGATGCTTTGCCCACCGAGCCTCTCGAAGCACGGCCTCCTCCGCGGCCGTGCGAGCAATCTGCGGCCGGGCCATGTGGCTTCGATGATCGCCTACAGCAGCTTAGACATTATAATCGCGGCTCTTCTACGGCACAGAGCGCATGCGCACGACGACACGAATACGAACGAACGAGAGGCGTGCGCTATGAATAGGTGTGTCTTTCTCGTTCCGAGCAAGTGTTGCCACGATACGGCGAACGCTGGAGTCTTTCAGTGTCCATTGTTGGCCAATCTCCCGAAGTGTGTATGCTTGGCTTGACGTACTACCGTGCTTAATGGAAATGCGAACAACGATGCGCGTGGTTTTCAGTATATGATCCGCATTCTAAGCGAGGGTTTGCGCGTGCGCAGTATGAATAAGTTCCCAGATGGCTTTCCCGACCTTATGGCTGCTGTGCATGCACGGCCCGTCGCCAGGGAGCGCAGCATGTACAGT
Organism: Haemaphysalis longicornis; assembly: GCA_013339765.2. NCBI lineage: Eukaryota > Metazoa > Arthropoda > Arachnida > Ixodida > Ixodidae > Haemaphysalis > Haemaphysalis longicornis. The sequence continues at coordinate 193,945,552 of CM023452.1, read as the reverse complement.
TGTTCATATTTCAACTTATCAGAAAAGTACGTGCGCTCGAGGCACGCGGCGAACGCTGGATTTTTTTTTTTGCTAATTGTGGCGTGGCGCACTGTGTTTATGTAACGTACGCGCTTTTCGGCGCATTTACGCGCGACTGTGCTTTTTTGTCGTCTGACTGTGGAAGCGTTGAGTCGTGTCTGCGGCCCTAGCCGATCTCTTTTTCCCCGACGGCCGCTCTGCGCCGTCACACCAATATTGGCTAATTTCTCTAAGTGGGGATGCTGCTGAGCAAGGGCTCAGGCCGCGTGCACAGCTGGTCTTTTCTTGGTATTTTTAACTGCGGACACCCTCTGCAAACGATTGCCTCGCTGTGAAAATCAATGTCCGCAGGCGATCACAAATGGCCGCACAATCATTAACAGTGAGCAGTGGGATACTATGCTGCTCAGCTCCAGCCCGGAAGATCAACTTTGGGCCGCCCAGCTGGCTGAGGACGCTGCTAGAGCCCAAGGGCTCACGGCCTAGACGACTAAGCTAGACAGCTGGCAAACTGAATAAAGTTTACTCTCTCGCTCTCTCTCTCGTGCGATTGGCGGACGCCGACGTGAGGCACAGCTAGGAAACACAACTGGGCGATTGTAGTGGGGCCTCTAGTTTTTTTTATCACATAACTTCAATGATAACGGGCACTTAGCGCACTCATAACTGTGTTTTTTTTTATTTGTGGCCCCTATTTCGTCTCTCCAGCCAATATTACGTCACTATAGAAGGAAGTTTGACTTTTTCAATATTCTGTGTGTATTTTAGTTAAAAACTTACAATGAAAGTGTGTTAGTGACCAAAGCCAAGTTCTTTCGAAATGAATGCAGGTGTATTTTGCCGTCATGGCTCCTCTTATTACGCTCCCTTTGCGCGCTTGCCCGGGCTCCCGACTGTAAAAGGAACGTTTAAACCGGTGAGTGCCGCTGGCGTGCGGTCACCGTCAAAGCGGTCCTTGTCGTGAAACGGTCTAGACCCCGGAAGTGGTTTAGAGGCAAGAATTTATCCGGGTGTCACGGCATTACCATTCTAGTATTACTTACGCGAGGTCGCATGCCACGGGCGAGGAGGAGTGGCGAGAACGTCGCCGCCTAACCGAAAGGGAGGTGGGATATAGTCGGGAGAGATAAAGTGAGATGCCCGGTAGAGACTTCACTTGGCGAATTTCTCGTTTTTGAGAGTAAGGAGAAATCAGAGTTGTAACAAAAAAGGCGTGTGTGTCTTTAATAAACCACAAGTATGTCTGAAGTGGGGTGACGTGTTGCGAAGTACGAACGTTTCACCTGTGCGGCTGCCTAGCAATTTCTTCTGTAGACTTTCATTTGCGTGCCCGAACTAAAGCAAGTAAAAAAAAGGTTGACCTCTCTCGTGGCGCCGATGGGTTCGCTTGAATTGTTGCCTATCGACTTTGTTTACCGCAGGCAGAGTTGTGCAGCGCTCCACGCCAGACTGAAGCTCATAAAAACGTATTTGCAATATTGCTATGCGTGCGCATGTGTGCGTGCGTGGAGGGGTTATGCCAACTTGTTCTGCTGACCAATGTACAAGCGCACTTCTAGTGCTTTTTCAAAGTCCGACGGAACAGTGATAAAAGCAAAATTTTTATTGCTTGTGTCAAAGTCGTTTTCGCTTGACGATTGCGTCGAATGCGGAAGTACGGCAGCATTTCTTACTGGTGTCCCAAAAGGCGTGTAAAATCCTTACGAAGCAAAGCAGAACTTCGGATGAGGTGCGAACTTCAAAAATTTCGTTCAGGGAAAAGCTCACGGAAAGTAAAAAATAAAAAACTACTTCCTCGTCTCCTAAGGACCTGAATCATTCCTGATCAATGAAACTCGCGAGTGCTTTTTCAGGCACGGTATACGTAAAGCACCCAGGGAAATATTCTCCGCGTGTTTTTTTCTTTTTTTTTAAAACCACATGCAACAGGGTTGGGTACTCTTAAGACGCATCTTCTTTTTCCGTTGGAGAGCGTGCTAAGTTCACTGTTTTTGCTGACATGAGCATTATTAGAACATCTACGCATAAATGAAGGAATGGATCAAGATCATTTTGCACTTTATTTCGGACATAAAATATGCACGCATGTGACGTACAGGGAGGAGAAAGCACCATGGTAGAGCACTTTTGCCGCTTTCCTGTGACCTGTAATATGTCGGTTGCAACGGTAATGTATCAACCACAACCCATCACGCATAAGACATGAATCAATTTAAGATATAGAACGGAAATAAAAAAAAGGGTAAGAACCAGAGACGAGAACCGAATGATTTCTCGGCAATAAAGGAATTTGCGATTTGTGGTCTATCGTCCAGCCTGGACACCGTGCTCCACGTCAATGTCCGCAATTCAGCGTACAGTAGGGTTCCAGTGTGCTTGCAGTTGTGTAAATACCCAAAACCTGTTTGAGAAATGTGCGGGTGCTGGTGCACTAAAGCGAAGTTTCTTGGTTCACTACGTCACTAAAAGTACGCTTAGTTACCGCCACTTGCACTTGGAAGCCGGGCTTTTGTTTGCTTTAGTGTTGCCATTCTCAACAAACCGCGCGGATTGATGCGGGCAGAGTACAAAAACCAGCGTCCGCTCACGAGGAGAATGAACGGGGGCCCGCGTTACAAACCGAACGCTGCCCATATAAACCAACCACACGTGAGGCGACCATGCATAATAGAGTTTCACATAAAATAAGAAGGGAAGTCCGTCGCTCTAAAGCCGGGCCTCAGTGGGCGGCGCCATTGCTGCAGCGTCTTCCTAAACCGCGGCTTAGAACCAAACTTCAAATTGGTGCGAAGCAAAATCAACAAAAAAATAACAAATGTTCATCGTTATTAAGCTTAAAAAACCTGGATTTCGGACTTCATTTTACAATAACAAAACAAATTTCATACCACTACGGGAAGATTGATCATAGAGTTTCATACTAATATTCAGGAATCTGCCTATGCGGGGCCGGGCGGCGCCATTGCTGCTAGCGACGTTCCTCGCCTGCTTGGCTTAGCTAGCCATACGGCTTCTTTTTTGTCTAGAAGCCAAAATCAACAAAAAATAACACTTTTTTTATGTTCATCGTATATTAAGCTTTAAAAAAACTACTGACATTTTGGAGCTTCAGTTTTACAATAACAAAACAAATTTCATGAACCATCTACGGTAATATTGTTGCTTTTTTGCAGCCATAGCCAACGTTTCAGCCTGTTCATGAGCCATGCCAAGGACAAATGGAACGTGCCTGCCGGTCACATGACGGAACGCTCGCTGAAGCGCGGCTCCCCTAGACAGTGGCGCCAGATTTCCCTCTACTATATATTAGTATGAAACCCTATGGTTTGCATTGAAATCGAATTTTAACGCTTCATTTTGAACGACAATGGGCGAAAGGGGAGGGGGGGGGGGGGGGGTTCTCAGCTACCTCGTGAGGGATTCGTTTTCCTTCGTCTGTGTTTGGACTTTGACTCGGAGGCAGTTTGCACTTCGATCATTGATGCTCGGACTTTGATTGCAGCGGCTTTGACTTAAATATTTCATTATTTATCTTTCGAACGAAAAAAGCTTCGCGTTTCCACCATCGTCATTGTTAGAAAGGGAATTTGATTTTTTTTGCCACAGTCGATATATGGTGCGCTGGTTATTTTGTGTAATTGCTAGCAATGTTAGTTGTTTGCCTTGGACTGATAATTGAGACGAGGTAAACGCGGTTAGAATTAGCGGTATTTACACTATTTACGAAAAGAGAAAATCAGAGACACAGCAGATGGCCCTTTTAGCTCCTGGCGGGCGCCACACCGATCGTCGTCTTTCTCGTCCTCCACGATTGGCCTCATGCATGCCGTGCAGGGGGATTTCTCCTCACAGCAGTTGCTTCACCACTTCGACAAGGAAGGCTGCACCGTAACCATAATAAGGGGCACGACCAATGCTTCCTCAGGGATACGGCTTTACTCACCGGATGCTTCAGGTGTGTCAAGGCCCGAGAGGGATTTCTTTAGTCTCTTTTCAATTCCGTTAATAAGCAAGACGTTTGGTACAGTGATGTTTTCTAAACTGATATGCCTTTTTCTTCTCTAACTTCTCTGCGAAGCGTCCGTTTTTGGCGACCGCAGTTTCATAACGGACGGTGTGTTCCTTATAGCTAACCAGGACTTGGAATGAGAACCTCGTTAGATGTGAGCACACAGGGCAAATGCAGCAGCCAAGAAAGTCAAGGAAGGCATAGGGGAATATTTTTTTTACTGTTGAATTAGATATTCTGAAATGCTTGAAAGAAAGTGGAGAAAAAAAAGGCTCCAATCCACGCTGTGAAGGTGGTTGGAAAGCAAAGCTGTAAACGACACCCACAACAATTGCCCACGCGACGTCACTTGAATTCACACACGTGGCTCTACAAAGAGTGAAACCAGAGATTCTGCCAGCCGTTACCTGTGATTCGCGGGGGCGGCGTCCCGAACGCAGCAGCGTCGGCCACGGCAGGGCTAGAGCGGTGGACGCCCCCGATCTAGTCCGGCCAAACGTCGGCAGAAAGAAAACGGAGAGGAGCGTCTTTCGAAGGGTGAGACAGCGGAACATAGCCATCCTGATGTGCTAGCTCGGGGCTACACCACCACGCGACACAAGCGCAGACACCGAAACAATTCGGCATGTGACCTTAGTGATTTCCATTAACGCATTTAAACAAGTTTGTTTAGTAAGTTTGAGAATTGCAAGAAAGCTGAGGGAAATTTTGTAATCGCTATTTATCAGAACCAGTTACTCCTTTCACCTTTTGTAATACCTGTTAAAACACAACCAAATTGGTATTCCCCAATTTAGAAAACGGAGTCCCATTCATGGCAAGCACTGCGCAATAGGTAGCGTTTCTCTAGCGGCCAGATGCCTGTATGTGGTCCCTACATTTTGTTTTCCCGCCCTGGAAACCAATTCTTAACGAATCTTTGCCGTACGACCACTTAATTCCGTCGGGTCCGGGCTACCCAGGAGGTGCGGTCGAACAAGTTAATCAAGCCACGCGAAGGAAAGCGCGCAGTGGACGCGAGGCTGGGCCAAAACAGGCCCAAAGCAACCGTCGCTAAAGCAGACGACAAAGCCGATGGAAGGGTTCCGCCGACCGTGTCCGCCGACCGGGTGTACACGGGGAACGCTGGGTAATAGCGCCCATTCGCCGCGCCATCTACACTGTGCCCCGTGAGTGAAAAGCGCCCTCCCCCTCCCCAGCCGAGTTGGGAGTTTCTTGTCGCGCACGTTACGACGAAACCGTTGTCTTGTAGAAGTAGATAGCTTTGCTTTTAAAAATGCTCCCCAGGCGCATGGAACCCGAATTCACTACCTTGAGGGCGCATGTTTAGCTCCATGTTTCTTTTTTTTTCAACCAATCAGTTTCGATATAAATGAGTTCCGATTTTATTCCATAAAATCCGATCATTCCGATGTCACTTGCCAAAATGTGGCCTTCCGTTCTGAAATTGTGCAAAGCAAGCAAACATTGAATAATATCGCAGCGAAAATGAAATTTTCTTTCGAAATCGTGTTGAGCGGTCACCCTCATTGGCTTACTCTGCTCTCCAGTCTCTTGTGATTGGTCGTACACGCGTGGTGTCGTACAGCCGACTTACTGTAGCCGTCACCGCAGTCACTGTTTGTTCAAGGCGGCCGGAAGAAGCGGAAAAGGCAGCAACCTCAACTGCCATCACTAGTACCACACAAAATTTATCTTGTAGATTTTCCGAGAACAAAATTCACGAGGCGACGTCTCATATTCTAATAAGAAACCAGTTGGCATACCGCCAGATACAAATTGTCTAGGATCCCTGCGCACTCATCTCAGTCACGGGAAACGAAGCGGCCCACGTTTGCCGGAGAACTCGTCAACCGGGTTGGTCGACCCTATTTAGCCTGCGAGGATCTAAGGAACGCATGGTTATGTATCGCATCACATCCTACTACAGAGATGAAAGGACTAATTTAACCTTGACCCCACGAATCCCGAACAAAAATACAGCAGGCGACATGGAGGCAACTCCCCCTTAATTATTATAAATTGACCTTGAATTAACCCAAGTTTGTACACCCCAGAGTGCAGGACTGTGTGAGGCTGAAGAAGACCGACCAAGCCCATCATCATATATGAATGTCCTGAGCTTCAACATAGACCCGTATGGCATCTTTCAAACCAAGTAGGGCGGCACACCAGTTCCGAGCCTAAGACCCAAACGCAGGACGCTGTGTCTGCGCTTTGGTAGTCGCCTTTGAAGGCCTTCTAGCCCGCTCGCGGAGTCAAAAGACGCTCATCATTAAATTTCACAACAATTCAATAATTCTTGATGAAATGAAAATTGTTCCACCTTTCCCAGAAACGTGTCAATAATCACTGTACCCTGGAATAACCAGCGCGAAACAGATACTTGAAAAATATAGAATATGCCGCGATGTCTAATCGAATACGAATCAAACAGCATCAAATTTTCGCTAACTATCCTAACCATCGAACATTTTGCACGGCCCTAGCAGTTAACCTTCAGGCAGAGAAAGCGCAGAACGAAATCGTATATGCTGCGACGGATAAGCCAGGTCAAAATAGCACGACCCACTCCATTCTCTCCGCAGCTGTCTTTTTGGTCACGTCGCCCTTAAGACGAAAGCCAGAAGTGACCCACCTTGCGGAAAGCCGTCGTTTTGTATTTCTTGTCCGGTCGGAAGAATGTCCGCCGCTGTACAAAGAATAACTTATCCGGTGGGATCCGGTGGGATTGAAGTAGGGTCCCCACAGTAACAACCCCGATGGGCTACCACGCTCTGTCTCCTCGCTTTGCTAGCAATAGAACAAAAAGTGCTTGTCCTTGTTCCTTTCTTCGGGCACATACCCACGTAGAGCATTTCTTGCACAAAAACTATGAAATGGAAACGTAAAGATTGAAGAATAGTGCGTGCCTGCCTGATAGCTGAACATATGGCCCGTGAGTGAAACATTGTGCACACCGGCCGCGGAGAAAACACCTAGTTCTAGGTAAGCTTTGGCGTGTGCAAGTCTGCTTGCTGACGTATTTGTCGTTACAAGACGAAGAAACGAAAGCTAATAAATAAACGCGAACACGGTGAAGCGAAAGGAGGCTGCTAATAAGTATCGCCAGGCTTTCCCCTTGGGAGCACGTAAGCAGACGTAAGCGCCCCGAAAAAAATTACCCCACCTTCCCGCGAGGGGAACCCTGTGGAGATGCGACGCATCTTGGGGGTTCAGTTCGTGTTTCCGTTGGGTTGATTCTCTAATTGCGTGAAACGTGTGAGGAACGCGTATGATGTATTCTTTATTTCTTTGTCCGGTGCTGGAACGACCGCGGCTATGACGCAACGTGGCGCGGCTATGACGCAACACAATCCAACACAATCTACTTCAATCCAATCCAATCCAATCCAATTCAATCCAATCGAATCCAATCCAATCATAAGCAAGCCAAGCCAAGCCAAGCCAACCCAATCGAATCCAATCCAATGCCACTCGCGAGAGAGTGTTCGCTATAGGAGAGGAGAGGGGGTGAGCGGCGGAGAGCGCAGCTCGCGCGGCGAGCAGAATGGGGGAGGGGTGTGGACGGACAACAACAACGCCGTATGGAGGGACAAGGCGAGTGAATGAGATGCAGTCGCATCTAAAACTTTTAATCAGTTGAGCTCCAGTTAAGCTCCGGTTCAAGGTCGTCCAGAATGACTAGTGCGGTGGCTCAGTTAAACGCTGGAAACGGGCGCCCTATTGAGGCATCGCTGGACGCACGTTTCCCTGTTGGAAATCCTCCTTGGCCAGACAGAGTTGCAGGAAGGGAAGGCAGCCGGGACTCTTCCGGGTCGAAGTAGAAGGGCAGCCGGCGCTGGCTCCAGCTGCAGCGGCGCACGGTGACGGCCTCGCGGCAGCGTTCGTCCACGACGGTTACCACCAGGCTGTCGTTCAACGCCGTTGTATCCGCCTGAACCACAGCAAAACAGTAGTACAATACATTGTTGGGCAAGTTCGTGCATAGTTGTTCTAAAAAAAAATTAGGCAGTAGGCTTAGCTCGGCTATGTCAGGATATACGTAGCGTGAGCTAAGGTTCAGCTGGTTATTCTTAGGTTTCCTGGTTGTCAGGATTAGCTTGATTATCATGATTACTGCTGCTAAAACGATTTCCAATCCAAGCGCCAGTCCAGTCCAGTCCAATCCAATCAGTCGCGGCTCCGGCGCGCCAGTTTGTGCGCCGTGAGACATCACTGCTCCTCGCGCATGCGCAGCACGGCTCTCCGGGAGCCACGCGAAACTGCTCAACCTCGGTTAGTGTAGCTACAAAAAACTACTAAACACAGTTCCATTCAGTGCGAAATCTGTGTTGTTCCCTCATGGTCGGTTCGAACGTCAACGGGTGGCCGTCCGAGAACGGCCGCGCCGTCGTCACGCCAAACTCTGCGGTTCGCGCTAAGGAATAGGGCAGCTAAACGTCAGCTTCCCTTTCTTAGCGGAAGGGGAAAGGGACCCCCCCCCCTCCTCCCCTCCCCCCTGCGAGACCACTGTGCCCTCTATCGGTGCATCTGGGAACCAATTTCTGTGAGGTCGCCTGCGTGACGCGCGACCTACAGCAGACTTGCGACAAGTCACGACCTACAACAGCTCCGCTGTTAAAATTAGAGGTGATAAACACGACATAGTAAATTTCATCGGCCAATTTTAAAACAAGCTGGACGGTTGCGTTACACTTAGGCCGGCCGTCGCCATCAGATTATGTTACTGTAATGGGCCATGAAGACGGAACAAAAATTGCTTCAATAAAAGCCAGCTTTGTTCCAATGAGAATCATACTAACTTTATCGCAGACTCGAACAAATATTGTAGATATTAAATAAAAGACATGAAGCGGTGGCAGCGCACCAGCCCGCTTTCAGGGAAGGTTCGTTATGGAGTCACACATTTTTTTTGTGCGATTGCCGGCCGCCCATCGAAGCCATCACCAAGACACATGAATGTGCGATTGTAGTGGTGCCTCTAGCTGTGTTCGATTGCATCAGTTGAGTGCTATGCAGTTAACACTCTGATAACTATGTTCTGAGTGCTCCTCTATCGCGTCGCTCGTACTACGTGTAGCGTGAAATTGGACGGTTTGTATATTGTCGCGTTTATTTGTTAAAAAACACCTTTCGTGACTGGAATGGAGCTGAGTGATTTACCAGAGGGTAGTTCATAAGATAAGTAAGGTTGTATTTCGTCTTGAGTCCTCTTTCTCTCTCTCTCTCTCTCACACCATACACACCACGCACACGCACACGCACACACACAGGGGGTAAGAGAGAGGGAATAAACTTTACATATTGTTCTCCTTCAATAAATTGACTTCCCCTCATCAAAGGTGTGCTTGCGGTTAAGCATCCTTTACAGGCAGTACGAAGATCGGATAGTGGAGGGCGCGCGACCATTGTTGCCTTGATTGTACAGCTTTCGATGTGGAAAAGACATTAGGGTAACTGCGAGCTAAGCTCAGGCATGTGAAAAGACGCTCCCTGAACGGACTTCCCCACGGCCAGCGTAAATGAAAATCCGGAAGTGAGAATCTCCTGAAGCGACGGCAAGAAAAAGAAATCCTGGAAATCCATGGAATGCGCTTTACTTTTAATTAGTTTAAAATAATTTTGCGTTTGGGCGGTGGTAAATATGCTGAGATCCCTTGGCGTCTAGTAAAGCTTTAGACTTACGGCATGCTCCTTGCCCGGCCGCATCTTGGCGGCAGCGGTCCGATGTAAAAATACTGGCAGTATACGACAGACGAAATTTTAAAGCCGCCAATGAAAAACGACGTACGTAAGAGCTGTTGCAAGCGTGACGACGGCTGTTTCTTCTTTTTCTTTTTAGATACGCCGACACGGCTTAGCCGACTTGTGCCACTGTCGAGCCGCCGACACTAGCAGAAGAAACCACAATCACAACTGGGATGGTATTCCCGTGTTTTGTCCCTTTGTGTCCCTTTCAGAGGTGTCCGTTTTGAGCGAGCCCTGATTGGCTAAAAGCGAACACCCGGATGTGGCGCCATGCAAGCACAGTAGTATTAACTCTATGGCAAGCACGGCGGAGCTATGAGCCGTGGCTACTCCGAGCAGACGATTTGGAAGCAGAGCGATTTTTTCGTCGCCTTAATGTTGGTTCGCTCGCGGAATCATAAACAGCATAAAAGATACTCTCTGTTACGGTTTCAGTTCTTTAAAATGCGTTTGCAAGAACAGTTTACGGTATTTGAATCAAAGGCCCACTGCTTAACCGGAAAGTACGTCACGATGAAAGGGACGCAAAAGGGACTTTTTCATAAGGGACAGTTACGAGAATACCGCCCCAGGTGGTTAAGGATCGGACACCGCGCTAGATGCCTCAATTTTGTCCTTGGCGTGGAGGACGACGAAGCGTACTGGCCTAGAGAGGTCGGTATAGACCACAAGACGGCCTGCTATCTAACAACCATGACTGAAGCAGACCAGAGATGCTTGTGTGAAGGAAAAGGTCTCAAGACACGGGTGCACGCCCATGATGGAAACCTTTGTCTAGTCATGTTGCCAAAGACTCGAATCGCTCATATAAAATTCCGGGCTACATGGAGCTTCTTATTGAGTTTGTTTATTATGTGAGCAGGATGCAACTAGCCGCTCAGGCATCATCGCCAGAATCTTCTTTCCCTCTTGACTGCCCCACAGGTGTAAGCATTACGCAACGTACAGGTGTGGCGAAACAGGTGTCACGGCACGCCTGCAGGGACTTGAACCCCCGGCCATCGCCGGTGCACATGTCGGGTGGTATCCGCGAGCAGCGCAGCTGGGGTCCACCGCTTTCGTTGGTCGTCGGGGCTGACGAGGGCACGGCGTTCACAACGTACTCGATCCGCCGGTCGTCGTCCCGACAAGTGCGGCTTCGCGGTGGCCCGCATCGGGTAGATGTGCCGTCTGCGCGCGAAACAGCCACAGTTTGGGAAGCGTTTTGCTTTGTACAAACGCGAGGCCAGCTGCGGTGGCCCACTGGTGTGGGCGTTGTTTTGCTGAGCACTATTGCTTGGCTTAAATTAGGATGTTTTTCAAGCAAAGCTTTATATGGTTAGGTAGAATGAAAAAAAAAAAGCGGTCCCGCGTACGCAGAAATCTCCTCCGGCGGTACCTTATGCGCATGCGAAAGAAATACAGGTTTGAAAAGAGTTGGCGTCTAAGGTAGACAGACTGGTTGGTTTTATAGAACAGGTAACTACATTCTAGAATCTACGAGCACTGGTAAGTGGAAACGCTGATGGTTTACCATAGGTACAGAGTGCATGGACGCATTTCTTTCAGAATGTGGGCGTGGGCCATAGTACAGAGTCCCGCGGACAAAATTTATTACAGTAATATTTCGACATGCATCAATTTTGTGGGGACTTATTACACCGCAGTCACATCCCAATACGGGGCTGCGGTTGCGGTGTCACGGGTAATTTTCGTGTTCCAGCGCAGGTACTTGGCAAGTGGCACATCTTTTCTATCTTTGTCTTCTGTCTACTTGGCAAGTGGCACATCTTTTCAGTGGCACAGCCTTTCTGTCTCCGCAGCTGACCAATCCGGAGTGAACCCGTTTATCAGGAGTGCCATCAAGGAAGGCGTCAGCCGAACAGAGTCCTTACGTTCCGCAGGAGCTCGCGCGTCCGACAGGGTCCAGGCGTTGCCCAGCAACGGAGGCGCGCGCTCATTTTATTTCTGCTTTATTCTTCAGTCATGCGCGCCTGATAACATGTTTTTATGACAATGTTTCGGTAATGACAAGGCCACCACCTTTCTGGTTATTTGACATGCAAGGCATTCGACTTGTTAAAAAAGACGGCCACTGGGTTGCACTCACTGCGGCAAACTCGCCAGCACTCGAGCAGCGTGGCGAAGGCGTTCTCGCCCGGATCGAGGCACTGGCTGTTGGGGTCCCAGCGCAGGCAGGCGCCGCCCAGTATGCTGCGGGCAGAGAACACCCAGGCCGGATGGGGCGATGGGCAGCGCTCCACGGTCACCGAAGACAGGCACTCAGGCCCGAGTACGCCCGCGGCCCCTGATGGAACGAAACATTAGAGGATGCGCTCAGGCTTCTCATTGAAACGTGGAGCGCGGTAGCGGTATCGTACTCGGCGATAAGGAAGATGTAGTGAACCCGGCTCAGATATACAAGTCCACCACTAGACTACAAGGAGTGAGCGCTATGGCGTATTACACCCTAGCCGCTGACGTCATCGTTGCCCGCCGAAAGCCCACGATCGGAGTGAATAACTTTACACCCTGCTGCTCTCGGCGCGCCACAGCGGTTGGGGCAGTGGGGGGTAACGATACCGCAGGTTCCCGAGGCTGCCGCAGAGTGGCGCTACAGGGGTTTTCGCTCACTGTCAACGTCGACGACGACGCCGGATTTCCAGCGCCACGGGCCCTTAACACTCCGCGGGGAAATTAAAGTTAGAAGGGATGTAAAAAATTAAGCTAATAATTACACGCATTATTTGCATACTATCCCGGCTGGCCGGCGGCTTTCTGACCTACTACCGATTTGCCTGTAAAGAGTGCACCACCGCACGAGGGGCATCATAGCGGTGAAGCATGCTCCTGCAGCATTAATCCCCCTTGCAATACTCACACTACCGATCCAAGGATCCGTACCTGCCGTTTCCCACGAGAAAATAGCGAGTAATCATCCCAAGCCGAAGAATGCGTTGCATGTAAATAGAACCGCAATCTTTTCCCACTGGATCACACTCAAAATCCGCCTACAAACTGTGCGTTCTTTTCCCAATTCCCCACCGCATGTACCAGTTCCACGCCGGTTGGATCTCCAGGCTTGCACCTATACCAGCCGACTGTATTTTCCGTTTCTGGTTACGGGTATGGTTATGTTCACAAAGCATGTTCAAATATTAATCCTCGGCATGGCTGGTGTGCTCAGCAAGTGTATTGATTGATGGACTGATTGGTTGATTGATTCAGTAATATTTATTGTAAACCGCAAGTGCAATGTAACCGCGTCCGACCGGTGAGAGGCGTCCTCAGTCCAGGATGCCTTTGAGGTGGCCTGGTCGGATTTCTGGTCGGGTTTCCTTCCCCATCAACACGCGCCTGGGAGAAGGGTCGGATCTGTATTTCTGCCGTTGTAGCTTACAGTGGGTGAGGATGTTGGTGTAGGTGATGGCAGGGGGCAATAAAAAAATGTCTTGTGAGATAGTGGTATTCATGGCAACAGTAATGTGCATGCGTTAGTTTCCTCCGTTCTGCCAGTTTTTTGCGTGTTTTCATTTCGCACGGAGTGATGAGATGGACACCGATTAAAGGTTGGAAAAAAATCCGTGCAAAACATCGCCACACGGCGCTGCTTTTGCTTGTCGGACATCTCGTCCGTTTCAGCTGCACGTCTTCGGAGCACCTCCTCCGAATTATTCCGTGGAAACTCTTTGACAGGATTGCTCGTACCTCTAGCGAAAAAATCTCGACGTCTATCGTTCCTCTTGACCCCACACAGGAATACGATTCAGCGCGATGTGCTTCGCCATTGCCTTGTGCGCGCGTGATACAAGTTTGGTGCACTGCGGTGAAGTTTCGTGGGTCGCGGTAAAGCCCGGCCTACCTCGGGAAGGTTCCAACCTGTCGGAGAAGCATGCGCTCGAGGTCGGTGAGGCCGGGTTCAGACATGTTTCAGACTGTTGCCGCCATTGTCGTAATATCTTTAAAGAATGACGTCATTTCACGTCTCAGTCAACCGACCTGCGTAACACGCCGTTTCGTTTCGTCCATAGATCCCGATATGGCTTTTGCGTCGGTAGTCTAAACACAGCCTGACTGATGCCAGCGGCGGCCGTTGCGCCGTAAATCCTCTTTCCCAAACTTTTCTTCGGCGAAGAGTGCTCCGGATCCTGGGGACACCGCTTGTTCTAGGGACATTCGAACACTACATCTAGGGGAGATGTGCTTTGTATATTTGTACTTCCCTTGCCTGTGCGCAGTGCGCTGGACGCCGTGTTGACCGGTTGCGACATTTGGTTATAAATTCTCGCCCTTCGGCCGAGCCGAGTCAGTACGTCGTCGGCATCGGAGGCCAGACGTTACTCTGCCTCGAGTTAGGTTGTTAACTAACCACAGAGTTGGGCGAGTTTGGTTGTTATACTAGAGAATTCATCGTACTATAGCGAACATTAACACAGGTACAAAGCTGTGTTTCGTCTCCTGTTTAGATTTTTCAATCTGTTAATGTTCGCTAGTGCGATGAATTCCTCATGTTGAAAGCATGCCAACGGGCTTCCCCCCGTATCATCGCTGCTCTCTTCTTGCCATACATTAACCATTCGTTGCTCTCTTCTAACCATGCATTAAGTTTGGCTGTCGGCTCTTCATCGTTGGGGAACAGAGACAGCTCTCCTGCTCGCCCCTCGTTCACCACACTACCACTACATGACGGAGGCGACGGAGTTCGGTTCTGGAACGCCTTAGTTAGTGCAACAATATAGAGAACACAAACGCAGCCCATAAAGCGACTACCAAAACACGTTATCGTGAGCGAACTCTCCCAGGAATGAAGTTCATTTGCCAACGACCGAGCAGGCCAAGAGCCAAGCGTGTTGAGGCTGAGCCCGATTACACAGGTTCACCCCAGGTCGCGCCGGCTGTGTTTTGATGAAAAAAAAAAGTCCATGTCTCCACATTTCGAAACACGCTAAAGATCCACAGGTGGTGTAAAAAATCTTTACCCCTCAACTACGGCGCCCCTCGTGGCTTGGGTGCCGATTCCGCGCGAAACCACCTCCCACAAAAAAAGAGAGAATAACTGCATAGGGAGCCGCATTCCAGATCACGCAAATTTAACTTTTATTAGCACCGTGCGAGACTGTCACAAATTAATATTTTGAGGACAGATATGTCATATCAAACGATAACGTGGACCTACGTGACGCCACTGCGGTAGTTGTTGACATAACCACTACGGGCCCTTATTGTTTCCTTCCCTTCCCTGCATAACAATCACACTCATGCAGGCTTCACGCTAAACGGTGGAATGAAGGTTACACGAGCTGAGCTAAAAAAATTAAAGCTGTTCCACTGATAGTGAAAGCTGACGGAAATGCAGAGAACGTGATTCGCCATAATGGGCTGTAGCGCCGTTATCCGCTTACTGCTACCACCCAAAGCAATTCAAATTTCCCGCTTCCGTAGTGCGTCGCGCTGCCCCCTGCCTAAACAGCGCCAGCGGGGAGTTCTGTTCTATTGTGCTTGCTTTTTTAACTGCCCACCAACAAGCATTCGGACGAAATGAACGCGGGTGATCCGCGGTTAATTAGAATTATTTGCGTCAAATGTACCTGCACTTTTTTTTTTGCGCTAGACAGTGGGGAAGATGTATGAGAAGGCCAGTGTTCACGAATTTCGAACGGTTATGAATATTTAAACTGCTTGGTTTTCGAAGGCCCTCTGCGGGGCGGCTCCGTAACGACGGAACGCCGGGGCTCTACTTGGGTCGTTATCTCGCTGCGCCGGGCTGAATTACGGCAATCGTTGTGACATCGACAGGTACAGTGAGCTACGACGACAAGGCGAGCCCCTAAAGTGCTCTGCACTGAAACTCTTGGTGGATCTCACAAATAGGTGGCAAACGACGTAAAGCGAAGCTCTCTACACTTGCGGTTGTACACTGACATTATCACCTGCATACTTTCACGGTATGTTTTGGTATATTTTCACGGCATATATTCACGTTATCGAAACGTCGCGCAGGAGGATTGTGACCGTGTGGTCCACCTCGACGGTCAAGCTTTCATTAGTGGTTTGCGTACAGATGTCGCGCCCGCTTTCCAGCCCACTGTTTAGAAGATACTACAAGCGCAGAGATAGTGACACACGCATAAACTGGGCGTTTCCCACAGCCAGTCGCCTTAGCCCCGCGGGCGCGATACGCAGAGGCTAGCGTTGTATGGCGGAAGATAAAACCCAGCGGCGCACCCTGCCAAAAAGCAGCAGCAACTCCAACAAAACCGACGAAGAGCCAAAGAAAGCTTCGCTTTAAATAAATGCAGCCACCAGCCTTTAGTGTCCCTGTAACTTCGTTGCACGAGAAATAATTTCTCCAGAGACCACCGCGTTTAGAATTCGCCCCCTCTCTCAGTGGACTGATTGAAAACTCGCAGTCTGCCGGTTCGAAGCGAGCCAAGTGTCTTCAGGCGGCGGCTCTCACAAAATCACCTGCTTTACCCTCTGCTGACCTTCATCAGAGAAGCAGGCGTTGAGAACTGCTTTTAGCTGCTTTTCTTTTCCTGCCATCCCACGCTCCTTAATTCCTATCCCATTTCCTACTCTGGACTGAGGCCTCGGGTCATGTCGAGGGGGCTTCTCTTTTTCCAATAAACGTATGTTCATTCATTCATTCATTCATTCATTCATTCATTCATTCATTCATTCATTTGAAAAGGAAGCAGGAAAGTCACGGCGCTGTGCGCGGGATCCCGACAGTCAGAAAAACTTTATTTCGGTTAATGCCATTCAGTTCGCGCTTGCAGCCGTTGGCATCCGCTCACCAGCGACCTACTCAGCCCTGTCGATTAGCCGGACCTGAAGGTCCGGATCGGAGCTGCGGAGCGCGGCCTCTCAGTGCTCCTCAGTGGTGATTAGTGGGAACGTATCCTGGGGGCATGCCCATATTATGTGTGATAGGGCGGCGTGTTCACCGCACAGGTGGCAGGCTGCGGTTGGGTACACACTTGGGTGTACGTGGGTAAGACGGGCTGGGTTGGGGAAAGTGTTCCTTTGTAGCAAACGCCGAATGTGAGCTTTGCTGTTATCTAATTGGTGGTCCGCCGGTGGGTAGATCCGGCGGGAGAGGCGGTAGTGTGTGGTGATATCATCAAACGTGACCAGGCGATCCCTCGCAGACCGCGCCCCGTGGTAGGGATAGAGATTAGGCCCTGCCCTCGTGAGCCCTCGGCGTGTTTATGGGCCGTCTCGTTTCCCTCGAGGCCGGAGTGTGCGGGTGCCCAGGTCAAGTGAATTGTCAGGCCTGGTGATATGGGTGGACATTTTTCTAGAATTTTGAGTGACACTCGTGATAATCGGCCAGTGGCGAAATTTTGAATTGCAGTCTTTGAATAAAAAATGATTGTCTGGGGGGTGGGATTCCGTATTATGGCTAAGGCTATGGCCGCCTCTTCCGCCGTTTCTGGGCGGGTGGCTCGTATAGTTGCCGAGTTTAGAAGTCTTTTAGAGAGGTCCGTTATAGCGACTGCGCATGCATCGTGGTGCCTGTATTCTGCTGCGTCCACATACAGTGGAACCCCGTTAATACGTTTTTCACCGGACCGGGAAAACAAACAAAAAAATAACAGCCGGGAAAACGTAAGAGTGAGATGGGCCGGCGTCTAACTGGCGTCGTTAAATCACCCCCTATCTAGAGCTCCATTGTTGCCATCACGTCTGTATTGACGTATTACCTCTGTGCTGTCATTGTGCATGCATATTTTAGTGGATTTGTGTAGTATCGGTGCGGTTTGTTAAGGTGCTGCCCGCCGGGCTGCCGTTCGGGATTGCTTCGGCAGCGGCAAAGTCCGTGCCGCGTCATTTCTTCAAGGCACCGTAGGATCCTGACGGATTGAAGGCGTGGGAAAGCGCTATTCCGCGGAAAAACTTCAAGATTACGTCACAAACTTACGGCTGTGACATTCATTGAGAGCCTTCAAACATCGTCAACTGTTGCGAACACATCGTGAACGGTCAAACCAAGGATTCCGCGAGGCAGGTGGGCCCTGAGGGAAAGCGCGGTGCCCCGTGTTCCCCCTAACATATCTGAGAACCTGTCGAAACGAAGACGTCAAAGTCATGAAGAAAACCACCCAAAGGGAGTGTTTCGTCCTGCCAAAATAATGGGCCTTTGTGCGACAAAACTGGTGCAAGTATGGGTGGTATAGAAAGCGCCAAGATTAGAAGGACCGCGCAGCAGACAACGCACCGAGACCGATCTCAACTAAGGCCCCTGAAGTCTCAACGCTATTCGCAGCGCCACCGCCTGGTTGGCGGCAGCACCGGCCCGTGCCGCGATTCTGGAAGGCAGCGCACTTTGACAACTGACCTAATCTAAAAACGCTGGACCGCACCATTATAACAGTGCGGCGGCGCTAACATCACGCACTTCCGGCGTTCCGAAGTGAAACTTCTGTTGTAAGCACAGTGATGATGGTGATAGCACTTTCGACGAATGGCCATCTAGTGACGACCTCTCCAACTCGCTTGCGGCTTCTTGCAGCCAGTTCAGTAACAAAGCCTGGCCAAGACTCATCAAAAGTCAAAATGGCGGTGCCCAAGCGGCTTTGGAGTGTCAGGTTGCGACGCATCATATGGGAACGAGCCCACAGTTGCGACGTTACAGCGGGGTTCGCAACACATTATATCCTATGGGAGCTATGCCGGGACCGATGACAAACAACGTAACAGCCAGGAAAACGCAACAGTGAGGAACGTAACAGCGGGGTTCTACTGTAGATGGTATTTGGGTTATGGCTCTGTATTTTGTGGAGTGCTTGAGCCGTTTTTTTTTTTCGTGGCTATGGGATGTTCGGGGTGCATGCTGCGTGGCAGTGGTTTGATTATTAGCCTTGCATGGATATGTGGGGGTATAAGGTAGAGGTGTGTATAGTTGGTGTGGTGTCCGATAGACTGCTCTTGGTGTATGTGTCTCCCTCCGGCTGATAGTGTTAGTCTATCGCACTGGCTCGTTAGGTGGGCCTCGATAAGTTCTCTGACTGTATTGTGGAGGCCTAAGCCTTCGATGCGGGCAGTGGATGTGCCGGGGATGATGCCAAGTGCAAGTTTATGCGTTCGCGTAATAAGTACATCGACCCGTTCCATATCTTGCCTAGTCAA
Organism: Haemaphysalis longicornis; assembly: GCA_013339765.2. NCBI lineage: Eukaryota > Metazoa > Arthropoda > Arachnida > Ixodida > Ixodidae > Haemaphysalis > Haemaphysalis longicornis. Next base: position 193,926,660 of record CM023452.1, on the reverse strand, counting down.
GCGAAGGTAAGGAAGAGAATACATGAGTCGACTTAAAACGAACGCCTGTAGAATGCGGACATTTTCATTTTTTTTCACGCATTGATGACGATTTGTGATTTTGCGAATTATTTTGGCCGTTTGGGTAGCGTTTCTTTCCGTTATATTTAGGAACTCTCCATTTTTTCGGTCATTTTGAATAAGTAAACTAAGTACCCGGATGCGCGAGACCTCTGGTATAAAGTGTTCTTGAATGTGTAGCTTAATGTTTGGCTTCTCCGGTTTACGGGTTTGTGGTGATAGCAAAAGTAACTCTGACTTAGGAGGTGGGCATTAAAGTTCTGCTTTGGCGGCTTCTTCGACCATTACCTGTATGCCTTGCTGAAGGACTTCCTCTATATGCGCGTGACTGCCTCGGTTTGCCCAGAGCGTAATGTCACCAGCGTATAGGCTATGGTAAAATACTGGGATTTGGCTGTTTTTGTGGTATTGTTAGAATGACCAGATTAAACAGAAGTGGTGATATGACCGCTCCCTGGGGCGTGCCGCGACCCCCTGTGTCGATGGCGGGAGTGTTGAAAACTCTGCCTCTGCCTTCATCAGGTGTGAATAAACTTCGCATTGCTTTTCAGATTTCGCTAAAAAATCCCGGGCCATCTCCACTAATGTGAAACCTGGGTAGGGTCGAAGCATGCAGTCTATAAGTGCCTTCTTGGCGCCTTGGCGTTTTTTCCAACGGAGATGAAACCGTTGGAAGGTATACGGTATACAGCTTGGTTGTAAAAGTCCCTTGTCTTTGAAGCACGAAGCTCTATAGCGCGAGGCGTAGACGAGTGTCGCGGTGTTTTTTTAGTGCGCGTTACACCATGGATCCTTCTCTGGCAATGTCCCCACAACCCATTCCCCCAAATCGAGACGGTGAGCACTGGGCGAGGGCGTTGGGCAGCTCGGATTCGGAGGTGCAAGAAGCCATCGTCGCTCGGGCTGCCAGAGTCACCGGGGATCTTCCTCCCTGGGTCACCACGCCTCCCCCGAATCAGCCCTTGCGGCAATATAAGTCTCCCCTCTCCTCTCTCTCCCTCCCCCTCCTCCCCCCCGCCCTCCCCTCCACTCTCTCTCTCTCTCTCTCTCTCTCTCTCCCCCCTCACGAAGCGCTCCAGCGCGAGGCGTAAACGAGTGTCCCGGTGTTTTTCTTTTCAACACGTTACGTTCTAGCGCAAGGTGTAAACGAGCTTCCCGGTGCTTTAGTACCATGCCTACATGAAACCACGATTACGACGACGACAGGAGACGCCAACAGCCCCAGCCCCTAAGGGGTTTTGCCCCTAATAGCATGTGGTAAGGTCTCGGTGCTCACCTGTCCACTCTGTGGGCGCCTCGCGTGTACTCGTAAGCGGCTTTGATTCAGCGATGGTCCTAATAACCGTCCCTAGCCTCGTGAACAGTCCCGTACTCAGCGGCAGCACCTGCGTGCGCGCAGACCAGCACAATATTCAGACGTTACATGGAGGCGAAGTTTAAGAAGTTTCACAAGAACTACCACACGTTAACGCTACAAGAGACGCAGATCAGGCAACTATAGCGGCACTGCGCTGTTCGGATTCCACATTATAAGCAGAGCCTTCCAATTCGTCAAAGGACAGTGGTATAGCTTTGCGGTTTCAGAGGAACAATAGGTTGGCCGTTGCCATACTCCATCGTACTCCACGCACACATTCCCAGGAACCTGAAAACGAAAATAACTAATAGGTTGTAAAAATGACGACGTCCTGAAAACACAGCAATGAGAGGGAATTATGATGAAAATATGTTGTCATGTGGCTTCCCTGTGATCCACCTTCTTCTTCTACCGACAGACGGCATCCTGCTGCAAACATGAAACATGTACGCTCAGCGAGGGGATTGACCGACAGTAGTATACATAGAGGCCCGTTTTGCAGCACGAAATTGCCTAAGCAATGCTGTATTGTGACGCGAAACTACGACTATCGTCTGGTGCGTTAATCTTCTATCAAGTGCTTCTTTATTCATTGAAAAGTACGTTGTCCTATACCCGAACTCAGGCCAACCCCCCCACACCTCTACGGCATCAATCAATCAATCAATCAATCAATCAATCAATCAATCATAATCAATCAATCAATCAAATCAATCAATCAATCAATCAATCAACAATCAATCAATCAACAATCAATCAATCAATCAATCAATAATCCAATAATAAAGAGCTTTATGATACAAGACAGGAAAATATTTACATACTATTTAGACCGATAGCCAGGGGTCTAGTTTCCGTCCAATACAAAACTACACATACAGATGAGTTGCAGGTATTCACCAAGGGTCGAAAATAAAGAAAATGAACAGAAAAAGGCAAAAGGAAACATAAATGAAACAGAGAAAGCAGTAAAAACATGCACGATAATTACAATCGCATCATTCAACTTCATTCTGTTTAGCCAAGTGAAACATCTTGCAAGACAATTTGAAGTTCCTCGCAGTTTTTACTTGAATAGGTACAATGTTCCACACTTGTTCCACACTTGTTAGAAAGTGAGAAAAATAGCTCTAATAAAAAAAATTCAAGCGTTTCCTATTGTGCGTGCGTGTGTGTGTGTGTGTGTGTGTGTGTGTGTGTGTGTGTGAGAGAGAGAGAGAGAGAGAGAGAGAGAGAGAGAGAGAGAGAGAGAGAGAGAGAGAGAGAGAGAGAGAGAGAGAGAGAGAGAGAATACGTTTATTATAAAATGGCGATGCCATGGCTTACTATGCCAGATGATAGAATAAAATAAAACAGACAACAATAATTATAAAAATGGAGAGAGATGACGGATGATTCGCCCAAAATTCTCTGGTCACAAACAAAAAGTCTTTCACAAAACTCTTTGGAGTTTTATGCTCCGAATTGGAAGTTTTTTGCATACCAAGTGAGCTTTGGCTGCGTGCGCAGCCTGACTGGGGCCTGTCCAAGGACGGCCAAAACAGCCCTCTACTCATGTCCCGCACCAGCGACCTGCACAAAGATAATATGAGTTCCTGCCTAGGCACGATGTACTTTGAGCACTGCGCATATAGCATCTTAGATATATTCGCGTGTGTCACATGTGGAGCAAAAAAGGTTTGAAGATGCTTGCTCGATTTTGTAGCCGGTAATGTCTTGGGTAGGCCGCATTCAAGCGTAGTCTATGCAGAATGGCTTCTCTCGCGCTTGATAAACCCTCATAAAGTCTTTGGAAAGGTTTGACGCTTAACTGATAGAATGGATTTTACTCAGCGTGACGCGAACCGAGCATTGATGTTGTCTTTGTGCGTGCCCCAGGCATGTTTTCTCAGTCAAAGTTGCACGTTTCTATATCGATCATTCCTAACATTCTCTCCAGTGTCAGTGTTCTACCTCTGCACCGACCCCCCCCGGCCCCGCCTCTTTCCCCTTCTTTTTCGTGCTATCCCTCCATTACTGGCGTTTTCACCAGCACGCCTTCGTAGGGGATTAGCACACCACGCACTTCACCACCTGCTTCCACTGCTCTTAGCTCCAGTAAGAACAATACGTTCTTCCTGATGGGCCGAAGCGTTGGGCCATAACGCTTGGTCAGCTATACTGTTGTAACAGTGTTGCAAGCAACACTGTTGACTACAACAGTAAGTCCTACTTTAATACAAAAACTGTTGCCGCAATTGCTTTAACCCAAGGTAGTCGTCAACTAAGACTGTAGTCCCCGCTAATCTACCTTAGGGCCAAGACAATAGAAAGCAGGAAAAACAAAAATCAGCGTTATAGACAAGTTGACCTGTGTGCGCGACATGCGCCATCGCTTGAGGCAGGGGCGTAGCCAGGAGGAGGAGGGATGTTTCGGTGTCAGAACACCCCAAAAGTATTTTGAGTGCTGTATACCGCCTTTAATCGTCCTTTAGACCTTTCTTTTGTGTATGCTGTTTACATACCGCATCGATGTATTCTTTTAGCACAAAAGTGTTTCATTCCTGGATTCACGAAGATTTAACTTACGTCATATCCGTCACGGAAGTGACGTCAGTACAACGAAGCAAGCGGCCTGTAAAGGGTGCACCCCCTCACACAGGATCTTCTTGCGGGAAAGCAACTTTTAGTACAAAAAGTACGTTATACTTCGGGTTCGTTTTCAGGTTTTATATTTTAACGCGAAAATGTTTCATGCCGGGATACTCCAAGATTCCACTGACGTAATATGACGCCAGTACACGTTTGCCGAAGCGACCCGCCAGCAGGACGTCGCTCGCCAAGCACACCCAAAAGACAGCGCCGACCCGCACATCATGCTCAGCTGCAGATTTCGCGGCACATTTCACTTCGTTTTTTAACGATTCCTATGACAGAGGAATCGACTACAGTTTTTTTTTTCGCTAAGATGGTTTCTTTTTTTTTTTGCGAGAGAATAAATGTTCTTTACAAGTCAATGCCTCGCATTTCTGGGTGCATTCGCATTTTTAGGCAGATATATGAACGAAACAGCTAACTCGCCGGCCTTTATTGAAGCAAAAAGTACTAAGATATTGTTTGGGCGCCAACAAATGCTTTGTTTTTATTTTTATTACCGTCGGTGCATAACAACGCCTGAAAAATATTACCCCACTGGCTGGAGACGTCCAGAGAGTATAGTATCCTAAGCCTCACATGTATGGCGTCATATGAGTTACCTAGTACTCACATGACGCCCTTACGGGCAGGCGCGCGTCCGCAAATGTTGAACCGCTCGTGACGCAGGAGTACCACGTCTGCTGCCAGCAGTATCACGGTGACGCAGTAGTAGTATCAACTCAAACTCTGGCAGGTAGAATAAAACAGATTCAGTGCCGTTCCGCTCCCATGAAGAAGGATGACTAGCGGAGCTGGCCGCAGTCCGAGAAGTGCCCGAAACAAATCAAGTCTTGTAATTCCTCGCCAAGTAGCTGAATAAAAGTTGGAAGGACAAGAGCTTTATTCTAGCGGACAAAACATTAGGCTGAACGTTTCCCTCGCGTAGAAGCCTACGTATTGACAGCTAGCTGACATTACACAATATTGAAATCTTCAAATGGAATTAATTTGATTAAGGAGAGTATATTAAACTCGGCTTAATGATCGAGTCGCCTTAATGGCCAGTTGTCGCATACAAGTTGTTCCGGATAGTTTAGATAAAGCGACAGTTACAGCCGTTTTTCTTGCAACCATACTCCCTAATAGACGGCGATGTGTAATAGCAGACGGGAATTCTGTAACATTTGCAGATTCGCTCTCAACTAATCACCCCAAGTAAATGAACCTCGGCGCAATTGTAGGCCGATTTCAAATTTTTTCTCAAGATACTTAGCCTACGTTAGATCGGACGTACAGAACATTCACCTGAAGTTGGCTTTCCCACAAGATTCCATTTTGTCGATACAAAATTCTTCTACATACACTGTCGACGCATGCAGTTTTGGTCAGAACCGAGCCTATATATAATAGCTTCGCTGTAAAAGCGCGGACAGCACTAAGGCAGACGGGAACGCGGTGCTGCCGTTCCCGTCTGCCTTACGAACACAACTTGGTTTTCAACATTAATTGTTCGAGACTACCGCTTCCAAAGAAGCCCGCTTCCGCCAACGGAGTACGCGCTTTGTGATATGTGTTGCGTGAGATCTACAGGAATCCCGTCGCAACTAGCTCCTCCCCCCCCCCCCTCCCCCAAACTCGCGGTTTTTCAGAGCCTTCTTGATTCGACGCCAGTAATTCCCAGGTTTTAACTACCTTAAAGTATAATCTGACATTGCGATTTATAAAAATCGTGTTTCAGCAAAGGAAGTAAAAATGCAGCTACGAAAAATGCTTAGCACAGAGTGCGTTGAACCTGCCTTGTTCCATCGAAAACAATGTTGTGGCTATAATAGCGCAGCGCACCAGTACTTGAAGGCTAATGAGGGATGCGCAGATCTGCAGAAGGCGCACTAGATCTGCGCAGGTCCACGCGCTTCATAGTGGTCAGGAACGACATCCTGATCGTTTCTCTAGCGCCGTATTGAGTTCAGCATAGTCGGAACACTTTCTTTGAACGCTGGTGAACTTTTTGTGAGTTGATTTTGTAGTGGCTTGCTGGCCATCCCATACATTTGTTGTGCAGTGTGTTGAATGAACAGGTTACATGGAAAGTGATTGGATAATCTTCTGTTTTTAGGGCAGCGCTGTTACCACTAGCCGCTGCGCCCTGATAAGTGGATTATAAAAAAATTCTCTTTTTACGACGTCGCTCCACAAGCAACTAATTAAAAATGTTTTTTAGGCCTCCCCCCATTTTAACTAGTTGCAACCAGCAACATTTTATTACGTCAAAATTACATCTGCTGTTGTTTCAACCGTCCCAGAGTCTGAACTTACAGACACAAGAAACACAATAACTTCAACCCTGCAAGCGTTCTCAGCCTGTCATGCGGGGTATCATCTCTCGAGACGGGATTTATGGAGGTGCATGTCTGTCGGCCATGTGGTTCACCGCACCCCACATGGCCCGTCGGCGATCAAGGCCGCGTTGCCTGGCGAGCGGGCCAGAAGGGCAACGGCAAAGCGAACCGGTTGGCTCCTCGTCCGGGGAGACGCTGGCCGCCGTCTGCAGTGCACCGGGCCAACAGTTATGCCCCCGTCGCATCTGTATAGATGAAGCCACCGAAATAAGCCTCTCAAGTGACTCTTCATTCGGCCGCCGATACTCAGTTGACGTGGAAGTGAAAGTTGAAAGAAAAGAAAGCGCAGACGTCCTCTGGGTGGCAACTGGGAGCTAGCTTGTAGCCTAGAGGTGAGGATAAGGCGTAATGTAGAAGACATTCTTGTCGGGGAGGCGTCGTTAGCCTGCATCTTCTTCTCCGCGTGACGAGCCTGTCCCAGTGCAGCGAAAGGGCCACTGTGCATATCGCTGCCGCGGAAGTACGACGGTTGCCTTTAAACAGCACCTTAACACACCTTGCGATTTTCGTTTGACTGAAAGTGCATTTTGCTTATCCTAAAGCTTCCTCTCTTGCTATCAAGATTCGCGCGCACACACACGCTTTTAAATGTAATATTAGTAAACAAGTAACTTCAACTGAACGACCTTCACTTCAGTCAGTTGATTACTTTCGTCCTCTGAACAACCTTCAACTGAAGTTTTTTTTTTTTTTTAATTTAATTGAACGATGTTCAAAGGGCCAACTTATTGGCCGCGTATATGCTCACTTCGCTGCGAATGTCGTCGAAAGCCGATAGCCTTCCGCCGTCTGTGCCACCGTAAATGCCTCTATTGTCTCCCCCGCCTACTTCTCGGGCTCTCTCCCCTCCCCTTCCGATCCTCCCGCGATTACAACAAGGCAGAAGGTTTGCTAAAGTCAATTCAATTTTCCCGCGTTCCCGCTGCTCGCGCCATCTGCTGGAAGGTTTTGTTACTGCCTAAACTTTTTTTGGTATTTTTGGGTCAAAATACTGTTGCTTGAAAGTTCTCTACGAAAAGAGGAGAACGTGACAGTAGGAAAAAATTAATAAAAAGCGGGCTGCCCAAATAACACAAATAGAAATCTAAAAAAAAAATCAATGCAACATTCAAACTAAAATAAAAGCAACTTCGGGCTGCCGTGCCGATTATTAGTATACGGTTTATTTAACTACCACAAGTTAAAAACTGGTCCCATGTATGCGCACTGCAAATATCGTCGGAACACGATAATTTTCTGCTTCCCCTGGCATGCAGATGCCTCCATGATTGCCTCCAGGCAGCTCCATGATTGTCAGCAAGAACAAAGCTTTGATCCTTTAGAGGTTCATTCAGCTGATTCGCTAGCAAGTATGCTCATTCGCAAATTGCAACAAAGGTGTTTTGTTTCGTGCAATCCGTGGACTGCGTCCTGCTTTGCAGATCTGACTAAAGTGTGTGCGGAACCCCACTCCTATCCCCTTTTTTTCGCCTGCCCTCTCTTTCATGATGATGATGATGGTTGGAGTTTAACGGCGCAAGGCAACAAGGGCAAAGAGCGCCAGAGAAGAAGTTATTTAATGAAGAGAAGTGATTACCACAAAAGGTAGGTATAAAAACGTGCAAACTGGACATTGTAAATCAACGAAAGAGAATGGTGATGGCTGGTGTATAGGGCCAGATTTGATTATGCATGATAGGGAAATGAGGTTTTAAAAACTTAATGTCTGACAAATACTTAAACACGCGTTCCACAGAAATCATGGCATCGTCCCCCAGAAACAACGATGGTGTAAGGGAATATGTTGTCTGTAGCAGGGGTTTCCCCAGGCATCGAATCAAGGGGGGGTGTGTCAATGGCTCGGGGGGGGGGGGGGGTTCATAAACTAGAAAAGCTGTTTTTTTTATCCCACTTAGTTAAATAATAGACGTCTGTTAACCAAACGCTCATCCCCGTGATGTACGTTGTTTCATTTTCATATATATATATATATATATATATCGGCTGGCTATATATTATATATATATATATATATATATATATATAATATAGATATATATATATAGATATTATATCTATATATTATTATATATATATATATATATATATATATATATATACACCTGAGAGGCGGTGCTTTCTATTCAATCTAAGAAAAAAACAAATTTAGAGAAATTCATTTTTTACATTGAAAGGTCCGTATTCAGATTTTTTTTAATTTCTCGCCATTTCTCAGGCTACTGCCATGAATAGCAGACGGGCAGCTCGCGCTTGCACAGATCGATACTGAAAAAGGTCCATACAAGGACTGACAAGAGTGAAATTTGGGGATTCAAGGGAAGGGGGGGTGTCCAGAAAAACTAGGGGGGCTCAACACACCCCCTAGGGGGGTGTAGGGAGATTCACTGGTCTGTAGAGTTCTCTAAAGTGTTTGTGTCGTGTTGTCTCAAGTGCCTTGCATTGTATGAGTATATGGACCACGGATAGGCTCTCCCCACACCTACTACACAGGGGTCCTGGAGATCCCGTGAGCAGGTGTGAGTGCGTTAAATGTGTATGGCCTATCCGTAATCTAGCTAAGGTAACTTCAATGTGCCTGTTGTGTGAGTCAGTAGTGTATTGTCCCAAGTGTGGTTTTATTACGTGTAGTTTGTTGTCTGTCTGTTCGCTTCAGTCTGCTTGCCAAGTTTTACGGAGTTGCTGTCTTATGTGTGGCTTGAGGTCTGTGTAAGGTAGTGTTGTTATGTCTACTGTGTTTCGGAGTGCAGCATTGGCGGCAATTTCATCCGCCAGTTCATTTCCGCTGATGCCAGAGTGGCCTGGCACCCGGCACACAGTCACCTCAAGGTTTGAAGAATATGCCAGCACAATTGATTTCAAGACAAGGTTAACTACATGATTTTTCGAGGACTCTCCGGATGACAATGTACGGACGACACTCAGCGAATCTGTATAGATGATGGATTTAGGAATATAATGTTCAACTATGTGACTTACAACCAGAAAAATGCCATATGCCTCGCCGTAAAAATACTTGTCTTTACATTCATTGTTCTATATGCTTCAAAATTGGGCCCATGCGCCGCACAAGACACTGCAGTGAACGTTTTCGATGCATCGCTGAAAAACTCTGCAGCCTTGTATTTATCCTGCAGATACATGAAATGCTGCAAAATCCCACTTCTTGGTGTCCTGTTCTTATTGTATTTTAAGAAGACAAGTCACATGCAACAGGACGAAGATGCCACTGGTGCTACAAGATCAGTGTTAGATGACTTGAATTGTGTCTACAAAGGAGACCTCATGAATATATTGACCTCGTCCCTCACTCTATGAGAGAAGGGAACAGGAATGGATGGGCGATTTAAAAAGAGCATTGATGTGGATGTATCATTAAAACGGTTTTAAAAGGATGGTTGTTCATTGATGAAATTTAGAGGCATATAACAAGTCAACATAGGTTCGCTGGTGTGATAAGCACCATTTGTCACACTCTGCGTAAAGACTCTGTACAGGGCTCGTACGGAATGCGCCACAAGAGAGGCGAAGCCCCAAGTGAAACACTGGGTCGAGCATTTTAAGTGCTTGTTTTAGTGGCTGACCCATACACAACACTCCCATAGTCCAATCTAGACCCCACTAGGCTTGTGAAAATACGTAACAGGAGTTGCTTGTCCGTTCCATAGGACTGGTGGGACAGATTTTAAGAATGTTGAGAGGCCTTTAGACATTTATCTTTCAATTGTTTAATGTGAGGGATGAACGTAAGCTTTTCATCCAACACCACACCTAAAAACTTGTGTTCCTTCCTCACAGGAATCGATACGCCATTAAGGGTAATGTCTCGGTCCGGATGGATCCCACGCTTCATGGAGAAGACAACACAGGTGCTTTTTTCTGGGTTAAGTTTAAAACCGTTCTTGTCTGCCCAGCTGGCAAGTTTTTTTGACTGGACTTGACGCTCACAGATGGACATATTGCATGATTTAAAAGATACCTGGACGTCGTCTACATACATTGAATAAGAAATTGTAGGTGGCAATGCCTTCCCAAGGGAGTTCATCTTAACTATGAATAGAGTGCAGCTAAGAACTCCACCTTGCGGAACGCCGTTTTCTTGCACACGAACTCTTGAGAGTGCGCTACCAACTCTCACGCGAAACGTTCTTTCGGACAAATAACTAGCAAGGGTGTTGAGCATATGGCCCAAAACACCGAAAGACTTAAGGTCACTGAGGATCCCGTAACGCCAAGCGGTGTCATAGGCCTTCTCAAGGTCAAAAAACACCGTTGCGCAAAACTGTTTGTGAATGAAAGCGTCCTTGATGTATCATTCAAGGGCGACAAGTTGGTCATTTGTAGAATCGCCCTCCCCCGCCTTTTTCGGCAGCGTCGAGGATGTGCGCCGTGAGCAGTTGGGTAGCTTCTTCAAAGTGTAGGTGTCCTATGGATGTGTGGTGTAGTTTGGATGTCTCTGTAAATGTATTCCAGTTAGGTCTTGCTCCGTTGAACATGGACTGCATGGGCCTTTACCTATATATGTTAGTGAGGTGGGGAAGTGGTCATTGCCATATGGGTCAGTGCCTACACCCCACCAGAGAAGAGGAAAAAGAACTGCCGAGCCAACAGCCAAGTCAAGATATGAGTGTGTGTTGTGTCCTGTATTAACGTATGTGGGCTGATTTTTGTTGAAGAGGCATGCTCCTGAAGATGTAAGGAATTTCTCTAACAGGCGACCTCGGGCATCCGTGCGTGAAGAGCCCCAAATAGAGTTGTGCGCATTAAGGTCGCCTGACAGGATATATGGTTCGGGCAACCAGCGAGCGTGTGTGTGTGTGTGTGTGTGTGTGTGTGTTGTGTGTGTGTGTGTGTGTGTGTGTGTGTGTTTGTGTGTGCGCGCGCGCGTGTGCGTGTGTGTATAGAAATACGATGGTAATGCCTTTTTCGGATCCATCAATGGGCCTTCCATGATTGAACCTTGTAGGCGAAATGCTCATCACCAGAACAAAATCACAATATTCCTAAAAGCGCTGAATAAGTCTCACTCTGATTGCTGTTCCAAGAGGCTGAGGTAATTAAAAACAAGTAGAACGTCATATTTTTGGTTTAGTAGTATACGGTGAGATTTAACCAACATGAGGAGGAGGAGGAGAAATAAACTTTTATTGTGCACACCACGATGTTCTCAGCATCCCAAGTCCAGGAGGCCGCGAGTCCGAGCTGCGTCCAGAGCTCGTTGCACCAGGGCTTGCTGTCGTTCTGGTGCTGAGCTGGTCAGCTCGGACTCCCACTGCTCAGGGTTGGGGGATATTAGGGTGGTGAGGACAAGAGAAAACAAGGTGTTAAGTGGTGAGAGGTATGTGACAGTGCGGGCAGTTGTAGGGGAAAAGGGACGGCGAGATGTGGTGTAGGATGGGGTGATTATAGAAGGTTTCAGTTTGCAGTCGGCGGTAAAGGGTGGTGTGGTGTGTTGGAAGGGAGGGGTGGGGCGGGGGGTATATTCTTCGTGTGTGCATGTAGTGGGGCAGTATGGAACAGAAGGTGGAATCAAGGGGAGGGAGCGTGTCTTCAGTGGTGGAAGGGTAGCACCCGATCTCGGTTCTTGAAGTTGGGAGTGCCCGGTAGTGCAGATCGCGGGCTGCGGCATGAGCCGCTTCATTCCCAACCAGGCCTGCATGGCCAGGAGTCCATACAATGGTCAGTTCTAGGTCCGGAGGCACACAGCGTAGCATGGGTTAAGGCTTGCTGTGGGGCGAGACCGGCCTGGTAAAGGCGGCAGGCTGAATCGGTAATGATGGTGAGATAAGGCTGATTTCGATGTGTAGTAATGGCATGGGCGATGACCAGGGCTTCGGCTTCGGGTGTAGGCATATTTCGGTAAGTTGCCGCAGTAAGGGTGTTGCCAGAAGTGTCCAGGGTGACAAGCGTAGCCGGAGAATTGGGGGAGGGATATGCAACATCCGTCTAGCGGGTCTGCGGGTCATTGACGTAACGCTTCTCGAGGTGGCGTACTCGAGCTTCTCTTCGCGCCCGGTTGTAAATGGGGTGCATGTGCCTGGGTATGGGCGCTGTTCTGAATTGTTGCCGAATGGAAAGGGGGATGCGTAGGTTAAGACGAGCAGGGGGCGGGGTTCGGCCTATATTATGAAGAACCTGACGGCCTGTGCGGGTGAGGGCAAGTCTTTGCAGCTGAGACCAGCATGAGTAAAAAGTATAACTGCGCGCAACTATTCTAAGAAAGCGTCTACACTTTTGCGGAAGTGAAAAGAAAAATGGAGCGTCCGAGAGGCAGTCGGTGCAGTAATTCGTGTTGCAAAAGACATCCTATATAAGGAAAACAGCATGAAAGAACGTTGAACAAGACAACTCGGTTCATGTGCTCGTAGACTGCGGTACCTTTAATTTCACATGAAACGCTTGAATAGTAAAAAAAGGAACCCGCACGCCAACTTCAGTAGCAATAATCCGTCCCTCTCGCTTTGTCGAATTACAACTCGTGTTTGTACCGCATAGGTTTTCGAGGCTGTCATGGTAGGCAAGTTTCAACCCTTCCGTACCGGCTAAGTGGCCAGGGGCGCGGATGGTGTGATGGAAGAGCCCGTCCAATGCTTCCCTTCATGTCTGCCAGTAGTCTATGGGTGTAAAGCAAGAAACGTTGCAGATCTTGCCATGGGCTGGTCGCGCCAGCCTTGACGGTTGTCGCGCCGCCACGAAGCCTCGCTCCCGCAACGTAACCGCGACCAGCTGGACATAGGCGCCGTCGGAAGGAGACACCGTCTTTCCGGCCTGTGACACCCTGTCAATAACCACTGAGATCACTATAACTTCAATGGCCTTGGTATGTGGCCAGCTAGACGTTCAAAGGCAGCACTTGAAGCGTACGGCACCCCAAAACTCTCGAGAATCAATCCGAAATCTTGCGCATCCCTCACCTGCAGGTCTTCGGCAGAGGCCAGCAGTCGCTTCGACTTACTGTCCTCCTCCCTAAAGCGTTATCTTTATGTCCCACAAGGGCGCGGTAAACATGGGCTGGGTCCATGTAGTGCTCAAAACGAAATCAAGGAAAACCAGCGCGCCCAATCCTCCATCCATTCAGGACGCTTCTGGCCAGGCAAAGTCCACATGGCACCAGGCTCCATAAGGCGGGCACCATGAAACGCACCAGGTGCCAAAGGTGGTGCGTGGGGCACCATAGATACGTTGTTGGGAAAAAAGAAGCTGAAGTACATGAGAAGGTACCGTGTCGTTTTGGTCTTAGGGGCGCCGTTTTGGTCTTATGAGGGCGATGCAGAGAGGCACCTTGAGTACTGGGGTTGAAAGGGCGATCGCGCAGTCCTCTTTGCAACGCAGGCTGTCAGCTTGGACTCCCGAGTCGTGGACGCACGCCGGTCAAACTCGTTCGTCGTGGCCTCAACTTTCGCGCCCCTGAGGACATCAATGCGCCGCGAGGAGCAGCGCTGTTGGCATCTTCGTGCAGGGCCCCTGCCGTGCATGGAGCGATGTAGCGCTGGTTTCGCGTTGGGCGATCACGTTCGCGAGGGCTGCTTCGCAGTAGGCTGCTTGTTTCACTCAGCGATGCAACCTGGGCCTAAAAAGAATGGGCATTCATGGACCACGTGCAACCGCGCGACCTGCGTGGCTATAGTGATGATAATGATTATTATGATGATAATGATGTCGCCCCCCCTCAAAAAAAAGATTGTTATAGTCATCTGGCGTCGATTACAAACAAACACATATTACAACGCACCCATCCTCCACGCTATCTCCCCTACCCAATACACCCTCACCTGCCAATTCTGCCCCTCTCTTAATACTACCTACCACATGGTGTGGGCCTGTCAAAACACCCCATCGCTTACCCCCCATCCCAGACCTTCCCCAGAGCAGTGGGAGGGCCTGCTGACCAGCTCCCGTCACGCTGACCAGATCTTTCTGGTCACCTGTGCCAGGGCTGCAGCCAAGGCCCAAGGGTACCTGGACTGAGGTGAACCCACCCCACCGAGTGACGGCTCAACCACCACCGTCTGCTCTAATAAATGCTTCTTCTCTCTCTATATATATATGAACAATAGGAAGGGAACATGTCGCATGAAAATAAAATTGTTCGGCCACTTAACGCTCGAGACGGTTCGACCCGTGGTTTGAAATGTTGGGCGGTTTGCCCAACCTTGTAGGCCAAAGTGGCACAGTCGCTAAGGCGTGGACTAGTGAAAATTAACGCCATGTGGGAGCCCGGAAGAGATGATTCAGCGCTCGCCCTCTTGTGCGCGGGCACAAAGCCATAAAAGAATTCCGTGGCCGCTTTGAACAGCTGAACAAGAGCAAACACAATGTGCCGGCGCATGCATCTTGTACGCCGGTTTCTTGTGAAAAACCGGTGATCGAAACCAATGGCCAAAGGTATTTGTGGATCAAATTTTGATATTTTTTCTTGTTTTTCGCTATAGCTAGTGTTCAATGGGTTATAAATCTAATAATCAAGCAATAATTTTTGTCAGGCCAGCATTCATATGGTGTGCACAAAAGATTTTGATCCCGAAACACCGCGCCAACTTACATGTTTCAGAGCTTCCTTTGAGGCGCGTGCATAAATAATTTTTTAGTGTTATCGTAAAAAATATTACAGCATTTCCACAAATAATTTGGTGAAGAAGAAGCTATTTGCATTAGCCACTTTAGTCCCTTTCAGTGAAGGCCGCTAGGTGTGCTTCAGTCGAAGTTGGGACTTTATAAATTGGATATCCGCGCGCCACATTCGTTTTCATTCTGCGAATCAGCGTTCAAACTGCGTGCTGTAGCCACCGTCAAAGTTAAACCTGCGTTCCAACCGAGCCTCGTGTCGAATCGTGGTGTTTTACCTCCTTTGCAAGGTATGTCAACAGCCGTACACAATCCATCGTAATCTAATGATAAATTGTTTAAGTGCGTCAAACTACGCATAGCACTTTTTAAATGCAGAGCATTTCAGTAACTCACGATGTCACCCGCGTTGACGTCCGTAGTCCGCACCGCACCCCTCCCTACTATATAAAAAAATACTATCCGGCGCCCGGTTTCGATCCCTCGACCCTGCGGGCGGAACGCAATGTACATGGTGCTCTACCCACTGCGCCACAAAGCCGACACAGAATGGGACGCTACGAACGCGCCTTATATCGTTGACTGATTCGAATTACTCCTGACGAGCGCTCTCTCGTCAGCAGTTGCCACAAGTGCAACAACATTAACGTAACGCAAACTACTTAACGTCGTGCGCCCCCGGAAATGCTCTGCATTTGATCGTGCCCCTCGCGAGGGGGATGTTTCACTGCGTCTTCTCTCGGTCGCGGGACCCGTGGCGCCATCTGGCGGAGGCGCGGCACAACTCGTAGCACTTTCTTTGAAAAAGCGCCTCGAAAGCGCGGCAAATATGACATAGGGATGACGCGCTTTCGAGGCAATCCGCCGACGCGGCCGCTTTGTGTACAGTTTCTATAACTCCTGCGCTCTGCTTCTCAACAGGTGCAAGACAGGTTCGCAATTCACTCCGCCAAAGCGCCGGACCCGTGACGTCAGTGCGCGCGTGTTTTTTCCTTCTCTAATCAAAAAACGTTTTTTTGTGACATTTGAGGGCTGGCGCCAGTAAATTCATTTTAAAACGTTTCGTTCGAAGGCAGGCCGTCGCAACCCTTTCAACGTAGTTTTGCGCCGCTTGCTTGCTTACAGATCGTCGTCTACTTCCTGTTGTGTCGTGGGCGACGGCGAGCGGCCTCGGCAGCGACGGGAGCGAAGGCGCACCGCGCCGGCCCACGCACAAGCCCGCAAGAAAGAGTGCGACCTCGCTGTAACAACCCCAGACAAAGAATGATTTATTTCACATCACAACAGCACCACCAGACACGCATACGCACGTGATTGGAGCATTAACATCACGTGCGTCCCACCGCAACGACATCTAGTAACAACCTAATACAACACAAACTATGAAAGTGCGCGCTCGCCGCTCCTCCAGTCCGGCCGTGCACAAACGCACACAGTGCGCGGGCGCTCCAAAGAGGGCGCCACTACACCACATCATCTCCCCGTGCAAAAGAAGTCCGCACACTCTGTGAAACACATACTCCACATCATTCCCCCGTGAGTTCTTGACCGGTCTGAATGGGTAATCTCGATAGAGCATCAGCCACCAGATTTTCTGATCCTTTGCAGTACTTGATGTCGAAATTGTAGTACAGCTGACGAGCTGACCACCTTGAAATCCTTAAAGGTCTCCGACCTGCATCTCCTGCGGCTAACAAAGCAACTACAGCCTGATGGTCAGTTCTAAGCGTGAACCGTCTACCCCAAAGAAAAATGTGCCACTTTTCACACGCGAACAAGCAAGCCAACGCTTCGCGCTCTCCCAGAGTATTTCCTCTCAGTCTCCGACAAAGTTCAGACGCAAAGGCTACGGTTTCAGGCCTAGAACCATACCGTTGCTGCAGTACCGCGCCAATTCCCACATCAGATGCGTCGGTAGCAACTACTACAGGAAGTCAGGATTAAAGACCTTCACGACAGGAGAACAAGTGAGGCACGCTTTCAACTGATCAGAACTGCCGCTGAGCATCATCAGACCAACAAAACGTCTGACCCTTCCTGAGCATGAGGCGCAGTGGGTTTCAACTATCTCTGCCATAGTCTTTATGAACTTGGCACAGTATCCTTCAAGACCTAAAAATGATTGCAGTACTTTATATCCGTAGGAGCCGGAGCATGTACTATAGCTTTTACTTTGTTTTCCAAAGGTGAGATGCCCTCAGCCGAAATCCTGACTCAAAAGTCAAGTTCTTTGGCCGAAAAAGTTTCTTCTTCCGCCGACGCCAGACCAAAACACACCCTCTTAAACCTGAATAAGCCTTCATGAGTCACAAAGGTAGTTAAGTCCCCTTCCCTCTTCCAGCAACAACTGATGATAAGCCGACGCTAAGTCGAGCTTAGAAAAACAAACAGCCCCATGAAACATCTGCAACAGCTCCTCGACATGCGGCAAAGGATACCCATCAATGATAATTGCCTTATTCAGTTCCCGGAGGTCCACACAAAGCCGAATGTCACCGTCCTTTTTCCGGACGACGACGAGTGGCGAAACCCACTCCGAGGCGTCGACACGTTCAATGACATCATTGTCCTCCAGGCGTCGCAGCTCGCTGGACACTGGATCACGGAGAGCAAGAGGCAATCGTCGTAGCTTAGATGCAACTGGAGTCACACCTGGCCGCCGTTGGATCTTATGCGAGGCGTCTTTGACAAGACCCAACTCGCCGTTGAAGAGATGTTCGAAACCCGGGGGCACGTTCACGGGACACTGCACTGCACACACCGATGCTAGTCGACACGTAAGAGGCGCACCGTCGATCTGAATACCCAATTGCTGGATGGCGTCGAGTCCCAAAAGCGATGTCCCTTTGTCTGTGACGTAGAATGTGACGGAGCAAGACCGTTGCAAGACTTGAACAGGAGCTTGGAATGAGCCGCGGATGCCGATACGCTGCTTGGAAAAATTCCACAAGTAGACAGAGGCCTTCGACAGGACATACAGTTTACTGAAATGACGCTTGAAGTCTTCGGCAGTCATAAACGACACGGATGCTCCGGTATCGACCAAGAGTTGCATGGTCACTCCGCTGACTTCGGCTTGTACGACTAAGTCCTTTCTCGGAGGACTGTTGACGCTGACTTCCGCTTGGACGACTAAGTCCTTCCTCGAAGAAGTGCTGACTGTTAAGACGGAAGATCTCGAAGATGAGTTGATCTCCGTGGATGTTGAATGCTGTACGGGTTCCGGTGTCGGAGCAGAGCCCGTAGCTTCCTTCGAAGAAACTCGATGCACTGGTGCCGGCTTGCGGCACATCGACGCGAAATGTCCCCACTTGTTACAAGAGTTGCAGCTCCGATTTCGAGCTGGACAATTTTGATATGCTGAATTATGCCATTTATTTCCGCATCGTTCGCACAACTGAAGCTTGCCTGCAAACTTCTTTCGGCTGGACTGTACCGCGAAACTCTGCAGCTGACTGCGAATGGAAACGTACATCTTGGGGGCCACCATCTTGTCTTCCCAAACCCGGTGGAATGACGTCACGGCCTCCCCGGCTGGCCAGGCCATCTTGAATTCCTATGCCGCCATCTTGAGCGCGCCGGTTTCCCCTGCGGCCCATGCCATCTTGATTCTCCACGCCGCCATCTTGAGCGCGCCGGCTTCCCCGACTGCCATCTTCTGCGACGCCATATTCTCCGCGCCGTCCTACCGCTTGTACTTGATGATGATGGGAACCGAAGGCTTGATTCGCCAACAACGACTCAAACCTCCGACCAATCTCTTCAGCTTTCTCCAAAGACAACTTTTCACCATGCGCGAGCAGCTTTTCTCTAACTTGGGGGTTAGACGTTCCATGAATAATTTGGTCTCGGACACGCTCCACGTACGTCAGACCGAACTTGCAACGTACGGCTTTCTCCTTTACAACGGCCACGTATTCTAAAAAACTTTCCCCCTGTAATTGACGACGGCTTGTGAACTCGTGTCGTTCGACAAAAGTGTTTATGGACGC
The DNA here is from genome assembly GCA_013339765.2 of Haemaphysalis longicornis. Classification (NCBI taxonomy): domain Eukaryota; kingdom Metazoa; phylum Arthropoda; class Arachnida; order Ixodida; family Ixodidae; genus Haemaphysalis; species Haemaphysalis longicornis. The sequence goes on along the minus strand of CM023452.1, from coordinate 193,907,674 downwards.
GGAGAAGAGCCGGTCTAGCTGCTCCACGAGTTAGTCGAATTTTAAAATGGCCGAAGCCGATGATGCGGTCACACTACAGTCGGCGGCGGAGTTTGTCACGTTAGGGTTGGTCACATTAGAGTCGGTCACGTTACTGGCGTTCCTCCTTGCTTCCTCCTGCTCCGTCTCGACAAAAATACCTCCGTTGCCCCTCTCTACCAAAAACACTGACGAGCGCCGACGCGCGTCGTCCGTCGCTCCACTCGCTGCCGCCAGCCGCCTCGAGATGGGCCTGAAACAATTTTCTCCAGTTATGCCATGGAATTGGAGGGGGCACCGGCAATTCGAGGAAAACGGGCAGGTTATCGAAGAGGCCCATGCTGCCAAGCAGGAAGGAGAGAGACGCAGGAGCAGAAGCAGAAGAACGAAGTAGGGCGAGGCCTAGGCGACGGTTCGACGAGCGTCAGCACGAAAGAACGCTAGGCCTCGCGACGCCAGACGCGCCAGATAGTCACACTCGAGCGAGGTCAAACAAACGCACTCCCTTTTTCATTCTGCCGGAACCGTCGACGATGTCGATGTCGCAGCAGAAGAAGAGGATCCCATCCTCGTCGCCAAAAGATGCTGTGCGTGGGCCGGCGAGGTGCGCCTTCGCTCCCGTCGCTGCCGAGGCCGCTCGCCGTCGCCCACGACACAACACTTCCGTGGAAGGATTTTTCATTTGTGACACTGCTGTTTTGTAGTACTTTTGGCACGTCAGTTTGTTGCTACTCTAACTGAACGCCTTGCTGGAGGTTTGCAAAGCGCGTTTTATGTTAATGAGCCATTAATTCATGGAAAATAAAACTCCTACTTTGCAAGCAGCTGCCAGAGCTTGCACCACGGTGTTCGAACAGCGAACGTGATCTTTTTTAGATGCGACGCATCTCTTTGACTCGCCTTGTCCCTCCATCCATCCGTAGTCCGCACGCCTCTCCCCCATTCTCCTCGCCACGCCAGCTGCGCGGTAACGCCGCTTTCACCGCAGCGCCATCTTGCGTTAGTGCTCGCTCCCCTCGCCATGCCAGCTGTGCGTCAGCGCTCGGTTAACACATGCGCATGCGCTACTCTCTCTCATTCCCCTCCCCGTTAACGCGCGGTACACATAAACGCGATAACTGCGCCGCTCCGCTCAGTCGCTCCACCGCCGCCGCTCCGATGACATCCGATGACCACCGATGATTTGAATGGATACTAACAGGTCTGCTACCGCGATGGTCGGCGCAACCGTAACAAGCACCGCCCAGATGCGTCGCATCACCCCATGGTTTCCCCCGCGGAAAGATGTGGTCAATTTTTTGATACTGTAGCTGCCAGGCTTCAAGCGCGTCTTTAACGTTCTTGTTTGAGCATTAGACTAGCAAATAACTTCTGGCCAACTGTTAAGACAGGGTATGTTGCGGTTTCAAGGCGTTTTGTCATTGTACCAGCTAGGTAGAAGCTAAACTTGCCGAGTGGAGAGGGCCGTAAACGAACCTCGTTTTTTTATGCAGTCGTTTTGACAACAGCGACAGATTCCACTCAGGTGAGGTAGTCCGGAACTATATGCCGTGGCGGGATCTACAAAACGAGGGCACTGCATAAAAAACAAACACGTTCTGTACGTTTTTCAAACAGGTGGCAGTGCATGTTATATTTACTAACAGAACTCCTCTATCTGTATATATGCACTCCGGTTATGGCGTGGTGAACTTGGCAATGCATATCCTGTTCCACCTTTAAGTAGTTGTCTTCATTAATACACAGGTTTGTTTGAAACAGAGGTGCAAAGAGAAGGAATACGAGAAGTAACGCAGTTTCCATCATTGAATCTTGCAGGTTCTGCTAATGATGGTGGTTCCTCTAGTGGTGACCCAGTGTGCCACGGGCCGCACCAGGGTGACCCGGGCGGTGCCCCAGTGCATCTTGGCATGGCCCAAACGCCAAGGCGTCACACACTGCACTAGTGTGAGATCCTAGCCCTCCAGATGCATCATGGCCATCAGCGTAGCCTGCGAGCAGCGTGTACAGCCCGCGGGCAGTGCTCATGGCTTAGCATAAGTCATGCACCCCTGTCTAAAGACTATAGTTGAATGCGAAGCTTTCTTTTGAGGGATTCCTTGGTTGTCGCTTAGAATTTGGACTTTGACTCAGACCGTGACTCGTTGACCTTTTACCTTCACCTTGCACTATATTTTGCATAAAGAAAGCTTTGAGTGCAACTTTAGTTTTCATTAGATGGAGGGGTGCATAATTTTTCTAAGTTTGCATGCCCCTCTCCTACTCCAAAATGCTTTGGGCTTGCTGGAATGGCGGAATCTGATATATCCAGGTTCGATTCTGACCATGGTAGGAGTTTTTTTTTTTTTTTTTGAGGCGCTTCCATGGTCATCATCAGTGGAGATTGGCTTTCGTGTGGTGCGTTATCAGCGCTCACGGACAAATCAGTGAGACAATGTGTCAATATTTCGGTGCAATTTCAATGGAAATTAATCCAGAGCCCTCCACTACGGTTGTGACATGGGAAACCCCACAATAACGGATCCCCTCCACTACGCTTGCGACATGGGAAACCCCACAATAACGGATCACTGAGGCATAGAAAGCTTTGCTTTAAAATTTAAAGTGCGGTGGCAGAGATCTCACAAACCCGTCCAAAGAATTCATAAATTCATAGCTCTTGACAGGTGTAGACCAAATTTCTTGAGTGCAACATTCACTGTGTCAGACATCCAAACATCTGCCACAAGTGCCAATTCCAGCTGAGACAACTTCTTTAGAAGAGACTGTGCTTCAATGTGAATATCTAGTCCCCAACTCCTTGTACGCCAACGAATGCGGACAAGTCTTGATGCATTGAAAATTGTGGCAATTTGATTTCCACCCCAGGAGCACCTAGTGTTCAACTTCTCACAACAGAATGGTGTCTGCCTTGGTTGAGGCTATTTAGAAAGCAGCTCGAGTGTTCTAGAATAAAAATAGTGAAGTGTGACACTTATGCGTTAGGCTAAAGAACTTCACTGCCTCGACGGAGCATGGCATATAAGTGGCCAAAAGGTTCTTGATGTAAGCAGGCCTTGCGTGTTGCAAGGTGCTCACTAGTAGGTGATTCGACTGGAACAAATCCAATAAATCTCTTACATTTCCACATTTACCCTGGATATCTCCTAGCAAGCAGAACTGAAGCACAGCACATAACTGACCTGCATGGGTAACTTTGGGTTGTTGAATCTACAATTATACTATTAGACCTGTACAGTCACGGACAGTCTAAGCTGAAACAGTAACAGCAGACTGATACCTGCGGTATGGCCCAGCCGCAAGAATGGGAAGCTGGAACAAAATAAAAGGTGTTCAGAGCGCCCTTCGCTCCTGCCGTACGTGTCTGCCCATGTCATATGCTGCACAATGAATCTTTTGGAAATGACTTTTAGGTATGCCAAAAATTGTGTGCTGCTTGAAAAAAAAATAGCAACTGCTGTTTACAGCTTAGCTAGCAAATGTTTTAGATATTACGGTCACATAGAAAGATTGGTTTGACGTGACAAAAGGTTTTGAGATAAGGTAGATTGCAGAAAACGCATTCGTAACAGTTGCTCACGAAACCGGCTGACTCTCATGACAGCAGGGAAGGGCATGCTCAAGCACTTTTTATCTCGCCATATCTTTGCTCATGGCAGGGCAGCGCCTGCTGCTATTTGGTTTCAGCCTAGGCTGCACATGACTGTACGTCTTCCACACGTTTTATTCATCTTCCTTCTGATGTAAGCTTGTCACAGATCAATTTGCAAAAGTGACTTTTACCCTTGCGTGGTGAGCAGTGCAATCACTTAGGAATGTGTATGGGTCAAGGTCTGCTGCAGCTAGGCCAAGCAACGGTGCAATTTCAGTGTTTTCCCCCGCTATTTTCAAGTAAAAAAAAAGCCATGAGCAGTACAAGCACTGAGATTGAAAGAATAAACAATACTTTATTGTTGGCAGTAAAGAGAGAGCAGTAAAGAGATTAGGCCTGCCAAGGCCGCATAGGGCTTGAACGGCATTGCAGGCTTCTTCACTCAGAACACCTAAAAATAAAAGGGAAGTGTTAGCAATATTGCAAACAATTTGGAAACAGTTTTCTGAACAAGTAGTAATATGGTTTAATTACATTAACTAGAAACGATGACACGCCTGAATGCTTCATAAGTTTGGTGGAAGAGAGAGAGAGACAAACATTTATTTTAGTAATGAGCAGGAGGATGTTCTTAGGGCCTCCACCCAGTGAGAGGCATCCTTATTCCAAGATGCCTTGGAGCTGGCTGGCCGTCCGGGCCCGTTCCACCAGTTGGCGCTGGTCCGAGAGCTCGGAGCTGGTCAGCTGCTCCACCCACTGCTCATATGTAGGATTGGTATTTAGAGTTAGAGTGGGAGTCCGTTGGCACTCCCATACCACGTGGTATAGGGTGCCAGCAACAGGGCAAAAGTTACAGGTGGAAGCATTTGCACACGAAGCAACATTCATGCAGATGCCAGTGCCACTCAAGTGACTCGCCATCAGAGGGAAATGCCGAAGCACACTCCAAGTTAAACACATACAACTCGAAGGCAAGAGTCACGTGGTGGCTGCATACATTGTGACCCCCAACAACACCAGCAAGGGAATCGCGACATCGACGCGAGCCTCAGTGCAACTCAACTACAGGAACTGTTCCTGAACGAACAGAATCCGACCACCTTGTAAGTCAATGGAATCAAGACATCGCAGACGGCGGTGCTACTTTTCGACAGAATGAGTGTGCCACGTCATGTTCGGGATCTGCATGGTCCTTCCTGTGTTTGTTATTCGAGGGACGAAACGATGTGGGCTACACGCGAGGTCAACCCGGTCACACTGCGCAGATGTGTGCGTACAATGGGTCCACCAGTTTGGCCAGATCCTGAGGAAGCTGGGCACGTGGATCTAGGGCACCATGGCCCATCAACAGTGGGTGGAGGCCGTGAACCCAGGCTGCAGGTGGAGGGGGAAGGGACTTGTGAGGAGCATCACCGCCGAATGCAGGAGGCCCCGTCGAAAGCAGGCTCAGGCGATGACGATGTCTTCTCTCAATTTGCATGGAGCAAGAAGAGAACAGAGGTGGGGGGGGTTGGCCAAGCAAGTGCACAACAAACGCATCGCTGTGTTTGCAGTCGTAGAGACTTACCTGCGGGAAGAGGAGGCCCCTCTGAGTTAGCCAAGTGGGAGGCAGAAGAGAAAGCTCACAACATGCCGAGAACACATGTAAATGAGGGGGCTATTGCAGGTAAACCAGTCGCCCTGGTTGCTGGTGGACAGGCAGCTCATAAGAGCGCAACATGGAAATGAGTACCCGTCTGCAGAGGGACATCCAAAGCCGGGGAGAGGGGCAAGAGATCCTCATAGTGGATGCTTTCAAAGCGCACATACAGGATCTTGGTGACCGCTTTGATGCCAATGACAACTTGGGTTGGCAGAATATGAGGGCATAGTAACAGGCAACCTCATGGGCAAATGTGTCGGCAGGGTGATGATGATGATGGTTGGATGTTTATGGCGCAAGGCCAACTGGGTGAAGGAAGGTGAAGGGAATTTGGGGCAGTAACCACAACTGCATCTTGCTAACGTTCCGAGGGCCCCACAGTCACTTGAAACATATGAACGGCAGCTCCAGGAGGTGGCGGATTGGCCGGAAACCAGGGCAGCAGAGATGGGGGCGGTGCGTGATGAGCTGGACAAGCAGGTGCCCTTGAGAGCGTGGTCACGCTGCCCAAAGGCATGGTGGAATGCTGAGGTGGCTGCTGCAATAGAACAAAGACTACATCAATGCATGAACAAGGCAGGGAACGCTGAGGCTACCCACAGAGCATGGGAGACCTTCCTAAACTGCCAATGCACGACTGCAGTCCTGGTGCAGACCAGCATCAGAAGGGCAAACAAGCGTTCATAGTTGATGGAGGAATATGGAGGAAAGTGGCTGGCCGTCAAACACCTCAGCATTTCTGGAGGAAGATCAAGAGGGACAGATGGTAGGCAATGGGCACATCTTTGTGGGCACCAGGTCGCAACACTGTGGAACGAGCGGACTGTTTACCAGTTTGGAACTGGTGGCTGCAGTCACTGCAAACACAGCTCCTTGCATCCACTCTGCTGCCCCCGAGCAGCAGAGTGGATGCAGGGAGCTGTGGATACACAGCAGCAGCGAGGAGTTGTCCCAGTGTAAGACGGAGCTTCGGTTTCCTCCAACAGAGAGGGAACTGGAACACGCAGTCAAGAAGGTTGGCTCACTAACAGCACCTGGCTGTGATGGCATCCCAGAAAGTTAGGTGAAGGTGCTCGGCTCTCAGACGTGCAGACGAGTGGGCATCTCCTGACTGAGACCTTGAAGGAAGCTGACATCCCTGAGGAATGATCGAGGAGTCTGTTGAGACCACTCTACAAAAGGAGCTTGGGACAAGATGGACCAGACGAACGACAGGCCCACTGCTGTACAAGGTGGCAGTTGGTGGTGGTCTTTCAAAAGGTATGAGGTGACTAGGGCACTGTGGAAGTTGGTAGTCATGGTGGGGATCACCTACAGGAACGCCGTGCTCTGTCTGTCCTCGGGCACTCGCGAGTTCCTGGAACGATGCCAGCGATTGGTGGGGTGACTGGCACTGGGCACCCACGGGCAGTGTACGACGGAGGCGGTGCACAGTGCATGGGCTGGTCCACTTTCAGAGCGAGGGAAGCGGTGGCGAAAGCGAGCTACCAGAACAGGCTACTTCGCTTGCCTGTGACAAGACGTGGCTTACCAGATGCTCATGCACACCATCTATCAGCCAGCCAACAAAGTGGATGAAGAGGACCAGAGCACTTCGAGACCGCTTCGGACTGCCAGCGGCAACACTCACTCGTCAAGGGAGCGCTGTCGTCAAGCACCTACCGCGCATGTGCTGCTTGACATGAGGAACATGACGATATCGATGCACATGATGATGACTACTACCAGCATAGTGCAAAGCAACAACAGAACATGTAAGTAAGCAATTTCAAACTTGTACAAATGCATGGTGATGTGTCCTTCAGTGATCAAGTAGAAAGAAATCTTGCTTCGCTACGGGTCAAGCCTTGCGCGACTTCGTGCAAGCTTGGCCAGTAGAGCTGGTGGAAGTCTACAATGCTGAGGATGACTTTGCATCTACCACTTGCCGCGAATAACATGACCACCTCTAATGCAACTAAAAAATGACACTGAAGCTTAATTAGTGTCGGCAATGTGCTACAAGCTTCCCATTAAAGCCTTGTGCTATGGAAGCATCTCTGATTATTAACGTGCGGAGAGGGATCGCTAGTTATGAGGCAGGGAGGCAGGGCCCAGACCCCCCCCCCCACCCCCCAGGAAAATTAAAACTTTCCACCTATGATAAGCTCTCTTGTTTCTAGACGCCCCAAAGCCTGGGGTGGCAGTCGGCTAGTTGACTCGAGCAAGGAACGTCAAGGCAAGACCCCGCCAGACAAACCGAGCAAGAGCCGCCGAAGTCAACAGTCTGAGAACAAAAAGTAGAACAGGTTATGATAGCGTTTGAAAATGTTCCTAGAAATTGCACCATTCAGAAACGGAGTAGCACTTCGATGGCTGCAGTTCTCGGTGCCATGCAGGAGACTCTACGGGCGTTGACGGCTGCTGTAGATCCAGCTTAGCCAGTGGGTCTGTCGACAAACCCCACTACGAGGGCCAAGAACCAGAGGGGCAAGATATCTTCCATTGTTGCCATCGGGCTAGGCACACAATGCGCCTATGTCCAGAGCCTGCAACATATCAGGCCCTTATTTAAACTATGGGACTCTATGCTACTGTCCAGCAGACCCAGCTCATCGGCCTCCCAGCCGTGATAGATGGACAAAATGTGCAGGTGATAATGGACACAATAGCGACGGTGAACGCGAGTTCAGAAGACCTGGCCACCAAACTGGGCAGGACCGTGCGGCCATCTGTGCTGGTGTGTGTGCTGTGAATGGTGACGTGGTGGCCTCGTGCGGAGAGGTCGACCTAAATGTTCAGCCATAAGTGAGTGCATGTACGGTTTCTGTGGTGCTGCCCAGGTGTTTCAATCGCTTCCTTCGGGCAGCGCTCTGCCAGTTCATGTATGCGACTCTTTCAGCCCGTCCTTGCTGCTTGAGGAGCTTGAGAAACACTTGTGATATACCTGGACTGACAAGAGTCAAAAGGAGACTTTATGCCAAAAGAACACAGCTTTGCTGAAATTTCTCGTTGAGCAGATAGACCTCGCGAAACAGCCCATGTATAATGCAGAAGTGCTGGTGTCCGCCAGGATTATGCATTCAGAGCTGCATCAAGGATGATTTTGCCCAGTCCTTCCACATTATATTGTGTTTGCTCAAATTACAAAGCTGACCCTCTTCTGGAGAAAAAATCGAACTCAGCTTTTCCTACATCTGAGAACAGTGAAGCCAATGAATGATCACAAGGCGAAAGTGACCCTGGTGATCGTCGAGATCCATATAAAACCATACTTAAACTACAAGGGAGCACATTAGTGGGACCATCAGTCCAGTCCATGGAAACAGACGACAGCCCATGTGTTCATGATACAGTCGCTCCTTCTCCAAACAAGGACATCCACATACTCCGTGTGAGCTAACTGGGCACAGAAATTTTGCACGAGCATGCGAAACACATAATCCGAAGTGTTGAGAAAATAGGGCTTAAAGTTATCGCTGTAATATGAAAACAATGACCTCAACTGCAAGGTGATGTCCTTGCTGAAAGCCCTCAAGTGAGCGTTTTTTATCCCCATCCAGCGGATAATGCTCGCCCTCTTTTCTATGTTGTCGATACTGTACATCTCTTGAAGTGCGTCAGGAACAATTGCATTAACCAGAGATATCCTAGAACATCTTTATTTTCTTAAATTGGACCTAAGTGGAAAAATACTTTAAGGACCTCCAGGTACGAAATCTGCTTCTGTTGCAGCTTTGCCGTAGCTTTAATCTTCAGAGAGGGGCCGCCTTGATGGTTCCGGAGTAGAATATTCAGCAATTCCATGCAGATTTAGTGCTCATCAAATGCAGAAGCCGTTCAGGTCCACACAGAGATCAACTTTTTGTCGGTGAGTGGACTTTTGAGCTGTTTACGACTGTTTTTCGACGAGGCCATGCCGCAGCGCACTTAAGCCTAACACCGACGGCCGCTCCTAGGCCTAACCGGCAGCGCTTGGAGACCCGAGGTGGAAATGGTAGAGGGGGTGGATATTTCCCCTGAAGAGGTGAACTGCCCAGGATGGCGTACAGCACTATCAAAGAGGAAGTCTCGCTACGAGTTCCCATCTTCAACGAACATTTTACCTTCAACCGCGAGCAGCTTGGGTAGCCGCTGCACAGCCGACCCGCTTGGGTAGATGGCCCACCCGCACAGCCAACGGTCGGTACCCTACCTGAAAGTCGGGGCAAAACATGGCACGTGCTGAGTTTGGAAAGGCTGGCCGTGCCGCAGTGGCCACAGCCACGCGCTGCATGCATTGTGGCTGAAAATGTGGAATTTCACTGTCAAACGGAAGCGAGGGGCTAGTGCGGAAAAAGTTCCTGCATTTTTGCAGCCGCCCCTTTCCATTGATTGCAGCGAGACCGCGAGGCGAACTTAACGTGGCCAAGTTAGGCCTAGTTGCCGCGGCAGTTCACGCAGCCGCAAGATCCACCTGCAAGGCAAGAACCGCGGACATTCTGTGCGTCAGTGCGCGACAGAATATCATTGTGATTTGCACGGCGCTGGATGAACGGGCCAGCCGATACAAACAAGTCAAAGAATTTACAATAAGAGGACAGCAATACGAAGTGCGGGTGTACGTCACCACCCCCCATGACAATGCTAAAATGTAACAAGGAAAATACCAATCAGCAATCAGCGGGACCCCAGAGGAAATTCACCCCAAGATAGTCAACCGCAACAACTGTGACACTCAGTGCAAAAAGAATTGGTACAATAATGAGGGTGCCACATTACGTCGGGTATGAGTCAGTGCTACTGAAGTGCTCGCTGTACTGAAAAAAAAAAAAAATCCCTGTATGCAACCAATGTGGCCGCATAGGTAACCGAAGAGACGTGTGTCCCAACTCCAATGAGCGAAGGTGACCAGGCTACGATAAGCCAAATCCAGCAACGGATCACCCGTGCGCGCCCAGGTGCAAGCTGTGTGGGGGTGATCCCATGACTGGCAACAGAGTGTGCAAGGCACGGTTCATGACGCCGTACATGGTACGGCGGAGACAATGGGAGTGGCACATTTCAGCCAAAGAAGAAAGGCAGCCGTAACAGCTGCCACTTGACCTAGATTATCTGGCGCTGCAGCCAACAACAGGATAAGATAGCCATTATCCCGAGAAAGAATGGAGTCAAAGGGAAGGTCACCTTCGAGGGAGAGTATAGCGTGCAACAAGAGCAGGAGCCCCAGTGCCATAAGGCGGGGACAGTCGCCGTCGCGCGACCCAGGCGGACAGAGCCAAGGGAGCGGTCACAAACTGTGGTGAGTAGGCGACCGGGAGGCAATGCTCCAAGAAACAAAAAGAAAGCGATGCCATGACAGCTCTTCGCAATGAAAACAAGGAGCTGCACGAGGCACTGGAAAGCATGCGACTCTCCCAGAACGTGCCCCAGACACTCCTTACGGCAGCCACTGATGCAAGAAATGAACAAGCAAGAAGACAAAGAATCGGCCATCAAGAAACGAGTAACGGCGACACACGGTGCGATAGAGATCACCAGCAGTGAGGCCCAGACGGACGATTTGGCGGTGGCTCTGAAAAGCATGGCTCTGTAAAGCATGCAAGCGCGAGTAGACCAGATGTTCGAGACGATCCAGATGGTCATCAACAAAATCCACGGCAAAAGATTCCTCAAGAGGGAGATACCAACGGAACAACAATGGATTAAGTACAACAGTGATTGTGTGGCAATGGAACTGTCGCGGCCTCGAGAGGAAGTCGACAGCGCTACAACAGTATATTGAGAACAGTGAACAAGAACCAGATATACTTCTGCTGCAGAAGACGTTTTGTTACATGGATACAAGGCGATTCTGTCAGCAAAAGAGGCTAGCAGAGGCCTATGCATTCTAGTGATTTGATTCAAGCTCATTTGAAAGCAGAGGTCGACAAGCTGGAGTAGTCAGTCTAGATTTGGCTCCCTGCATTGGCTCCCTGATAATTGATGAAATGAGGATCAAGCCTAAGTTACAGTACAATAAGCAGCGAGATTGTTTTGTTGGTCACATGGATATGGGTGCTGCAAATGAGACAGGGGCTGAGCCCGTGTTGGCAAAGTTGTTGCTTTGCTTTATTATAAATGGCCTTTTCAGTTTACAGGATCCCAGTTTCCTACTTTTTTTTACTAAGGGGCTAAATGGAAAGCCACTGTCCACACTCATTGGCTAGATGAACAAAGTTGAAAAAGCTGGTTTCACCATAGTGCACTTCGTCAGTAACCACCATGAAGTGAGTGCTATGACAAACCGGTGTGGTATATTCTTAACTCACTGAATAGAGCACCTTTGTGACCCTCAGAGGATCCTCTTCTTAAGCTATGACTACAATCACAAGCTTAAAAATATCCGATCTCAGTTCCTTGCCCAGGAACTAGGAAAAAACGGTGAATAGTCTTTCACTTACATGAAGACACTACAAATTGCAGAAAGGGTGGATTGTTAAGACAGTGTGAAACTTTATAAGACAACATGTCTACCTGAACAATGTAGAGAAAATGAACATGAAAAGAGCAGTGGAGGTTCTCTCCCCGGATGTCACTTCAGCTCTCGAATTCCTGAAGGAACAAGCAGGGCATGGCAGCCACCACCCACCAATTATGTTCATGAAAAACCTTTTCCGCTGGCTAAGTAAGCAGCTAAGTACAGAATAATTCAGCCCCATTTTGCTGATGCCTGTCATTATGACAGCCCAGACAATGACCGTGTAGAGCGGCTGAACGTGACGATCCCTATGTACATCGGGGAGCTAAAGAGCTTCCTAAACCCCACAAAGCTTCCCGACGACAGAGACATATGAAGCTCTACTGTTGACCTGCTTTTGACTAAAAAGTTGTTTTTTCATAAACATTTATTTTGTTTTGTAAATACTCTTAATCCTTCCCCCCTTTTTCGATCACCTGTTTCTTTTTTTTTTTTTTTACCGCGGCCATTTTCCTAGAGTGAACCAGCTGGTCACGCATCGGGCCATCTCTCCTTTCTCTCTGCCGTCTGCGAAGTTGTGGGACGAACTATTGCATGCTCGTGCGCTGGTTTCTCTTCCTTCGTGCATGGGCATTTTCCCATGGCGACAAACACGAATGACTCTGCCCCTTCGAACTCTGCCAAGGATCGCACAAAGTGGGCTGACGATGAGACACGCGCAGTAATCAAACTGTGGCAAGACCACATGCCAGACTTGCGTTGCGTGAAACGGAACTACAATGTGTACGGCCGTATCGCCGAGCGACTCCTTGCCCCCAGCACAGAAAAGACTGTGAAAGAGGTCAAAAAGATTGAAAACCAGGGCAACACGTTCACATAAGTGCCGCACTAATGTAGCAACTCCTGCTGTTTGATTTCTTTCTTGAAGCCATGTTTTTACCTCGATTTCGATGTTTCTATCTCAGCAGCTTTTTAAAAACTGATGCGCCCTAGCGCCCAGCCGAACTGCCCTTTCGGTCACCACACGAAACTTGCTACTGCTGCTTACGCGGGGCCTACCGACGAGCCGGCCATGTACTCGTCGACCATGAAGTGGAGGCATCAAAGGAAAGGCGAGGTCGGCGTCGCGGAAGAGGAGCTGCCGGCGGCGTTCCGGGGGCGCACCCTACCCGCGGCCCCGGCACACGTGGGCCCCACGCCGATGGATGTCAGCCTTCCAGAGGGTCAGGCTCCACTGGTCGCCCTGGGCCCGCCTGGCCCCCCGGTGCCTCCACCTGGACTGCCCGCCCCTGGCCTTCCTCCGGCTCAAGTCGCGGCCATCGTGGAGGCCCTAGCTTCAAGCCAGGCTTCGCCGCGGCCATCGCGGCGCGGGTGTTCGCCACGCCCGCTTCGGCCGCGGCCGAACTCGACGAGGTCGTCCTCGCACCCGGAGGACCCAACGGAGAATAAACGTGTAAAGAGAAAAAACGGAGAATAAGGAGATAAACGAGGACTGACACAGGGGTAATTGGAAAGGTCGAGGTTACAAGGCCGGGTCACCTACAAAGTTAAGCATCCTTTTAAATTATATACTTTGTTGGAACGGGTCTCAGTACCACTAAATATTTTGTTTCCTCATGAGATACCTGCCGGCCTTCATGACGCAAGTCTTCAGCAGCGGTCGTCATTGCGTGAACTCTGGGGAGCTGTCAGTGCAGAAGGCCTCGGTCCACTGGTCCGTCTGCCACCGAACTTCAACGCTGACAGCTACTGCGACCTGCTTGAACACTATCTGCTCCCTTATGTGCTGGAGGGGCCCTTTTTAAAGATGGCATTTTTTTGCTCAGCAAGATCACCCCGTCCACACTGCGTAAGGTAAAAGCCTTGCTAGAAGAACGAGCTGTACGGTTGCTGGAGTGGGCACCTAAAGGGGCTGATTTGAATATCATTGAGAATGTCTGGGGATACCTCAAGAGCAGAATTTCTCGATGCAATTATGCCACAACTGCAGACGACCTTGACAGCTTGCGCTTCTTTTCCAAAAGCCGCTTCTGGACCGCCAATTAGCTAGCGCGTGTGCTCGCAAGGCGAGCCCCCTGTCTCGCGCTTCCCATTGGCTGGCATGCCCGAGGCCACCCGCTATTTGTTTTCTTGCGGCAGCTGTCGTTGCGCGCGCGTGTGGTGTTCATCTGCTTTTCCCTTTCCCTCCACTGCTGTGGCCGATGTGAGCGTAGACATTTCGCTAAAAAAGAAGACGCGTTAAGCATATGGCGAGACACCGAAGCATGCATGGAACGCGCAACGAAAGAAAGCTGACGATATCGTGCTGCCAAGATCTCCTGATGCTACCAAGGCAGTTCATTCCGACAACGGTGCGCTGCCGCGACTACCTGTTGAAGCCGAAGCGGTGCCAGTGGTGGTGCTCCCGCCTGGTCCTAGCTGCAGCACTTTCTCGGACAATCCTGTCATCGGGTCACTTCGTGCTTCCAGCAATATTCAAGACCACGTTGACATGGTATTCTTCAGTGCGGAGGAGACAGCCGAGCGCGTTAGAAATGCAGCGGACTCGAAGGAGACCTTGGCTTCGCAGTAAGCGACTGAACAGAAGTTGAAGATACTGGACGTTGATCTGGAGAATGACGGCAAAGAAATTGGCATGGAGTGCTCAATCATCGATACAGATGTGATAAACTCGTTGTTTGGGCTTGCTGTGTGCCCACAGTCTGGGGCGAAAAGCATGACTTTCCTGAGGGAAAAAAAAAAAGACCATGGGCTCTGTTCCAAGCTTGTGCTCTTGTGCAGTGATTGTGACTTCTGCGAGGAACATTTTTCGTCCCCAAAAATAGCCGGTGATAGTGGGGCCAAAATAAGGCCGGTTGACCGGCGGGCACCAACTGCCCTGCCGCCACTTCCGCTCCTCCTCGCCCGGGAACCTGCCTCCTCTCCTCCGCGCCTTATAACCGCGACGCGCACGTTTCGCGGGTCTCTCGCTCGTTGGCTCTCTCTTGCTCTCGGGGATCGCTCTCTGGGCTCGGAAAGGAGATGGAGGATTGAGTGTAGGGAACGCGAGGGATCGCGGCTCGTATCGCACCCTCGCCGCCACCCGTCCGGAGCGGGCCCCTGACCCCAATCGGACTGCGCGAGGTAGGCTAGTCCCACCTCGCCGGCAGCCCCCGTGTCGCCTCAGCCGTCGGGCCCGCTTGAGGCCCGGCCTTGAGGCGCGCGTCGGTACAGTGTAGTTCTTAACCCTGTCTTGGCGTTATTATGCGCTGTACCACTCGGCCAATAAACCACCTGGTTCGTCCCGGCCCTTTGGAGCCTGTCGTCGCCTGTGTCGGTGAGTCGAACCCGTCGCGGCGTCCCCCTTGTGGACGCCGCGTACCTCTCTGGGGCATTTTGGATGGGTCAGTTCCGGGCGTAGGGGGAACACCCTGAACCCCACTTAGGCCCACAAGGGACCAACTTTGGCGCTCAACGTCTCTAACGAAGCTAGCCGGGGTAGTTTGCTATCCCGTAGCTAGGCCCATTATGCCCACAATTTTCATATTTTATGTTGTGCCTGTTATCATTGTATTGTTTTTTTTTGCGTGTGTAATTATATGTGCTTGCACTGTTAAAAGTGTATTAACTGCATGGGCCTGGTACTAGCATTGTTGCTAAGGGCCCAATGAAATTTTCACTTTTGTACCAACCAATGTTTTGAAGGAAATAAAAATGAGAACGAATGAAATACAAGACTGGGAGTTTAGAGACGTACTCTAAAACTGATCTGTCGAAATGATCAGAAATGTTAGTAAGCTTGGCTGGGGCCGTTTTGGGTACATTTATCCCCCCGTTACACGGGCAGTTTCAACCGTTGAGTCAATGCGCCGCTGTTGAGTCAATGGCAGTGCCAACTCCGTCGAAATGTCAATCACGATTGACGAACGGAGGTCTCCAGTCTCCGTTCTGCATACAAACTGGCAATGTGGCTCCAGCCATCGCTCCAGCAGGCGCCCCAAAAAAAAACGCTTTGTTTAGAGCGTTCCCAAGGCACACCTGCTCAATTTCACTGTGGAAAGATTACTTGCCCACTCTACGTACACAGATGCACAATGCACCCATATATTGCAATATAACAAAGAAGTTCATTGAGGGTGCAAGTGGCTCTGGCGATGGTGCCATATTTGCGACGGTGAAACAGCTTCGCCACAAGCTGGAGAATCTGACGCAGCGAGGAGTCTGAGAATTACAAAAAGGTAAAACTCAAACTACTAAAGAGGAACCACTCGTTGTCTGAAGCGCCCCGTCAAAGATTCAGGAAAGCGGCCAAAGTGAACGAGGAGTCTTATTCAGAATGGTTAAAGAGCGCCAAAGTCTACGATAACCACAACAAGGTGGTGCAGTGTGTCTGTTTGGAGCAACTTTTTCGCATAATACCCGATTCGACGTGCATGTGGATCTTGGATAGGCTGGATGCAAAAACGGTCGAGAAAGCGACTGAACTGGCCGATGAGTACACGTTGCGCCGCAGGTTAGCGAAGAGGACTGACACATGGATAATTGGAAAGGTCGAGGTTACAAGGTCTCGGTTACCTACAAAGTTAAACATCCTTTTAAATTATATACGTTTTTGGAACGGGTCTCAGTACCACTAAATATTTTGTTTCCTCATGAGATACCTGCCGGCCTTCATGACGCAAGTCTTTAGCAGCGGTCGTCGTTGCGTGAACATCTGGGGAGCTGTCAGCGCAGAAGGCCTCGGTCCACTGGTCCGTCTGCCACCGAACTTCAACGCTGACAGCTACTGCGACCTGCTTGAACACTCTCTGCTCCCTTATGTGCTGGACGGGCCTTTTAAAGATGGCATTTTTTTGCTTCAGCAAGATTACAGCCCCGTCCACACTGTGCGTAAGGTAAAAGCCTTACGAGAAGAACGAGCTGTACGGTTGTTGGAGTGGGCACCTAAAGGGGCTGATTTGAATATCATTGAGAATGTCTGGGGATACCTCAAGAGCAGAATTTCTCGATGCAATTATGCCACAACTGCAGACGACCTTGACAGCTCGCGCTACTTTTCCAAAAGCCGCTTCTGGACCGCCAATTAGCTAGCGCGTGTGCTCGCAAGGCGAGCCCCCTGTCTCGCGCTTCCCATTGGCTGGCATGGTCGAGGCCACCCGCCATTTGTTTTCTTGCGGCAGCTGTCGTTGCGCGCGCGTGTGGTGTTCATCTGCTTTTCCCTTTCCCTCCACCGCTATGGCCGATGTGAGCGTAGACATTTCGCTAAAAAAGAAGACACGTCAAGCACATGGCGAGACACGAAAGCATGCATGGAACGCTCAACGAAAGAAAGCTGACGATATCGTGCTGCCAAGATCTCCTGATGCTACCAAGGCAGTTCATTCCGACAACGGTGCGCTGCCGCGACTACCTGTTGTAGCCGAAAGCGGTACCAGTGGTGGTGCTCCCGCCTGGTCCTAGCTGCAGCACTTTCTGGATAATCCTGTCATCGGGTCACTTCGTGCTTCCAGCAGTATTCAAGACCCCGTTGACATGGTATTCTTCAGTGTGGAGGAGACAGCCGAGCGCGTTAGAATGCAGCGGACTCTGAAGGAGACCTTGGCTTCGCAGTAAGCCGACCTGAACAGAAGTTGAAGATACTGGACGTTGATCTGGAGAATGAAGCAAAGAAAATTGGCATGGAGTGCTCAATCATCGATACAGATGTGATAAACTCGTTGTTTGGGCTTGCTGTGTGCCCACAGTCTGGGGCGAAAAGCACGACTTTCCCTAGGGAAAAAAAAAAGACCATTGGGCTCTGTTTCCAAGCTTGTTGCTCTTGTGCAGTCATTGTGACTTCTGCGAGGAACATTTTTCGTCCCCAAAAATAGCCGGTGATAGTGGGGCCAAAATAAGGCCGGTTGAAGTCAATTTCCGTGCCATGAATGCGATCAACAGTATCGGTAAGGGGGCAACAGCTCTATCGGACTTTTTCACTGCCATGAATGTTTCTCATCGAGGCTTTCACCCCAAAACCTACCAAGGCCACGTGAAGACAACACAGAAAGCCTGCAGTGCAAATGCCGCCGAAGGCAAAGCTGCTAGTGTTGCTTGCATCAAGGACTTGTATGTGGAGTTGGGCAACGCACTCAGGAACGTCGTCGTGATCTACGAAGGCACCTGGTTGACCCGCGGGCACAGTTCACATATAGGCGTCGGTTGCATCATCGAAATGTATACAGGATTAGCAATAGACCACGTTGTCTTGTCGAACTTTTGCCTGGGGTGCACCATGGGACCTAAAGAAAACGACGAAGGATACGATGCCTGGCTCGTCGAACATGCACCTGTGTGCCAAAGAAATATTGAGTGCAAGGCTGGCCAAATGGAAGAAGGAGCAGTCCTACAATTATTCCAGCGGTCACTCAACAAGCATAAGCTTCGATATACGACACTGCTTTCAATATTGAGTGTAAGGCTGGCCGAATGGAAGAAGGAGCAGCCCTACAATTATTCCAGCGGTCACTCGAGAAGCATAAGCTTTGATATACAGTAATCCCTTGGTATAACGAAGTATATTTGTTATATTTGAGCAAAAATGACAAGAGTGGTATCATTTTAATTGTATTAAGGGGAGATGCGAGTCGAAAAATCGTGTTTCCCGTGAAATTTTTCAGTTTTGAAATTTTACCTGTAAAATTATCTTTGTACATTCAGCTACAACTCCGCAAAAGATTAAGGCAAAATTCGAACGAAAAGTTAGTAAAAAATCTATTTTATTCAGCCACGGTGGCTCGAGAAAGTGCTAGTTTCGTCGCAAATCAGCGACTTTCAACCGTCTGTATCTCGAGAATGCGGTGTCTCCCCCCATTGCTGTTTGCCTGGAGAGGTTGAGAAAGCCTTCCTTTAGCCTACAGCACCTCCCACAGTTTCGCATTTCGGCCCAAAATAATAAAAAAGGCACGTTTTGGCGCCTGTTTCGAGCTGTTTCTACTGGAGCATTTAAATCACGTGGTGCTCTAGCAAGGCCGCCATTCGCCTACATGAAGACGTTGCTGCGGCAAAGCACCGAAGCCTGCATCCGTCCTCGACTGAGTACGGCGACTCGATCGAACTCTGTGGCCCTTTTTCTGCGTTTTTTTAGTTATTTCGTTAAGAACAAAACGAAAAAGCGTGATTTCCGAGCTCGGAAGGCTCGGACAAAGACCCCGTACTGAGGACTGCGTCGCAAACCTCTACGGAAAGTGACAGCGGGAGGCAATCGCCCGACTCCTCCGGCTAGCCCTAACCAGCACAACGGCCAGCTCGGACGAAATCGACGCCGCGCTGAACTTTATGAGCGCTTCGGAGGTGAAGATTTGACTCTTCGGCAAAGATCGAGCAGCAAGCGATCGGAACTCTGCGAGTTCTGTGATATGCGATATCAGAGTGCGCTTACGGTGCTGATAAGCGGAGCTGCTTGCCCAGCATGCCACACCTGTACCCTCGCGGTACGCGAACCAATCGAAAAACGAAAGGGCCTCTCGGCGTTTCTTGAGTTGCATTGTGCGAATAGTGAATGCCCTGAATCGGTACTTTCTTCTGTTCACACCTTGAGCCGTGTTGTGCCTGGTGACCCTGCGAACGGTGCTAGCGGAAGCCGGGAATATCGGAGTGGGAGCTCCCGCGACAGCTTCGCCGTGAACGTCAAGGCGGTGGTGGCTGCGCGCGCGATTGGCATCGGGCACGAACAGCTTTCGCGTTTCTGTGCCATTCTTGGCTTGCCGACGCCGTTACATCATAAGAACTTTATTGCGATCGGCAAGAAAGTTCATGTTGGGGCCGTGAAAGCCGTGGGGGAAAACATGGAGAAAGCGAGAGTTCACACGAAAGAGATGGTCGGCGGCCGTGATGTTGCCGTGATGTTTGATGGTACGTGGCAAAAGTGGGGCCACAAGAGCCATAACGGCGTTGGCACAGCTGTGTCTGTAGACACTGGCTTGCGCCTCGATTTTGAGGTTCTCTCAAACCTCTGCCTTGCGTGCAGCCGGCACAAAGACATCGGGAGCGAAGAGCAAGTGTGGCAGGCGTACCATGGCCCAGTTTGTGAGAAGAACGTTGACTGCTCCTCTCATGCTATGGAAACTGAGGGACAGTGATGGTGACAGTAAAGCTTTCAATGCCGTCTTTGAGGCCAAAGTGTACGGTGTTGCGTGCGGGACTCTGGGAGGGGAGCCCTCCCCAAGGCCGAACAAAAGCAAGTGTTTAGACCGTCGGCTGAGTGGCCAGTCGTAAAACAGGAACACGTGTGCGCTCCGGCGGAATCGGGGGGGACAGCGGGTCGCGGCTTCAGAGGAGACCGAAGGCCGGCTTCTCGGAACCGCGGGGCCAGGGCGGTGCCAGCGACTCTTGACCTCCGGAGGAGAGAGCAACGGAAGAGTCATCTTTGAGCAGCAGTAGAGAACGGCTGTCCACGGAATGCTCGTCCAAACGACAAAAGGCCTGGGGCCGCCTTCGTTAGGATGTAGCCCGGAATAAACGTCCGTTCATCGCCACCGGTCCGCAGCCTGGCCTACCTCACAACAACGGTGAAACGTCCATCGTGAAGGAAGATTGCACCAACCACGTGGCCAAGCGCCTGGGCACTTCAATTCGCAAGCTCAAGACTCCTCTTCCACATGGCGAGGAGTTGAAGGACAGGCAAATACAGAAGTTGCAAAACTACTGCCGCATAGCCATCACCAGCAACAGGGACAATGTCCGGGAAATGTATCGTGCCATTTGGGCATCACTTTTTCACTCAAGTTCAACGAGTGCGGCCAAGAGCTATGAATTCTGCCCTGAAGGAGTGCAAGCACCGGCGGGCGGAAGCCCTAGGAAAACGCGCGCCAGACCACACTCCACTTCTGACAAAGGCACAGGGGCAGGCTCTGCTGCCTAAATACAGGCGTCTCACGGAAAAGAAGCTTCTCATCCGCTGCTTACAAGGGAAGACTCAAAATGCAGCAGAGTCCCTCAACAGTAAGATCTGGCTGCTATGCCCGAAGATGAAGTTTGCGTCCAAGACTGTAGTGGAAACTGCAACTGCCATCGCCGTTTTGTGGAAAAACTGCGGGCATGGCAGCTTTGAGCAAGTGCTTCAGGAACCTGGTATTCTGCCACCGGAAGAGCTTGTTGTCCTGGGAAGCTCCCGTGACCAGAGGAGAATGAAGAAAATGCCCGTCCGCCAAAGCAGTGAAGCTCGAGCCCATCGCCGAAACCAGGTGAAGGGAGCACGTCTCACGGACTCCGTTCGGGAGGGTGCTGAGGGGCAAACGTACGGGCCAGGGGAGTTCTGAACAGCTGTGCCGTGTTTGAGACACATTGCTCTATTTTTACAAAAAATTTCACGTGCTTTCATCCTGTTTTTGAAAAATACAGATGTTTGAAAATTTCAAAAGCATTTTTCTCCATTTGTACTTCTCAGCATTTTTTACGTGTTGTGCAACACATTTCAGGTACTTCAAATGGTCAGATCTGGATGAAATTTTGCACACAGCCTCTTCAAAGTGTGTAGAATGTGAATATCTATATGCATTTTCAATATCTCTTATACATTTTTTGCAAAAAATTAAAATGTTGACTCACAGCACACAAAATATATACTTTTGGTGTTCCTGATTTTCTTTACAAATATAGGAATTATGTGAATAAATTTTAAGTAGTATCTAACATACTACTTTACCTAAGCAGCAAAATGAGCTATTGCAGGCTGCTCTAAACAAACATTTATTATGAAAAAAAGATATGCACAAAAAGCCCTATATTTTGCTCTTGAGGGCTGTCTCACACAAAAACTAATAAAGCTACATAAGAACTAAGCACATATTTGGAATCAGTATTAAGGGGGGACGTGGCAAGTAAAACTAATTTTTTATTAATGTATTGTTTGTGATGAAATTTGGTGTGTATGTGGATAATTAATTGTGAGGATTCCAAATATAAAAACCGTTTTCAAATACCTCTTGTACTTTTTGAGTTACAAGCATAATTATACTAATTAATGCTCTTCACACTTAAAGAGATAATTATTGCTAAATGAAATTATTTTTTCATATTATTATGTTCTCAAAGCATCAACTTGTGCAAAGAAGCTATTAGTTGATTTTTCTAGTTCTTGTAACCATAAATAAAATTTCCAAAACATGGATGTTGTTTTGCGCACACATCGCAGTAATTATAAAATGTGTTCTAAAAATTTTAAATGATGAGTAAGAGAGATAAAGCTTTATTGCACTGCTAATGGCCTCCTTCCTGAGCCTAGTGCAAAAAGCGTAAGGACTCTATCAGTCTTTGTTCAAAAATGACAGATGTTCCAGCGAAGGCACATAGGCGAGAATCAAGAGTTGAGAAAACTGACTTTGAAAGTTCACTCTTGTTTGCAAGTTCACAACATGCCTGAAACGCTTAGAATCCTCCTGGGCAGTAATCCTGAGATGCTGTGGCCTTGGCCACTGTAGAGTGCAACCTAGTTTTGCGTTTCTTTGTCGTGGAACAATGCACCTTTTGAGCCCTCTTTACCCTTCGGGCATCCTTTTCGGCTGCTCGCCGCAAAGAGCAGTCTCCTGGATTGAAGCCCAGTTGAGCAGTGATCTCTTGCAAGGCACTCTTGCAGCCACCTTTGAAACGGCAGACTGCATCTGCAACTGCACTTTCCACACTTCGAAGGGAGGCGAACTGGCTCTTGGACTGGAGTGACCAAATGAGGCTGTTCATACTCTCCACAGCGTTCTGGGTTTTTCCCTGCGCACACCTTTCGAGGAGCTCTTTGTTCGAGAGGCGCTTGTAGATCGGCAGCAGTGCCACTCGCACGTGAGGGGGCAGTTTATGTTTGTGAGGCGGCAGTGGCTCTCCCATGGCCAATGCACGATTGTGCGGGCACCAGGAGTCGGTCCCACTTGGGCACAGGTCGTGGTGTGGCTCCTGGTCTGTCGATGTCACATGGTAATAAGTGGCCATGATGGCCCTCTCCATGCCAGGAACATCGTTGGGGTGGCTCTTAATGGCCCAGCCATAATAATTAGTTAACTTCTTTATCAGGCCCTGAGTCAGCCGGCCTTTGCCACCCATGCTCAGTCCTCGGCCTTTGGACTTGTGCTCATCAAGAAGGTTGCGCAAGGAAGTGCCCATTCTTTTTTTCACATGGTTCACACACTCCTGTTTTTTGATCACCATGTAGCCGTACACCTTGTCTTGCGTGAGGGCAAGGTATGTACGGCTGTCACCGTCGCAGAGCACATTGATGTATCGAAGCTTGTGCTTGGTAAACGATCTTTCAAACATGATCCTAGCTGCTTCCACTTCCATTTGGCCTGCATTAGCATCAGTGTTCTTTTGGCACTGTGGCTTGTGTTTCTCAAGCCACTCCTCATAGTTGTCGTCACCAGGCTTGGGGCCAACAGCACAGCCTTGGCAGTAGTTGGACAGGACACAGTGGTCCAAGACCAAGCCTGTGTACAGCTCGATTACACAGCCCACGCCAATATGACTTCTGTGCCCCCTCGTCATCCACGTGCCGTCGTAAATGACGTCAATGTTGCCTGGCACTCCACCTAGGTCCTTGTAAATGTCATGAACCTTCTGTGCACTTTCTGCTTCAATGCGGGTGGCAGCTGATGTGGTGGCAGGGTGGCTGTACTTCCTTTGCAGTCTCTGGTAGGACTTGTGGTGCAGTGCTCGATGGGAAATGTCCATCGCAGAAAAAATGTCATTTATGGCAGATTGTTTTCTGCCAACTGACTGCACAGCCCTCAAAGCACGCACGTTTACCTCAAAGGGGTTCGTTTTTTGTTGCCCAGAGCACCTCGGGGACGACCACGCACTGTTCACTATGCCACAATTGTCACAAAAAAGTTCCATCCTCGCCGCGAGTCCAAGGCAGTGCGTAGTCTCGAGGCGTACCGATCCTTTGTCGCACTTGTTGCACTTTGCTGACGAAAGCAGACCGTTCAGCATCTTCTTATTTACAATGAAGAATGTGGAGTCCTTACCGCCGTCATTTTCGTCGCAGCCTTCGTTCAGAAGCTCGAGCTTCCGCTTTGAAGCGGACTTCGATGCTACGGCATCCAAAACATCCCGCCTTGTCTGCGCCCGCTGCGCGATTTCTTCACTGCTCGGAATCTGGGCCGAAACTCGCGATAGAATGTTCGACGCGCGAACGCCCGGAGTTGCAACGGCTGCCGACGCGGTGCCACCGCAAGCGGGTTCGCGAGAGCGGCCATCACGGTCGACGGCATCCGGCGGTCCGACATACGACGATGTGGCACTTTCCACACTCTCGGCATCACAACAATCAGCGAAGGGTCTGAGTAGAGGCTCCGTGACGCTTGAAGAGCATGCTCCGTCCGGAACTGCGACTGGGACGGCAGCCGCAGTCGTCTGCCCTTTGTTCCAAGCTTTCCGACGCTTGCCGTACTTGTGGACGCTCCGGAACTTTTTTTGCGGCAACATAGCACCGCAGTATGAGCAAGCACTCAGAAGAGACCACCGATGTAAACAAAGCTTGGTAAAAAAGCACGCGAACTATCACAAAAACAGCAAGCTGGCAAAAAACGAAGCGCACGCCGGATGATACTCGGCGCGGCGGCCGCAGATGCGCTCGCGCTTCCAAGGTTGCCAAGGTGCGCGGCGCAGCTTTGACCAGTAAGAGGTCGCGCCTGATACCACGTGACCCGCGCAGCCAATTGCCGGTCTTCGTTTTCGTTTTTTTACTTGCTCCTCGCGCTTTTATTTTCACTCGGCGAAATACGAGACTACGACCATCGGGAAGCCGGCTTTCTCCTCTTTCCAAAGCTACCAAAATGGCGGCTCACGGTCAACAACTTGGCGCGTTTGTGCGGCGTGAACAACTCCATTTCGGGGGCTTTTTTTTCGCACTTTTCGGCGACTAGCCTCGGCAAAAACACTATTTGCAGGATTTATAGCGCACGTTTCGCTGTAATATTTTAGAACAAGGAAGTTGAAGGTATGAAGATTACGAAAAAAAATAAATTGGAAAATCGTATATTTTGACCAAAAACGGCACTTTACTTGCCGCGCCCCCTCTTAAAAGCTCAATCTGTGAATAAAGTTTCATAACTTTAGGCATAATATTAAAGAAAAAGTGTTTTCGAGGAGCATCTCCCCTTAAAATGATCTCGGGGATGATGCTACTTTTATTACTCTTGCACCACCATAACAATCACATTTATGTACAGCACTGGCTGCCAATTAGAAAAAAGTGTTCATAGTAAGTGCATGATCTTTTTCTTACACGTAAAATGTCTCCAAATGAACGCAAATAGCATCACTACCTACAGTAGATCTTTAGCATGTCACGCATTTATTTTTCGGTTTAGAAAGACAAAATTTTAATAAAGCCCCGTAACGAGCATGAAACTGATTCAATTTCAGACCTCTGCTCTGATCTGCTGCAGCATTTAAAAACTAATTACAGGTTTGAAATCAGCATAAAAAATTATCTTAGGCAAATAAGGTGAACCCATGTGCCCCTTTTAGGACAGGCTGCAGAAGCATCACAAAGACTGCCTGACACTGAAAGACCACCAACTAGCACCGACCGAGCGCATCAAGCGCATTTCACTCAGCCAAGTGGCGAACTGGGTCGCCGCAGCATACGATCAAATTCCGACCGAGCTAATTGTGCGGGCCTTCTGTAAGTGCAGCATCTCAAACACACTCGACGAAGTGAGGACAGTGCGCTGTGGGCGGAGGCCAGCGACAGACGAGTGAGCCCTGAACATGCTACGACAAGGACAAGCATAAATAAATGCATGTTCCAGTCCCAGTGCAATGTCATGTTTCAATCAGCTTACATTCGAGGTTAGCTTGCTTTACTTTCCGACCTTCCGAATTTTGGAGGTCGGCCTAGATTCAAGTAAAAACGGTACGAGTGACACGGCAGTGGTTAGATAGAAAAGCATGGGTCCAAGAATAGAGCCCTAGGGAGCGCCCCTATCCAAGTTTAGGTGCTGTGGCTCCATCCAAGGTACATGCTGCTAAGATGAATGGGATGGTTTTCAAGAAAATTATGTACTAAGTTACAGACTTGCTGATTTGCGACCACCTGAGACTTCAAGAACAGCAGCCTCACTAACACGATCAAGCACTATGTGCACGTCAATTGCAAGGATGTAGTCAGGATTACCTATCCAGAAGGTGAGATTCAGGACTTTGCGTAGAAGCCAAAAAGTCTTCAGTACCGAGATCTGGGGGAAATACCATGATCCAGATGAAACCACCGTGAGATGTACTTGATGCCTAGTGATACTATTAATAAGGTGTTCGAAGAACTAAAGAAAGTTCATGGCGAGGGATATCGCTCGAAGATTTAGTATGTTAGAGGGATCTTTGTTGGGATTTGGTACCGAATAAATAAGCACAAGCTTGAGTTCTGGAAATTGACTCGTGGTCCAGTAGTCCTAAACAAGGTACAAGAGTGTGGAAGTGAAGTGGCAAAGTTTCCCAGCTTTCGGAGATGCTGCCACATGAGGCCAACATAAGAAAGGGCACAGGTGGGTGATTACTGGAAAAGGTAGACGGTGATCAAGAGAGGCATGCAGGAAGTCACGATGTGCTGATGTCAGCAAAATGAAACTATGCTATGCTAACAAGCAGGCTTACATAGAATGACAGGCATTGCCGCTCTTTTGGAGGCTGTCGTCTGCAACTCCTGCAAAAGTACCACAACATCAAGACATGCCAACTTCGGTTAAAAAAATTGTTGTCATTCAAGTTCTCAGAATAGCGTATAATTAATCACAGTGAAGTCAACTCCAGGATATATCCTCATTGGAAAAAACAAAACAATACTAAGCAACTAACAACCAGGCTTACCTAGAATGACAGGCATTGCCGCTCTTCGGGGTGGGCGGGGGCCTGTCGTCTGCAACTCCTGCAAAATAACCACCGCATCAGGACCTGCCCACTTCGGTTACAGGAATTGTTGGCACGCAATTGCTCAGAATAGCGTATAATTAATCACAGTGAAGTCAACTCCAGATATATCCTCATTGGAAAAAACAAAACAATACTAAGCAACTAACAACCAGGCTTACCTAGAATGACAGGCATTGCCGGTCTTCGGGGTGGGCGGGGCTGTCGTCTGCAACTCCTGCAAAATAACCACCGCATCAGGACCTGCCCACTTCGGTTACAGGAATTGTTGGCACGCAATTGCTCAGAATAGCGTATAATTAATCACAGTGAAGTCAACTCCAGATATATCCTCATTGGAAAAAACAAAACAATACTAAGCAACTAACAACCAGGCTTACCTAGAATGACAGGCATTGCCGGTCTTCGGGGTGGGCGGGGGCCGTCGTCTGCAACTCCTGCAAAATAACCACCGCATCAGGACCTGCCCACTTCGGTTACAGGAATTGTTGGCACGCAATTGCTCAGAATAGCGTATAATTAATCACAGTGAAGTCAACTCCAGATATATCCTCATTGGAAAAAACAAAACAATACTAAGCAACTAACAACCAGGCTTACCTAGAATGACAGGCATTGCCGGTCTTCGGGGTGGGCGGGGGCCGTCGTCTGCAACTCCTGCAAAATAACCACCGCATCAGGACCTGCCCACTTCGGTTACAGGAATTGTTGGCACGCAATTGCTCAGAATAGCGTATAATTAATCACAGTGAAGTCAACTCCAGATATATCCTCATTGGAAAAAACAAAACATTACGAAGCAACAACCAGGCCTACCTAGAATGACAGGCGTTGCCGCTCTTCGGGGTGGGCGGGGGCCGTCGTCTGCAACTTCCGTGCAAAATAACCACCGCATCAGGACCTGCCCACTTCGGTTACAGGAATTGTTGGCACGCAATTGCTCAGAATAGCGTATAATTAATCACAGTGAAGTCAACTCCAGATATATCCTCATTGGAAAAAACAAAACAATACTAAGCAACTAACAACCAGGCTTACCTAGAATGACAGGCATTGCCGCTCTTCGGGGTGGGCCGGGAGCTGTCGTCTGCAACTCCTGCAAAATAACCACCGCATCAGGACCTGCCAACTTCGGTTACAGGAATTGTTGGCACGCAATTGCTCAGAATAGCGTATAATTAATCACAGTGAAGTCAACTCCAGATATATCCTCATTGGAAAAAAACAAAACAATACTAAGCAACTAACAACCAGGCTTACCTAGAATGACAGGCATTGCCGCTCTTCGGGGTGGGCGGGGGCCGTCGTCTGCAACTCCTGCAAATAACCACCGCATCAGGACCTGCCCACTTCGGTTTACAGGAATTGTTGGCACGCAATTGCTCAGAATAGCGTATAATTAATCACAGTGAAGTCAACTCCAGATATATCCTCATTGGAAAAAACAAAACAATACTAAGCAACTAACAACAGGCTTACCTAGAATGACAGGCATTGCCGGTCTTCGGGGTGGGCGGGGGCCTGTCGTCTGCAATCCTGCAAAATAACCACCGCATCAGGACCTGCCCACTTCGGTTACAGGAATTGTTGGCACGCAATTGCTCAGAATAGCGTATAATTAATCACAGTGAAGTCAACTCCAGATATATCCTCATTGGAAAAAACAAAACATTACTAAGCAACTAACAACCAGGCTTACCTAGAATGACAGGCATTGCCGCTCTTCGGGGTGGGCGGGGGCCGTCGTCTGCAACTCCTGCAAAATAACCACCGCATCAGGACCTGCCCACTTCGGTTACAGGAATTGTTGGCACGCAATTGCTCAGAATAGCGTATAATTAATCACAGTGAAGTCAACTCCAGATATATCCTCATTGGAAAAAACAAAACAATACTAAGCAACTAACAACCAGGCTTACCTAGAATGACAGGCATTGCCGGTCTTCGGGGTGGGCGGGGGCTGTCGTCTGCAACTCCTGCAAAATAACCACCGCATCAGGACCTGCCAACTTCGGTTACAGGAATTGTTGGCACGCAATTGCTCAGAATAGCGTATAATTAATCACAGTGAAGTCAACTCCAGATATATCCTCATTGGAAAAAACAAACCAATACTAAGCAACTAACAACCAGGCTTACCTAGAATGACAGGCATTGCCGCTCTTCGTGGTGGGCGGGGGCCGTCGTCTGCAACTCCTGCAAAATAACCACCGCATCAGGACCTGCCCACTTCGGTCACAGGAATTGTTGGCACGCAATTGCTCAGAATAGCGTATAATTAATCACAGTGAAGTCAACTCCAGATATATCCTCATTGGAAAAAACAAACCAATACTGAGCAACTAACAACCAGGCTTACCTAGAATGACAGGCATTGCCGGTCTTCGGGGTGGGCGGGGGCCGTCGTCTGCAACTCCTGCAAAATAACCACCGCATCAGGACCTGCCCACTTCGGTCACAGGAATTGTTGGCACGCAATTGCTCAGAATAGCGTATAATTAATCACAGTGAAGTCAACTCCAGATATATCCTCATTGGAAAAAACAAAACAATACTAAGCAACTAACAACCAGGCTTACCTAGAATGACAGGCATTGCCGCTCTTCGTGGTGGGCGGGGGCCGTCGTCTGCAACTCCTGCAAAATAACCACCGCATCAGGACCTGCCCACTTCGGTCACAGGAATTGTTGGCTCGCAATTGCTCAGCATAGCGTATAATTAATCACAGTGAAGTCAACTCCAGATATATCCTCATTGGAAAAAACAAACCAATACTGAGCAACTAACAACCAGGCTTACCTAGAATGACAGGCATTGCCGCTCTTCAGGGTGGGCGGGGGCCGTCGTCTGCAACTCCTGCAAAATAACCACCGCATCAGGACCTGCCCACTTCGGTCACAGGAATTGTTGGCATGCAATTGCTCAGAATAGCGTATAATTAATCACAGTGAAGTCAACTCCGGATATATCCTCATTGGAAAAAACAAACCAATACTGAGCAACTAACAACCAGGCTTACCTAGAATGACAGGCATTGCCGCTCTTCGGGGTGGGCGGGGGCCGTCGTCTGCAACTCCTGCAAAATAACCACCGCATCAGGACCTGCCCACTTCGGTCACAGGAATTGTTGGCACGCAATTGCTCAGAATAGCGTATAATTAATCACAGTGAAGTCAACTCCAGATATATCCTCATTGGAAAAAACAAAACAATACTAAGCAACTAACAACCAGGCTTACCTAGAATGACAGGCATTGCCGGTCTTCGGGGTGGGCGGGGGCCGTCGTCTGCAACTCCTGCAAATAACCACCGCATCAGGACCTGCCCACTTCGGTTACAGGAATTGTTGGCACGCAATTGCTCAGAATAGCGTATAATTAATCACAGTGAAGTCAACTCCAGATATATCCTCATTGGAAAAAACAAAACAATACTAAGCAACTAACAACCAGGCTTACCTAGAATGACAGGCATTGCCGGTCTTCGGGGTGGGCGGGGGCCGTCGTCTGCAACTCCTGCAAAAATAACCACCGCATCAGGACCTGCCCACTTCGGTCACAGGAATTGTTGGCATCGCAATTGCTCAGCATAGCGTATAATTAATCACAGTGAAGTCAACTCCAGATATATCCTCATTGGAAAAAACAAAACCAATACTAAGCAACTAACAACCAGGCTTACCTAGAATGACAGGCATTGCCGCTCTTCAGGGTGGGCGGGGGCCGTCGTCTGCAACTCCTGCAAAATAACCACCGCATCAGGACCTGCCCACTTCGGTCACAGGAATTGTTGGCATGCAATTGCTCAGAATAGCGTATAATTAATCACAGTGAAGTCAACTCCAGATATATCCTCATTGGAAAAAACAAAACCAATACTAAGCAACTAACAACCAGGCTTACCTAGAATGACAGGCATTGCCGCTCTTCGGGGTGGGCGGGGGCCGTCGTCTGCCAAACTCCTGCAAATAACCACCGCATCAGGACCTGCCCACTTCGGTTACAGGAATTGTTGGCACGCAATTGCTCAGAATAGCGTATAATTAATCACAGTGAAGTCAACTCCAGATATATCCTCATTGGAAAAAACAAAACAATACTAAGCAACTAACAACCAGGCTTACCTAGAATGACAGGCATTGCCGCTCTTCGGGGTGGGCCGGGCGGTAGTCTGCAACTCCTGCAAAATAACCACCGCATCAGGACCTGCCCACTTCGGTCACAGGAATTGTTGGCACGCAATTGCTCAGAATAGCGTATAATTAATCACAGTGAAGTCAACTCCAGATATATCCTCATTGGAAAAAACAAAACAATACTAAGCAACTAACAACCAGGCTTACCTAGAATGACAGGCATTGCCGCTCTTCGGGGTGGGCCGGGAGCTGTAGTCTGCAACTCCTGCAAAATAACCACCGCATCAGGACCTGCCCACTTCGGTTACAGGAATTGTTGGCACGCAATTGCTCAGAATAGCGTATAATTAATCACAGTGAAGTCAACTCCAGATATATCCTCATTGGAAAAAACAACCAGGCTTACCTAGAATGACAGGCATTGCCGCTCTTCGGGGTGGGCGGGGAGCTGTCGTCTGCAACTCCTGCAAAATAACCACCGCATCAGGACCTGCCCACTTCGGTTACAGGAATTGTTGGCACGCAATTGCTCAGAATAGCGTATAATTAATCACAGTGAAGTCAACTCCAGATATATCCTCATTGGAAAAAACAAAACAATACTAAGCAACTAACAACCAGGCTTACCTAGAATGACAGGCACTTGCCGCTCTTCGGGGTGGGCGGGGGCCGTCGTCTGCAACTCCTGCAAAAATAACCACCGCATCAGGACCTGCCCACTTCGGTCACAGGAATTGTTGGCACGCAATTGCTCAGAATAGCGTATAATTAATCACAGTGAAGTCAACTCCAGATATATCCTCATTGGAAAAAACAAACCAATACTAAGCAACTAACAACCAGGCTTACCTAGAATGACAGGCATTGCCGCTCTTCGGGGTGGCGGGGGCCGTCGTCTGCAACTCCTGCAAAATAACCACCGCATCAGGACCTGCCCACTTCGGTCACAGGAATGTTGGCACGCAATTGCTCAGAATAGCGTATAATTAATCACAGTGAAGTCAACTCCAGATATATCTCATTGGAAAAAACAAAACAATACTGAAGCAACTAACAACCAGGCTCTACCTAGAATGACAGGCATTGCCGCTCTTCAGGGGTGGGCGGGGGCCGTCGTCTGCAACTCCTGCAAAATAACCACCGCATCAGGACCTGCCCACTTCGGTCACAGGAATTGTTGGCATGCAATTGCTCAGAATAGCGTATAATTAATCACAGTGAAGTCAACTCCGGATATATCCTCATTGGAAAAAACAAAACAATACTGAGCAACTAACAACCAGGCTTACCTAGAATGACAGGCATTGCCGCTCTTCAGGGTGGGCGGGGGCCGTCGTCTGCAACTCCTGCAAAATAACCACCGCATCAGGACCTGCCCACTTCGGTCACAGGAATTGTTGGCATGCAATTGCTCAGAATAGCGTATAATTAATCACAGTGAAGTCAACTCCGGATATATCCTCATTGGAAAAAAAAACATACTAAGCAACTAACCAGCATACCTGCCAACCTTGGGACTTCGAAAATCCTACCGGGAGGTTCACAGTGGGGGGGCTTTTTTTTTTTTCAGTGCAGCACATGCGATGTCTAGTCTACATACGAGGTTGCCAAGCACTAACACGACGTTGCCAATTTTTCGGCCAGTAGCCTCTCCTGGAAGTTCTTGCATGCACAACATCTTACTTTCAACCCGCCCGCATTTCTCTACGTAGTAGGTTGCCACCACGGGGTAAAGCTGTGATGAGGTGTCATTGCTGCCGTCAACTGCAAGCGGGAAAACACGACGCTTCGAGCTTTCCACCATTGCACCTTGTGCCTCTGTAGCCATCTCACTGACAATGGCAGTTGTCTTCGTTCTGCCGCACCCATAGCACTTCGCCTCTTCGCACTTGGGAAGCATCTTGCGCAGAAGTGGTCCAACGTGATCACTCGCGCTCAGCGGCAAATTGTGCTCAATAACAAATCCAGTGAACTGAGGCACTCCGCACGCACAACACGGTCTTCATTACTGTTGCCAAATAAGTTGCTCACAGTCCTCGGCTTCTCAGCAGCACGAATGAAGCTTTGGTGCTTAGTAGTCGCCAATTCAGTTTTAAGTATCCTTTACCACCGTGGGCCACGCTTACGTTGCATGCGCAAGTTGTGCAAAATCCGAACTGTTCACCTTGCCTGGACGGCACGAAACACAGGAATACTGGTAACACTTCAAGACATATTGTAAATGCTTATTCTTGGGTTTCGACGACGCCATGATGCCAAGACAGCTGTGAAAAGCAGATTATTACTACGTTCATTCCTCAATGCATTGTCCTGACCACATGTGAACAAAGTTAGGCTTGTACACTTCGTGCACACAAACGGCTTGGATTCCCATGCGACTTCGGCTAGCTACCCAGCTCGTGATCGCAATCGCAATGCGGCTGTGCTGCATAACGCAGTTTTTTGTTTTCAAGATGGGGGTGGGGCCATTTATCGGAAGATTTATGGCTCTGCGCGTACAATCGGAATAGGTAAGAAATCGGGCGTCACCCGGGTAAATTGGGAGAGTTGGAAGGTATGAACCAGGCTAACCTAGAATGACAGGAATAGCTGCTCTTGTGGGGGGGCTGTCGTCCGCAAGTCCTGCAAAGAACAATAAGGTCAATACTAACCCCCTTTTACCGCATGGGAATATTGGCATTTGGTTTCTCAGATAGTGAAAAATCACAATGAAATTAAATCCAGGATTACCAAAATTTGAAAAAAAAAAAAGCCCTGAAGCCATGAACATGCACTACCACTTAAATTAAGACAAAGTGGCTTATTCTTTGCTATTCCTGCCGAGAATTTCCACGTCCAATCCACTTCTAGTAACAGAATGGTTTTATTTTGCTTGAGAAGCGCTTATAATAAAAGATCATTTCCATCTCGTTTTTAGCAAAAGAAATCCGCGAGTTATCAGCATGCAACCTTACCATGAATGAAGAAACTGTCCGAGCGGAGATGCCGGCTGCAACCATTGCACCAGGGCTCATCTACCACTTGTGACGAAGATGACTATCTTTCCACAATAGAATGGTTAGTGCCATCAAATCAACATTATCGTGAATGGAGGTGACTAGAACGTTGGAATATTGTCACTGCTGATATGGGATTCACCCTCTGAAGCTTCAGTAGATAACCACCTTTCAGATGCATGATCCTTGAGTTGGCTGTCCTGCGCCAATCGCAATGAGCCCACTAGCCATTAAATTGCAGCTTACCCAGCAGAAAATGCAAATTTTTGCACCACCTACAATATTTTCACAGGTGACATTCATTTAAAAATAATTTTTACATATAAGCAAGGGTTTTAATAGATTTTTATACTTGCCTGTTTTACTTTCGAAGTGTTACGAGAACTTTTGCTGGTAATGTTAGGACTGTCTCAAAGTCATGAGACATTTGGTTAACAAACGCCTCTTGAAAAGAACAAAAATAAACAGCCTACACCAATGCTTAACACTTAACACATCTAAAGAGATTTACAAATTTTCCAGTGATTGATGAAAGTGGCCCCTTGCAGGTCACTCATCAAAATTGCTACTCGGCTCAATGCAAGTAAATTTTGCACATTGAAGGTACTATAGTTCATATAGGCAATTTAGAAATTGATTCGGGTTCATTTTGCTTTTCATATGAACACAGCACTCCACGATTATCCACTACATTGCTTGAAGTTAAAAAATCAGCCTCATTTCATCTGAATGCAGAGTGCAACTTGAGAACACTCATTTGGAGCTTGCAGTAGCAACAAATGTCATTTATTGTATGATGCATTGAAAACTTGGGTCAACCCTATAATCACAAGTTCCAGAGCCAAGGTTCGAAGTTCCAAAAAGGCTAAAATGGTTCTGAAATTTCTGAATAAGGTAATTCATTTCAGACAAGTTGCTGTACAAAAGGCCATTTAAGCTTCTCTTACAAGCAAGGAACACAAGTACAACACACTCTGCGATATCAAACATTAATTAGCAAACTATGGGCTAGCATTCATATTGATGAATGACAAACATGCACTCCACATATTAATTGGATGCCAGTCGAAAAATTTAGGGCCAGGAAATGTTTATTTGACTTTGTACATGAGTTAATGAATTGCTTCACTTGGAGGGGATGGTTTCAGATCAGGTCGGCAACTGAAAATGAAAGTACAAATGATCAGCACATTGAAGACGTGGAAGAATGGGAAAAGTCGCAGAGCTCCATTCGCTCACCATTCATGGGCATTTCATCAATTTGGGTACTGTAGTACTGCTCAATGTCTCTCAGGATGCGGATGTCGTCGTTCTTCACAAAGTTGATGGCGACACCTTTCCGTCCAAAACGGCCTGATCGTCCAATTCTGAAAGTCAAATGCAGCACGCAAGAACGTCATATACCCCTTTTCAATAAGCTTAGCATTATACTGTTAGAATAGAGCAGCTTTAAATTGCACCTTATTGATAGCACACCAACTTACCAAAAAGCAGTGTGGCTAACCTACATGTTACAAATATTCCTCTCTGCTGAGTTTGTTTATTACTGCTTAACAGAATAACAGTGCTTACCAAGTTTTGAAAACAGAATGAAAGCAAATAAGGTATGACAAGAGGTTAGGCATCATTCTCTTTCCATTTCTTTATAGTTGCTACAAAAATGGTGCACAGCGTTAGCCAAGTATCTGCTACTGCAATATTTAGCCATTTAACTAGGTTATATTTAACTGCAAAGATAGTTGCAGTGAAAACATCTGTCACAATGTGCAAAAATGTCTGCAAGAATTTTTGCAATATGTGCGCTGAGCAAGCACATCTTTATCTGTTGATCACATTATTCCCATGTGCTGCTTCATGAGAAGGCAAAAGTTTGCTTTGAAACCTTTATATTTCGAACACCAAGGGCGTTGGCTGGCATGCCAGCTGCTGTTTCATTGGAGACAGAACAGCGCCTGCTGTTGAAACTTCTGCTCAGGCTCCTATAGACAAACGGCTCGCGATGCACTGGCACATAGCACAAGACAGGTGCTTTCATTGGCCAGATAACATGTACTAAAATATTACGGTTGAGCGATTATTGCGACAGAAATAGATACCAAAAGTATCCAAAGAAAAAAAGCTTTGCGGGCTCAGTCGTGAACATCTTGTAATAGAAACAATATTTATACGTTCAGTTTTTGACCAGCACAATGCACACAATGCACAATTGACCAAATGCGTTAAGCTGCCACATCCCATTTGAAATAACACAGCCTAATCCGCAAGACGATGAAATCAGCGAGTACAACGTGCAATATTTCGTTGAGATGAAAGTTGTGCAAATACCAAGTTGCTGTGATCTGACATGAGACGAGCGTCCACAAGCATCTAATTACAGCTTCAAATGGAAAAGAGAAAGATGCAGCGCAGAAAATTTCTTCGGCTTGGTGTGCTACCATTCAAGTTAAACGTCAGAAAAGTCTCGGTGGCATCGTCTGAAAACTGAAAAATGAAGCTTTGGAGTTCTCTCTGCTTTTGTTTTTTAATTACAGTTCAACCTCGTTACAAAAGACACTCAAGGGAGCCAGGAAACATGTCGCTTGTAACCAAGGTCTCTTGTATGCAATGTTGCTAACATGGCAAACAGAAAATCAACCTAACCACCTTCATTCAAACGTCTCTTATAACGAAGTGTCTCTTGTAACAGTATTTAACAAGGTTTTACGGCACTCTGAAATGGTGCACAACTCAAGTGACATCAGAAAACGAAGTCGGTAATGGTTGCTCCTCGCTCTGAAATTTTTGTGACCTGTGGTCAATGTGCCAATTTTAAGAATACACACTGTAAATACTGCATGAAGGCATACATCATTTAGTCAATACTGATTACATCACAATGTGAGGCACCCACTTATGCAAGGCTTGAATGTCAGGCTGACGCACTGCCCTGCCTCTCTGAGGCGATATTCCGCTCCAAGTTTGGCACAAGCCTGGAACTTCCGGTGCGATGCAAAACATTAATTAAATGTGTTGGTATGCTATGCCTCACCGTTTAACCTGCCTAAAACATACCAAACCACCCCTTACTTACAAAAAAAAATTCCGCAAAATTAAGCTAACAGAAAAATTTATGATAAAAATATCACGTGTGTTGGGATAGAAATTCGCCCTGCTGGAGCTTGAACCCGGAGTGTTCATTCCAAAAGCCACGATTCTACCCCGAGGCTACCGCAGCAGAAAAGCAAAGCTTTGCAGCAGCTGCATAAAAGAATAAAAACTAAAGCCGTTCCACTCAATGTCAAAGCTGTCGTAAGCGCAGAGCAGTGGTTCGCCATAATAGCCTGCAGCGCCAATATCCGCTCACTGCTGCCACCCAGTGCAATTCAAATTTCCCACCTTCGCAGTGCTCGCATGCCCCCTGCCAGAAACTGCACCAGCGGGAGTTCTGTTCTTTTTGTTTTCCTCCCGTATGTGCCAGCAATGCATTGCCACTTTTTTTCGCTTAAACTAACTCAACGAGCGTTTATAACTTAAGGGGGGACGTGGCAAGTAAAACTATTTTTGCTATTAATGGACCAAATTCATTCAAGTTAGAAGATTTTGTGCAGTTAACTAACCTAATAACAAAACTTAAATCAGGTTGAAGGTATCTTCTATACTTTTTGGGTTACCAGACTAATTACCTTCACAAAGCGGCTCCAAGATTAATTAACTAATTAGGCAAGAACTCAGCGAGGTTTTTATCTCAGAGTGACCAGGAAGGTCTATTCTGTGCAAGGAAGCTATTTGATTATTTCTTTATTTCTGTTAGGTATCCAAAAAGAAAGAGAGAAGTTTCACTTTCTTTTTGACTTGAAACTATTTCTGATTTCAAAAGCAAAATGAAACTTTTCTTGTTCGTTCTTTATGCCAAAAGGATATAATGCAATAGTCTAATAGCTTCCTTGCACAAAATAGACATTTCTGATCACACTGGTGTAAAAATCTTGTTGACTTCGTGCATAATTAGTTCCTTATGTTGATTTCAATTCTCAGATAATTAGCCTTCAAACTCAGAAAGTATAGACGGTATCTTTAACCTGATTTCAGTTTTGTTGTTAGAATGGTTAGCTACATAAATGCTCCTCATTTGGTTCAATTTGGTCCATAAATAAAACAAGTCGTTTTAATTGCCACGTCCCCCCTTAAAGAATGCAGGGGCTGCCAGTTAATTACGCATATTTTGCCCCAAATGTACCTGCAGTTTTCTTGGCGCTAAACAGCGGGGAGATGTATGACAAGTACCAGCGGTTCACGAGTTTCAAAAGCTAATGACTATATGAACCGCTTGGCTTTCGAAGCCCCTGTGGGACGCCCCGACGACAGAACGCCGTGTGGCTCTAATCACTTGGGTCCAGTGAGCAAGCTACGACGACAAGGCTCTGCACTAACGTGCTCTGCACTTAAAAGGAGCATCCCAAGCTAACTGGGCGCACGCAGGAAGTGCTGGGCTTGTACCTATCTGAGAACGGAACGGCGCTTCTCTGAGAAACCAAGATGCTCAAAGAGGGAAAGGGCGCAGTGCAATGGTGGTGGTACGCAACACATACCTGTGGATGTACAACTCTCGGTTGTTGGGCAGGTCGTAGTTGATGACCAGAGACACCTGCTGGACGTCAATGCCTCGAGCCCAGATGTCAGTCGTGATGAGCACGCGGCTACGCGAGAGAAGGGGAGAGAGACAGCTCAGTCGAGGGCACCAAATAAACGTACGGGCTGAACAAAAGCAACACGAATCAATGAGCAGCCTCAAAGGAAGCCCAACAGAAAAAGCGAAGCAATGCAATATAGTTCTCACTTCGCAAGAGCAATTAAAGGAAAAATGTTAAAATTCTATTCCCTACCTCTTTCGAGGTAGGGAATAGAATTGGGGTACAGGGTCTGATTGGAGTACAAAAGAACTATGGCGGCCAGCAGACATGTTTGGTGTGTAATCATGCGTAAGTCGAGTGCTTTTCCACGAATGAATGTGTTCTAGCAGTGATGTAGATATCTTGGTCACAAATACAACGCTCACTTCTCTTGCTCGTGGCATAAAACCTGGCATCAATTGATAAGTACGACACTCGGGGAATGCCAGTCCTGATCAAGGGTCAAACAGCAACCGATTTTTTCTCACGCACAGCAAAATTTTATTTCAATGACGAAGCACATTATAACGACCTGTTCGGTATAAAGAAGCAATACCAATTCCCCTCAAAATTCACATAGAAGCCCGTGTATTTAAAATCTCACAGTAATAGAGCAAAAGTTGCTCTTCCAGACATAATGAACCATTCACCGACCATTTTGTACGGGGTTTTAGGTTGTGCGACAAGCTGCCACATTCCCTACGGAGTAATCAGTCCTTTCAGTGAGTGAGAGTACAGTAAAAATGAAAAACGCTTACACCAAAGGGAATTCCAGTCTACTTTTTTTCTACTTATACCAAGGTTTAACTGTAGACACCCCATAAATGTGGAAAGTGTCCTGCAATGCTGAGCACTGCGAATATAACAGAAATAAATGGGGGTGCTTTTGAGAAGGCTTGATGTGAGCGAGCCTTCAGTCAACAGTGACACTGAGAGAAAAAAAGGGGAGCGAGGGGGCTGGTGTCACCAATGCACGCAGAGATCCCTGCCCACACTTCTGAGGAGACAGCTCGTATTCAACCTGCCATAACCGTTTCATTTTTCGCGGGTGGGACGCTCAGGTGGTTTTATCGAACTGTTATTGGTAACTGCAGTGTGTAGTTAAATTTGAACCCTCATTGCGGTATGAGAAATGTGGCAGGAAAATGTCTCGCCCCTGGTTTGCAGGTGCCCAACAAAAAGAGGGCAAATGCAGAGTTTTTGGACGAAAAATAAAACTTGATTTTTTCACGCTTGAAACGACCCTGAGCTCACTGCAAGAGACGCAGGGTAGCTGGGCGTGATTGTAAGACCCAAAACATTTTGTTACGGCACAACACGGAACCCACAATCTACTAAACGATTTTCACAGAACCCAGGCTACGAAATGATCACTAGAGATTTGTGAAATTACAAGCCCCGCATAAACCACGTAACCCGAACAGTGACATCTTTTCCATCACTCTTTCCTCTTGCTGTGTTCCTGTTCTTCCCCACTGGAGCATTCATATCCCCTCAGACAATAAAGCCATTCTCTCTCCCCCTCAGTGTCCCCTTCACCGCTCTACAAGTGCTTTCTCTCGTGGGATGAACAACAGAGCGCAGGCGCCCTCACCTGGAGCCCGAGCGGAACTCCTTCATGATGGCGTCCCTCTCCTTCTGCGGCATGTCTCCGTGCATGGAGGACACGGTGAAGTTGGCCTCTCGCATCTTCTCACTCAGCCAGTCCACCTGCGGGATGAGAAGAGAGGAGGACAGTGGCAGAGTGAGTGAAAACAGGAACACATGCACAGTCTGTTTCTTGGTGGCAAGGGGTTCCTTCAAAAACCTACTAGAAAGGCGTGCGCCAACATGACTCACTTACAGGGCACCTCACAGCCAGTACTGGAATGATGGGAAGAGTAGAGATTTGTAGTTGCGACATAACTACCATGGCTTGGAACCATAAAAAAGTTTTTTTAAAATAGACCAGGCAGCACTCCCAACAACAGCATATGCCATCGACTCTTGGCATTACCAAGGCGTTATATGAAAAGCACAAACAGCCATTATTACATGCCTTCTTTCACACGTGGCAACAACTACTGGTTTGCTAAAAGTTTGTAAAAAAGCCTAGAGCAGAATCCACCACACATTTAACCCTCCACATCAGTTTGAGAATGTGCCTACTGTGGTGAATTCTAGCCGGGAGCAGATTTTTTTTTTATTTGAATTTGCAAACCAGGGATACTTGATTTCTCATACTGGTGAACATGGCCGCAACCAGAAGTTTGCAAAAAAAATTGGGCCCATCTCCCCGTGAAGGAGACTCGAGTAAATACGTCGCATAGGGGGTGGGTGTATTGCGTTAACGTTTAGTGTTTGGGGAGTGGTGGTAGTGAATGCGTTGTATCAGCAGCTTCTTGACGTAGTTTGAATGAGTCAAGGATATAAGGCGCGTTCGTAGCCTTTCATTCTGTGTTGGTTTTGTGGCGCAGTGGGAAGAGCACCATGTACCTCGCGTTCCGCCCACAGGTAGTGAATGCGTTGTATCAGCAGCTTCTTGACGTACCGTATTTATTCGAATATAGGTCGACCTTTTTTTTCCGAAAATGTGCTTAAAAATTGAGGATCGACCTATAATCGTGACCGAAGAACCTCGACCTATAGTAGTGATCAAAAATGGCGAGCGCACCGAAGCGATCCGTTTTCTCCGTCGCGCCCGGCGCTCCTCAATTTGAGGCGGCAGCGCAGAGCATCTAGAACAAAGACAGGCAAGAAAATAAATAAAAAAATAACAAAAAAAAATAACAAAACAATCTGCGTAAGAAAACCACCCACAGTCACTGCCGGCTATCGCGCATTACCTGCGGCCGAACCGCACGAGCGAGCTTACGTACTGGCTAGAGAGCCAGATTGGCTTGGCTTGATGACTTCGGAGCCGCGGTAGCGCGAGGTGGGGGTAAAGGTGACTTTCGCCACCTAGCGTAGCCACCTCGTGAACGGAACGGCGTTGCCTGCTTCGCTTCCGCTGTCCTCTACT
The DNA here is from genome assembly GCA_013339765.2 of Haemaphysalis longicornis. Lineage (NCBI taxonomy): Eukaryota > Metazoa > Arthropoda > Arachnida > Ixodida > Ixodidae > Haemaphysalis > Haemaphysalis longicornis. The sequence goes on along the minus strand of CM023452.1, from coordinate 193,866,352 downwards.
ATCTCCCGTTCTCCGTTTCATGCGCTTTCTTTGTGTTTGCTTCGTTGTGATTTCCGCACACAACGTTTTTCTCATGCGCATTTCGCGATTTCACGTCGGACTTTATGCGCCGGGTGATCCTGTTTGCTGAGAACTTGAACAACTGCGCCGCTCAGCGAGAGTTAGTCGTTAATGAAAAGCTGATCAGGGGATGGCGGAAACAGTGGGTTAGCACTGCGAGGCGGGATTGGCCGTTCGGCCTTCAAAGCCAGTCGCGGGCGGGGGTGGGTAATGAACTGCGGCGCAAGTTCCGACGACGACGCAGTGTGTGGCTCCGACCAGTGAGGTTACCGCGTTGTAAATAAATGGGAGTTTTAAAAAGTTTCCTCAAGTTTTTTTCTTAAAAGTATGGGTCGACCTATAATCGAATATATTATTTTTTTTTTCGGCGACTTCAATTTTTAGGGGGTCGACCTATATTCGTGCTCGACCTATTTTCGAATAAATACGGTAGTTTGAATGAGTCAAGGATATAAGGCGCGTTCGTAGCCTTCCATTCTGTGTCGGCTTTGTGGCGCAGTGGGTAGAGCACCATGTACCTTGTGTTCCGCCCGCAGGGTCGTGGGATCGAAACCAGGCGCCGGTAAGTATTATTTTTTTTATATAGCGTAGGGGGAGGGGTGCGGACTACTACGGACAACTAGAACGGGTGACATCATGAGTTAAAGAAATGCTCTGCATTTAAAAGATTTCCTGGCCCTTTCTCCAGTAACAATACAGCACTGCATTACAGCCATGCCAAAGATTGTGCTTATTGCACGCAACTGAGGCAAACACAGCTTGTACACGTTTGCTGTTTCTGCACAATTTTAACTACAACGTAAAACGGGTTCTCCTTGCAAACAATGACAAATCATTCAGTGTAACCGTGGCCCATCAAGTGTGGAGCCACACCTGCAACTTTACACTGAACCTTGGCTGAGGCTTTCCAGGTGTCTACAAATCTGTCACACAATGCCAGCATTTTTGACCTGATGTTTACATCAGGTACAGCAAGTTAAACACTTTGAAAATGCAACAGAAATGCACAGCTTTATAGACGCATATGCTTCCGAAACTCGGCCAGATTAAGTAACAGGGTGAAAACCATCAAGACCAAAATTGGAGTAGATCAACAGAGCACAAAGACAGCAACCCCCACACTCAACACGTTTCAATCACTTGGCCACCACAACCCGTATAATAAGTGGGTGTGAGCCGACACATCTTTTCAATGGCATGTGCGATCAAATGAGCTGGCCTAGCCTGCTCAATGTGATTGAAAACCCTTCCTGCAGCCTGGCTTTTGACAAGTGAGGCAAGGAAGTGTGTCGCCCCTGGTTTGCAGGTGCCCAACAAAAAGAGGGCAAATGCAGAGTTTTGGGACGACAAAGCTTGATCTTTCACGCTTGAAACGACCCTGACCTCACCACAAGAGGCGCAGGGTAGCTGGGCGTGAGTATTCTCTTACAGCACCAAACTTATCATAAATGAGAAGAACAAAAGAGATCAAATATTGCTAGACCAACTAAGAATATGAGAGAAGCATGCAAGCCCATGTGTAACTATCTCCTCAATGTTAGAGCAACTTAGCAGAGCTCCACTCCAAACTTACGGAGACTGCCTTGGTGACCGGAAGTTAAGGCCACCTCTAAACCCTTTGAGGTTTTTAGCCGTAATGTACGACGGCAATTTTTTGTCCTCCAAAGTCTTTGCCATACGGGTACGGTTTCGACCCTCCATTTGAAATTTTGCGCCATAATGACGATGCATGCTCACGGGAGGTGCCGCCACCTCCTGGGATTTACAAGAAGCGTTTGAAATTTGATTGTATTACCTTCTTACAAAGATGAACAGAAAGAACTCTCTAGCTTCAGCACATCACACGGTCTGTGCCAATACCCTTTTGTGGTTTCAGTTTTGCCGCGTGATCGCAACGGAGGTGCACAAGATTTGATTCTTAATCAGCACTCCTTTGCAGGGGCGGCAAAGCTGATTTTTATTTATTTTGGAGCTTGTTTATCACCGATGCTCACGAGGTATTCTCACTCTCGTTTACTGTTCCCGCTTTTTTTTTTTTTTACAATTTACTCCAGACTTATCACATTCTGTGCATTCAAAATCCGCAATGAAGTAATTTGGCCATCTGGGAAAGTTTTTTCAAAAAAAAAAAAAAACGACCCTCCCAAGGTTAACGATTCTTATAGAGCAAAGGTGATGCCCCAGATTGGGACATTCTCTAAACTCAAATCCCACTGTTACCATGTTACTTTGCTCATTGCACTGGTGCAGGACTTATTCGCGGGCACCAAGTGTGATCCCACTGCCACGCATCATGCGCTTCTTTAGGCACAGTTCACTGTGGAGCGTGCTTCGAATGAAATGACAAAAGATCTACAGTGCAGGGGGAGAAGACCGCGCACCCACCTTCCTCTTGGTGTTGCAGAAGATGACCGCCTGGGTGATGGTGAGGGTGTCGTACAGGTCGCACAGGGTGTCAAACTTCCACTCCTCACGCTCCACGGCCACAAAGAACTGCTTGATGCCTTCCAGCGTCAACTCATCACTGGGAGAACGAGAGACACGCCACCGTCACAACCCAGCTCCCCACACTTGCTAATGATGAAAAAAGTGCGCCCAAAACTGCCCCCACCCCCCTCCCCCCGCACATAAAGTTGACCCTAGTCAATTTGATCGAATTTGAGGACCCTTGTGTTAGGGCATAAAGCCACACATTAGGGTTATTTTGATGGACCACTTAGAGTCAACTGTACAAGTACTACACTTATAACTCGAGCGAAGTTGTACAATGTTTACTGAACCCAATGTATCGCTAGGAGCTCTAGCAGTGTTAACAGCAGCACACGCTCTGCTTGCTAAAAAAATGGGATTATTTGGTGCAGTTGAAAGCAAGATAAAGACAGTAAGAACAATCTCATGAAACTCAGTGAAAACATTCGGGAAATCTTCATGAAAACTTTCAACTTGAGTAACCACCAAGGAGGTAGTCATGGCCAGAGCAGGCTGCTAAGTGCAACTCTCTCAGTTGACTGTCTTCTCTCCTCAGCAGCGATCACACTTGCATGGGGCAGTCCGGATTCAGTATGTTAGCTACTTGTACTGCAAATCCAGGCCTCAGAACCCGTGTCCACAAGAGAAGTAAGCCAATCCCATTCACCCATTCCTTGTGGCATGCTCCTTTTGCTCTTTTTCTAGTGTATAACGTTTCTCTCTGACACCACTAAAAACATGCACGTGTGTACCTCGCTGCAAAGCAATGCACAAAAACTGTTCAAAGTTCCCCCAGACTGACCGTTTGACAAGGATCCGCACCGGGTCAGTCATGAACTTGCTGGTCATCTCCAGGATCTCGTGGGGGAGGGTGGCCGAGATGAGCACCACTTGGGTGCACGGCGGCAAGTACCGGTACACGTCGTAGATCTGCTCCTTGAAGCCTGCACGCACACAAAGGTGGTGTCTCAGTACTGGACGTACTTCCAGTCTCAAAACGCACAAACACCGTGCTGACTTTATTACTAATGCACGTGCGATTTTCACAGAAAAAAAGGGAACTGCAAAATCTTTTAGCACAGGTACAAGCCGCCGTCGCCAGAACTTTGATTATTATCGCAGAACGGCATATCTTCAGAAGTCTCGGATCACAGCTTCCCCTTCCCAAGTGCGTGCACAGAAATACAGTTGCCTCCCAGGCCTTTTGGTGTAAGGAAAGACTGGAGTAATCAAGCCTTTGCTTGCGCAAGTGCAACTATGGTTGCCCTACACAGTCAGTAACGACAGGCCATCACTAGCACGGTTTCAATTTGTACTCGACTCTATTGCATGACAGTTTCTGACATAGTGACCCACTTTCCACAAGAAAATGAGTGCACTCGAATAATCGTTCCCAACAAGACCTGCACAACCCTCTGAATAGTATAGCTGCTTACTGGCATTCGGAAACCAATGGCAATGCAGACGCACCTTTGTTCAGCATTTCGTCAGCCTCGTCGAGGACCAGCATCTTGATGGCACGTGTGCGCAAGTTCCTCCTCTTGATCATGTCTGCAATGAAATCATTGGTATGAGGAATGCATACGGTACTCAGACAAGGGGACAGCTGCAAGCACCAGACCCCCTCTCTACACACCCCCACCGGCCGATTATTCAAATATGGGCCGTGCACCATCGGACCACCACTGGACATGTACACCAATCTATTCCAGACAGGGCAACTCAGCTGAAATTTTGTTGGCAATGTTCAGATGCATGGGCGAGTTTGAGTCAGCTATTCCCCTCCAACAGCCTGCTATCGATAAATCTACAAGCTTATTTAAAAACTCTTACAGTACCCTTCGACACGCATAACAACCTAGGACAAAGTTTCAAGGACTGAAGTTCCAGCTTCGATGCGGCATTTTGTTCAACAACACTGCGATGACCTACAAACAACATAAACAACTTTCAAAGAAGATGGCGGCCGCCTGAAGCAACACTACAATGTGCACTCACAAAAGGATGACTGACAACTGCTGGGATCAGAAAAAGTTGACGGGATGAACTCCTCTTCCGAGTGAATTAGCAAATAAGCATGAAAAAGTGCGAAAAAAGAAAAAACAGAACAGCACAGTGTCCATACGCTCTCAAGTTGTCTTTTTTTTCCCACTCTTTTGTGCTCAGATTTGTACCAACTGGTCCTCCAACAATCTGAATTGGCAACCCTCAGGGCATAGTTTCCTACTAATATATTCTAGAGGGAAATCTGGCGCTGTAGTCACGGGCCGCCGTGGGTGGTGCCATTGCAGCTAGCAACGTTCCTCACCTACTTGGCCTAGCTAGACACATAGCTTCTCTTTAGTCGCTAAGCCAAAATCAATGAAAAAGGGTAACATTTTTTTCTTGTTCATCTTGCATGAAGCTTCTAAATATTCGCCGACAAATAAATTTTTCGGAGCTTCAATTTCATAATAACAAAACAAAATCAAATAATCTTTTACAGTAATATTGTTGCATTTTTGCAGCCAAAGGCAACTTTTCAGCCTGTTCATGAGCCATGCCAAGGACAAGTGCCCGCCCGGTACATGGCGATACCCTCGCTGAGGCACGGCCCCCCTAGACAGTGGTGCAAGGTTTCCCTCTAGTATAGATATATTATACTCGGTGACAACTGAAGAACGGCACCGGAAGTTGCCGCTGTGCCTTATCACCGTAGCCGGATGTTTCTCCACGCGGCGCAAGTAGGGCGTTACTGGGAATTGTTTGAACATGGCATGAGCCGTTCCCGTGATTTTTTGGACTTGATATGCTTACAAACGACTCCAGTGACGACAAACAAACTGCGTGAGACAAGGCAGACGATATCACGCATTCATAGCAAACCCTTTCAAAACGCGCGCGCACTGACGTCACGGGTCCGGCGCTTTGGTGGAGTGATACACTACCAGAGGTGGTGCCGTTCTTGAGTTGTAACCGAGTATAGTACGAAACTCTATGCCCCGAGGGTAGAGTAAGTTCATAACGTGCAGCCATGCGGGTCTCACCGAAGACACGTCCTGGGGTGCCCGAGACGACGTGCTGTCCGTAGTCAAGCTTGCGGATGTCCTCGCCCAGGTTGGTGCCCCCAATGCAGGCGTGGCACTGGACGTTCATGTAGTCGCCCAGGGCCAGGATCACCTTCTGGATCTGAACGGCCAGCTCGCGGGTGGGCGACAGGATCAGCGCCTGCGTCTCCCGCGTCTGCACGTCGATGCTCTGCAGCACCCCGATGGAGAAGGTAGCCGTCTTGCCTGTGCCCGACTGGGCCCTGTTGTCCGGGGAGGGAACATCATATAAGTAAGGAAAAGGGACGAGTAGGGGAAGGGGGCTGTTGTGGTGGGAACACCAATACTCACTGTGCAATGACATCTCTGCCTTTGATGACGGGCTTGATGGAGCGCTGCTGGATGGCCGATGGCTTCTCAAAGCCTGAGGAAGAGGAAAAAAAAAGTAAGCTTGAGTCTACAAATCCACTGCAATATAAACAAACACACACACACACATAATGTATAAGTACGACCTGGAAGGAAGAAGAAAATGCAGACAAAAGCAGATTATTTTCATGAAACAATAGGCAGAGTGAAATCCTGTCCCGCAAACTTGTGTCTCGGCATATGGCCCGGTTATAATAGATGAAAATTTTACAGGTCTGATGCACTTTGTAACAAGTTAGTATTAGGACTGAGAAAAATCTTCCCAACTTTTAATTTCCTTCGCCACCCAGCTGGCTATTTTCACGCAACTGCATATAAAGTTCTGTAAAAAGGTTCTACTTTCATCTAGCCACTCTTTTCTCGACCTCCAGGGAAAAGACCTTGTTGGGAAGTTAGTTAAGCACTTAGATACAGTATGCTGTGAGCTGCCACAAAAACGAGAAATATTTCTTGCCTTAAAGCTTTTGCGCTACACACTTCGAATACATTATGCTCCGTCTAACCTACATTGGTGTGTTGCGAACCCATGCCGTTTGCGTAGGAACAAGTGCCTGCCCCTAGGCCACAGAGTTTGAACAGCGGGCGTCTTTTAGTTCAGTTCAACAGAATGGAGGGAATGTCCAAGAAAACCAATAGATGGTGCCAGGTATACACAGAAAGTGCTAAACTTGCACCCATCTGAGAATGGAATGTCACTTTTTAACCCTCTAAGTTGCAAATTACAGCAAAAGACCAACCACCCATACGACACATCCCTGTTCTTGAACATTACAAGGCTTGTGTTTCACCCCTAGATGTCGCGCTGGTCGAGGGGCTTTTTATCACATCTGCTACTACACACCTGGCCAAAGCCCGCGTAGCCCTAAAACGGGTCACCCCAGACCACATACTTGATGGGCTGTGTAGGATAAAAAAAAATAGTGGGGCTGTGAATACTCCGATGTCTGTCAGCAATGTTTTTCGTTTCCCACAGCAGCGCGCCCAACACGAACTGTGACCAATATGCTCCCCGAATCTTTCCGTATCCTCAGCAGACACGAGGCCATGGCAGGGTATTTTCAATATCTTGAAACTATAGCTCGTCTGTTGTAAATAGCTACTTTGAAACAAGACCAGATCGTGCTAGGAGTTTGGAAGAGTGAAGTTCTTTCAAAAGAGCCCATCTTATCCCAGTGCTGCACTTATGAAATCCCGTTCTCTGTGAAACCAGCTGTTGCTTTATTAAGCCACTAAAAAGGTAAAAAAAAAACTCCAAAGATACAAGTTTTATTTTGCTGATACGCTGTATGGATGCTGCAATGAACAACCATTTCGGCTTTTGCTGCGTGCACGCATTTCTGAATGCGGACGATTATTTTGAAAGGAAAAAAAAACACAAATTGTGTTTTCTGAAGCTAGCCTTTTGTATTCTCGTTAAACCTCCCACTGCACAAACAGCGTTTTGGTAAAAGATTCGTCTTGCCTAACAACTGTCGTATAACTGCGTCACAGGCATCGGCTCTGGCACGTTCTAGCTAGCGTCACTAAATAAGCTACGCTGGTGACGCTAGTTCTAGCCGTCTCCAAACCCAGAAGCCTGCTGTGTAGAGCCAAGTTAGTATCGCCAACGACTTAAACATTCGCGTCCGATTCCTTGCGCTACGTGTTCACAAAGAAACAGTTTAAAAAATGAAAATCAACGAAGGACGCCACGCGGGGCATATTAAAGTCGGGAGTTGACTTGAACTTCGCGTAGTCCAGATTTGATTATAGAAACAAGCAGGGGAAACATTGACACTCCGTTTACACGGTAAACGATATTTTGATTAAAATCAATGAAGCGTGACTAACAGCGGCCAAAGCTGGCACAACGCACGAAACAGACCGCAACCAAGGATGGCCATGCCCGTGGAAGAACGTTTGAAGGCTACGCAGATCGGTACATAAGTTAACCACAAAGGTTATGACGCAAACACCGACCCAAAGCTTGACACACTTTCCGGTGCAATTATAAAACCGCTAGATCCATGCTTCCGCGCCAAAAACGCCCGCACAAGCGGATTTTAGCGGGTACTACGAACGAGTGCCAGCGGGTTAGGCCCAGCATTGGAACACAGCGCAGTTCGCTTATGCACTTACCATATGAATAAATGCCTCGGAGGAGGTCTTCTCGTAGGCCGACGGCGTCAAACGTTGGTATCACTTCCACATCTTCACTTGTTTCAAACTCAACATTCGATAAATCCTCAGCCTGCACAACGCGGCGACGTGCAGGCGCGGCCATTTTGGATGAATCGAATGGGACGCTGCTGTGATGACGATGCGACTAATACCACAGAACAGAACTTCGGAATAAAATAAAGCGTATAAATTTGTTCAGCAAAAACATTAAAGAATGAACATTTTTCGTAGTCATTAGACATAAAGCGACAACATAAAAACTACTTGTATTTTATGACGTATTCGTGACGTAATCACCGTTTGTTGTGGAACTACAGCTGTTGGCAGAACGAGGCACTTTAACCAGCACTCCAGTGGTACTTGATTCATCATTACAGCACTGACCGGTGCGTGCGATATTGCGTTTTCTGCCGAACAGCGTATACCTGGCGCCTAAACTTTCCAGCGGTTGTATTCACACTGTATTGACGTCTTGTTGTCACCATTGCGGTCATCAGCTGCCACCGTGTAGCAACCGGGTGCGCTACGCACTTGCCTGGCATCATTGCGTGTTTGCAACGCATGTTTCTAGGTATATTGTCTTCACCGTACCACAAATAAGTTTTGAGTGCTTGGTTCGTTCAGAAAATATATCAACTCGGTCCACGTGCAGTTGACAACAGCGGGTTTTGCGCGTGGTTCGTCACATCACTTCGCTTCTTTCCTCATTCTCGCCTCGCAGGCCGCAGACATGGGCCGCATATTTCTAGAGCACATTGGGGGCTCCCGGCTCTTTTCTTGCGCAAGCTGCGACACCATCCTGACGAATCGCAGCGAGCTGATCAGCACGCGGTTCACAGGAGCCACGGGAAGAGCGTTCCTCTTCAACAAGGTGGTCAACCTCAACTTCAGGTAATGCTCGAAACTGGCTTGCGACGTTCGTCTCCATCGCCCCTTTCATTGTGCGCGAAGGTAACGTGCGCAGTCTGAGGAAGGATTGAAGAGCTACTTCAGCATTTTTACGGGCGACTCATTGAAGCTTACTCAAAGTAAAACACAAAGAAATACGTGGTTTAAGTAGGCTGGTAAGTAGATGCAGTGCAATGGCAACGCCGTAATGCGGTTACATAACTATGCGCACATGAGAATACAGTTTACCATCATCAAACAAGCTACTTTCTAGCCTACCTAATTCCAGTCGTTTTGGTGCGCAGCTTTTCAAATGAGGCAGTGACTCAGGGCTTAGGGAAGCATACATGTTGTCGGCCTCACAGTTAACATTGCCTTCAATTTGGAAAAAGAAGGGCGTTGTCATTTGTTTTAACAACACTTACCGGTCATTGTAAACTACTGCAGCTGTAGTTACGACTAGTCCTGGGGTGCAATAAGTTTCTGCGAAGGAACCACCTTAAATTCAGCCGTACAGCTACAAAGAAAAGATATGCAGCTTTCTCAGTAACTTTGCAGCTGAAGAAAAATCCACTCTGTCCAGTGCAAGGTGTGTGTTGCATCTACCTGGTATAGCTTTCATCAGTCGTGGTTGCGAACTGTGGATGTCAGGGACTAGAAATAGTGGCACGAACCTTGTATTGGGTTTGTTTGTTTGTGTTTTGTATTTACCACCTGGTTGCGCCGGGCTGTGTTATCTGTGTACCAAGTGAAGCGCTTGTCCCATTCTTTATTTTTTATGCTGCACGGGTTATTTCATTTGATAGGGAGAGTGTTTCGCCCTAACATCACCACACTATAATAGTCTTCTCTGATGTAGAGTGTTCTTGATGTAATTCGAAATTTTGAGAAACACTCGCGCCGAAAGGTAAATGCCCGTAGAGCCGACGCCACATGCAATCGGTTTCGCCGACACTTGCCTGCGCACAGTCACTTTGTTGACTGCTGCTTCACCGCCTGTGTATTTTTTTAGTGGTTAGGGGAGCACAAGTTCGCTCCAATAAACTTGTTTTTCCTTCAAGACAGCTGCGTCATCTTTGGCTCCATGGCAATATGTGCCATCTATTAGATATTTATGACTGTCCCGTCTTACCCCGCTTCCCCTGTCCAGTGAGGTGCAAGACCGGGTGATGCTGACGGGGCGCCACATGGTGCGCGACGTGTCATGCAAGAACTGCGACACCAAGCTTGGCTGGGTGTACGAGTTCGCCACCGAGGAGAGCCAGCGGTACAAGGAGGGGCGTGTGATCCTCGAACGGGCGCTCGTCACCGAGAGCGACGGCATCGAGGAGCACGTGGGGAACTGACCCGACCGCAGTGCCGCACCCGACAAGAAGAGACACAACTACCCCCACAGTGCGAGAGACTGTTCGCCTTGACCTTGTTTCTACGGTCTTCTACGGGGCCCGCTCTGCTCACTTGACCGCAGCGTTAATTCCCAGACTGTCATCACAAAGGGAACTGAATGCTGCTTAGTGGTTTGCCAGGGCCCCCGAGTAGAGGAATGTCGTCCTTCATTGTTGAGCAAGGTTCACGCACAATACCAATCACTGAAGCTGCACGGTGCTTTTTAGATGTTCAGTGATTCTCTGCTGCTCGGTTGCTTTGAAGTTGGGAATTCGGAGCGAGGTGTCGGGCATTGCGAATGGCATTTTAAAAAAGCCCACTTGCAAGTTTGTCGATTAAAATTTAAAAGTTTCAATTTTGGCTGAGTCTGATGCGAGAACTACCGTATTTATTCGAATATAAGGCGATGTTTTCTTGAAAATCGGTAGTCTCAAAGTCATACCTTGCATTATATTCGAAGCTCAGTATATACATATGGCATTTTTTTTTTTTGCTCTCCAAACTGCACCCTCGCCTTATAATTGTGACCGCCTTATAATCGAATAAATACGGTAGGCTTATGGGGGTCTGTTGCACTCGAGTCGGCGTCACAGTTTCGAGGGTGCAGGTGTTTGTCCCTCCAGACTCCCTCCGGCACTGGTCCTTGTCTAAGCCAGCTTCCACAGATCTGTGTCGTTTTACAGTTTCAGATTTTCTGTGAAAGAAGTCTTGTTTAGGTGTGTGGACTACAGTTCATGAGGGACATGCTGTTTGTTGAAATTGGAACGTTGCTGTGAAAACGAAGCTTGTAGCACATCAAGTGCTGTGCTGTACCAGAATTGTTTAATGCGAAAGCATTAACTGTCACATTGAGCAAAAAAGTTGGCATCCCGCGTCTGTAGTAGCGAAATGGCTCCTGAACCTCCCATTGGCTGCGACGTGTAGCTCATACTTGCAGAAATACCCACATAAATGCTGGTAGGATTTTCTGTTTCGTGCGAGTCGCAATATTTGCAGTGTTGCATACCTGCAGAGGGGTGTAGACCAGCAGTTGCCATCAGGTTAAATGTCCCATTCCGTCTGTAGGAGTAAGGTGGCTCTAAATCCTCACATTGGGGGTGTAGCGCGTGCTTTGTGTTAAACACACAGGAACACACACTGTTAACCCTCTGCTGCAGTCCGGACCTTTTACCCAATTTCCGGTCGTTCCGGTCTGCAGCTATTTTGCCCGTTTCTGGCACCGCAAAGAAAACCACAAACTGCGCAAGAAAGCCTCACAGGATATTTATTTTTAAAGCAAAGCTTGCTACCTTTACCAGCAACGGTCCTTTGCGGCATGTGGGACAATAAACTCCCAAAGGGGGGGGGGGCAGAGGGATTCACTCGGGCGAATTTACCCAGTGTTCCCCACGCAGAGGTGCCTGCCCGCTGGCGGGCGCGCCAGCGGTGCGGCTTTGTCGTCTGCTTTAGGACAGGTTGTTTTGGGCCTGTTTTGGCCGCAGCTTCGCATTCCATTGCGCGCTTCCTTCGCATGGCTTGATTAACTTGTTCGACAGCACCGCCTGGGTAACCCGCACCCCGTGGAATTAAGTGTTCGTACGGCAAAAATACATTAAGGATTGGTTTGCAAGGCGGAAAAACAAAATGTACAACCCACATACATCTGGCCACTAGAGAAACACTACCTTTTGCGCACTGCTTGCCACGAATAAGGCTCCGTTTTCTAAATTGGTGAATACCAATTCGGTCATGTTTTAAGAAGTTTTACAAAAGGCGAAAGTAGCAACTGGATCTGATAAATAGCGATTATAAAAGTTCCCTAAGCTTTCTCGCGATTCTCAAACTTACTAAACTAACTAGTTTAAGTCGGTATAAATGGGACTCAGCTAAGCTCGCATGCCAAATTGTTTCGGCGTCTGTGCTTGTGTTGCGCGGTGGTGTAGCCCCGAGCTAGCACATCAGGATGGCTAGGTTCTGCTGTCTCACCGTTCGAAAGACGCTCCTCTCCATTTTCTTTCCGCTGACGCACGGCCGGGCTACAGCGAGCGGCCTCCGCCGCTTTAGCCTGGCTGTGGCCGACGCTTCTGCGTTCGGGACTCTGCCCCCGGGAATTCCAGGTAGCGGCTGGCAGAATCTCTGGTTTCACTCTTTGTAGAGCCACGCATGTCAATTCAACTGACGTCGCATGGGCAACTGTTGTGGGTGTCGTTTAAAGCTTTGCTTTCCAACCACCTTCACAGCGTGGATTGGAGCCAATTTTTTTCTTTTGCATTCTGCTTGCAACTTTTTACCAATATTTGAGCAGCGTGTGAGACCGCTCGAAACAGTCTCCTCGGTGCAGGCCAGGGTTTTTATTGCAGGTTTTGCACCACGACAGTTTCCCTCCTACCGCCTTTTGTTTTTCTGTCGCTAAAAACAGCACAGTCCTTGTTGCTTCACCCTGGGAGCTTGTGGATGAAATGGCTCGTCCCATCTGACCTTTACTCACACTCCATACTTGCAGATAGGGCCCAATATTCGGCTCGAGCCCTCGGGACACCCGCTAGCTGTTGGATGAGGTTGATGAAGTAGTGCAGGTTTCCTTGCTCTTTTTCACCATGATTTTGCAGCTGTGTGCGCCTCTACATAAAACTGTGGACAATGAAAACCTCTCGATGCCAGAAAAAAGCTTTGGCCACCATTTAATTGTCTTTCACAACATGCATAGCTCACACAGTAATGGTCCGCACGGTTCTGTCTCTACAGCTTTCAAGGTCTTGGTCACTCGCTTCTGTCGAATCACTGTCATCACTTACTGATGGAGGCACGCAGTTCTCTTCCTCACCGAAGTCGTCATTGCTTTCTCTAAGTGCACCACCGTAGAACAGCCATAATGAGGAAGTGGCCATGCTTGTCAGCAAACAGCGTGCACGTGAAAACGCTCTGGAATCCAGAAAGACCGTGCTTAATGTTGTGCTTCAATGCGCCGACGCAACGCAGGCGATGAGGCGCGCCGTAGTGGAGGGCTCCGAATTAATTTCGACCACCTGGGTATCTTCAACATGCGCCAAAATGTCGCACACATGGGATTTTTTGCTTTTCACCTGCACCAGAATAGCAGCCGCTGCGGCGGGGAATCGAACTCGCGTCCTTGTGCTTAGCTCAAAGAAAACTTCAACAAATTTCACTTACCCATCAAGAGATGGCGCATCATGTATACAACGTATGCCGGCACATCGCAGTGAGAAAAACCGCGAAAACACATGTTGGGCATAACCCTACTACGTCTAGACCGCTACGGCCATTTTGCATAACCTGACAATGGACTGTTAAACAATGCCTGAGCACGCACAGAGGCACATTGAATGTGTAGAGTGTGGCGCCCAGAAGCAATGTCACATTAGCATGAACCCCACTGGCCACGCCCATTGACGCAACAGTCGCCAGCGAGGCAGTACGTACAATGCTGCTGTGGAGTCTGGAGTATCTACACCGCTGCAGGCCGCAACTTCTACAGTAGCGAAAGGTGGAACACGCCACCAGTACATAGGAGAAAACATAAAGGAGCACTTGACTGATTGATTGTGGGGCTTAATGCGCCGACGCTTCGCAGGCGATGAGGCGCATTGTTGTGGAGGGCTGCGGATTAATTTTGACCACCTGGGGATCTTGATGTGCGCGGAAATATCGAACACACGGGTGTTTTTGCTTTTCACCTCCATCAGAAAAGCCGTCACCGCAGCCAAGAATCGAACTGGCGTCCTGAAGGAGCACTTGGCGGGGTTCAAGTGGACATTAATGCTTTCGCATTCAAAATGTGTAAAGAGTGTCCTCGAATTTTTTCCCAACTGTGACTTTTTTTATCACAAGTTTTTGTCTCCTTGGTGGGGGTAAAATGCCAGGTATTTGCCCCTTGAATGTTACAGCTTCTATTTGAAGTTCCAAAACCACTGCACTGTACCTCTCATCTTTCCCCATCCTCATGATGTTGAAAACCAAGCACATTGCCCATCAACCTGGCCAATGAATTTTGCGAGTGCGTGTTGTAGTCGATAAACTATGCTCTGGAACATTTTGCGTGCGGCGACATGCCTGATTGAGGCTGCGTGCACGTGTACAGTAGCCGACCGTTTTTTCAGACTCGAAAAATTCGGACTTGCTGGATATTTCGGACTTTCCCAAGGTTCGCCAGTTGTCCCATAGGAGCAATGACTCAGATTTTTCCAACTGCTCTTTTATTCGGACTATTTTTAGTTCCCCTCCAGGTCTGAAAAAATCGGTCGGCTACTGTATACGAAAGTTTGTTGATGTCCTGCACTATCTTGAGTCCTTGTTAATTACAAGTTTAGAAAGACTGTGAAAGAACGCACACTTGTGTAACAAACGAGTGAATGTAGTAATGTGGATCTGTGGAATACCGTTAACGTGCTGTATGTACTCCTTGCGAGAAAGCAATGGGTCGTCCTGATTCTGACAATTTCTGACAATTTTGTGTGGATGCCTATGACGGGCATGAGAGAACCCAGCAGCGCTAGCATTTTGCACTTGTGCCGTAAAAGAGACACTGCTCTTGACCCTTCATGCAGTAAGAAAAAACATGCTATTTCCGATTTAATGAGTTTCTATTATTGAAAAGCTGCAAGGTCAGTTTTTGCCAGTGAACAAGTGCGTGGTGCGGTGGCTCACTCAAGCTCGAGTCGACTTAGAAGGCAAGTTGAGCCAAACCACCACCCACACGTAGGCTTTGTCACTGGCGTTTCAAGGGGCATGAAGTTTGCGATGAAATTGGTATCATTGTTATTTGTACAGAGCAGTCTTTTGTACGAACCAAACTTCATAGCTACGTTAAAAACAGGAGATTGTCACCCAAGATCGCAATGCTTCTTGTATCGAAAATTGCTATTGAAGGGTATTCCAATTCCTTTAGGAGTGTCGATCACTATTTTCAGGGCAGGCGCATGGTCTCTGTGGAGATGTAGGCAATTCTTGCAAAAAACAATGACAGGGAGACATGGTTTCTATGAGTATTTAATGGCACACAATTCCACTAACAGAGGGAAAGTAGAAAAAAAAATCCTGCTTAAGCAGAGGACACGCATGGCAGTGTAACAAGTGCACGCAGAACAAGCTGCCAAAGATTTGTTCCCAAATTACGCGCAATAACTTGTCTCTCAATGCGCATGGTTCACAAAATTGACACACACAAACACAAAATCGCAATCGATTGTATTGATGCCTCGTTCAATCGCTACCAACCTAGATATATTTGATCATTTTGTAACGATGAGCTACACTTTGAATGACTGCGGATACTATCTCTAGTTATACGTTTTTTTACGCACACGAAATGCAAATGCACGAAATTGTAAAACTCAAACCATACCTTGGGCATACTCTCTCGATAATGTAATAAATACAGAGGAAGAACCTACAAAATCACGCGTCTTAAAGCTGCTGCACCCCGGCAAGCAGCGACTCTCGCCATTCAACTCTGTGTGGCTAATCACCGGATAAGCACGAGAGTTTCGTAGAGGGCATCTTGGCAAACTCAATACAAGGGTAAAGGAAAATGACACCAAAAAAGGGAGACTGTTTGAGGCTTAACAGGGCAATAAAACAATCGTCTAGCTACGTACATTTAACTCTATATCCTAGACAGCATCAGAAAGTGTTGATTCAGAAGTACCAAAGCCTCAGAAGTGAGTAAGCAGTCAGTTTGGTTTGCCTTCCCGAATGCCGAGGCGATGTTTGCCAACAAGTGGTGACTGCAGAGTGCATTCAGTCTCAGTCTCGTTGCACCATGACACCAGGTGGACACAGTCAACTCCTTCCATAACGCAGGAACTTACTCGCACGTGATTTTTCACGTGCTTCAAACCGTCACGGGAACAGCCTTCGACAAACTCGCGTGTGTGATTAAAAATAGTAGTGTGCACTGCATCTCAGCATGTAACAAGGTGAAGAGTGTTTGTATAAAATTATTTTTTTTGTGCATTCTCAGTGCAGAAAAAAAAAACAAGAACTGAGATCAATGTTCGATGTCAGACAGGAAGACATTCTACCATTTTTTGTTTTCCTATTTTCACTTGTGCCCTGCATACGGTTTCACTTCACAAAACATACAGAGTAGTTTCCCCGATATTTTCTCTGTGCGAAAGTGCTTTACAAAAATAAAATTTGCCAGAAATGTTCTCTCATGTCTCGTTGCATGAACTGCGGTGGAATATGAACATCAACTGTGGAGCGTAAGTGTGTACAAAAACTGAGCTGCTTATTGAGACATTGTGCGACAAAAGCTGAAATGAAATCTTCAGCATACACCAAAATTATTGCGGGGAATATTCCTGCCAGTCACTGAACCAGTTATTAACATCAAGTCGACTTGCATGAAAAAAAGGAAATGAAGGATGGACGTAAATATTTCAGAAATGAGGTCCGAAAATTGCAGTGGTATTAAAAAACTTGGAACGCCAACTTGCCGGTTTTACAGACCAAGAACCACATTCGTTGCTAAATTGGTGAGTTTGCATTAATTGGCGCTAGGTTGAGAGATCTAGTGAAACAAAAAAAAGGCACAAGGACAATTTCTACCAGGAGGTAATAATTCTGTTTACTGCCAGACTTTGCGATAGTAATTTCATATGTACTGCACTTCACAAGATGCTATGTTGTGAAGTTGTAAAGCTAATGTGCCGATTTTGTTCGAAGCATTTGACTGGTCATCGGAAATTATTTCCTTCGCACTGCTGAAGGCACAGTTAAGCTAAAGCTTGATCTGAACTCCAACTGGCATCTAAAATACAAATAATAGGGAATCATCCTGAGCTCATTGCCTTTTAGCATTTCGAAACAAAAAAAAACCTTCGTACAAGTACTTTGAGCAATTAGAAACTGTCCCCACTAGAAAAGGCACTCTTACCCACTGCTCTGCCTTAAGAAGATACACAAGAAACAAGATTGCTCTAAGGCCGTATATCGTTTAAGCCTAGCTAGCAGCTCTTAGAGTAGCTAAATAAGTGTTACGCCTTCTTTTCACACGACATCTGCAACACGACAATGGCACTTTGGTTCAACAAAACACTCTAGTTCAAAGCATCGACTATCCATTTCAGCTTTGCCTCTAGTTCAGTATTAGCTCTATGGTTGCATAAAGGAAGAAACAGAAACGAAGCCAAAAGAGGCCCCCAGAAAGAGCCCGTGTAAGCAACACTAGCCTACGTTTCGGTCTATCTTGACTATTAACCTACACCTGGGCTATTGATCGTCAGCATGGGCAGCTACTTAACGTCTACTCATTAAATCCAAGCAAACAACCTTGGTCCACGGCACTCTGTGGTTGCTGACTTCTGCGTAACGCTGAACGAATACGTTAAAAAAATGTCGAAAAGCAAACTGAAACTGGACCGAACCCCGTTTCACCTGCAGGCACTGGACTGACTCCCTGGGTTACTAATTCTATCAAATGCCCAGCGAAATGTAAACTGGACGAGATGATGTATAAGAAAATTGTACGCCGTGCAAAAGCCGCACGATTATAAAAAAAATATAGCTGCTACTATGTCGCAAACCGTGACGACGGCGCAAGAAAATTACCTGGCGAACTTGTGCATTTATCGCCGCGCACAACTCGCGCCAAGCGTATAAAATAAAATCTGCTTAGAACGCACCGAGCTAAAATCGTTGTGCGTTCAGTAAATACAACACGTAGAGTATATCATCCTAAATAGCTTGGCTCAAACTGTCTTCAAATTCGGCATGGTCGCTGTTTGATTGACGACAGGGTACTGTTCTATATATATCAAGTACTGCTGCTACAAGATCGGCGTCCGTTACCCCTGAATGAGCATGAATAGCTTACGATTTAAACAAAGATGCTTAACACCCAGCAACATGAAATGGCACTAGATACGGCCATTTCAATGAAATGGACTCCTAGGGTGACATCTGTGCACGAGTAGGAGGTCTAAGCTGCAGCGCATTGGCCTCTAGAACTACCCAATGTCGCTAACACCCGGGCGTTGCATATTATTTACGGTGTAAGTTTCACCACCAAACTAAATTGGGATCATAATCTACAACAGCACTGGACAAGCTAGTCCATCATAGCTGGTTTTCGGCTATAACAGGCACTGATGTGAAATTACTTAGTACACTTTTCCACAGCACATTGTTGCATAGGCAAAAAATATTCTATCGGCACAGAATTTACAGGGAACTGGTTTTTGTCCCTTTGGCTTCTATGGGTTCAATGCAGGCTGCTGCTGCTGCTGACTGTGGTCATATTCACTCTTTGTGGAAAATCTTAAAATGAGTTAGCTTAGCTGGAGCTTGAAAAGTGCCCAAATGATTAGACAACTCTGGGTATGCTGCGAAAAATACACAAAACAAATGATCACCCTGGCCGCCGCTCCAGTCAACTCTCAAGGTGAACAGCGCTTCTAGATCGGCACACCCACCGAGCTGGTTTTTGGAAGACTCTCAAGCGAAACTTCTGCCTTCTTTGGCGCTGCCCCATCGGAGCCAGCCTTCACTAGCTCCCGCAGAAAGCTTCTTTACGAGGGGCGCAAAGTTACCACACGAGACGAGACTAGGATAGGGGGGCTAGGAGTTGGGCCCCATACCGGCTTGAAATTTGTCCACAAGGTGCTTGACCCAGCCTTTCTGGCGACAAGACCTGGGCACTACCCCAGGGGAAGAGGCACAGGAACTAGGCTGCTGCTGCTGCTGCTGCTGTTTTGATTCCACCACAGGCGTTGCCTTTTCGGCCGTCGGCAAGTCTCTAAACTGTTCATCCCCCGCTGGAGGCTTGTCGGACAACTTGCAGACACCACCGGCACTGACCCTGCGCGACAACGAGCTCACTTTCACGGCGGCAAGTTCGTGCTCGCTGCCGCTGACCTCCTCTGGGTCGCTGTAGATGGCAGAGTCGCGGAACATGTCCTCCGCCAACACGTCTTCGATCGCCTCGAAGGTCCGCTCGTAGTAACTGTCCGCCGAGGAATCACTGTGGTCAGAGTCGGTGTCATCGTCCAGAAGCTCCAATATGGCGGCACCTTCCGGTGGGTTCAAAGGTCGCACGGACGGCGGTGTCGGTGGCCGCAGAGGAGGCTTGGAAACTTGGTCCTCGACCTGTTCCGGCTGTGGGTTGTTCTTGTTCAGTATGGCGAGAATGGTGTGTGGAATGCAGTAGTCGGGCTCTTTCTGCCGCGCAATCCGTGCCGCCGCACTGGCGTTGCCCTGGACTCCGCCGCCCATGCTCGTGGAGCGAGAAAGCTGCCTCGTCTTGGAGTGTATCACGCTCGCGCACGCTTTGCTCAGCGAGCCGATGATCTTGAGCTGCGCCAACTTTGATTCCGTGCTCCGGACACTGTCCTGGCTGGAGCCGTTGTTCAAGTGGTTGTTGTCGGCGTCGTCGTGCGTCGGCGGCGACCACAGCGCGCGCGTCAGCTTCGTGCCGAGTCCCAACAGCATGCCTCGCAGCGATCCACCGTGCACTGTGTCCCGGCGGTAAATCCGGTGCTCGGGGTGGACCACGGAAGACGACGCCAAGTTCTCCACGCTAACGCCGGAGTTGAACTCCTGACTGCTGAACTGGCTTTCACCACCACCGCTTTGCGGTGCAAACTGTCTGGGTCCGTCGATGAAGTCCGCCCGAGACGGCTGGTCCGACGCTATCGTGAACGGCCGCTGCTGCTGTTCCGGTCCTGGCAGTCCGAGCCGCTCCATGCGAGCCCGGAGCTGATGTGACTTGGTGCCCCCGGCTCCAGAATTCGAGACGTCGTGACGGAAACTCGGCGGTAGTGAGCCGCACCTCTTGCAGGCGTTTGCCGGAAGGTGTTCTTCCAGACTGTTCAGCCAGTCTTCGGGTACACTGTTCTCCCTTCGAACTTGCTTCGGGTGCCCCAAGCTGGTTCCTTCGGAACAACGAGGGCTCGCTCCGCACTTTAGGACTTCAGTGAAGGAGTGACTCCGCTGGACTAAGCTGCCCGATGTAGAAGCTGTGCAACGAGCACCAAGTCTTGCCCACAAGGTTGTTAGGTCACCACCACCACCACCACCAGTGCCGGCAGCGCAAAGGCCATCGTTATAGTTTTGCTGGCTGATGTGTCGACTAGCAAATTCAAAGGTCACGTACTCTCCTGGAATCTCCTCCTCGGAGCGGCGGCCTGTGGCGGTGTACACGGACGGCCGGTACCGAAGGAGCCGTCGAACGTCCACGACGCAGGCACCGCCGTCTTCATTTTCCGTATCGCTGGTGTCCACGCTGTTACCAGAAAGCTCCTTCCAACGTGGATGCCGCATCTTTTCACCGTCACTTCTGGGCTGGAGCTCTTGCTGCGTCCTCGTCTCAGGCTTGGCTGCGGGGGTCAGTTCGGATCTGGATGTGGTTGCCAGGCTTGACCCTGATTTTTGGTCAGCGACCGTCGGAGAGCCAGGTGGAGTGCACTGCAATGCGAGGGCGGGAAATTCAAAAGGAACAAATGTTTTATAAAGGGTGCACTGAATAAATTTGCGTTTTGTTGCTTATAACAAGGAATAAAAGTCCTTCAGGTACCATGCTAGATTAATTCTAACGCATCCATGATTCTAATTGGCACAAAATTTTGTTGACTGAAAGCCTGAAAGTGCAGAATTTCATGGCCGCGCTATGAAAAGTTTATCAATGGTCAAATACCATTCTCTCGTTCAACTGTTGCTTTGGTGGCACCTTTCTCGGCACTGCAGCTCCCAACGTCGCACATTGTGACCGAAACTAAGCGTTAGCTAAAAACATGTACAAGCTGTAACTGTGCATCTCACACTGTAGACATTGCTGCTTTGGAAGAGTGTACACATAATCCACGAGCACAGGAGACCCTATCTATTAAGCCTAACCTAGTCGTCATAGGCTACAAAACAAAATGGCTCGTATTGACAAGAATTTTGACTAAAAAACTATGTGATCTACAGGTCACCATGCCAAGAAGTAAGGCTACTGACTGCAGCATTGGCATTTAACTACAAACACTGTCTAGCTGAGTAAATTAGGCAAAAAATTTTGTTATACAAGCAGAAAAGGAGGCACAAAGGAAGCAGCAGCCTCCTCATCTTTTCAGTACAGTCAAACCCGGTTATATCGAACTTGCAAGCAAATACCTGTGTCAAATATAGTAGCAGATAATTTGATATAAGCATGCTAAGCAATAGGACGTCATAAGAGCTCATACTATCTATAAAAACACCTTATTGATGAAACTGCCTTACTTTCACACAAAACAGTCTGCACCTTCTTCTGCACAATTTGCCTTACAGACAGTATGAACTTCTCCACAATGTCGAAAGAGTCGTAGCAGCTGAGGCCGCAACTTTCCCATTCGTGAGGAAGCGCCGGAATAGTGCAGTAGCACCATTCACCTCGGAAGTTGTGAGCAAAGGATTGTCGTTGCTTTCCTCATTGCACCTGCTTTTGCTTGCGCTCGGTACGATGTCGGCAATGTAGTCTTACAAACTCTCCCATGGTCGCAACACCATCATCCACACACACAAGCTCGCCGCTGTTGGCCCGGAAGGGGCATCTGGAAATTCTGACAGCTCGCTCCACACTTCGGCTACACCAGCACTGGCTTCGCTGCACTCCTAAGAGATTTTCGACGGTATCACTGGCACGCACAAGCGGCAGATGTAAAGCAATTTCAGGCGGTCTCTTCAGTAACATCTGCGCAGAACCTACTTCAAGAAGGTTAGTCTAGGTTCCCTGCCCATTGTGCTGAGGGTGCTCTTGGCAATCACGTACGTCCGACTTCTCATTGCAATTGACTTGATTTATGACTGCCAGCTTCATGGCAAAAGGCAAATTTCGCTGCTTCGCGCTAGCTAGAGCTGTCAAATAAGCCTTTATTTAGTGACACTAACACTAGCCACTACCGCTACACTTCGAAATAAATCCTTCAAAGAAAGCGCGAATGGCGCAAGCACAACAAATGAACGAAAAAAGAGAGAAAAAAAAGAAAAGGCACGGCTGGAGGGCCAGGATCATTTTTCGCATGGGGGTGTCGACGGCTCACCCTACACAGCATGGCTAGTCTAGTGCAGCGGCGCAGTCACTTGAGGAAGAGTCAGGGGAAGGAAAGGGGAAAGAGACGACTGCTGGTCCGGCTAGACCACTTTTAGGGGTGTGCAGGCGGAAATTCGCGAGGGAAAGCCAACTTCAGGGTGAAAGGGGGGGTGGGCGCTTCTGCGGCACATGGCGTTTGATATATCGGGAGTTGTTGGTATTTTTGTTCAATATAGGCGGAATTCTTGCTACGTATTCTCACTGCAAATACCGTGGCCAGAAATAGTTCGATATGCAGGTTAATTCGATGTAAAAACACGTTCGATATAGTCGGGCTCGACTGTACTCTTTGGAGGAGGAAGCAGCTCTATCCCTTTTTTTGCCACTGTAAGACAGAAAGCGGGAAAGCGTACCTCTGTACAGCACTTGAACTCGGCCGGCTCCGAGGTGCTGATCCTCTGGTAGGAGACAGGCTGGCAGGAACATGACTTGCGGAGCAGTGCCTGTGCAAGGGGAACGTTTCGCAGCGCGCACAATCTCTTGATCTGCAACAAAGCCCCGAGCAACAAGAGTGCCGCCAGCCGGGGTTAGTATGGTTAGTGAAAAGAATAGAAACAAAGGAAAACCTTAATCAATCAGAGGGGCGGAAAGAAGTCAGCGAAACAGAATGAGGTTGAAATGTGATAGCGTTTTCAAATTCCGACCCCAACCCAGAGCTTTTGCACCCTTTGAGTGCAAATTGAGCCACGAATCCAATGCCTGTACTGTTCACACGAGACATCATACCAATCCGGGCCTCGCATGTACAGTCAGTTGCAAAAGTTCATGGGCCCCTAGGGGGGGGTGGGGCAAATGGAAAGCAGTTCTCTCTCCTACAGCAGCCACACAGCCTGTGTCCATGCGAAGTGACTTCACTTCCTGAATAAAACAAATTACATGCACACCAAATGCTGGGCCGCACTTGAGCTGATATTTGTTACAGTGGTCTGCAAACTTTTAAGCCAACTGACACCTTAGCCTTTTCTCCACTGCACCCCCTTACAAGCCAACTACTGTATTTATTCGATTATAAGGTGGTCATGATTATAAGGTGAGGGAGCAGTTTGGAGAGTCATAAAAAAAGCCATATACTGAGATATAATCGCCATATACTACAATATATACTGAGCTTCGAATATAAATGGCGGGGTATGACTTTGAGACTACGAATTCTGGAAAAAAAAAAAACTTTGCCTTATAATCAAATAAATACGGTACCAGCTCATAGCCACCCTTTCACTGTGGTGTTCCAATTAATGAGCCCAACTTCACATGTTTCCCTATGAAACTTCTGTCGCCGTGGCTGGTGGCGCCACCTATCACCAGTTTCTGTCACTCCGTAGCGTAGTTACACCCTCTGCCAAAGAAGCATTAGTAGAAGCAACACTCTTAGTGTACCAGCACCTTGCACCTGCTGTGGCTAGCACTTGATACCATGATATCATGCCCCACAGCCAAATGCAGGTAGCTGAAGCATTTCTCAAGGCTACATACAATGCTGTTGGTACTGCCTATAATTTAGCGATGCGTGCCTATTGATGAAACAAAAATGGAATGGCAAAACAAAAAATGAAGGAAAAGATAAGGAGGACGAAAACGAAGAGAAGGTAAAGAAGGATCAAAAGAAGAAGAATAAGGAGGAGAAGAAGAAAAGAACTAGGAGTGTTACAGATGCACTGCTAACTCGTTGAGGACGTCACATGCATCGTCACAGGAACGAATACCCATACACAGGTTGAAGTGCAGCTCAAGGCATAACGGCTTTCAAGAGAGATTTTAACAAAGCAGGGCACACTTTTCTCGGTCCACCAACCCGACAGCCCCTTGCAAACAGACACGTCAGAGCTCACCTTTCTCGGACCTGCACAGAGAACAGAAGAAGACCGCACTGAGTGCACTGGGGTGAACGGGTGAACACTAACGTGGGTGGAAGGATGGGGACAGGGGTTCCTCACCTCTGGACAGGTGGAGAGCCCTGTGCAGACTGCTCTCAGATTTCCGCCGATCGTATCTCCGCCTCTTGAGGTACTCCGGTGGTGCCAGCGCCTTCTTTGCAGGCCCTTGGTCGCGCAGCAGGGTTCCTACAGGGAGGGAGGGATAGAAGCTTACAAACTCCAAACATTCATGCTGTTTGTGGTTACCAGGCACACACACTTCCAAGGTTTTTTTTTGTGTGTGTGTGTATACGTGCTCGTATACAGTCTAGCTGTACAGCGGATCCGGCAACAACGGACTTTCGGTTACAACAGACATTTCTGTTGGTTTGTCTGGTCCCCATGCATAAATGGAGTCACTCCGACAAACGGACCCGGCTAGAAGACTATCGCTACAACAGACTAAATTTAGGCGAAAATTGTTTCGACTGAACAAGCGGACTTCCGCGGGGCCGGCCAGTGTGCTTTCTCTTTGATTTGGCAGAAAATTATTAGTCTGGCAACATGCGGCACGGTTGTTGGCGCAGCCAAGCCAAGCCAGCCAGATTTTTTTTTTGTGCGACCCGCGGTAGCTGATTTCACTGTCGGATAAATAAGCGTAATTAACCTGTTGAACAGGGAAAAAAGGGACATCGCCAGAAGTACAGGTGTCTAAGCAAGGTCGCAAGTCAAGAACAAGGCCGACGATAAATGCGACCGGTGAGATTGAAAACAGACTCAGGAGTGTTTCAGTGATTCATAACTCGTTGAGTGACGTCGCATGATTCCCACGATGATATCCCGTTCCGTTGAGTGAGAAGGTAAAATGCCTCAAGAGGTTTTACAAAGCAGTGGCACACTTTTCCGGTAACCGTGCAGCACCAATTGGCAACTTTCGATTTTACAGCGTCGAGCTCAGATTATTCTTACAGCTGTTCAAGACCAGAAGAAATCGCTAAATTGAAGTGCCTTGAGGGCGTAGCGGGTCCGAACGAACAGTTGGGTGGAAGCATGCTCGGGAGGGGTTTACCTCTGGAAGTGAGGCCCATGTAGCTGGTTATAATTGCTCTCAGATTTCTGCTTATCGCTATCTCCGCACGCTTGACCGTACTCGCTAGGCCTTTCGAAGTGCCAGGCTACTTTGAGGTACCCTTGTCGCGACAGTCAGAGGTTCCTCAGGCATGTAGAGAAGGATAGAAGCTTACAAATCTCCAAACATTCACTGTTGGGTTACCAGGCACCCCCACCGGATACTATACTTCGCTACAGGATTTTTTGTTCATGGTCGTTGTAACGTGCTCAGTTACCATCTATGCTTGAAAGGACAAGGGAAAAGAAAGCTGACAAGGAGGACCACATGCAGGAAGGAGCACGTCGAGCATTTGGTGCAGCTAGGGCCATCGCAAGCATCATTTAAGGAGAATTTCATGCAACCGACTGCCTTCATGGCCAGTGTGACAAAGTGTGCAGTTTCGAAAAGCAAGCGCTGGCGACAAGGGAAACGTATGTATTCGTGCAGATAAGTTCGGTGCTGGCATGCACAGTGCAACGAAATTTGGCCGATTTTTCATGTGCATGCCACGGGACCACTCTGACAATTTCACTCAGATATGGCAAGAAACAAGGAAGTCAATATTCAAAGGCAGCTTATCCCCTTTAACCAGCATTAGACAAAAAACAAAGCAAGTGCACGGAGCAAAAGGTGTCACACTAGTGGCCAACTTCACGCTTACTGCTTTGCTAGCCATGAAGTGATAGCTGCAAGGAATCATACTGTGGCTATAAAGAAGAAATTAAATGTGAGCACACTTTGATGCTCCTCACTCCTCCGTGAACTAACCTTGTTATCTAGCCTGTCCATGGGATAAACTGGGAGGTCGAACCACAATCGCTAGACACCTTTCACAGTGTGCAAATAGCCTTGCTATCACAACAGTGTCGTTGAAACGTGTCGAAGCTTAGCCTTGGCTAAGAGGCATGCCACAATAAGGTGTGAAGGGTAAACCTACACCACCTAGGCTGGTTTCATGTGAGCACAATGCTGCCTTACACACCCAGGCCTGTTCGTTTGTTTCCTCGCTGTGGAACAAATACAAACCCTGCAGCTGTGAGTTGAGCCACAGGCCCTACATCATTCTGTGTACAACATTAAAGTCTAGAAAAATACTCGGAGCTCCGCGCATGCCAGTGCACGTACGGTCGTTTTGCCCGAGCTCCAGCACCAGCTGCTTGGCGTGGCTGGGGATGACGGCGCTGAAGCTCTCGATGATGGCCCGCTTCAGCTGCAGGCACCACTCGCGCTTCTGCTCCAGGCTGCGGGCCTGCACACAGGGTCACACAGTCACACGAGGCGAATCGCCAAAGCAAACAGAAAACAGCACAACTATAGGCACAGGAATGAAAATGAAGAACGGACAGGAAGGGCACAGTGTTTGTGATCCATTTCTGGATCATGGTGTTCTCGTCGTCTTTCTTTCAGTCAATCTATTAATCTAGAATTGTGCCTCGGGTGGTACCCCGCAAGGACCCGCCCTATGGCCTGCCGCTTTTTTTTTTTCCCACCTGGAAGGAGTACTGGCAGTCGGGGCTGTTGAAGGGCACCACCTGGAAGCAGAGGGGCTGGACCGCGGATGCTCTCGATGAGCATGAGGTTGGCGCACAGCACATGGCTCTTATAGCGGAGCACCCCGCCCTCCCGCTGCTTGGCCACCAGCAGCAGCTGCTCGAACAGCAGCAGGTGCCGCGTCCCCTTGGCCCCCACCAGCCGCAGGCAGCCCTCGGCCAGCAGCTCCCCAGTACGTCGTCAGGTCTTCCCCCTGCCACCCGTACAGCAGAGACTGGATCTCCTGGACGCGCACGGCGTGCTCATGCCGCCGCTTCATGTCGTTGATGTGGTACGCGATGCCCGTCATCACCGACAACGCGTTCTTCACGTCGGGGTATCCGGGGCTCTCCTTGTCCACGTGCTTCACAATGTTCTGCGAGCACAAAGCCATCTGGTTAGGGGGCACAAGTAGAGGCCACCACACCAGGCACACACAGCTAGGGCCACTGCTGACGACGTAGCACTGTGTTCATCTCTTCCGCTCAAAGGTGGGGGACCAAGACTGCCTTGATAGATGGATGATGCAGCACAGAGTCACTGGCTAAGCAGAGAAACAAAACCTCTAGCCATTTTAGTGCCACAAGCGTGTGGTGCTGAGATTGATAGGCAGCATCTCCTGCCCTCCACACCACTGAGCCTCGGAGTTTAATGTTTAGGGCAATTGTGAGCACATGGACGAACATTGACCGCAACAAACAAAATTTCAGTTTCCTGTAGCATTTTGCACACTTGCAATACGACTAGAGTATATTAAAAAAAAAATAGAACAGAGAGACCTGAAAAACCTGCACAGATATGATAAAGAAAAATTTTCTTTAAACGGACTGAATTTTGCACAAAATACACCTATATAAGAAGTTCCATCAACGCAAGAAAAAACGGTTACCAGATTGTGACTTGCTGGCAACCAGCCCACAGACTGCACTTAGGATGAGCACTTATTGAAGATAAGTTGGTACCCAGCTGCCTTACAAAGGGGGAAGCAGGAACTTTCCTTGAAAGGTATGCAGGATGCATAGTGTGGAAAGCGATCACTCAGTTTCTGAAAAATATGGCCCGACTGCACTTAACAGCCTGCCTAGTAAAGTACTGTAGGTGCAAGGACAAACCTCAGGTCCCTTTCACAGTTTTCTTTCAAAATAATGTAAAAGACACTACAAGCCCTACTACAAGCCACTTGTCATTCGGAAAGAGTGCCTACCTCCTGCAATCAAAGCCCACCTATAGCATGCAATGATCCACTGCTTTTTCGAACTATACCTGGAGAAGGAGATGGTACTTGAGAATCCTCTGTACGGGCTTGAGCAGGTATGAGCCCAATGGCAGGCTGTGGTGCAAGGATGCCTGGCGCGCCTGCAAAAGAATCCGAGACAAGCCCACTATGTAGCCGATAAGCTGCAGCTCAGAAGCAACTTCTTCGACCCACATCCTCTGGACAGCAAATTCCACAAAGTGATTCTGGGTAGGCGTGAATTGGAACAACCACAGTTCTAAGAACAACCTTTGCCATTTGTTCTCTAATGTCCTTGTAATTGTTTGTGGCTGCACGGCCACTCCCTGTCAATACCAACTGCAGAAAATCACACACATGTACGCAAGAGTGCGCTTACTTTGAAGATTTCAGCAGTCTCTGCTTTTCCCACCAGCTCCGTCAAAGTTGAGACTGTCCTGCAAGGAAAAAAGCGAACAAGAGCTTTAACCTTAACACCAGGGATCTGATCTCTGGAATTTTTAAAGGATGCTAAATGTGCCAGAAATCAGGCTGAAGGCCACACTATGGTGAAGGACATGTAGACCATATTAAACAACCTTGAATTCTTTAAAGCTAGAGCTCTTTTTCTTCCCCACCACAGAAACAGCCAAGCACCAAACATTTGGCATATGAGCACGTCACACTTTGGCCACCATGCTAGTCACCTCAGATGGAAAGGAGCTTGTAAAGGTGGGCAGCAGCACTACCACAGTACAGTGGGCATATTTTGCAGCATGCTGTGGAAATGATGAATAAAATTGCTTGGGCACAGTTAAACCCCATGAAATGTGGGAACTCTCTGCTTCTAAAGCGATGTACAAGGGTCACTTGTTCCAAACTGTTTCCCAACTGTGGACAGTCCTGGTGCACAATTGGGAACAAGATGCCTTGAGGTCTGCAAAGGGCAAAGTCTTTGTCTTAACGCTGAGCACTAAATACTCGGCAATTAAAGCCAAGTTCTGGGCTGCTTCCACCTCGGACATCCTATTAATGCCGATACAAACACCACAGGAAAGGAAAAGAAAAAAAAAGAAAGGAAACAAGTTCCAGCTTTTGCGACATTTTACTTCTGTCGCATGCTTTTTTTACCCACCGATGCAAGTTTCCACTGACCACCACAACTTTCAAAATCTGGAAACCAACAGTGCTACCCAACCACGCAGAAAAGGTTTCACAAGTACTGAAAAATGTACAAGAGAAATTGTTCCGCACAAAATGAGAAAAAAAGAGAAGAGAGGGAGAGAGAAATGGCAATAACTTGGTTTGGGGACTTTGTCAGGCCCAGCCAAACATCAGAACACACACGAAGCTTACGTGGGATAGCTGGTGCAGAACTCCGTGTAGACAGCAAACCCGCTGCTGTTGGCCACAAAGCAGCGGGCAATGGACACCGGGTCAAAGCCACACTTCTCAAGCTGCTCCAGAAACCCACTGGGAGGGACGGGGGAGGGGGAGGGGGAAAAATTCAGAGCCCTTCCACTACTGTTAGGATGTAAGACCAGCAAGGCTGTATTGGTGGATAAACATATTGAGTTATCTATGGTGACTTCCTCTATTGATCGAATAGAGGCAAATACACTTAGCTTCCTCAGAATTAATTTCAAATTAATTCTCATATAATTTGTTTCGGGACAGTTTCCATAAAACAAACACTTCAGCCATCCTCTGTAATCATACTCGCCCCCCATAGATGGCTACTTATTGACAACAGATGGGAATTCTTTAACGTTTACAAAACTTCACTGTGAACTAATTATGACGGGTAATCTAAACAAGGGTAAACTAATCTCAGCGTGACCATAAAGTCGTCCTAACAGTCAATTTAAGTACGATTTTTTCCATGCTAGATGCAGAGCAGCTCTAGGGCAAGCACGTGTGATCCTTTGTTGACACGATGCGATAGATGCACAAAACGTTGGTCAGAGCCTAGCACAAGACAGCTTCGCTGCAAAAAAAAAAAAAGACAGGAGCTCTTATGCTGTCTGTGCCAGCCACAGAGAGCAGGGTTTCTAATAAGCAGATATAACTCCACAACACCTCATCTTAAACCAGCAGCAATGGTAGAGGTTTGCAGCCGCAAAAATACCTCCCCCCCCCCCCAAAGTGTCTTTCCAAAATGTGCCCATTACGGTAGACAGAAAAGCTTGCTCCCTAGGGGTTAAGAAACAGGCTCACCTGTTGAATACGTAGATGCTCTCAATGTTCCCAAACAGGCTCTTCAGCTCCGAGCTTTTGAGTCTGCTGTCGGACATTTGTGAGAGTGGCTTCAGGTACCCCTGAAAAGGTAAAAGCTCATGCTCAAGCAAAGACCAATGGCAATCACATTCCCCTTGGTTGGGCAAAAATGTTTATTAAGAAGTCCGTTGCCAGGGTGTGGTGGTATGCAAAATTGTGCCTGGATACTGAGGCACTTGAACTTACAAACTTGCAGCGCCCGTTACGATTTTTTTCTCTGTCCAATAGCTTGATATGACCTAACCTGTGTACAGTGGATTTACGGTACGAATTAGCTCTACAAGGGATGCGTTAAAGGGACCATGAAGACAAAATACAAGTTTGTGCTATTCAAAAGATTTCATGTTTTATACTGCCCCCAGTGCTTGTCCAGCTGCAAACAATGCTTTATTCACTGAGAAATTAATTAATTTAGGTTAAAATTTTGATTTTTCCCCTAATTGTCGGTTTTAACCGGTCAGCAATGACATCACAGGAACTGACCGCTCTGCATGACGATTGGGAAGCCTTGTGTTTACCCGTTAGTGAACCTAGATTGTGCCACCATACCACGGCAAGCCGTTTTCTGCCTTTGGTTTGTTTTTGACCGTATTTAAACCTGGCCTGTTTTTGTTCAAGGAGAAAATAATCATTTCCGGAAGCATAGTGCTCGCTCGACAAATGTGGTCACGTAAGACACCATTTCTTGCGTCAATCGGCAAGTACGGTATTGTCTGAGACAACCCCAAAGCCCCGCAGTCCTGTGCAGCTAAACCAAGCACAGTGTGTGCAGTACCAACAGCAGTACGCATCGGTACTTCTAAATGTTTACGTGTGCTTTCGTAACTTCCACTCTTTGTCCCACCATTCTTACTGCTATAAAAGAATGTGCCCTAAATTTAAGCGCAAATAGCTCGTTCGGCAAACTTATGAGCTCTGCTTAATTTGTGTTTGCTTTTGCCAGCCTCCGCCAATTGCAGAGCTGGCTGGTATGACATCACAGGTTCTGTTGCGGGAAATGAGCTAGTGGGTCGCATGGCCATTCCCTTTTTTTTCCTAATTATATAGCTTATTGAGCGATGCTTACGTTTAAAAGTGGTGTCAGTATGATTCTAACGAGGCAACCTTATAAATTAACCAAACTTGTGTTTTCTCTTCATGGCCCCTCTAAGCAAAGACACAAAAACCACAGCTAATGGGCTGAATTTTAGACTTAAAGAGCATGAAGAGAAAATACAACTTCGTTAATTTGAAAGAACTAGGATTCAGTATCTCACTCAGCTCCATTACAGCCATAAAAGATGTCTTTTTAACAAGAAAGAAAAGCAAGAAGTATTTAAAAACTTTCAAATTTTGCGCCACAAGTGATGTGTAATGAGCAAGAATGACGCCATACGGCCAACCATAAAACATAATTTTCAGTTGCGTTAACTGCACGTTAGCATTCAAGTGATGCGGTCAAATGGAACTAGGAGGCCCCATTACCGATGTCCAGTCACTGTGTCGTCGCGACAGTTCAGTTACGCGGCCGTCCAATCTCACAAACAAGGCTTCCGTGACGTCATAGAAAAGTTGCGGGAAATTGGCTAGGGGGTCGCTACTGCTTTCACACGTTTTCTTTTATATCTCCGTTATTTGTTCGAAGATTGTGATTGATATTGGCATCATGTTATCGGACTAAGCAGTCTGCTAATAAACCCAACTTGTATTTGTCTTCATGGCTCCTTTAAGGCGCCACTGCTGTTTTGGCTCTGGAGATGCACAAACACATTTTGAAAACAGGTTTCGTAAACGTCAACAATGCACAGAAAGAATACAGCAATGAAGTAATGCATTTACTTCACGTGCTCACTTCATGATTTCACTGCATCAGAGGAACAAAAAAAAGAAAAGCTTCTTCGGTGCAAAACTGTAGGATTGCAAGGGAGAACACCAAACTGAACAACAATGTGCCACAACCATCTAGCAGCAATGGTGAGGAGGTCAATGAACTGTGGAAAGAATTAGATTTCGTTCCAAAGCGCACCTTTCTTTTAGCTTTTTTTTTTTGTGTGTGTGTGTTTTATAAGGCTCCGGACACCGGAAACAGCAAGGATATCCTGCACTAACTGTGCGAAAAAGCAATGCATTAATTGATACCCGGTATGCTGCATCAGCTGCCTTATTAAAAAGACACTGAAGTGAATTTGTCAAGCTCCTGTTCTTCTTGCTTGCACTGAAAAGACTGGCTCACATAAACACACTTTTCATCGCTTGTACTGGCGATAAGGCAGTATTTATTTTATAAAGCCCGAAAGAAGAAAGACTACCATGCACGGTCTGCGGCGGCTGCACCAACTAGCAGCAGTGACGTCAATACAAGGTTCTACGTGATTGAACGATGTCCAAGATTAGAATTCAAACCAGTTTCGGTTCTGTGAAACAACATGCTTGGCATCCGACATTATTGTTGGATGGGCATTCTTGATATCTCAGTAATCAGCATACCGTGCTTCTGCCATGTTGTCGGCTCTAAAATGCATCAGATAAGCCTGCCAGCACAGCTGGGAATCATAGCAGTCACTAGCCAAGGCGAACCAGTCAGCGGGGTGTCGCAAGTGCGCTTGTGTGGGGCGACTTGAACTTAGAGCTTGATACCTTCTACAAACGAACAAACTAAGGGTGCATTCTTCCCGCATAAACGTGCTGTGGTTTAGTTTCAAGCGAGCGAACGAATTGCGACGACCTGCCGGCAGCCGGCCGACTAAACACGTCTGGCCGATAGATTCTGTCAGAGGATTGGCAAGTTGTGTAGTAACGCAGTCAAGCCAAGCCATCTTGTTTTGACGTCACACGAAATGTCATGGGAAATCAGCAAGGAGGACGCAGAGAGGACAGCATTTTTGAATTGATTTTCCTACTGAATAAAGTCACGCAAACGCAGTGGGAGTGGTTTGACTAGATCACTTCAGTGTCCTTTAAGAGTGTGTGTTCATATTACCTTTATATCGATGTCTCAGTATGTCGCCAATGAGGGAGAAGAGAACACAAGGGTGGCGGTGTTGGCCCAAGAGTAAGCAGGCATTTCTTTACAGCTAGAGAACTGCTGTTGAGATGATGCCAATTCCTTCCCTTCTACCAAACATGCTTAGTGGTGAAGTCAGATACCGCAGTAGGAAGAAGTTGGTGGTTTTTGATTGTTGTCACAGGTGCTGGGAGCTTCACGAATTCTCGGCATTGTAGTTAGTTGTGAAACATACAATATTCTGTGCATGGCTTTAACTAATCATCTCACACAGTTGAAAGAGGGTATAATACGCTCTACCAAAAGTCAGCGCAAGAGCACTTGACTGCAGTGAATGGCACTACTTCGCCGTTAGTGCTCGAATCCTCTCAGTGTTCTAGAGCACCCCACTTCCTCTACTCTTGCTGGTCTCGCTGTGCCACATGTTCCAATCAGTAGACCACAACAAACTACACACTTTAAAACATGTCAATCTGGTGCCACCCAAAGTTAGTGACCCAGTTCATGAAGCATGGAAGGCTACAGTTGAATTTAGGTCGCCTGTGACTATCAGGTCAAAATGGCCAAAGAATGGCCGAGCTGACGCTGATGAAGTAGTACGCCGCAGAAAACGCTTGCAAAACCTTGATGGTGCCAAAAGACACTCTTGATAACAGGGGATGGAAAAAAAAAGCCTTGAGTCGACAGGTGTTGTCCCGCTGTTGCAATTGGAACAACATATGAAAAAAAAAAGGAAAGCCCCAAGTATGCAAGCATCACTCCTAGTCGAGAGTGTTTTTCAGACCTCCATTGTCTCATCTCTTGATAGGTAGCCCAGATGCTTGCAGAAAGGCTATGTGGCTTGCCTTGCACCCGGCCAGCTAACACTTTGCCTATTGTGTCCCATTATCTATATATACCCCTTGCGTTCTTATCTTCCCCTTTGGTCACAACTTTTGTGGCTCTCTGCTGCACGTTGAGGTGCAGTTCAAGAACTTGCAGAAGAACTTTTCAGCTGAGCATACAAAGGTACGAACAGCGCACATTTCGACGAAGGACGGAACAAAAACACACACCACAAGCGCTGACTGTCAGCTGATCACTTCACTGCAAGTTGTGAAAAATAAATAGCACACTTACATGGAAAGATACAAATAGCTTCCACATGATTTCCCATGATAGCATCCATTTTTTTATACTCGCGCATCCATCTTGAACACATTGAACACGTGTGCTGGCTGTATGAGCCTCGTGCAAAAAAAGCCCTTGTTACCATTTAATTCAGCCATTCTAAACTTGTAAAAATAAGCATAGTGCACTCATGCCCTCGCAAGTGCACTTACGAAATCATGTGAACACACGACCCGGACAGTTTCCTTTCGCAAATTGGCCGGCTCGGCAATGCTGGGTATCAGCCAGCCGCTGCTTGTGTCAGTCGCTGAAGGACTGATTGGTAAAGTAAAAAAAAACGCAGCACGAACCGCCACGACGAGCCTGCAGGCACAACTGAACCCAGGAAAAAGTGGTGGTAATCCCATATTTCCATAAGCTCTCACACAATCCTAAGAAGATTGGTCAGTGTGTTGACGTCAACGTCGCATTTTCCGTGCCAAACAAATTTTTCCAGCTAAGCAAAAAAAGCAACCCTGTCCACAGCAAAAAAAAAAAAAACCAAGTGCACTACAAAGCATAAGAAAAAATTCGTTGAATGTGAAAATGGTGTGGTGTACCGGATCCCTATAACCTGTGCTAAGGAATATATAGGCCAGACAGGCCGATGCTTAAACAAACGGCTGAAAGAGTATGACTATAATGCACGTCGCCTATCACAAGGCCATGTGGGGCAGCACGTACACGACTGCCTGCATCGTGCTGGTCGTATTCCCGAGTTTGATAAAACAGCAGTAATCTTTAAGAGCAGAAATAAGACCACGAGGCAACTCGTTGAAGCTGCAAGGATAGAGAGAGCTGATAACTATGTCAGCGCGCCCCCAATAGCTATCATGCAAAAGGAAACCGCATTCTTAGAGGCCAAGAAAAAGAAGATGTGATGCAGCGATAAATTTAGTGATGTCATAATGGTCTAGCAGGTTAGGCAATCTTCTCCTCTCTCTTCTGTACGCACTATTTGTATCTTGCCATGTAAGTGTGCTATTTATTTTTCGCAACAATACAGCAATCATTTGGCAGTCAGCGCTTGTGGTGTGTGTTTCTATCCTTCGTCAAAATGTGCGCTGCTCCTACCTTTGTATGGTACCCTTTCACGGTACCCTTTCAGCTAAGCATACTTGCCAAACTATGCCAAAAGGCATACTTGCACTTAGCTTAACTTATATAGCAGGAAAAAAAAAAAGAGTTCAGTGATATTAGCCAGTGAGAAATTATAAACACTATCTAAAACCAATAAAATTCGCACATTTCGCATTCATTTTCATTCTTTCAGCTGCTTTTCTGACCATGCAGGGCAATGGTTGATGTGTATGCGTGCATCCAGAACCCTGCTAGATACGTCAACTAAAGGCAACAGTTTCAGTTCTAAGCAACACCTTTTGCAAATAGTAAGTATGTACCAATCAAACAATTCTTGACCCTTGGCCCTTGGGAGATTTGATCCATAGACAGACACACTGATGAGCAAAAGCATGTACGACTAGCTTAAACTCATCAATATGCCAGAAGTTTTCGTGGAGTGAGACAGAAAAATAAAAAAGGCAGGGTGCAAGAACGAGACCGACTGCCGCAAAAATGCGGTCACACTGACCTCGACAATGGCCCCAATGTCTCGCACATAAGTCCTCTCGGTGTCCACAACTTCAAGCAGGACACGGTCGAGGTAGCTGGGCTGGTCAGGACCGCAGCGTGCCTCTGCCCCTGGTGTACGACAAGACCAGTCAGGAGTCAGTGAAGCCAAGTCTCAGTCATCAGTGAACAGGACCAGTCAGGAGTACTCAAGGCAAAGCCCCAGTCATCATCAGTGTACCGAGCAAGTTCTAAGCATGTTTCCAATCTGTCAAAGCCATAGAGCACTGACGCAGTGCACCACCTGGCAGTGTTATTTGAACATCTACCACGTCTTTACAGCACCCAGCAGAAACCCAGCTGATCAGCTCCATGCTGCTCCAATTACACGTGACACTTGTAAGCAACAAACAAAGGTCTGAGTCCCATTGATACTATTTCTTCCTTGCTTGCTCCTTGGACTTGGAAAACTTGGACAAGACTTTTCACAGCAAAGCTGTTCGTGTCACTTTTATTATTTTTTGTTTATTATATTGAAGAACATACTGCGGGCCAGTGGCCAGGCAGGAGGGGCCTAAGGTCGTAACAATATCAATGTCAATATTAATATCAAAGCTGGTAACCATGACAGTACCCCACAAAGCAACATTTTTTTAACTGTGCATAAGATGGAAAGCAGCATCATCTAAAAACTCGTTCCCAGCTAAAACAATAATAAAGTGCAGTGTTTCCTATTCCTTTAAGTGTTTTTTGCATCGCACATCGGAACTGATGGAGCTGTCTGTATACGTACGGTAGTGTCAATCCATGACTTCGTGTAGTGCAAAAAACAAACAAGGACAGAAAGAGGCGACGGGAAAAAGCGCTACCAAGTGTAGTGTAAAGTTTAGACACCACGTCGCGCCACCTTTGAGATCTCAAAAGTTAAGTGCCAAATTAAAGACATTTCTGCCAATTCGTTCAGATATTCCCTGTTGTTACCCCACAATATAAAACGCTGGATTTCATATGAACTAGAGCAGATGCGGTCCACAAAAAATTTTTGCTCCCGAATGCTCTGGAACTTTCATTTTATTGTAAATATTTTGGAGAAAATACCAGACCATCTCCACTAACGTGAAACCTGAGGAGGGGGTGAAGGATGCAGTGTATACGCGTATTCTTGGTACCTTGGCGTTTTTTCCTATGAAGATGAAACTGCTTGGGGGGGGAGGGTAGAAGTATACAAGTCTCGTGTCTTTGAAGCACGAAGCACTAGCTAGAGGCATTGGAGAAACGAGTGTCCTGGTGTGTTTTTTTAGTATGCGTTTTTGCACACGGAGATGAAGCGTTCCAGGCATGAAGGCGGTGGAAAATGAGTGTCTCCCGATTGTGCCTCTTTTAGTATGCATTACGTTCCAGTACGAGCATGTGAAAAAAGACGTGTCCCGGTGT
This sequence comes from Haemaphysalis longicornis, assembly GCA_013339765.2. Lineage (NCBI taxonomy): Eukaryota > Metazoa > Arthropoda > Arachnida > Ixodida > Ixodidae > Haemaphysalis > Haemaphysalis longicornis. The sequence goes on along the minus strand of CM023452.1, from coordinate 193,828,763 downwards.
TTCAGCTGGTAACCGTGGACTACATGAAACAGGCGACAGGAGGGCGCCGAGACAGACCGAGCCCCCTCGGGGGCCTTTGCCCCGAAAAGCGGTTAGCTGACCCTCTAAAGAAGCCAGGAGAAGCAGACCCCTCACCGTGTGGGTGCCCAGCAGTGCCCCTAGTGCATGGCCACAGCGTTGCTGTCAGCGAAAGCGGGCGGTGCGACCACAATGTTCGGTTCCCGGAAGCGCACCGAGGGCGAACATAACGGTGCATCGTCCTCCTCCAGGCTTTCGACGCTCGCCAGGTAGGACTTCTTCACGCCACCCAGGCCTGCGAGGAAGAAGAAGAAAACGGCCTCCATTTTCAGTCCGGCGTTTTGCAGGCCGACATTGCGGATTGCCGCTGTAAGGCCTAAAAACCTTAAAACAAGGACGCTATGCTCATTGAACTGTTTGTTCAAACAAAAAGATCAGCCCTTTTCGTAGAGTTTTCGCATGTATATGTGTTTCAACAACAAACAACTCTACACTTTTTCAAAAATAAATTATTATATTAGAGCACAACTTGAGAATGACAATGGAATTTGCCTTTGTGCCTCGTCACCGAAGTCAGCGTTCCTCCGCACGGTGCAAAAAATGCGTTGCGTTAGTGCGGGTATTTTGAATGTGACACGAGTCGTTTCTGTGCATTGTTTGGACTTACAGTGCTTATGAACTACTGCAGCGACGGGAAAACGAACTACGAGAGAAAAGCCAGATGTCATCGCACATTAAGCGCAACCTCCTTTCAAAACGTGCACGCATTGTAATTCGGGTACATCACTTCGGAAGAGTGACATACTTCAATAACGATAACGGCTACCGTTCTTGAACTTGTACTCGAGTGAAGAAATGTTTGGAGGCTTTCACTCTTCCATTTCCTTTCCAATGCTTTCACGTAAAGGCAAACGTCACAAGCGAGACTGCAAGGGAGACTGGCCGGACTATTCACAGAAAGGTTCCATCTGATAGAATGTGTAGCGTCTATCAAGTGAATGGGAAGCACAGTCGATTTGTGGACACCTAGTTTGGTAACTACCTCGCACTCAGCCTTCCCAACATGCAACAGCCACCACCAGCAGTAGAAAATTATGATAAATAGTGCCTTCGGCCTTGCGGCACTTCTGTTTGCAACTGTACGCCAATGTGACACGCACAACTGAAATTAAAACTGGAACAGTGGTGACCACAGCAGTGTATTGATTAGTTTCTCAAGTTAGAACTAGCAGCAACTTGAAAATCAACCATCCAATGCTCCCTTCCGCCTTTTATTGTAGCAAACTCGTGCTTTCTGTGCATGACATCATGCCGATAAAGTGCGAGGTGACATACTGGAGAGGTATTTAAAACATACTAAAGATCGCATGTGTCTCCTACTGCGAAGATCTTGTAAAAACGAAAAAAGAAAAGAAACTGGGCAAAGCTCGACACAAATCGTTGCAAGAAACCTCAAATAATGGCAAATAAAGAAACGAATGGCGAATAGATAAACTGCACGCGCTTGCGCTGATAGCTTGCACATACAACCTAACAAGGTCTAAATCGGGTCTGCACTCAATGCCCTTACCGGAACTAGACTGAATAGCACTTGGTTATAAACTTGGAGGACAAAAGTTCAAGTATTATCTGACTGACAAATATTATGCATGTGACCTTTGAGCAGGTCGTATTGGTCCTTCATTGTTTCGTTAAAATAACGAGAAATAACAACAATAATAATGCGGAATAAAACAAATGAGTACAGCAACATTACTCACGAAATCACCGCCTTATTCACAGCACTTTGCGAAAAACTGTTCAAATAGAAGTGAAGCGATGTAATGTACTTAAAAGAAGTGCTGCAATCAAAGAGAATGGACGAAGAAAGAAAAAGGTTTACTGGGCACGTAGGAAACGCCTGAGACAGATAAATTTCCATGAAAAAGATAAGGCGAGTCGAGACTAAATAAACACACGGAGCACGGTTGCCACGGCACAAAGGTCCGGATTATTCGCCACTAAGAAAGGCTCCTTTTATCTCGGCCCTGACGCACGCATCACTTCCGCCGTTATAAATATCACCGCAGGTTTCCTGTTTTTCTCTACTATCTCCCATGCTCCTCAAGTATGGCGAGCAATTGCTTTAGTGCTGCCCAGTTGTCACCTCAACGCCCAACCACATTCCTCCCAGACCACAGGAAGATGGTCCAATCCCAAACGGAAATGAATAGCATTGCATCTCTGTTAGTTCATCTTTCAGACCACCTTGTGCGCGTCAAACCTCAAACTTAGCTCCTGGATTCTGCTTTGAGTAGCCACTGTCACGGAATCTACGTCAGTGTTTGGATGTCATTACACAGAACAACAGAAAAACATTCGCGTGCATACGCTTAGCTGAATTCCAGGCTCTTGTGAAGATCTACACTGTAAGCATGTTTGGAAAGCTTTCGAAGCTGGGTACTCTGTATTTACCATTTATAGATTTGTCCCTTTGTTTAGTCAAATATTGAATGAAAGTCGTAAGGTGGATTAGGATTCTAAAAACGCAATGCTTGGTAGTCACCCGAATTGGACCAGAAGGCCACACAATGACGACGCAGATGTTTAAAAGAAAGCAGTGTACATGAAAAAAAGTTTGCCCTGTCAGATAAATCGAACACGGAGCCACTGAAATTCCAGAGCCACCCCTTTAAGGACAGAGCCTACCACAAATCCCAGCCATCAGCTACATTTAAGGAAGGCAACATGGGGGGCAGATAAGTAAATATTTCAAGCCTAAGCACCCAGTTTCAGGAGCACTTCAGAACACTTGCCTCCCGACTTGGAGTCGTCAATTTAAATTTCGTTAATTAACTTAAGTTCTAAGCATGTTGCTCTGAGCAGAATATGGTGTCTTTTAGTTCATTGCCTTGTTCATCCCCGTAAAGCGAATAAACATTTCTTTGCTTGCAATTTTTGAGCTAGACTACTTTAACACTTTAATTTTTACTTGAATTTTTTTGCGGATCTGAGCTTGATACGACCATTACAAAAAAAAAAAAAAACCCATCTCTTTCCCGATAAACATTTGCTACTCTTACACCACCCTATACTTCCAACATTTCTGCATTAAGCTTTTTCCTAAA